>OY979695.1:190386955-191586955 GCA_963855945.1 Thereva nobilitata | reverse complement strand
CTGATAGGCTCTACACAGATAACCTTAGCGAGCAGTTCTTCGTAAATATTGAGATGTTATCGTTTTCGTCTGAAGAGATGTTATCGTTTTTGAGGTCGAAAACACCATGACGGACAAGGTATCCCCAAGGAGCTCCATCTTCAGTCCAGATCTGACTTTGGTAGTATGACACCCACAACTTAATTGAAGTTACTTTATGGGGATTCAATGTAGATGTTGCAACCTTTTTACTTGGGGCAAACTTAAGAAGACAACATGAAACCGTTCGAGTTCAAAACATCTCGTAGAAGCCTTAAGCTCCTGAAGGAGTATACTACCAGTTACCAGGGGATTGTCTTGGTTCGATGCCTTCTACTTTATTTAAATCATAAAAATTCTTGATTGGATATCAAACCGCAGATGGCAGGTCTCCACAAACTCCATAAATATCCTGAAAACATCATACCTCGACAAGACAAAGGAAACTCAATGAAATTACTCCGAAATTCAGGAACTGTTTTGCGTGATGTTTAACGTCGATAAGCGTAATCAATACATTACAGACTTACCGGCACCACAATGCAAGTGATGATTTACAAGCGAAGGCGTCACAAACATGTAAATAGGGCTTCCATTCGGAGAGAGGGAGTAATAAACTTCGTTATGGAACACACAGCATGAGGGCGCTGTGCCCGGAGGTGGCAATCGCCCTTTCCATTTCGTATTATAGTGTGGTTGTCGTTTTTAGGGACTTTCAAGGGGTTTTTACATGCTTTCATGACTCATGATTAAAGATCTCTCAGACAAGCTGACGTGCAGAACATATTATAAGGAGTCAAATGGTTGTGTTGTCTTACTTAAGAGCTGCTTTCGGTAGCAACCTGTTTACAAGAACCACAGGTATTTAGTAAATTGCTTAAGCACGATATATATGTATAAGGAAACAAGAGTTAAAAAAAGGACATTCCGGTTTTGCATGCACATGTACAATACTACTACTGCAGGGAAATTCCATTATGGATGACTTGTTTGTTTTTTTTTGGTTTTATACAATGTTTTTCTTTTATTTGTTTTACGAAAGGCACAATAAATAACAAAAATATTTAAATAACTTTTTTCAAAACAGCAGCAAGAAATCCTTTTCACGTTCGGCCTCCATTGAACAAAATGCGAAATATCATTCGTGGCTGCTATAGAATTGTTACATTTTGAGGGCAATACAATTATTGTTATTATTTATTATTATTATTATTATTAATTTTTTTTTGTTTTTCAAATAAAATAAAACGAAAAATCCCACATTTTCTCAAAAACAGAGTGAGCGAGTGGTATATGGCACTTTTTTTTATGTATATACAAATCTATAAAATTAATATTTTTATTTACTTCAAAAAAGAAAAAAATATATTTATAATGATTTTATTGCTTAGTTAAGATTTTGTTTTGTTTTTTTTTTTATTTTTAAAATAAAGCGATGGTGTGGTGTTTTTCTCATCGAAATTTTGGGTTTTTGGTTTTTGATGTTTTTTTTTTGTCATAATTTTTCCTCTTTATTTCCCATTTATATATTTATAAAATTATTTTTGTTTTTCTCTAGATTCTTTTATAACTGTTTATTACTTAAAATCTGATAATCTCTCTTACGACATAGTCATAGTTATGCTGATGGTTATGGAAAAATAATTATTCTCAACAACAAATGCCTTAATAGCCAGCCAATTCGGCGAATGTGGAATCCATTTCGTCTGCGAGACTCTTGTATCTGTCCTTGTTGATTCCCAACTCGTCTATATTTATTTTTAAGAAAGAAATTAAGAAAAATTTTTATGGATTAGTGAAAAATTATAATAATAATAACATAAAATATAATGCAGTATTTTTTTATAAATAAATTTCTTTTATGTAAATATAATTTCGAATTTAATATAATAATTTAAGTGCAAGTGTTGTCAAGTGTTAAATATATTTGAAATAATCTATTTTACTTTTTTTACAATTTCTAAATACTCAAAATGCACAATTTTATTGCCAAATATCTCGATATGTGATACTCCTAGCCTAGACTATAGAACAACTCGACTGTGGAACGACCTTCTACAGTCACTATTCCCGAACTCATACAACATCCAAGAGTTAACACGCCTTTTCTATTCTTCGAGCTAAGCTTACTATTAGACATTGCACCATGACATGAACAACAAGACGGACTGGTAGCATACAGGGGAAGCCTGAGCTTAGACTTTCACTTAAAAAATTCCTATTATTTATATTTTCACAGAAGGCAGATCGGCGAATAAATGTCTGTATTAGTAAACAAAAATCTTAGGTTTGATATACTTCTGATCGTATTTTTAGAGATTTCAGTTGAACAAAACGTCTATGATTGTTTAAAACCTTCTCCATCGTTTTCAGGAGAAAAGAATAGAAGCTGATAATTCGAAAGGACTTTGCTTCCTTGTACGATCTTCTCCCCACCTTAGGAATAAAGACTTCCCTGGCCTCTCTTCAGCACCTCGAAATATGGGCCAGCGCAAACCTGCCCCTGAAATAATGGCAGTAGCCGGGAAGATTGGATCTTTCCCACTAGCCTTGAAAGGCTTGAATGTACCAATGACCCATCCGACTTCACCCGCAGTAAAAACCCTTTTTTCCACGGCTTTGTTCTTTGTAAGATCGCTGGGCAGAAACGACCTCTGTTCCGGTGTTAGATTCTAAGGCCATTCCAGGGTCAGTTACTACACAACCCGAGAAATGAATGCTTATTAGTAGCTGCATGGTATCCGTGGTGTTCGCCCCCTTAGGTGAACAAGAACCCCTCAGCAGTCTTGAGGAAGTCGATCGCTTAGAAAAGGCTTTGTGTAACCTCATGGAACCTGGAAGTCTATTTCTTCGCAGATGGCTTTCTACGACGTTCGGTTAGATCGTCTCATTTCCTTATTGAAACCCGTGAGAGCTTGCTTGTGGGGATCCCACAGACCTTAGCCCTATTGAATAGTTTTCTAGTTTCTCTCCACCTTCTGCAGAAATCACTGTTCCAACACACAACCCTTTTCAAAAGTTGGCACAATCGCTGTCCGCAGATTAGCAGAGACATGATCGAGGTCGATTACTTATATGGCTGAGACTTCTTCCCGGTGTGCTGTGCGATAAGTCTCCCAGTTAGCCTGCCGAGGAACCCTAAATGCTTCTGAAGACGTTACAGAAGCACTCAAGTCAAAACCCTAAATACTTCTGAAGACGTTACAGAAGCACTCAAGTCAAAACCTTTTATGTCTACTGTCAGACATTGATAGCTCGCTTTAGACGTACCACTTCAGTATTCTGGAGCTGACGAAAGCGCTGGCAAGAGATAAGTCAATCAACTGTTGCCTAATCACATTAAGAAAGGTAGGTTCGTACTACCATTCATCTTCCCTGATATTAAGGTTATCATTTTATCCGACATATTCTAGGTTGTGAAATCACGAATAAGGATTATCCCCCTTGATGTTTACACGCCGCTCGTGACAGACTGGCAGTATCGAGACCATGGTTAACGAGGAAACTATGAGTCTGTACTAAAAAACCACGGTTGTACTAGATACAACCCTGGTATTAATCATGGTTTCGAAATCTCTGTCTGCTGCATGGTATACCACGTTTGGAAGAACACTGTAAAAATAAACTTCCAAATTTGTGCGGGAAATTTTATACACAAGCAGTTTTGTAAATTTATAATACATATTATTAGGAATATTCCTAATCCACGTCAAATTCTTCATGTGAAGTTACAAAATTTGTAGTTATAGTTTATGTGTAGTAAATGAGTATTTCATATCGCGAATTGTAATTTTTATGTACATTTGCACTGTGAATTTACATATTCTTTTAACAATGTAACTTCAGCGCCATTTGTCAGTTGCGGAAATTAAAGAAAGCATATATTTCCAGTTGTTTGACAGCAAATTTGTCTCTTTTTTGTTCTGAAGCCACGCAAAACACAAACACGAAAAAAACTTTTGTATTATTTTGTATAATCGTTGCGAGGATATCCATTATTTTATCTTATTTGCCACTTTCACCGAAAAACCTTTTAAGTTTAATTTTGAATTTGCAGTTTTAACTTTGACAGTCTGTCAGTGGTATAACTGTGTTTATTCTACCTACTGCTAAAAACCACACAATCCTTTGCAGAATTTTCTTCTTAACAACAGCAGCTCCTCTACATTTTTTTTATATAACTTTCAATGACAGCAAATCATGCTACACTTGACAACAATCGCAATTTTATCTTAATTTTAAAAATAAGTTAGTTTAAAAGGAAGAAAATATATTTACAAAAGCTTTATTCAAAAAAGAAATAAATAAAAAATTTAATTTTTGTTAAAAATAAAAATAAAATCACCTTGGCACGAAAATTTACTCCGCCCAAAGAAATGGTCGAGGAGTAGAAGGAATTAGTATTGAGCGACGATATATTAAAGCGAACGCAGCACTTTCTTTAGCAAATTTTTGTTTTGTTTTTTTGTTTTGTTCGTTATTTTTTCTTTACATAAATTTGTTAATAATTTATTAAATATTAATCTATGTATATTAACTGATTTTTAACTATATTACAAACTATTTCGTTGTTTTTTTTTTGTGTGTGTGTGTTTCTAATTTTATTTACTATGGCAACAGTAGTAGTATGAGTGTTAGGAGAATTTTCATGATCGTAGATTATATTATTATCGAAAAAAAAATAAAAAAAAAATCCAAAAAAAATATGTGTTTGGTGGCAATCTGCTGAATCAAAACTATAAAATTAAATAAAAAAGAAGGGATTGTGCACTCTAAATGGTAGAAGTGCAATAATATATGTCTTTTAAATAAAATACAGAAAGATGCCAAAGGAACAACAACAGCATTTAGGTTGGTTGGTGTAAAAGAACCAAAAAAAAACTCGAAATTATTTTTTTTTTAATTTAAGGAATATTAAAGGATTTTAAATGAAAATTGAAGCATTACACCTGAATCCTTCGAATGCTATTAAAGGGCAGTAATAAAAATAATTTCTGGAGATCAGAAAAAAAAAATTCAATTTCGAAGATATAAACAAAAAATTTCTGTTAGAACATTTAAATTTCGAAAATTCGAATTACAAAAATCGAAATTTTCAATGAAATCAAAAAACAATTTCAAATTACAAATCGGACTCAAAAAAAATATAAGGTTTTCTTTTATCTCAGGAGAATGTCGATAAATATGTAGGGATATTTATGTGTACGAATATATAAATAAATATATATATATATATATAAAAAAGTCTCTAAACGAACTATATAAGGTAAATAAATAATAATATTCCAATTTATATTTTTTTTTAATATCCCTGAAGTTCGACAAATGTTGAATCCAAATCGTCGCAGATCGCTTTGTATTTTTCTTTTTCGTGGAAGAGTCGGTCTGTAAAAAGCAATTAAATAAAAGCATAACATTTTGCGCAATATGTACAAACATTTTTCTTTTTTTTTTAAAAATTGTTCAAGAAGAATGGGCATTTTTATAAAAACACATTTTCTGCAGCATTGTAGAAGGTACGATATTTGGAAATTTTCAGGTCCTATTTGTAATTGTTGAATTGTATTTCATGTATATTAATATTAAAAGAAATAAAGAGTCGAGGTGTCATTTTAAATTTTGAGCAATTTTTTAACTGTCAATATATACAAATGTCATTTGACAAGTAAAAACTTCCAGGTTGAAACTAGCCGATCACATGTGATTTCTTGCAAGGAAACCGGCCGAGATTGTACGATCTAACACCATTAGATTTTTTTTCTTTGCGGTTGTTTAACAGAAAAAGTCTATGCCAATACTCCGGCAAGAACGCAAGCACTCAAAGTCAATATTAAAGCGAAGTGCATCCGCTATTATGCGAAAACGAAAATGAAAATTTTATCAAAAGAATAACTGTTTGTAATAAATCCTGAGGCTGACATTTGGCAGATATTGTATTCCATTATTAAACTTAGAGTTTGGACTTTAGATTAAAATGAAAATATCATAAGTTTTTACGAAAATATGGCGCTTTTCTATTGATTTACAATGACACCTCTTGTTGAAAGACCCTCTATATGCTTTAAGATCAAAAATTTACTTAAAAACTATTAGCGTAGGCTCCCATGACAAAAAAGGTACCCCATCGAACACCTCAAAATTATAAAGTGATAATGGCTGAAAACCATTTAAAAAACATGTTACGCCAGCTAGACTAGTAAAAATTTGTTAATTGTTATTTTTTATGAATTTTTGAATTTAGCTAAAAAAATGATTTTTTTTCCAAAACACCTGATTTAAATTTATATAATTTATAGTAAATAATGAACCATTTTTGAAAAAATTTGTGCGACTGACAATTTTTGTGAATTAACTTCTGACAGACCTTTTATTATAATTTTTTTTTTCTTTTATAAAAATGCACTACATAACACCTCCTTGATTTTTTTTTAAAATAAACTTTAAGATCGCTTCTATCTATTACAACGTGTCTGGCTAACAATTTTTGTTAATAAACTTATCAGACTAAGTTTTCAATGCGGCACCTTTTTTGTCATGGGAGCTTAGACTATATTTTTAAATTACACAACACTGCAAAATGTGCGTTTATAAACAGGCCCATAATGTTTTTAATTTATTCTTCTTAATTATTAGTACTAAATAAGAACTTCATAAATAAATAAAAACAACAACAACATAATTATTGTTATATGTACATTCAAAAGAAAGAAAGTAAAAAAAAATTGAAGCATAGTATTATTATTAAATCTTTAAGAAAAAATATTTAATAAATTTCCTGTAAGCAAATAAAATCATATCGTTTACCTTGCCCCATGTAATTGGTATTGGGGCAAGGTATAAGGAATTATTGTTACCTTCTAGTCTGTCGACTTCCTTCTGGAGCCTCTTGACTTGTTTCTCAGCGTGCTCAGCACGAGTCTCAGCTTCCTTCAATTTAACAGTGAGTGTCTTCATCTCACGCTTGAATTCTTCTACTCTCTGGTTGGCCTTCTCTTCTGATACTTCAAGAGATTTAAGGGAGTTACCGACGACCTTTAGAGGAAATAAATAAATATATATTTTTAGTAAATAATGTTTTATAACAAAATATGAATTGTTAAAAGTTTATAATGATAGTGAACTTCATTGTTGTGATTAATATTGTTCTTATTGGCGAAAACACCAGGACAAGGCTTATTCAGTACGAACATGATGTGATCTTGAGCTGGTCCGTTGGTGAAGAACGAAGTGTCAAATCCGAGAACAGGGTTTTGGTTCCATATACCAAGAAACGGAAATTGACAGGATTAACAAAGGCAGTCCTTGCAGCATAGATACAAAATTTTTCATAACAAACCACATCCTCTACGTACATAAGATTGAATAGACTGCGATGGCTCGGACACGTTGTACGAGCTTCAGAAGATATAATGCCAGCCAGGATTTTTAATGGTAGACCATCAGGAAGGAGATGAGTAGGACGACCAAGAAATAGGTGGATGGATGACGTGCTAGCAGATATACGGAAACTTCGTATAACAAATTGGAAAGAGCTAGCAAGACGTAGAGACGACTGGAAGAGGAGACTTTGAGAGGCCCGAGTTCTGCAAGGACTGTAGCGCCATTTAAGAAGAAGAAGAAACCACATTCTCGTTCGTAGCTGTGGGGAGGTAAAAGCCAGAGAGGTTTGCTACTGTGTTTCACGTAGAGGTATATGTTATACTGCCATAGATCTATGATCATTTTAGAAAGGCTTACAAGCTGATTTTTATACGCTTTATATTAGCTTCACCTGTATGTATGTGTGTATGTATGTATGTATGTATGTATGTAAGTTCTATGTAAACAAATCTTGCAACTTGATTTTGACCCACTTCTATATAACCGATCAACTTCAAATTTTGCACATAGGCATAGTTCGCGTGACAATGCAATCTGACCATTTTGTAAGAAAATCAAGATGGCGGTTCCAAGATGGCGGTCGATTTTTGCTATTGTGTTCCCCGACCCCCGACATGGGTATCAAATTAAACCGCATGACAGGTATAATACAATTAGCTGTATGGCGTCATTCCAAATTCAAAACGGCGGCAAACAAAATGGCGGACTACCTTTTTCTTTACAACTCACTCGATATGGGTATCAAATGAAAGGGTGTGACAATTAGAATACTATTATCTGTGTGGCGTGATTCCAAATTCAGAATGGCGGCCAACACAAAATGGCGGATTATCTTTTTCTTTACAACCCACTCGGTATGAGTATCAAATAAAAGGATGTGATAATAGAATACTTTTCGCTGTGGGGCGTCTTTCCAAATTCAAAATGGCGGCCACCACAAAATGGCGGTTTACCTTTTTCTTTACACCCCACTCGGTATGGGTATCAAATGAAAGTGTATGACGAGTATAGTATAGTAAGCTTTGTGATGTCGTTTTAAATCTAATATGGCGGTCACTACAAAATGGCCGAACACATACATATAATAGAAAATAAAAAATATATTTTAAAAAAACTAAAAAATACGCTTTTATTTTAAAATGAACTAAAAAGTAAAAACTAATTTTGAATGTAAAGTTTTTATTGCTCCAGCCAATATAAGAAAACAACCTACCTTTCGAAATCTAAAAAAGCGTGGGGCGCTAGCTAAAAGTTCCAGTGTTAATAAAATAAGAATATAGAGAGCCCCACGCTTTTTTACATTTCGAAAGGTAGGTTGCTTTCTTATACTGGCTGGAGCAATAAAAACTTTACATTCAAAATTATTTTTTAGTTTTTAGTTCATTTTAAAATAAAAGCGTATTTTTTAGTTTTTTTAAACTATATTTTTTATCTTTTCTGACAAGCCGATTTTTATTCAAACTGCCAAAGCTTATAAAGGGATGCATCGATTCCCTAAACACCCTCGTATAAACTAACAGAGTTCTCCTGAAGTGGATACCAGGGCATCTGAAGTGGAATATTATCCACAGAAATGAGCAGGCAGATCGCCTTTCTCGATCCAAATCCTTTCTACGGAGCATCCAGTGATCACACGAAAGAAGCACTGCGAATATCGGGGGAAAAGTGCGTGTCTCACTACTAATGCTCTTGTACTACGTATGAAACAAGTTAAGAAATTCATTACCCCTGCTCGAGCAAAATCTAAGAAACTTCTCGAGCTTACTAAACCCAAACTCAGAGTCCTGACAGACCTTCTCACAGGACATTTTCTAGTCGCATATCACCTGAAGAACATGGGTAAAATTGATACAGACATATGGAGATACTGTCAGGTAGAAACAGACACCTCAGAACATGTTGTGTTGCACTTTAGAGGCGCAAGTTTCGAAACAATGCAATTAACGCCTAAAGAAGTGTAGAACACTAATCTAAGAGGTATCTTAAGACTGATCGGTAATCTAAGTCCAGCTCTTGAATAAACAAAGCATTATGAAGGAGATACCCAAAAGATTAAATGCAGGTGGAAGTATTTCAAGGGCAGTGGTTTCTTTACGCTCGCGAACCAAACAAACAAACAAAGTTGCTGCTACTGGAGAAACTCTCAAGTACTGCATGAACTTTCCATTTATCGAATTGATACTTCGGTCTTCTTGGTAATCGTTGCTATCATTTTCCCCATTTCCTTTATTTCTTTTATTTTCTATTATTTTATATCGATGCTAATTTAATATTGATTTTCTGTAAATACGTTTCAGAATAAAAATAAAATTGTGCTGTGGCTGTTACGTCTCTAATATTACGGGGGTCTTCAATTTTATTTAAAATTCAAACACAAGTTTCTTGCTCACGTTTTCCTTCCCAAGGGAAACCCCACAGAGAAAATAGAGATGACGAGAAGCACGTGCCAGCCTCAACAGAATCCCAGTTCAATCATTAACCGCAACTTGATTCGAGAAAACGTAAGACTTTACGTTAATTTTAGATTCCAAATTCAATGCTGACTCCCATGTCCTCAGGGTGTAATATTTGTTACAGTGATAACTTGAAACTCGAGAATTCAAGTCAATTAAAACAGTTTTAAGCAACTGTGGACATGATAATGACTCTTAGGAACAAATGTGGGAATGTCGAGTGGAAGTCCTTTTTGAAACGATTAAGGAACTTTCGGTGTAATTTGCTTTTTACATAAGAAACACTCCTAAACTATGTGTATGTATTTGACGATGATGCTCTGGATATGATTTTATGATTGGACGTCGTCTTTTATCAAAAACAAAAAATGAAAAAAAAACAATATCATAAAAAAACCCACCTTCAATTCTTCTTCAAGTTCCATGATCTTTGCTTCACCTGATTTTACACGATCTTCAGCAACTTCCAACTCATCTTCAACGAAGGCCAGCTTGCGTGATACTTCATCGGACTTACCATCAGCATCTTCAGCGAGGAGACGGGCTTCTTTAAGTTGGGCAGTAAGTTGGTCCATACGTTCCTCATCTTGCCGGGAGCGATTTTCGAGTACTTGGCACATACTGATCAACAAAACATAAACACGACCCGTTAATGATCCTTTCTATATAAAATTAATAAATTCATTTTTTTTTACCGGTTGTTCTCATCAGCTGCTTGAGTGGCTTCCAACAATTTCTGTTGAGCATTACCAGAGCGCTCTTCAGACTTTTCAAGATCTTCTTCAATCTGTTGGACTTTGCGATTGAGAGCAGCGACCTCAGATTCTGTAGCAGTCAACGTTTTGTCTTTCTCCTCGAGGTGGTGATTGGCCTGTTCAAGTTGTTCCTTGGTTGATACCAAATCACCTTCAACTTGCTGCAATTTCTTTTGCAATTCGCGGAGTTCTTCATTGAGCTTCTCGACGCGGGAATTAGCATCACGAGCTTGAGTCTCACAGGTATCAGCCTTGTCCATGGCATTATCCTTCTCAAGCTTCATGGCTTGCATCTTCTTTTTAATCGCGTCCATGGCTGCGGCTTCTGTTTTGTTAACTTACTACTGGAAAATTGATTAACGCTGTAAAAGAGACAAATGAATTGTTTTTAGTAATTGTATAAAGTAAAGAAGGCGAAATTTTAAATATAACCGAATTTGATTCACATTTTCCTCTGATCTTAGATCTATGTAGCCGTAGCCAAGTAGAACGCATAGAACGGATCCAAAAATGAACTGATTTTAGTTCCTGAGCAATAAATGAACTAATCTAGTTCTTCAACAACAAATGAACTGTTTTTGGTTTTTAAAAAGAAAGAAGAAGAGCACGGATAGATCAAGTTTCAGAAGCCGACTGCCGCCATTTTTTGAGTAAAATTATAATTCCGTTATATTAGTATAAAAGTCAATGTTAAAATAAATTTAATCATTCAAATAGAGGTGTATTATGTAAAGGTACCCTAAAAGAACATTAATTTGTAAGACAAATCTTCCAAATCTAGTTTGAGTTAGACCTTAGTTGATTAATTCGCGGACTTAAGGAGGAAAACATTTTGTGGGTGAATGTGGTCAATAGTACTGAAACCACGTCTTTAATAAAATCCAGACTTCGTGCGAAGTTTTTGACTAGCTAAGAGAAATAGGGTGTTTCTTTAACCAAAATGTTGTCTTCCAAAGTAAAGTTTTTATTCTTTTCGAAATCCATTAAAGAAGTAAGGGGGGCCTCGGTAGTCTAGGGAGTAAGGCGCCTGGCTACTATCTCAGAGGTCCCGGGTTCGAATCCCGGCAAAGCCCCACGGTCCTTCGCCTTTCCCACCTTCTTTCTTCTTCCCTCCTTACATTCCTCATTCCCCCTGTCATAGCCTTCCGCTAGCACTGCCCCGCTCCACCAAGCGCATGTCATCGGTTGGTTGATGGGATTCAACTCGTTTCAGGAGGCATAACACTCCAGCGAGTTGTTTCTCATTTCCCCGATGCCAGAGTCGCGGTAGAAATGGTTGGGGTTAGGTGGTTGTGGCAGTTCCTTCCTACTTCTCTCTTCCCCTTCACCATCTATCGACTAGAGCTTGCTGTTTGACATTGCACTCTATACGAAGAAAATAGATTGTCGACAGTACAAAGGGCTTTCCCTGAGCTCTAGTCTTTCACATAAAAAAAAAAGTGGCGGATGCAGAGCGAACTTTTGCAGGAAACTTTGTTTTGCGTTTCTAAGGTTGCAATATTATATTTGCCATGCCAAAATTTACAATATTTTGCCTAGAATGAAGACATCGAACACCAGTTCTTTTATGTGTTAGCTCTAAGCATTGGTGTATTTTAAGATTTGACGCCATGAGCTTATAAGATTTGCCGCCCCATAAATTAGGTCATACAAAAGAATAATCACAATTTAATAAATGCTTAGTTATTAAACGTCAAATGTTCTTCGTTTATCCGGTAATTTTTAATTCTTTTTAGTTCTCCACTGCGGTGACCAGAAATTTTCCCAGGCTCAAGTAACCCAATACCTACTGAGCTACGTATGTATATGGAAATGTTTCCTTCAAAACCTTGCGCGGTTTGTGAATACTAAACTAACTGAAAAACGACGTGGATATGGTCACTCTTCAAAATTTGTAACGGGACGCAGCGTGTCAGCAGCGCGTCAAACACAAAAAAATTTAGTTGATGAAACTGTTTTATAAAATGTAAAATTTGGTCTACAAGTAGTTAATATTATTAACAATCAAATAATAATACCAAAATTTCAGCTTTTCTAATAGCCTCGACACACGGCAATCAAAATATGACGAAAATTCCTAATTTATGACGAACACGGTGACACACGGGGTGACACACGTTAAAATACCTCATTATATTATGACAGTTGTGGTGTAGTGAAAAATGTCAGAGAACGAAAAATAAAAAAAAATATATCTTGGTACGTTGTTGCCCCAATGGAAGGGAAACAAGTAATATTTAATTTTTTAATATGGAAAAAAGTAATATTTAATTTTCAAGGAAAATTAAAATAAAAATCAGCTGACTCTGGAAAAACGCCTAAAAGCGGGCTTTTTAACATGATCTATCGTTCGACAGATGGCTCTCTTTTGAGATTTCGTACTAGATTAACCAAAATTTGCCTAATCGGTTTTCCTAATTGATGAGGTTCCTATTCCTAATTAATGATGAATTTTCGTCATAAATGCGTTCGTGTGTCGAGGCTATAAAACAGTTGCATTTTTTGGCCGCTCAGCTCCCGGTCTATAATGCTGGTAGCGCTCAAAATTAGCTCCCCTGAGCAGGCCTCCAAATTTTTCCCGCTGAGATGGCATAGAAAGCTAAGGTGACCTTCGATGTTGAGAATTCAATTATGCTTTGTCTCCAAAATAAGACCCAAGTACTCAGTTGTTTGGCGAAGACAAAGTCCACGTCCTTTAATTGTAGTTAGTTCTATTGATGAAAAGCATCAGTTTTGTAGTATAGCCCACAGCGGTTGGACCACGCGCTAAAGCAGCCCAGAGCAAACTTCATACACTTGCTGATTGTAGAGAGAAACTTTTCGGATACTAGAATCATCATGTCAACTGCCTTTATCGGTTTCTGTTTGTTTGATTTGTTTTTAGATAATTTATACAACTTATTCCAAAAATTTCGTTACTGATATTCATGTACCTACAAAGTCATAATTCGAAATTAGAAAGAAATTGTTACGAAAATATAGTGCTAACTATTTTAGAAACTTAATAGCATTAGCGTAACTAGGGGGGGGCAGGAGAGCGCATTTTTTCAGTTCATTTTAAGTGTGTTTTGCGATTTTTACAATGGATAAAAATATCGAACAAAGAATCTGTCTTAATATTTGCATCGCAAATGGAATTTCGTGTGCCGAAGCGCTGAAAATGTTACATAAATCTTACGGTGAATCGATTTTATCAAAAACACGTGCGTTTGAGTGATACAGTGTATTTAAAAGCGGTTCAGATGTGGTGGAAGATTTGCCTCGTTTTGGTTGGCCATCAACGTCTTCAACTGAACTTTTCTGCAAAAACTCGCGTAAGGTCCCTGAAGACATGTTAGAACGTGTCAATTCCGACGCCACATTCATAAAATGCATTGTAACTGGTGATGAGACATGGGCTTACGAGTTTGACATGCAAACCAGTCAACAAGCTTGGAATGGCGCCTTCCAACTGAACCGAAATCGAAAAAACCACTTCAAAGTAGATCAAAAGTGAAGGTGATGTTGACAATTTTTATTCGATTACCGCGGTGTTGTGCACTCGGAATTCTTGCCAGAAGGTGAGACCATCCATCCAATGGCGCTACAGACCAAATCGAGCCTTGGCCTCCTCTAGGGCATTTCTCTAAGTTTGGCAGTTCCTTGCAGCAGTTCTCCAGTACCGAATGTAAAGCATTGCCTCTGCTTCAGCCGTCACAGAGTCTATCCATCTCCTTCTGGGTCTGCCTACTGGTCTATTTCCCGAATTTTGAAGGTGAGACAGTATATAAAAAATATTATCTGAGCGTTATGCGGTGTTTGAGAGGCACCCGTTTTCAGTCTTTATGTGACATAAAAGAGAATTCGCGGCGAGTACTGAAGTCGATTCCAAAAAATGCGTTTAAAAAGGGGGAAGGGGCTTACTTTGAAGGCGATACAATAAATTTGGATGAATAATACATATTTTGTGTTTCATAGACCAATTCCCGGTACTTTCTTGACATAGTATTACTTTCCATTTGGAACACAAAGGACCTGCCCCCTACCCCGGAAAAATTTTCTAGTTACGCCCATGCTTAATAGTGCTACAAAATAAAGTTAAATATCTTTTTACTAACTAATTCCCTAAAAACAAAAAAAAAATAATTCTTCTACCTTAGAATTAAGGTTGCTTATTCCTTAAACAATACTGCAACCAATTATTATTTAAAATGCACTTCCTTTTCGCACATCATCATGAAAATAATTGATGACTAATGAAATGTGTAACCATTAATATCATCTCCCAAAAATCCTTTGATAATATTTGTTTTGCCAGAAGGAATTTGTTTTTGGCAGCGGATCCGCCTATTTGAAATGAATGCTTGACTTCTTACTATAAACATTCAAACTTGAAATAAATCCAAAAATAAAATTATAAAATCCTAACGAAAAATGTTTAGGATGAAACTAAAAAAAAATTCGCATTTTTATTGAACCGGCAAAAACGAGAGAGAGCCAGATTCTAAAATTAGAATAATGTGTAGGTGCAGTAGAATTTTTTTTTGGGGTATGTATAGTATTTAAATTTTCCTAAGAATCAACATCTAAACATAAAGTAGAAAATTCTCATGCATAGTAATACAAACATACAAAACTTGACGTAATTAAATGTCTTTTATATATTTTTAGGAACCATTCAAAACGGATTTTTTTTTCGTAAGAAAATGTTTTCTTTTATGCTCAATTAGATGGATGAAGGCGTATTTGTGTATTCTTTTTCCTTTTAACAATGTCTCAATTTATATTCTTTTTTTTTATCTCTAGAATTTCGACTAAGCAGCCTTAAAATATTAATTTAAGTAAAAATAATTGAATTACCAAAAAAAACAAAAATAACGAAATATCTTGAATTTCTTTGTTATATAATAATTTCTCGATCAGTGATCAGTAGTGCCAACAAAAGGAAAAGAAAAAACACATAACCAAGTCAAAAATAGGCACATCAAAAAACCCAGGACTACTGTTCATATTTTGATCGTGTGCAAAAAAAATAAATGTAAATAAATGAAACAAATCTGTGTCATGTTCATAGTGTGATCGTTACATCTACAGCAATCACCGCCATCTATTGGCTGTGCAGAGGCATGGCTATGTCCAAAGAAATTAAAAAAAACACATAATTTTCATGTATGCGTGTGTGAATATGAATATGTGTGCAAGCTACGGCTTAGTAGTATATGTGCATAGTGTAAATGCAAATAGCATGCGATTTGGTTACCAGATACCATATATGCGTAGCAACAAGAGACTAATCGCGAGAAACAGATATATATACATTTATTTATAATGCTGTCTCTTTTGTTCTTTATTACATTTTTTTTTGTCTATTTTTTCCTCCTCCAAATAAAAATAATAATCCTTGACTATATGGCGACACATCGAACTGCAATTTGATAGTATGTCGTAAGTAATCCCGCCTAGCACCACTTTTCAGCACTGTTCCAAAAAAGAATTTCTCTACACGCACACTCATACATGTAACATTTGCACATATATTTATTATATATATATACAAAACTCCAAACAAAAATTTCTTTAAAGGGAAAAAATTCACACTTTTTTTATTATTTATAATTTTTTTAATTTCTTTTTTTTGAAAAAAAAAGCATTTTTAAACCTCACAAATATGAAACGATCCCTCGATCACTTAATAGAAGATTTTTTTTATCGAACTTTTCACTCACTCAAACTAATTTTGGAAGGATCCTTATATTATATATGTACTATATATCCTAAATATTAAAAAAAATATATCTAATTTTTTTTTTAAATAGAAACAATTTTCTTAAATTTTTTTTATACAAAGAAGAAATAGAATCCTTCTCTGGTCCCAACAAGATTCTTCGAAACTAACCTGAGCGCTTAAATCACTCTATGCGCTAGCAAATACGCGAAAGCACTGATGATGACCAAATTTTTTAGCCCCTTAGCCCCACCTTGTTGGTGTGTTTGTATTTTCCACAAACAAACTAAACAAAAAAAACTTAAAAATACATTTTTTTAGTTATTTTGAAACTGAGTAAAAAGGAGAAACGCCAAAGAAAATTTTCTTTCTAATTTCCCCTTAAAAATTTCCCAACATTTTTCTCACTAGAAGAACACACGATCGCGGGAGAGAGCGCAGCTCTAAGTTCGCCCGCTCGGCTTTTGGCGTACTTTTTATCGGTGTTAAAATTGATATTAATTCGAGAAATTCTGTGATAAAAATAAATCCGCTTCCTTCTGTTCATGTTGGGGAGGATGAGATTTTCCTTTGGGGTTTCTGCTTTTGTTTTGAAATTAATGAGAAAATGTGTTCTTGAGTAAACGTAATATCGGGAAAGTCTTTCGATTGCATCAAGGAAAACTGGTGCTCATAAAAATGCCATGAATCTATTTATTTGCTTGTTTTTCCTTGCACAAAATTATTATTTTAACAAAACAATGAATTATCGTAACACCACGGTCACATCATCCGTCAAGATCATCTTACGGCTTCTGTCATTGACACAAAAGAGTTGTCGCCATGTTGGTATTTGTAAAAGATGGCACAAAGCCCACAGCGCATCCGCAAAAGAAAAACTGTAAGCATCTTTAATGAAGAACTGTGAAGTTCAATTTCTAAGCTCCAAAAATTTTTCCATTGTCTACCTCAGGACAAAAATCTGATCAGTTTTGCAAGATACACAGCGTTACAGAACAATCATTACTAAACGTTGTAATATCTCCTTTTCTTTGTACGGGCATTCAGTCTTCACCCCAGATCCCATCTTACGTGATCACTTCAAAAATCAATTGGTGTAGTGTAAGTCCTCCCTTACAGGGCCGCCCTCTACAGAAATACCGTCTGCATCCGGTTAATGGCTTTCCTAAATACTTCTAAACTTGATAGCGTCATAGTGAGAACTATCATCAGATATGAGTGGAGCCTCCAATTTCTTAATAAACTCACCATTTAGCAATTCATAAAAGTACACTTCCTAACACTTCCAGATGCCCAGTTTCGGATCGATTAAGACAGTGCTAGAACCTTGTCGGGCAAAGGCGTCCACCTTTTCATTGCCTACGAACCCTAGAAGCTCCAAAATCCACAATATTGTTCCCTCGCTAATGACGAGGTCTAACCCATTACCGTAGGTGTTTCTGACAATTTCGTTGCATAAAGCAGCATTGTTGGTTTGAACCTGATTCGCGTATACCAAGCAATTCTGTGATGTAATGTGCCATCCGAGTACGATACCAACAAAATAGTGATCCAAGGCAAAGTACGTCCATACCGTCATCAAACCCGAAATATGGCCTGTAATCTGTAATTGCGTGATCCATTTGGATGCAATTGGCTCCATTAGAATACTCAGATTGCTTTGTAGACAGGGGCAGCACTTTTATAGGTGCATATTGTGCACTTGCACCGGGCGCAATTGGACAAGGGCGCAATTATAGAAATTAAGATACTAACAAAAATTTAAAACATTGAGAAACTAATTGAAAAGTGTTCCCGTGACTTCATTCTCATCTATTAAAGGCATTCATTTTTATTGCTACATACCCAGAATTCTAAGCTCGTCTTCGTTCTCAAGTGCAATCTGAAAAGAATGTTTACTTGTCCATTGTTTACTTGATAGACGAAAATTACGTTTTCGTACAAATTGTTCGTGAACGTTAACCTTCCGAAGTTCCGAAAGCATGGTTCCAAGTCTTGAGTTTCAACAGCTTTGTCATCAATATCTATTGACAGGCTTAAGTCTCTTGTAACCGTGGTAACGAATTATAGCTAAAACAATTTGTAATGCTACTATGACAGTGGCTTGTTGTCAAGCTAGCAAAAGCCCGCGAATTGTCAAGCATTAGTGAAATAGACAACAAATACAGAGAGAGAAAGAGAAAGGTATATCACCTGTTCGGCATTTCGGGCGGTTTGTTACTTTGAAGAACAATAATTTCTAATTTTTGATGCGTTCGTTTTTTTTGTTGTCTGCTCTAAAATTCTAAAATTATTTTATTTAAAAAAAATCAAATCCTTTGCCGCAAAATCACACAAGCAAACCAAACAAATAAATGTCAAAATACCTGGTACAAGCCAAAACTGTCAAATTTTTCTAGCTTTTCGTGTGCTGTTCCAATTCCATGTTTCGCTTGACTGTCCGAAAATTTGTGCTTTTCCGTCACTTGTTGACATTAGTACGGAGCTCTTCTTTACGACGAATTTCTCTATGCTGTTAGGAAGATTGGGATCACAACGTATATACGTACGTGCTCTCACAACGTCTACGCATACTTAAAGCAGAGTTTGGGTAAAAAGAAATTGTTCACGAACGTAGCCGGTGGTAACGTAATAACAACTTTTAAATGTCAAATAAACCAGCCAATTGACGTACCGAAGCAAAGTGCACCTGAAGCCGTGAAAATTTTATTAATTTTTTTAATTATTTTTATTAATATTAATACCATTTAACTTCATTTTTTACTGCTACTAACCAAAACAACTTAAAAATATATTTTACGCGCTGCAGTTACACAAGTGTCAGCTTAACATAGCAGCTGAATGTCACTGTCATTTAATGCACCAACGTCGTTGCGATTACGTTACCGGAGTTTGGGAACACAAATACGCAGCAATGGATATCAAGGTTTATGCGACATACGAATCAACATTCCCAAACTACATCAAACGTACAGCTAGGTTTTTTAACAGTTTTACGGCTACGTCTACGTATTTTTCCCAATCTCCCTATTATCTGTTTCTCTCAAAGTTTCTAACTAACTAGCTGCAAAACTAGCATGATAGCAAGCCAGTGTCATAATACCATAACGCTCCGAATAACGCTAGCCTAGGAGTGTGGGACTATGTGCGTACTGCGCTCCCCTTAAGTCCAGAGCTCTTACCTAAAAAGACCTGGACGCACTCTCCACCCACTCGCTCCCTCTCTCTCTCTTCTCTTGGTGTTTACATAGCAGCGACAAACGCGATAAGTTCATGAACTAAAACGATCAATAAAATTGTACAAAATTCACAATCAGTGTCAAATTAACAAAAGCTGTCGTTATTGACTTAAGAAGGTTATAAAAAATGTAAAAATAAACATACTAAAAACCAAATCTTAAAACGATATGATAACTACATTACCTTAGGTCTAGTTCCACGCTCAGCAAAAGAAGGTTAAAGTTAAACTGAGTTTTTAAAATCATTCTGTCCCATTTTCGAATAAACTATTTTAATGAGACGAAACAGGAGATGCATAGGCCGTATTCTGTGAGAATGTCCCAAAACAAGAAATTGACTGGATTAGACAAGGACAGAAAAGAAAAGGTTGGCCAAGAATGATATGGAGGACGAGTATAGCAGCGGAACTAAAATAAAACCTGGAGTAAAATGATGCTGAGTTTATCTTTAGATCTTTTGCACTAACGAAGAGTCTGGCTGATCATCATCAATTCTAGATAAGTAAGATATTTGAGGAATTCACAATTTATATTTTAGTGAATTAAGAGTGAATTCGTGCTAGAAAAACAATTTCACTTAACCCAAGCAAGAAATATCATAACTTTACACCAGGAGGACATTAAACCATCCTATTAAAAATTCCTGCATCTCAAAATATTCACAAATTTGCTGCATATTTACAAGATATTATTGCTATTTATAATCCTCCATCCCTGTACGTCATTTTGAACAGTGACGAATTTTTGTTCGTTAATTCAACTCCCTCCGCCATCCAAACCGAATTCAAAAACGTGAAGCTCTCATATTACACCAAGAACAGCTTCAGGGCCCCCTCATACCTGTCTTTATAAGATTACACCAATTCGCACAAATTCTGGAATCTTTCCAAATTTTGAAAATAACAGACAGAGACAGCATACACGAGGAATGAAGAGGACAACCTGTGTGTAGAACAAAATTAAGATCAAATCCACCCACCCGTCATGGCGTTGATCTTAGCCGAGATCGCGGCATGTTCAGCATCTATTCGCAGATCAGTTCGGCATCCAAATCCAAATCAAACATTGTTTTCTTAACTCTCGTCGGTCTATATATTTTATGGAAATGGTGGGCGAAACGCTTCGCTCTGGTGTACTCCGAGGCTGCCTCTGCCGCAAGGAATTTTTCTTATGATCTACATTTTGACTATCCCGACATACATTACTACTGCCCGCCCCCGTCCGAGCCCGATCGACCGAACTATTTTCAGCCTGCAATATATATACTCACATCTGTTGCAAAATATCGACACCAAAATTCTTCTTGAGATGAAAATTAAGAACATAAAAAATAAATAAAAGAAACGAAAATTTCCAATGGAATCAATGTGGGAATGTGGGCTTTTCACTGACGGCTTTATGTGCTCCTTGGTCTGGAAATAGAATTTCAGGTGCTGTCGAGAGATTCGAGCCGCGAGCGTCTATACCCCCGCATCTTGGGGCTTCTATTGTTCAAGTTCCTTCAATTAAAAACAAACAAACAGAAAAATTGTGCGAAATTACTCTTTGCAAATAAAATGAACGCGACCTTCAAATGCAGCCATTTTCTTTCTAGTTTTAGAGTATTTTAGAAAATATAAAAAGACGTATTTTACAGCTTCAACGAAATTTATGGTTTCCCCTCTGAAACAGAATTCTGGCAGCGATCCTAATTACAGAATTAGAATTCACTGTCGGCGATAATTTTGCTCTTTTATAATTTTTTAATTTCAATTCGACTTGTCATAAATAAATTGGGATTAACTAGCAGCAAAACGTTGTCAAAACACCGACAATATATAAGCTTGAATGAATCCGCATCAACTAGACGCAACTGTAGAGCGATACGAACTGCTGCAAAGTGACCATTGAACGACAAATGAATCAACATAAATCATTTGCGAAAATAGTGCATTCATAAATTATAAATCAAATTCTAAGGCGAACGATTTGAACTAAATACAAATAAATAAATGTAAAATGAGCGAGATGTTAAAATAAGAAATTGTTTCTTAAAATATACTCAAGTCACACGCCTTCGCCTTGTTTTTTAAATTGGGCATGGGGCTACCCTGATCCATGCCTTCAATCTACGAAACCAGACAATCGTAAACAGTTGCTTGTTAAAATTAGGCCGTGGATTTCTTTGAGTAATATCCATTACATTTACTTTTTAGTGGTCAATCATAGCTCAAGAATCACTCTTTTCACTGACAGTTCGTCATATCGTTAATCATGGCATAATGCAATGTGTAGTACTAAGTTGAGCTTAAAGAGAAAGAAGGAATGCGCTAGTCAATGGAATCTAAACAGAAACAAATGGCACTATCTCGTTTGAACTTGATAGTACAGTGCTCTGTTCATTGTTCAGCCGCCCTAAGGCAATAGGCGCATCCCAAATAAACAAGTTGCCGAATCGAACCACTCGTGCCTCAGGTCGCTTGTTGCCCCTCTAAAAACTCCATCTAAAGCCTAGTATCCAGATCGAGTGAAATTTCACTTACTTTACACTTTCGTCATTTCACTTTGCATTAGCATAGGATTAGTATGACAACAAGATGTCATTGTGATAAATGTTATATGTAACTGACACTCTAGGATATTTAGCATTCAAAATGGAAAATGGCACGTTTTCACAAGTGTAATCTATGTTATTTGGATACAAATTTCTTAGTAAATATTTTTTATTTAGAAATCTAGTGCGGAGAAGATTAATCGCAGTAATGATGCTAGCAAGACAAATCAAATAAATTCAAAAACAAAACTTCCTTCATAAAAAGAGAAAAATACAAATATACGAATAGAATTGAAAAAAACCTACAATTTCGATATTTTCCATGTTTAAATTTGATTTTTTCAATTTAATTTTTTTTATATAACCGTTGTTGCCTAGCAACTAAAAAGCCAAACATGACAGACAGTCGTGAAGTGAGGGTTCGTGGTCATTTCGCTGCGAAATATTTAAACAGCGACACCTGTTCATCAAATTTTTAACCTGTAAAATTTCTCTCGAACTGGATACTAGTAAGCGAAACGTTAGCGAAAAAAATTTCGCTCTCATTTCACTCACCTTTTTTTACAGGCATTTAAGATAGGAAGTGAAATTTCACTCGATCTGGATACTGGCCTTAAGTGAGCTTATTGCCTTAATGTTTCCCAGCTGCGATCCTACCTATGAGTTATCACAGCGGACAAGCCTCATGTCCTCGAACCGTCCGAGTTCTGTAATATCAGTCGTTTTTCTCGCCAGCGCTAGGCTATGACACAATATGACTGGCCATCTCGAACTCCCCCAAAACACAGTTGAATTCACAATTCTTCAAGAATTTTCATTCGTTTCAACTGATATCTGAAATTACCTTGTCCCGCTGCTCCCTTGCTTTGATTCCCCTAGTTTAAGCGAGCAGCTATTAGAAAGGGGCCTGCCTGTGACATTTCCATGATTCTTTCAGGCAGAATTAGCAGGTCTCTTCTTTAAATAGTGGGCCTGATTGTTTAATCACTTTCACTTGTCGGTGCGATTGTTCAATCCGCCGAGCGCAACTTCGATATGAAGTGTCATATTTCATTTTCGAAATTCAAATGACAATCGAATGGACAGTTCGCATTGGATACACAACTCCAAACAAGTGGTTTTTTAGTTTAACTTCCTATTTCGACTGTGAAATTCTCAATCACTTTCCCGCCGGGGGATTCAACAATCAGAACCTGTCAAATTCGCATTCACTTCCCTGCCGGCGGATTCAACAATAAGTCCCTGTAATAGAGAATAAGGGTCCAGGCCATCTTAATAATGCCGCGAAATCGACAGAATCGTGCCGATCATCTCGACAACATACATATAGCCGAGTGAGAATTTTGCACTGCAGCTGGTGTGGCGAAAAACAAGGCAGAGAAGAAACCGAACAGTTTTCCATATCTTTTTTTTATTTGGTCTAGCAAAAGCCCGCGTGCGCTGCAACGCCTTTTAATAAAAAAAACTTATGTGTGCGCGGTCCGGGATAGGAAAAACGTATAATGAAAAAATAACAAATCTGCAAAACATAATTTTGAGCACATAACTCGACTGTAGAATAATCCCTCGCAGTCAGTATTTTCGTACCCCTACAATATCCAAGAGTTCAAACGCAGGGTTAATCCCCACCTTCTTCAACACCCCCGAGCCCCCATAACCCTTAACCTATTCTCCCCTTCACTAAGCTCCCTGCTAGACATTGCACCATGACGTGACAAACGATATAACGGACTGGTAATACAAAGGACGATTCCAGAGCGTGGCACTGCCACATAAAAGCAGAGAATTTGCCCCATGGCCGCGTTCTCAACTTTTTGTTCATTGTGTTCGATACATTCTCTGATAATTTAACATCAGACCCATCGATCATTTGCGGAGATGGCAAACCATAATCCTCACAGTATTTCCGCAAATTGAAAGAACAATATCTCGCCTTGACAGCATTTCATTTGCGTTCCTTCGATTCATGGAGAATATACAAGGAGACAAAACTCTTATGGGGGAAATGACAGGAAATGAATGGGTAGAAGAAACTAAACTTCTAGTTCATTTTTGGCCACAGATGTAACCTTTTTCCGATGTCCCCACATGAAATTAATAAAAATTCATTGGAAACATCAAAAATTGATTAATTACGAATAATCGCATTGATATAAATTGAATTTAGAAGCTGGTAAACAGCTGTAAGCTGGTAAACGTAAAATATATTAGTAATAAACGAACTTTGCCATGAACCGGATAAATGCAATCGGCCATGTTTTTTGGGGTACATTTGACTGCAGCGCCACCAATAATCAAACGAAAATTGACAACACGTAGTTTTGTCTCCTTGTATAGCCTCCATGCTTCGATTTATCCGAGTCATGTTTTCGGTCTGACCCGATAGTCGTATCAGAGTGAAAAGTAGACTAAACGCCTAAGAAGATTCTAATCAACCCGTGAAAGTCCTAAAATCGGATTAACCGTTCCGAGCTCTTAGGTTTACAATTGGAATGATAAAAAGTGTCCACTCGCTTTTCTCCGACTATCGGATCAAGTTTTCCGTCTGAATCAATAGTCGGAACCGAGTGAACCCTAAAACATGCCAAAGAAAATACTGAATCTTCCCGTGAAAGTCCCATCGCAATCGGATTAGCCGTTTTCAAGATTAGCCCGGACAAACACGCTTTTTTACATTTCGAAAGGTAGGTTGTTTTTATACACTCGCTGGAGCAATAAAAACTTTACATTCAAAATAATTTTTTACTTTTTAGTTCATTTTAAAATAAAAGCGTATTTTTTAGTTTTTTTAAACTAACGATCTATTCAACCTGCCGCTTTCACTTATGACCCCATATAAACTAATTGTTTTTCTATGAAAATAGGTGTTAGTTATTCATAATTTGTATGAACCCATCTTCGTATTAAACACTTTAATAAAACGAATCTATATATTGGAAATCTTTTTAATATGTCTCAATATTTAGTTCTTTTCTTTTCCTTAATTTACAAAGAAAAAAATAACAAAATTACTTTCATCAAGAGCATAACTTTAAATTTAGTGAAAAAAGTGTTCGATTCTAATAGATATTCCCCCGATTCTGGCCAAAAAGACAATCTCCATTGAATCCTTTAATAAAACTTCCAAAATTTGCTAAAGGATTTCTAAAAAAAACTTACAGCTTTTCCCTAACCGCAGTTTAAGGATTGGACAAACTTTGAGCTCGTTTTTTTTTTTGGAAATTATTAAACAATTTACATTCTTGTGGGGATTTTCGAAAATATTTTCCATTTTTAATTTATTTATTTTTTCAAACTTTGTTTTGTTCATTTTAAAGCCAATAATAAAAGTAGCAAAAACAAGAATTTTAACATATTTTTCTCGTGCCTCTGATAGCATAAAATACAAATTAACAAACGATTTTTAGTTTTTTCCTAATCTAAACGTAATAAAAGCATTTTTTAAATTCTTAAATTCTCAAATAAAAATTGTTAAATATAAAAGCTGTCACCAACCACACTTTAAAAAATATCGAGTTTTCTTGTTGCAATCTGGTTGAGTCGGCGTCAAGGTAAGCGATTAAAAAAATATCGATTCGCAGCTTTTTGGCGTTTTACTCTAATTTTTAATAAAATTTTTAAGTTTTTTTCTCTTTTACAAAATTCTACGCTTAAATGCTGGCATTGTAAATAATTGTTATGTATGTAAAATGGAAATTTACAATTGTATTAATTTTTTTATAGTTAATTCTAGCTTTAATTAAATCTTAGGTTCACTTAAAGTTATTCCTCAGAAAATATGATTAAGGATATTTTTTGTTTTGTTAAATATTTTTTTTTTTTTGATACATTTGAACTGTTTTTTATATAACAATGATCAGCTTTGGAATGTAGATGTCGTTAGTTGTTAATAGTTGGAACTGGAAATCTTTAAATGCAAAAATATATTAGATAAATGTGGGTTTCGTGAACACAGTTACTCCTCCTCCAGGGTTGCGTTGCAATTTGTTCTGAGTTGATATAAATAGGGTGTTAGGTTGTTAGTAGCCCGACATGTCGGCATATGTTAGATCTAACTCCTGAGCAATTGCTTTGTACTTTTCTTTCTCTTTGTTGAGGTCCTCTGCAAAAGTTAGTGTTTGTTAGTATTTGTATTTTGTTAGATGTGAAAAGCAACCTAAAATTAAAGTAAATAAATAAAATAGTAAAGGAAAAAGCAGTAATTTTAAAGGAACATTTCAATTATGGATATCTTTGGAGGAAGTTTAGGGAATTTAATATTTAATTAAAAAGGGAACTTGAACCAATACCAAGAGGATATTCATATTTTAAACAAACAAAATAAATATTAAAACCCGTTAAATAGTTTTAATCTACTGGATTGGATAGTCTAAGTTGAAAAATTGCGAATTTAAGACAGCATTAAATTAAACACGATTCTTGTGGCCCCAATCAAAAATGAGCTCGATGTCAAGGTTGAATGAGTTCAACATAGTGGTCGATCATTAAGACACGTAAAATTACAGTAACAAAGATTCCAATCAGTGGCTTGGAAGAAACGAATAAACCCTAGCCAGTTGGCTTTCCCGCAACGCCAGACATTTCTTTAAGGAGCTGTGCTGGTTTATTGAGGCAAAAGATGGATACGGAAAACTTGAGCTGACTAGGCAGCGGTCCTACTCATCGAGACAGTACCTTGTTGGATGAATAGTAAGGATTACATATATCAAGGGGGTATGCGATCCACAGCAATCACGTTACCTAAAAGATTTAGCAGAAACTTTTTTTAGAAATAAGGCCGTGGGCCAGCTTACCGTTTGGAAATTTGTACAGTTCCACCTCGGAAATTTCATTTTCGAGAAATCATCTTTCGTTTCTTTGTGCTTTTTTCCTAAATTCTCCCTGCCGGAAAGACACAAAGCTACTTTACCACCTAAACTACGGGCGATCTATTAACTATTGTACTCGCTCACCCCCTCCGGTACCACCAAGCTTCGGTTGGTGTTCAAGCTCTGAAATGTAGTTTGATAGTGATGAGGGGAGAGGAATTTAAGGCTTCTAGTAAGAAAACCATTAACAATCCGTAAGGCCCCCTCACACCAGGGGCGCACAGAGCTTTCTGGGGGCCCGGGGCAAAATATAATTGGGGGCCCCCTCCCCAACCACAAAAAATTTTGTTACGAAGAATATTCACCATGTAATCAAAATGTATTGTTAGCTTTATATTAGGGTTTGTACTGCTTATAGTAATATGCATGCGGAAATAACATTCTGAGCGTTGAATCGATTAGAACTCATGTAAATGTTCATTTCGGAAAATAATCTTCCTACCGTTGGGGCCCCCTACAGCACGGGGCCCGGGGCAAATTGCCCCAGTTGCCCCACCCTCTGTGCGCCCCTGCCTCACACGGTCAAATTGGATGTACATACATCGAAGCGCGGATTTACAACCAAAACTATCGATTGTGAGCCGGTCGGACGATCAAAACTCGATGCGCTCATAGGTTTGATGAAACTCATGGTACAGCATGGTTGTACATCCAATTTTACCGTGTATAGGGGCCTTTACATACTTTATGGATATTCATACAGTTTTCACCAATAGAAAGAGGGATTATCTGGGAAGGTTATAGGCTATAATTTATGAACATTTTGCGAAAATGAGCTACCATGATGATATTGGTGAATTCATTGTCCATTCTAAGAGCTTCCGTGGAGTGTGCTGCGCAAATACCCCTACACCGTGCAACCGATCTCTAGGAAATTTTAACCAAGTGCTGCTTACATCTATTACTTCCTAAAGCCACTCCTAGATGGCGCTGCTATGGAGAGTTTCGTTGAAAATTTGCTACAAAGCGTAGTAATATACATACATTCTATGATGCTTAAACTTTGTAGAAGTTTATCGGTACAAGAAAGCGATTGGACCTCGAAGCCCGATTTTCGAAATTCAAAATGACCGCCAAAATATTAATTTTCCAATTGTGTTCGGATTTCTAAATCGGTATTTGGCGGTTTTTAAGGTCGCAAATAACGAATTTATGATCAAAACTTATAAATTCAAAATGGCCTTACCAATATGGCGAACGAGTTTCCCAATTGTATTACGATTCCAATGAAAGTAGATATCTGGGGGTTTTTAAGGTAGCAGATAACGAATTTATGATCACCCCTGAAATTTTTAAGTATAAGTCTACGATTCTGCAATACGCGAAGGGGCCAGCGTCTGGGTAAACAAATAAAACCTGGGTCAGTGACATTGCAGATGAGAGCCCAGGGCCAGGCAATTGTCAGACACGTAATTTTTCTGCATTATATTACATGTTTGATAATGGGCAATATGCGTCTCAAGTCACACTCGCTCAGTACGTGACTCCAAGCGTATACTGCCCATCACCGTCAAAAGCCCATTTTTAAATCTTAAATTAGTATAATCCATTTATTTTTTTCTTTCACGATGTAATAATATTTTTTGATTATTGAATGTTTAACGAATGCTTGCCTCCCCAAAAAAGATTATAGCATGAATAACACGAATCTGACATATTTTCTTGAGATTATACTAGGAAAAAGGCTCTTTTTAAATACTCTTTCACTAATATTTAGTTTTGGTGGGTGGTTAGATTTTTAAGGATATTGCATGTGTTTATTTTATCAGAAAGGCCCATAAGTATATCACGGGCGACGCCATATGGGTCTTACTAGTAAGGGATAAATCAAATCCTTTGGAGCTGCCCAGCTTGACATAACCGAACATTTCATTTTTTCTTAACAATTTAATAGATTTATTTTTCTTCAGATTTAGACAATATTTCAGGATCTGCAAGGAACTGTTCGTATTTCTTCTTGAGATTTTCGAACGCAATATAAAACTAGTTGGGATGTGGCTTTTGACCCTTTCGGTGCACAAGATTAACTTCCCAGTATTCGTTCAAACAAAAAAACGACTCGAACGATTTTTATGAAAATCTCTTCAGATCATACTTCCTTTAACACGCTTTGAACGGCATCTTAACGAAGTCGGTATCTTTTTTGGTTCGCGCGAAATCGTGCTGGTACAAATATCACTTACGTCGTTCAAACAAAAAAACGGTTCGACCGATTTTTATGAAAATCTTTTCAGATCATATGTCCTTTAACATGCTTCGAACGGCACCTTAACGAAGTCGAAATCTTTTTTGGTTCTCGCGAAATCGTGCCGGTACAAAAATCACTTAAGTCGTTCAAACAAAAAAACGGCTCGACCGATTTTTATGAAAATCTTTTCAAATCATATGTCCTTTAATACGCTTCGAACGGCACCTTAACGAAGTCGATATATTTTTTGGTTCGCGCGAAATCGTGCAGGAAAAAATGCCCACATACGTACGCACACACACACACATATTTCTTCTCAAATTTTTGCTT
Organism: Thereva nobilitata; assembly: GCA_963855945.1. Taxonomy (NCBI): domain Eukaryota; kingdom Metazoa; phylum Arthropoda; class Insecta; order Diptera; family Therevidae; genus Thereva; species Thereva nobilitata. Next base: position 191,557,487 of record OY979695.1, on the reverse strand, counting down.
AAAATGCTATTGGGACCTTGAAACGTGTAAATACATTGAAAATTTCGAATCCGATTTTCGGACCGATTACAATAACTTCCTACTGGGAACTTAAAAACAAAACGCTCAACATCGGTTCTTCCAATAATAAAATTGGCCGCTGTGTTGCCTTAAGGATCTTAGCAGAAAAGTAGTGGTAATGATTTCAATATAGGTCTATCACAGCCAACTATTACTACGTATACATGATGAGTTGAACCCAGGTTGAACCCGAGTTCAAATGCATGTAGACGCGAGTCGTGTTGAGATAGGGTCGACTGAACTCGACTCAGCTCTGCTACCTGGCTTGAGTTGAAATTATGCATATAGACGCGATCTCAGTAGTTGAGTAGTTGAATTTATTTGACAGTAGCATCTCTGTGTTTTGTTTGTGATTTTTGTCGATTGTCGAAAATTCAACTCAACCTCAACTCAACTATTCAACTCCTCATGTATACGTAGTATATGCCGAAAATACTCGGAGGTTTTGAATATATTTGAGAGAGAACTTTGTCCCTTGGTAATTAAATTTCCTTCGACGTTTGAAGAGATAGTGGACCTAAACCATACAGCATCAGTGAACGTTACCGGCCGAATACGAAAATAAAAAAATACGCCGAACATACCGAATAGGAATACTCAGCCGTACATTCGGCGCATCTATAGTTTTCAATGTTATGAGTCTTCCTACTTTTCTAAAGGAATAACAAATTGGAGTACCTCTGAACAGAGTGAGTAGAATTTAAGGAAGATTGTCTCGAAATTTAAAAAAAAACTATTTTATGAAAGATGCTTTTTTGCTTATTTATCTTAGGTATTCAACGACGTTCGTTTCATTATGTCCGTGTCCTAGCTAGTTTAGCTCGAAAGTTTATAATTAAAGTCTATCATTCACTAATTGTAAATATCAAATATCAATAACACTTAAAATATAAAATTTTTAATAAAATAGAAATTGTTTTTTACTATCTAAAAATCATAGAAAAACATAAAAAATAATACCTGTAACAAAGAATAACTTAAAAAAAACAAAAGTAAATAAATCATAATTTGATAAAATAATTTATTCAAATAATATAGAGAAAATTTAAGTAATAATTAGTTGGATACATAAATTATTAACATAAGAAGTTTCTATGATGACATTATTTTTTTCACATTTTCTCTTTTAAGATGTTTTTTTTCTTTATTTATTATTTATACTGAATGCTGAAAAATGTTTGAGTTAAACAACCACAATTAAGCGAAGAGGAATCGCCACCAACAGCGTGGAACAAATATATATTTGGTAATTTGAAAATGGCGCCTATTCCTTGAGGATAAGCTCGACAAATGCTGTGTCGAGATCGTCTCCAATATCCTTGTACCTTTCCTTCTCCAAGACGAGGTCGTCTGTTTTTCATTATTGGCAATTTTTTTTTGTAAAGTTGATGGAGTTGTTTTTTTAAAAAAAGAAAAAGAAAAAATAAATAAATAAGTATATAAATAATAAATAAAATATAAAAAATATGAGAAAGAATGACATTTGTTTTGAGTAAAAGTTAAAAAAGTTAATAATAAAAATTAAGTAAAAATAAAATAAAAAAAAATTACCTCTGCGTGAATATTTTTAATCTGATTAATTGAAGCTTCAAAATTTGAGTTCAAAAATATCAAACATCGAGGATTTTAATAGTAGCTGCTTAGCATTTCTTAGCTTTTTGTTTTTCAAAAATATAAATAAATTCTAGCTGAAAAAATATAACTCAAAAATGCCACAAAAACAATTTCCGATGACTTGTGAATTGAATTTAGCCAAAATAAAATGCATTTTAATGATTTTTATCAAAAATTACTAAATAAGCTGTGACTTTGTTTCTTAGCTAAAACATTAGCGGGGCTAATTCTATTTCACTATAGTCATTGGTTGGACAAACATAAAAACACAAAGCATTATTATAAAAAAAATATTTACAATAGCTGAAAAAATGATTTCGTTAAATTTTATTAAATATTTACAGTTATTTTATTTCGATCGTTATTGTACATGATTTCATGGTGGAAAAGTCGTTAAAAGCGGATTTGTTTTTGTTATGCAGATAGATATGCGAGATTTTAAGATGCTGGTGCTTCTGCGGGAGCAGCCTCAGCTGGAGGAGCAGCATCAGCCGCGGGCGCTTCAGCTGGAGCAGCACCTTCAGCTGGAGCAGCAGCTGGTGCAGCTTCTGCTGGAGCAGCACCTTCAGCTGGTGGTGCAGCAGCACCATCAGCTGGTGGTGCAGCTCCTTCAGCTGGTGCACCTTCTGCTGGTGCTGGGGCACCTTCTGCTGGTGCACCTTCGGCTGGTGCTGGTGCACCTTCAGCTGGTGGTGCACCCTCAGCTGCTGGAGGAGCTCCTTCAACTGGTAGTGCAACAAGTGCTGCTGGCTCTGGCTCTGCTGGTGGTGGCACATAATTCCTAACATATGGTACCTCAGCACCTTCAGGTGGCAAATCTATGCTATATTCGAATGGTACTGGCTCTGGTGGTGGTGGTGGTGTAGCCGGTTCAGCAGGTCCTGCACCTGCTGCACCCTCACCAGGTGCTCCTCCTTCACCACCTTCACCGGCAGCTTTAGTTTCTGCACCCTCAGCACCTTCTGGCAATGGTGCACCCGCTTCTCCTTCTTTCTTTTCACCTTCAGCGGCCTCTGGTTGTGGTGGTGGTGTTGGCTCTTTAGGTGGTGTAGGCATTTTCGGTGTTGGCGGCTTAGGACGACGATCATTATATTCTGGTTCAACTCCCGGAATTAGTTCGACAAATGCAAAGTCTAGATCATCACCAATTATGGCGTATTTTTCCCTTTCCACTATGAGTTCATCTGGATTTTCGTTTTTTTTTAAAAATTCAGTGTTTAATTCGCGAAGCAATTAGCGATGAGTTGTTATTAGGCGTGTTATAGAAAGCGTGAAGAAAATTGCAAAAGAAAAGATAATAAAAATTAAATTATAATAAATATAAAGAAAATACAAAAAGCACATTGAGATGACTTAGATATCGTATATGGGACAATTATATACAAACATATAAATTGTAAGGACTTTTTTAAAGGTTGTTGATATTGTTTGTATTCGTAAAGATACTCTCTGTAAGCTTGGTAAATTCATTACAATAAAAAGATAATCTAAAGTATCGTTTTAAGGAGTTAATCGCGGCCTGGGACTTAGGCAGTGGTCCGAATTGCCAAGAGGTCAATCAACTTCGACAGAGTACCTCGTTGGATGAGAAGTAAAGAATAGGTCAAGGAGATAAAATCCTGGACTTGACTTTGTACTAGCTTCGGAAGCTGGCCAGGATTGTTAATGATAGACCATCAGGAAAAAGAAACGTGGGATGACCAAGAAATATGTGGATGGATAAACGTCCGAGTCCTACAAGAATAGTAGCGATATTTAAGAAGAAGAAATTAAAAGCAGCATAAAGGGAACGGCAGAAGAGACACTAGGCCCCAAGACCGACTAGACCTGACAGGTTTGATCACGACTGTAGATCCGCAATTGAAGAAAGGACCCCGATTCACCGGGAGTATAACGCAAGGCCCACAAGAGCAAGAATCGAAGTCTTCAAGCTAAAAGGAGTCCCCTCAAAGCTGGTACGACTGATCAAATGCGCAACGAATAACTCACTGGCGAAAGTACAGATCCAAAATGCAGTAACAGAAGAATTCGAAGTACAACAAGATCTTAGACAAAGGAATGGACTAACCCCAATGCTTTTTAACCTCTCCCTAGATGATGCAACAGTCCAGAGAAAAGTTCTCAGGTGCATAATAGGCCCAACGAGAGCGGATGGAATATGGCGAAGGAGATATTTGTATAAAATTTTGACGACCTACAACTCACAGCTTTTATAAACATTAAAAGACTAAGACTAGCCTGCCATGTAATCAGGATGGAGGACAACCGTATCCCAAAACGGCTTATGGTAGCAGAAATACCCAGTAGGCAGAGACAGACTGTTCCACAGTCGAGGTGCTCTCGTAATAAACGAATTTCTAGACTGGTGTGTGCGTGAAAATAAGGGCAGTGAGGGTGAGCCATGAGGGCAAGTATTGCGTTGCGGGAAAAACATTGCCGTGGAGGCAGAAGATTATATATTTCGGTGGAACAGTCATTAAGGTAGATACGATAGAATTTCACCAGAGCCGCTACATTCCTGCGGTGGCGTAATGAGTCAATTGTGGAGCTAATCTCGCGGCGCCTTCAACAATAAGTTGGAGAACGCGATTTTGCACCTTGTACAGCCACGTTAAGGGGGTTCTCGGGGCCCCGTTCCGGATATACGAGTTGAATTCAAGGCGGGAACGAATATAGGATTTGTAGATTTTAGCCCTGGCCGACAGCTGAAGGAGGAAATTACACCTTTTGAGAAATACCAAGCATTGTGAAGCTTGATTAGAAATTTGGAATATATGATTATTCCAACGCAGATCTTCGTCGGTTAATGTTATGCCAAGGACATTGAGAGATGGTTCTGCCGTGAGTTGTTGAAACGGGAGGAATTGTAGAGCACGTTTTGTTAGAAAAGAGACATTATTTCGTTTTTAATGCGTTAAATTCAACACGATTCTTGAACTGCTTCAAGGGATCGTTCGTTAAATTTGGAGAAATTCCCTAGAGGAGGCCAAGGTTTGATTTGGGCTGTAGCGCCATTGGGATGGATGGAATTTATTAATCAAATCTTTTTTTTGATTTTTACGGTCTCAAAAGCTGGATATGTCTTATACATGGATATGTACGACAAGTAACTCTATTGAATGCAACTTAAATTTGAAAAAAATAGAAAATGTGCTTATTTTATCTAAATAAAGAGAGTTAGAAAATTACTGTCCGAATTTTTGTAAATTGTAAAACTTTCAACTTTTAAACAAACAAAATAAAACACTCTCTATAACGATTGCATTAAAGCAGATGAAAGAAGAGCTGACTTAATTTTAGATGGAATTTCATTTTCAATGTATTATTTTTAGTTTACATACAATTAACACTAATTTACAAATATATATTTATTATAAAAGCACAAGACAAAAAAAAATTAAGGCACAAATATTTAAAGGATTCTTTTTATTTTTTTGTTTTAATTTATATCATAAGGCAATTATTGACAAAAAAAAACTTTTGATTTTCATTGTTGTTTTTTTGATTTTAATTCGTAAAAATCATAGATTTTTTTTTAAAAAAAAAAGTAAAAATAAAAACATTTTTTTTTGTGGATCTACAGTAGTTGTCCTTCTGTTTCTCTTTCTATCTAATTATTATAAAATGTAAATATGTATAATGTATATTTTTTTTAACTTAATTCATTAAAGAAAAAAGAAAACTGTGTGATAATGAAAAAAAGGGTTTTATCAATTGTTTTTTTTATATTTTTTAAGCTCGTTTTTATTCGAGTGGAATGAAAAAGAAATAAAAAAATGGATATTTATATAGTAACACATTCCTCCTTTAAAGTGTGCATTTGTATAAAATTTAAAAAGCGGAAAAGCACGTTTTATATGTATATAAAAAAAATTACTAAAAATATATTTATTTATAATATTTCTCTATTCGAAAATTAACTTTAAAGGAGTTTATTAAAAATAAAAATTGTGTCTTTAAAGCGCCTTTTTATATTAGAAAATTTCGTTTCTTTCTTAAACAATTATGGAAATAAATACAAAAAAAAATATTTTTTTTATAAAGGAATGATTACAACACACAAATGCATTTCAAAAAAGAAAAATAATAATATTGATAGAATAAAGAGAAAAAAATTCATAATCTAATTAATAATATCTAGATAATTAAAAAAATTAACTTTTTCAGAATGAAAAAAATAAAATAAAATTACAAAAAAAAAATATTACATAATGAAAATATATAGAAAATAAATTTGCTGTCTTTTATATAATATAATTACTGTTTGTTTTTCTCGTAATATTATTATTACACACACATATAATTTTTTAACGGAAGTTGTAAATACTTTTAAATTTTGGAAATAATCATATATAAAAAAAAGAAACATAACTGAATTTTTTTTGTTTTGTTTTACACATGTAAAGATGGAGTTTTTACACGCAAGGAGAAAAATAAACAAATAATAAAAATACATTAATTATTCTTATTAGTTATTACATATTTTGTATATCATGCAAAGTGGCCTCCATCTCCTCCTGGAGCAATTTATTTTTCTCGCGCTCATTCAATAGGTCATCTATGAGAGGTTTTTTTTTGTTGCGATTTTTGTTTTGTATTTTGGTTGGTTTTTTTTTGTTTATTAGTAGGAGGAACGCACAACAAAAAAAGCGAGCAGTTCGGGTTTAGAGCATGATTTTTGGTTTTGGAATTAGAATAAAAAAACAAACAAAAAACACAATTAAAATAAAAATAAAATGAATAACTGAAAATTGAAGTAATTTTAAACGAAAAAAAACGAATCAAAATAATATTACTAGTTATTGGTTACGCTAGTCATATGAAAAAGTTGTTCCAAGTTAATAGTTGATCATAGAGGAATTCAAAGGGAAGATATACCTTGCGAGCAGGTCATTGATAAAAACTAAGAAGAGAGCTGGTGATAGAATTGAGCCCTGGGGAAAACCTGCGGAGATGGTGTGGGGGTTGGATTCGACGCCATCCAATACTATCTTGATTGAACGGCCAGAAAGAAAGCTCTTAATCCAGTTCTTTAGAACAAAGTCAATACCAATAGCTTGGAGTTTGGACAGCAGAGCGGGATGCCATACTCTGTCAAAAGCCTTGGAGATATCTAGAGCAACCAGGGCAGATTCACCAAATCAGTGAATACTTTGCTTAAGGTGCTCCGTTAGGCAAACAAGGAGGTCGCCAGTAGATCGTACTGCTTGTGGTCAAATATTTGATTGCATACGAGATATTCCATAAGCTTCTTGTTTATTATTATCTCCATGATTTTGGAGAGAATAGAAGTGATTGCTATTTCGGTATAGGCTGAACATGGGCCAGTTTCCAGGAGTCAGGGAAAACTCCGGAGGAGCATGAAAGGACGTAATATTTGCGCAGAGGTTTAGCCAAAAGTAAGGCACATTTTTTAAGAACCATAGGGGGAATATTGTCGGGGCCAGTGGATTTATTAGATTCGAGCTCTTTGAGGCACTTGTACACTTCACGAGTCCTAAAGAAAACTCTGCCCATTGAGTGAGAGGAACACTCGAACATGGCAGTATCGGGCAAGGAAGAATTTGAGGCAAACAGAGTTGCGAGTAAGTCGACCTTGGATTTGCTTTCTGTTAGCACCTTGCCATCGTGAGGCACATTTTTTAAGAACCATAGGGGGAATATTGTCGGGGCCAGTGGATTTATTGGCGTCGAGCTCTTTGAGGCACTTGTACACTTCACGAGTCCTAAAGAAAATTCTGCCCATTGAGTGAGAGGAACACTCGAACATGGCAGTATCGCGCAAGGAAGAATTTGAGACAAACAGAGATGCGAGTAAGTCGACTTTTGATTTGCTTTCTGTTAGCACCTTGCCATCGTGAATGAAAGAAGGAGTCGAGGTTGTGGTGAAATTTTTCCTGATGGAGGTTACCAAAGACCAGAAGCTTTTACTGCCAGCAGTGGTGTTAATGAGTTTACTTCTTAATCTAGTATTAGGAAGTAAAGAAAACAGAAGAAAATGACGTGGTGTGCTAAAAGTAATACACCGAGATGGTTAAAAACAAATGATGTACTGTTGTACACTTTCTCAATGGCTACGTCTTTCCTAATATACAATATCACTTCCAGTATGAAGTTGAAAGAAGATTGTTCATAAAGATTAAGAAAAGCTCGAGTGAACAGTGGGGACACCGACAAAGATGGTGTAATGTTTAGATGAAACGATATCCAATTGACTGAGTCAACATTTTCGATTGCCAGTGAGCGCGAAAAGTAGTCTGCGACTACGTTTTGTTTACTTGGAAAACGTCTGATGCCTCTGGTAAATTGTGAAATTAGACCCAAATTACTGGTCTGGCTAGGCGATCTATGTGAAGGGCACGAACTACTGGTTTGTGATCAGTGTATACCACAAAATTGGGAATTCAAAGAGATATCAGAAGTGTTTGATCGCTGCATCGATAGCGAGAAGTTCGCGATCAAATGCAGAGTACCTCTGTTCTTTTGGTGACAACTTTTTGGAATAAAAAGCTGGAGGTTGTTATCGGTGATCGTTGAATTGTTCCATTACTCCTCCGATTACATCATTAGAAGCTTCAGTTATTATGACTGTAAATTGCATCCTCAATTGGCTGGTTCAATAGAGTTGCACTTTCGGGGCACGCGAGTGATTGAGAAGGCTTCTTAAATGCTCGTTGATCAGCCAGATTGGGAATGTAGCGATCAACCTTAAAACCCAGTTGCACGCGGTCGCCACAAAACTCACATTCGTTTTTTTCTTTTTTACGTAAAATAGAGCTCAAAGGTTGGTTCCTTTAACTACTGTGCAGCTGTCCTCTAGTCAGCTCTAGTCTAGTCAGAAAGAAATTTGATCTTCGGGGATCAAACGGACGATGGCTTCCTCACATATTTGCTCACAGAGGCGATGGCACCGAGTTATTTTAAATCAACTTTTTCATATGACTATATTAATATTTTTGATAAAAATTAAATAATAATTAAGTAAATATTATTTCGAATCAAATATGATAAAAATATGAAAAGAAAAAACATACCTTCGAGTCTGTCAACTTCCTTCTGTAATTTCTGAACGGAACGTTCAGCGAATTCAGCACGAGCTTCAGCCTATTGATGGGAATTAACAAAAAAAATTGTATTAGTTTTTCACCTATTTCAATGAACAAAAAATTTATCACTCTCTACCGATTTAAGACAGTACAAATAACTAATTAAACAACAAATATGTAGGTATTTAAAAAAATTTTAATTATGACAATCAATTTTGATACTTTTAGAATAAAAAAATCCCTATTTTTACTCATTTAGAAGCTTAATAAAAAAAACAGTCTTAAATCGGCAAATATTTTTAAAAAGAAAATGCAAACAGCTTTTGGTTTTTTAATTTTTAGAAAATACTTTCACTAAGCATATAACAACACTATTTAAGGCTTAGTGATACTATGCTATAATTTTAGTGTTTTTTTACAAAAATAAAAGCTACGTTTGCGTTTTTTCTTTTTTTTTTTTAAAAATAGAATGAAATAAAAGCAAAGAGAATAAAAAATATACCAAAATCCAGCGTTAGGCAATAAATAAATTTGATAATAACAAAAAAAATACTCTAAATACAAAATAACCCAAAAGCAACATTTTTTTTATTGTTAATCTGTGTACTGTGCAGACATTGAATAAAAAATTATTTACATAAATACAGAAAATACATATATATACTAAATGAAGACAACAAACACACAAAACTTACCACAGTCACTTACAATTATAATTTAATTATTTTTATATTAACGTAGATTTACATTTGTATTTTAAGATAATAGTTTTAATTTTAAATAAATAATTATAAGTCATGGGGGTTTTTTTTGAATTGATTAGGGGGTACTTTTGTTTAGGGGTTCGTTTTTGTAGCTTGTTTCAACAACAATTCGAGATAAGGTCCTTCTTATCGAGGGTATAACCAAGCAAATCCTTTTTTAATGGGGATTAGGAGCAATATAAACAAATAAATTCATACCTTTTCCGATACTTATAAAAAATCCTTCTTTCTTTTTAACAATATGTAAGAAAGTATTAAGAAACTTTTCTTTCTTGTTTTTTTTTGTCTAAGTTTAAAAATAAATAATTACGACAGTTAAAAATAATCTGAAAAATCTACATTTGTGTATTATGCAAATGCCAGTGCTTTTAAAAGTAAATAAAATTAATATATTTAAAACAAATAAAAATATTTTTACTGCATTTAATTTCTGTGACATTCATGGGTGTTTTTTTTTTATTTGTTTGAGAGAAAAAAAAACTAAAATAAAAAATAGTTATGATGTGTCTATGTATAAAAGCTGTTTAGTTTTTGTTTTATGTAATATGTAATTATGTATCAAAAAAAAATCATAAGATAAAATAAAAATCTTAAGAAGCTCTTTTTTATTTAACGAAAATTACCCAAAGAAAAATTTTCTACTAAATTACAAAAATATTCGAAAAAAAATTGGAAAAAAAATTAAATATATTTATTACTAAAATATCCTTTCTTTTTTTAACACTTACAGCAGACAGAAGTTTTTTAAGATTTTTTATTTGTTCCTCAGCTAAATTGCGATTTGCAGAGGCCTAAACAGTATTAAAATTGAAAATTGTTTTTATATTTATTTATTATTCAGTTTTTTTTTATTTTCTTGTTTAATTTTAAATTTCAACTAAAATTCAAATATTTTTATATCACAAATTCTTAAATGCAGATATTTTCTTTATTTTTTAATTTTTTTATGGCATTGTTCTGATACACAAATGTTGTTCTTTTCACTGATTTAAATTTGTTCTTTTTTTTCTCGATTAAAATTTCTACCGAATTATGATGTAAAATAAAGGGGAATAAAATAAAGTAATTAAATAAATCCTGGGGGTGGCATAAAAATTATATTAAATATAAGAAACAAAATACTTTTATTTTTAAAAAAAAAGAATTAACCTGTATTTTCTACTAAACACAAAAATTTATTATTACCTTGAACATATATGTATAATACATATTGTAGAGGTGGAAAATTAACAATGAAAGAGTATTTTGAAGCTCCCATTCCATTCTTTTCATTTACGAAAATATATTACCAGAGTTGATTCTACTAAGGAAGCCCCAAGCTCCTTTATAAAATTAAGATAACAGTATAACAAAAAACGCTTAAAATATAGTTTTGTACTAACGTATAAAGTTTTTATAACGGATCAATAATAACCAATAGGAGTAGCCGAGTAATCCTACCTAATAAGGCATTTCGCTGGCTTTATCGCTTAATAATAATTAAGCTTAGGTTGGGTTCTCGCCTAGCGAACGGTACTCCTCCTTGTTCATCTGGTAGTCTAGTACTACCGGCATCACAGTCTAATAGGGTAATATATTTCGGGATGGGTTTGTATCGTACACGGAAGGTGGTTACCGCGATCTGAGACGAAAGGCTCAGATTTAGCAGTGTTCCGCTGGGATTTGTGGTTACTGTCATTGAAGCAGAGGTGTATGATATACTGTCATGCACCTACTAGAACTTACGACAAGCATACACTAACAAAGGGATTTTTATTTTCTCTGACAGCCAAGTGGCTATCAGTGTGAGAAAAGTCCTGTAGAATCATATTCAAACTAGTTTGGGGCTGCCAACAGGTGACGATATTTTTGATCAGATCAAGCATGTGTGGCTCCCGAGTCATCAAGGCTTCGAACGCCTTGGACAGCCACTGCATTCATCGGTCCGAAATTGGCTTTTGGGACCCTATCTGTTTAATGAAAATAGCCCCATATAAAATATATCGAACGCTAAAGGAACACATTTGGACTGGAGAACTCCAAATGGGCTTTTCCTGGACTGTCTCCGGACCTTATTACCGGATTCTGTGCCTTAAAGGACTACCTATGAAGAATCGCAAAGGCAAACGACCCAACTTGAGAAGGATAAGTCGGCCCTTCAAGTACTCTGTCATTGACCTGCGAAAGCGAGGGATAGGAACTCGTTGTTTGACGTGACCTTGCTTGAATAGTCAAGTGTAAGCATCAAATCCTTAGAAACTGCTGAGGTTGTTCAAGAGATCTGGCAAACAAATCGGAGGTTCAGGGCTGACAAGAGTGCAATAGGTCCAAGTTGTGGTCACGCTTCTCGGAAGATAATCCAGATTAAGATATATTTTTTCAAAACAGAAATGTATCAATAAAGTGCAAGTTATTAAAAATATAAAACCATATTGGTAACTTACGGAGCAGAAGCATAGGCACTAATCGTTTTAAAAACCAAAACAGTTGACATATGGGAAAGACAAATTTTGAAAATAAAATCTCTTAAATGATGCGACATAGAGAGGACGAACAAGACAAGAAATGGGAAGATTATACGAAGTAGAAATCCTATCAGCAAGAATAGGAAAACAGAGCTTAAAATAGCTGAGCCACGTTAAAAAAACATCAAACTCGTGGGCTGTAAAGAAAGTATAGTGTTCTTAGTACCAAAGCCAGAACTAGGATAATGTGGCCAAGATAACGCCGAAAGAAAGCCAAAAACATTATATCGCAGTATATAAATAATACTAGAAAGCGAAACTCCAGGAACTCATGGAATAGAATATTGTGTGGAGACGTTAATGATGTTGATTCCTAATCTAAAATTGTCTAAACGTTTTATTTACATTTTAAACAAAAACTAATCTACGCTTTCCTTTCGTCCTTCGTTTTCAACATAGTAAAAAATTAAACTAATTTTTTAAGAGGTCTGCTGAAAACAGATGAGAAAACTCTTTGAATAATATATAATTAATATTAGCACAAAAAGTTCTTCCTACTTTATAATTTTTTGTATTAAGTTCCTTTAATTTTGAAGAAAAAAAAGTATACTTATGTATGTTTTCTTTTGGCACTTAAAACTTATAATGTAAATCTTATGATAATTTTCTTATTTTGATATTTTCTAAAAATTAATTTCAATATAGACGAGACACCACGAATAAATGTTCTAAAAACAAGCGAGCATTTTTTTTAACTACAACTCTAGACGTTACAGCATAAGAAAAACTCTTTGTGCTAAGCTGCATTTCTACGATAACAATTTGAGAGCAGATGCGTTTGAATACCACTTTTTATAACTAAAATACAACTTTTTGTTTACTTTCTTTTTTTTTGTAGTTTGTTTCATTTTTTTAATAATTACTAAATATTACGTTTGTTTTTTTAAATATATATTAAGACATCAATCAAGATTAAGACAAAATCAACATATTCAGCCAGCCCCGCTTTTAAGGCGCTGAATATCTGAAATCGATTGAAAATCTTGATCATGTCTCTTGATCTATAATTTACATTTTTTTGGAGGAATAAAAATGAATCAAACAACAATTTTGATGAAAAATACTTCAGAAATTACTAAACGAAGCCTGAAAAAATAGTTATTGATAAAGCAAATACACGAGTAATCTACGAGTACTTAATAAAAATACTTTTCAACAATCACAACCGATACCCAATGTAAACCTTCACCAGTAAAAAGTAAATTAACTAAATCAATTAATTAATAAATAAATTTCAATTCTACTTAGGGATTTTTTGTTAGTAATAAAACTTTTGATTTAAGTTTTCGAAAATACCTCCTTGAGCTGTTGATCCAATAATCTGATCTGGCCTTCGAATGTCTCCTCTTTTTGGGTGGCCTTTATTTTTCGAAATGCGGTATTTTATCAAATTTTCAAAATCCAATTGAAAAATGTTTTTTTTCGTTTTTTTTGGTATATAAGCATATTTTTTCCAATCATTGACAGAAGATCATAATTATTTTATAGTTTTTTTGAAATCCAATTTTTTGTTGATGGCAAGGATAACATCGAGTTGATTATGTTTTTTTTTTGGATATAAATTGGTGTTGATTTTGTGTGTTTGCGTGTGTGGTCAGTATATAAACATTTACACAGCATGACAACAAAAAATTTAAATAAAATCACACACAAAACAAACGGCAAACAGTTATAAATTGAAAAAAAAGAAAAAAAATATTCTGATTAGTAAAATTATAAAAAAAAATAAAAATAAAAAATATATTTAAAAATAAAATTAAAGCTTTTACACATAAGGTTTGTATTTTTTTTTTCGGTAGATATTTTATCGATGATTTATTATTTTGTTTTTCATTTAAAAATTTTGAATGTTTGTAAAAATATCCACACTTTCCTTTTTTTTAAATTAGTTGCTTTTTTTAATAAACCAATTTGTCGTTTCAAAATTTTTGGTTTACTATATCTTTTTTTTTGAAGATTATTTATGTTTTTTTTATTGCATGAAGTTGAAGTACTATTTTTATTTACATTTTTGAATTTAGTATTGAAATTTTGTATAAATTCAATTCGCTACCACTGTTCTTTTACTATGCAGTAACTATAATATATACAATCTTTCTAAGCTGGGTGTCGTCATAACAATGGCGATAGAATTGTATTACTAATACCCGGGACAGACTAGCACCATTAATGACGAATATGACGTCAGAATGACGTAGACTCCATTTTACTTCCATATCTTTTATATGGGTCTACGTCATTCTGACGTCATATTCGTCATTAATGGTGCTAGTCTGTCCCGGGTATAACATGATTTAATGGGTCGATGGTGTAGCGACTCCTTCCGTAATGGGTTTGAGAACATTTACTAGCCTCATCATAGTGATTTCGGTACAACCGCGTCAAAACAATTAATTGCATTCGAGACGAGATCGAAACATTATTTCATTACATAAAGCTTTAGCAGAATTTCCTCTAATCAGTAAGTTATTTAAGATGAATGCGTCGAAGTCTGTGGCCCCCGTGCTGATAGTCGTAGTCTGACTGACACGTCACTTTTTTCAACTAAAACGGCTTCTCACGACACACGAATCGACTTTAAACACAGAGACCTGTATCTTCAGAAACGTTAGGCGGCCCTAAAAGCTTGTAAGGCTTGAAGACCCAACCAAAATTTGTCTAGAATTATATTTATGTGCTCAAAGTCCTCGTCAAGAATACCAATGTAATTCAGTAATGAATACTGGGGCCGCAGGGGATATCACATTATCTCTACAACTAGATAATGGACTACCTAGAAAAAATGATGTGAACTCAGTATCGCTATTGCCTTTACTCTAACCTATCAATCTATCAAGTCTTTAATGACACTACGGATATTCGCCGAAGGCTCCAAGAGGGCAGAGGGAGACCGTCGAGGCAGAGGTCTATCTAGGGGCCACATAAACACACCCCGAAGAGATATTGCCACGATTACGGCAATCATCACGGGATACGCAATGAGGACCAAGTTACCAAGCTAGATATACCGCACAATGTATGTTTTCGTAGCTTCGCGAGACGAACAAGAGGGAAAAACTTGTTTACTCTCTGGATAAATGCCCGGCTCTAGCCAAAGCCAGGCATGGAAAAGCTCAATCGGACGTCGCCTGGTATTCGGAGTCCATCTTTGGTAGTACATTCATGAGTATCATTCATTCTTTCAGCACGATCGTGAAGAGATCGTGATTGTCGCTTATGTCCTCTCTAGATCCGCCATATTCAAACTGTTCCATGGCCAGGCAAGGTCAGCTTTGTAAACCCTTGTCACGCAGCAGTGCAGGAGTACTTCGAGCAATATGTGCCTGGGGACCACGTACAGTCGGTCTTGGAGCAAAAATCCATTTCAATTATGAAATAAAATAAAAAAAAATGAAAAGTAATAAGCTATGCGAATTGCATAAATTGCATTTTCTAACCTAACGTCATTTACTACTACTAAAAAAATTACGCTAAAGCTATCAACACTGTGTAATGCGATAGCTCAAAAACTAAAAATGATATTGACAATTTAAAAATAAATCTCAACCTTGGCGGCAATCTGTACTGAATACATGATACACAACATGAACTATTTTTTGATCATGAGAAACTAAAATAAAATTAAAGATTTACAAGCTAAAAATAATACATTCATTGGATTCGATCTTCAGCTAAATATTTTGTTTTTAAATTAAAACAGACTTCAAGGAGCCCAAAGTAAAGGAATACTTTATTTGTGTGATTTATATGGCAGAATTATACTAAATTTATTAAAAGTTATGATAGCTAGCTTAAGAAGAAGACAATGACTAATTCTCTAGGTTGATCTAGAAATGCCTTCTTTTCTTTCTTAAAGGGGTCATTGCAGGCACTGCGGCCTATTTTATTTTGGTCTATAGTGGTAAGCAAGTATAATTAAAAAGGCTAAAGGGTAAGGCTTTTGATATAGCTTTTTTTAAGCAGTTCTAAGCTCAGGAAACACCTACTACCGGTCCGTCATGTTGTTGATCACAATGGGGAATAGGTTTGGGTTTATAAGGGGTCAGGAGGGTTCGGAATGACCCTGAGCTGGAACTGTCGGATAAACCCTGCGTTTGAACTCTTGGATGTTGTAGGAAATACAGGCTGTGTAAGGTTTTCCACTTTCGGGTTGTTCTATTTATGAACGAATTCCTAGTTTATAGAGAGCGCGAAAAGGGAAGCTTTAGGCAGGGAGCCGAGTGGGACAATCTGATGTTGCGGGTATAAGACTGCTGTAGAGGCAGGAGAGTGTTTATTTCGGTGGAGCAATCGCTATGATACTATCGGTAGAATTTTGTCAGGGCTAGTACATTCCTACGTTGGCTCAAAGGATCGATGTGAAGCAAACGGTCTAACGAAGCCCAAAATTGATTCGCGGCGATGGAGGATACTCAATCTCCTCGCTGTACCCTCACAATTACACATCAAGTGTTCTTCTGTTTCAGGAGCTGCTCCGCAGAACCATCCACAGCTATTCTGCTTGGATAAAAATTGACCGAACAGTGGCCCGTCAGGAGTTCTGTTGTTCTTTTAGCTCCCTCCTCTTGAAATTGAAAAGTTTGACCATTTTAGCTTTGCCGATTTGAATGAATCTTTTAGCTTGACGACCGCCCTAAATCTTTGTCCAACTATGACGAAATAGCTGGTCGACCCAATTCCTTATGGCCGATCTATCGTAGCAGCTGGATATCCTGCAGAAAGATTCCGGACCAATAAGTGATGAGGTAGAAATGCCTCAGAGGAAGAACTGAATTGTTGTGGCACCAATATAATTTTATTACATTTTTAAATGATGTAATAAAAACCAGGTCTTTCCTTAAAAGTATTAAACTTGACACAATTGTTGTTTTTAAATTCAACCCTAATTACATAATATAATAAATGTCTACTGTGAAGCCAATTCTTTAGTAATTCATCAACGATAAAAATGTTCCATTCAAACCTATTATATTAAAAAAAATAAAAAAATAATTAGTACTTCAACTTCAATACAATTGAAAAATACAGCGGTTATGTCCGCCCTTGATAAATAGTTCAGCACATGTCCAATAATTATACAAAAAAAAATAGTTGGAAAGAATGCAATAAAAATTTCTTTGTGCAACTTGGATTATTATTATTATTTTTTTTTGTTTGGATGTTTTTTTTTGATAGCATTCGCCACTATATCAAGAGCAAAACAATTGGAAAATTAAAAAAATAAAATAAAATATAAAACAAAGAATTTCCAACAAAGAGATAGGAACAAAAATAAAATAGTAATTATTATTAAACAGAAAGAAAATAAAATGACATCGCCTCGCTGGATTTTGTAATTAGTTCTTCTCGTCATTCTTAATAACGAGAATATAGCATTGTGTACCTCCTTTAGACGAGTGTTCAAGGTCTTGATTTGGTTCTTGTACTCTTCTTCACGTTGGTTGGCCTATGGTCGTCGTTATTTTTGTTTGTTTTTGTAGATTTTAATATTTATTTTTTATAATTAAATTTCACAACCAGCGGGCGATCACAATTTTATTTTTGTGTGGAATTGTTTTTTTTTATATAAATATATTGGAATAGAAATAAAAAAATAAAATTTATAAAATTTGTAAAAATTAAGAATGTCCTTAAAATTCTAAGATTAATTTTACAAGAAATAATAATAAGAGAAATTGTTAACAATTTTTAAACATTATTTGTTAACATTTTACTTATATTATTATTTATTAATTTTTACTTAAGAAATTACATATTATGATAAAAAATTAATATATATATTTTTGTACAATTCTTTTCTAATTTTCATTTAATAAATTTACTGAAATTTTGAATAAATATTGTAAAATAATATAATTTTTTTAAGACAATTTTTGAACACCTGAAAATATTGAAAAAAAACGAAATTTCAATGAAATGAAAAAACTCACCTTTTCTTCTGATACTTCAAGGGATTTCAAGTTGTTGCCTACAACGCGGAGTTCTTCTTCAAGCTCTACAATTTTACTATAGAAAAAAAGGAAAAAAATAGTGTTAGATGATATGTAGCGAAAATTATGAATAAAAAATTTCAGTAAACAATAACACTAATGAGTTTAAGTTGTTAAAGTTTTTATGGTATAAAATCAAACCTGTTTTTTAAATGTAGAGAGAACAGCGGCAACTTGGAAGTTTTTTTTGACTTTTTTTTATATATTTGTTTATGATAATTATGTAGATATCATTAATTTTTGATTAATGAAATATGTCATCAATTTCTTGGATCTGTTTTAAACAAAAAAATAGTTTTAATGCCAGGGCAATGTGATTTTTAGCATATTACATGCAATGTGCACATTTGTGTCCAAATCGTTAAACTTCACCGGAAAATTGTGACCCCTGAGATATATCGTATTTTACTACGTATACATGATGACTTGAATAGTTGAGTTGAGGTCGTGTTGAATTTCCGACAATCGACAAAAATCACAAACAAAACACAGAGATGCTGCTGTCAACTAAATTCAACCACTCAACTACTGAACTTTCGTCTATATACATAATTTCAACTCAACCCAGGTAGCAGAGCTGAGTCGAGTTCAGTCGACCCTATCTCAACTCGACTCGCGTCTACATGCATTTGAACTTGGGTTCAGCCTGGGTTCAACTCATCATGTATACGTAGTATTTATCAGATTCAAGTGATTCGGAAGATGCCAAAGTAAATTTGGATTTGTAAAATCTTCTGATATGTCGAAAACATACAGTGACCGATCTACACCGTTTGAAAATCGGATTCTATGATATCATTAGAGCAAACAGTGGACTACTAGCATCTCTCTGCCGATCTATGAGGATAAAACATAGTATTTGGACACGTTCGGGCTGATGTCGGTATTGACTCAATCGTTGGAAGCCAACATTCGAATGAAACGTTCACCGCATCGTCGGCTTTATCTGATGCGACGACGTGAAGAGTTTGTGAGCCGTTTGGATTCTTTGCGTTTTAAGCTGCATTTACACTGACGCTGGCTGTCGCCACAAATGTATTTCACACCTCCTCTAACTTAGACTACAGGTACGACAACAAGTCGATCGCGACACATGTTTGGGATAAAATGTAGATGTTATGTATACAAAAGTTGACCAGCCCAGGTCTAAGTGATCCAAATGATTTGTTTACACAAAGTGCAAAAACAATATTGGTTCTTAGAAAGTTTGCGCAAATGACATAGCAGTTTGACAGAACTTTGTTGGATCTGCCATAAGTTCTACATCGTCCAGTGGATCGGATTCGAAAATGGGTCGTGGTCGGAGGGACAGAGAGAGCCTTTTTTAAAAGCTAAAAACACACTACTTAAGTATAATTACTAAAATCTTCAATTAAATATAATGATTTGGAAATAGTTATCGCTGTTTTAATGCAGATAAACAAACTGAAAGATAAAATTAGTACAAATTTCACAAGGAAATGAAAAATCAAAAGCTTGCGGCGAAATTTTCAAGTGGTATTTTCATAAATAGATGATACTACAAATTTTGTAGATAAATAGCAGACAATCGTCTTCTGTTGATTTATTATCATGAATCCTCCCACAGAGAGATGATCATAGAACTTAGTCCCAATTTAAAACAAAATCGCAGCTGAAAATCATATTTAAACGATTTTTTGCCATAGATCATGAATAATCTAGTTAAAAATAGTTAAGTCCATAAATATGTTGTTTCTTCGGAATCAATATCGTTCTTTCTGCCTCTCCCAGTAGGAAGATAGGCCTTTATCAGTTTTATATCTTATCGTGAATCAACACTATGCCATTCTTGGGAATGATTCATCATTAAAATTGTACTCATGAAAATTTTCATTGGATTTTTGTGTGATTAAAATGATGAGTGCACAACCACTTCCTATGTTATTGCCACTGTCTCTTACTACTGGAAAAAATAATTTTTATACTTTTCATATATACTTTAACAACTTATACTCTTTACAAAATATTAGTGATGAAACAATAAAACAAACAAAAAAATAAGTATTATTCACAAACCTTTCACTAAGCTCTACTTTTTCCTCAGAACGTTCCAAATCCTGTTCCATGAGGACAAGCTTACGCGCAACCTAGCAGTTTTTTAATGCGCATTTTGTTTTTTTTTTAATTATTGTTAATCCAATAAACATCACACAGCAGCATTGTTCACATAGCAATTTTGTTTGGTTTACAATGATTTTTTTTTGGTACGCACAATTGTTGTTAAAAATAAAGAAAAATATTTGCATATTAGTAAAAAGAAAAATAAAACTGATGAAAAAACATTAAATAAAATATAAAATCAATATATTTTTATGATGATTAGTCATGCAAGGATCTAGCTAGCTAAATGTTAGTTAATAAATATAATTATTTTTTTTTATTATGAAAAAAACACAATCACTGATATTCGCTGCAAAGAATATGAGAATGAACAAATTTTGATTTTCTTCAACGATCCTTTTAGTTTGCTGTGAAGAAGAATTATGATTTTTGGTTGTTGTTACTTAAATAAAAATTAGAAATAAATGCAAATTGTTTAGTTGAATACGAAAAAAATAAAAAAAAAAATACAATAAAAACGAAACAACAAATATAGACAAATAAGTTAATTGGGGTGTCACACGAATTCTGTTTTTTGTTGTTGATTTTGGAATTAAAAAAAACATACGCTTCACCGGCTTCTGCACGTTCTTCAGCTCTTTCAAGATCAGCTTCAACCATAGCCAATTTACGGGCAACCTTTGATTTTTTGAAAAATAATAAATTTTTTGATAAATACAAAATCTAATAATGTTCTTAACCGATCGTTAATTTACAGAAAAAAAAGAACACAAACAAAAACTTAAAAGCTGGAACAAAACGGAAAAATTATGCGAAATTTGTTGTTAAAAAGGACGAAATGCTTTAAATATGGATTTTTGTTTTGAATTACTATAAAAAATGCAGAAATGTTAAGATTTGAGAAGGAATCAGACGGCAATACACAAAAATACTTATTTTACAGTTTTAATTTTAGATCAATTAAAAGAAATTAATTTTGTTGTTATTGTTAATCGATATAAACAATTCGTTTTTGTTTTTTTTTTTGAAGAATAAATAGCGTTTTGAGGATAGTTTTTTACGATTTATTGTAACAAAATCAAATATTGTGCATGTAGAACGTTTCTTAATATCTAAATATAACATAACGAGTACTCGCTAGTAAAGTAATCACTATAACAACGTTGGTTAAAACTTCTGCTCCTAAGTGAACATCATTGTGTGAGTTTAAGAGGAGATTTTTATGTATGTTAAAACTAAGGCTAGGAATCAACCTGTACCATTAGTCCGTCGTTATGTTACGATGGTGCAATTTCACCTATTTAAACCCATTTAAAAAAAAAGCGGGTGTCTGTATCGCGGATACGTACAAATGACCTGAATACAATGTTCTGAAAGGAATCGTTTCATTGTTTTTATTGGTATCAAAAAGGTAGGAAATAACCAATAAAAAAAATTGAAAAAACCTTGTTGATCAATTCTGGATTGCTTAGAGAGTTTCAGGATACATTTTGTTCAATGTTCTTCCATTTGGAGCTAGGATGTGAAGATTTTCAGATTTTCCAACTCTACATACAGCTGACTGAGAAATGACACTTATTTGGCAAAATTCGTCCGCTATATTGCCTCCGAAATTTTGAATTTATAAGTTGTGATCATAGATTCGTTATTTGCTACCTTAAAAACCCCCATATACCGATTTTCATTGGAATCGGAAAACAATTGGCAAGTTCGTCGGCCATATTGGCGCGGCCATTCTGAATTTATAAGTTTTGACCACAAATTTGTTAATTACGACCTTAAAAACCTCTAGATACCTACTTTCATTATAATCGGAACACAATTGGAAAATTCAACAATATTTGGGCGGCCATTTTGAATTTCGGTCATATTTTGGCGGCCAGCTTGGTTTGAAAGATAGAAAAGAATATGACAGATCAGGGGAGGTCTGGGGAGTGTTAGAGCAGGTGGCGATGAACCGTACGTTTGAACTCTTGGGTTTTGTACGAATTCGGGAAAACTGATTTTGGGAGATTATTCCACAGTCAAATTGTTCTGTTTGTAAAGGAACTTCTAGACGATAGTGTGCGCGAAAAAGGGGATTGCAGGATGTTGCGGGAGAAATATTGCCGTGCATGCAGGAGGGACGAAATTTTAGTGGAACATTTGCTACAGTAATATCAATACAACTTTGACAAGGCTGCTATATTCCTGGGGTGGCTCATAGAGTCAATGGAGATGCACGTGCTGTCATCTCCGATGATTTGGATGGCGCGGCTTTGTACCTTGTCCAACCACGTTCAGGCGGCTTTCGAGTCGCCAGCCCAGATAAATGAGTTATTCTCAAGGTGGGGCCAAATGTACGATATAGGACTTGTACATTGTAGCCCTGGGTGCTGGTTGAAGAGCAAATTTGCATTCTTAAGAAATTCTAGGCATTGAGATGCTTATTTGGCGATTTGGAATATGTAGTCATTTCATCGCAAGTCCTCAGATAAAGTTATACCCAAGATATTAAGAGAAGGATAAGCTGTTGGATTTGTTTTGTCCACTGAGACAGAAGGAAGGTCGATTTTATAAGTAATAAGGCAGTACTTCTTTTTTGAGGAGTGGAACTCAACACCTGTAAGATCTTTTCAGTGGTAAATTGCATCGGCTGTTGGCCCCATTAGTCTAAAGGTTAAGTTACTCGAACGCCATCCTAGAAGTCTGTGAGATCCAATTCCACGCGGCGACATGGTCTTTCATTTTCCACTTGTGCGAATTAAAAATGATAGATTCCGAATTGATTCGAAATAAAGCAGATGGCAATCAATACCCTTTCTCCTATGACAAGCCAATGCAAAAAGTGTTAAGTAAAATTAGTACTCGCACCAATACCATTCACGACCCATCAGGTCTGGTGTGAAACTAATACGAGTATTCCACGTCCTTACGATTCCAGGCATGCTGGCTAGCCTTCAATTCCGAACACAATTTGTCGCACCCTGGTATTCGCACTACACGACGGGCCATCGTTAAGAAATATAAAGACTGCAATGTGTGTAATCTCGTTCGTGCCTCGGTAGCCAAAAATCCAAAGTGACGAGACACACTAAGTCTCCACATGAAGCCTTCAAGGTTCTAGATTAGAGATTTGAACATATTCACATGGATATAGTGGGCTCCTTTTCCGCCATCTGGAGGATACTAGTACATCCTTACAATCATAGTTTGATTCACGAGACGACCAGACGCCTACCCGAGACACTTCCGCTTCAACAGTGTCAAAATACTATGTCTCTGAATACATCACACGATTCGGGGCACCGCTCAAAATCACTACTGATCAGGGTACGCAATTCGAATCCAAACTATTAAATTAAGTTACCAAACTAATCGGTACTCACCGAATTAAGACAACCGCCTACGATCCGCAGGCAAACGGGATGGTTGAACGTTTCCGTCGACCACTTAAAGCGGCCTTAATGGCAAGGGCTAAGCCTTCCTCATTACTAGGCATACGCACGGAAATTAAAACCGACTTGCAATAATCACCAGGAGAGCTTGTCTGTGGTCAGAATCTGAGGTTGCCCAATGCAATTTCCATCCCGTCCGATGGAAATCCAATCGAGCACTAAAAATATCTCACTCCTCTTCGTTCGGATATACAGAACCAAGTCAAGAAGATATTTATGTGCCTCGAGCCTTGGAGCACTTCGAACATGTCTTCGTGCACATACACCGCGTACGAAAACCTATTTGGCCCGTACAAAGTAATCAAACGTTTGGGTAAGGACTTCGTCATCAACGGCACAAAACAAATGAGGAAATGTTGCAGATTTTGTTGGTAATAAGACAGTACTTTGTTTTGGAATTGTTGAATTCGACAAGATTCTTGTGGGCCAACAATCAAGAATGAGTTCGATGTCCCTTTTGATCAAATTGGGCATAAGTTTACGATTGTGAAGACCACGCCTGGTACTTGCTTGTCTCACATTATCGAAAGAATGCTAGTAACGCACAGTTCCGTCATCAGTGGAACTATGAAATGGATTGGAAAAAATTTAAAGCAGGTCATTTATGAAGACTTGAAAGAAAGACCAACGCCTGGGGCCGTATTTGGTTTCTCGAGTCGATGGATCGACTCGACAAAAAAAGCTTCTCGATTTTCTCTAAGTTTCATATTTGGCATTACGACCAAATCGACAGATAAGCGCTGCCATAAAAACCATCAAATTGTATGATATTACTCCAAGTGCAGCAAACCACGTATATTTAATTAAAATAGAAATTGTTAAAAGTTTATTGTATGCATAAATTGAGCTTTTTAATAAACGTCAAACGTCTTTATCGACACATAAAGAGATGATAACGTTGTCGATATCGTGCTGTCAAATGCCAATTTTCATTTATCGACAGAAGTCGATATCGAGTCGAGAAACCAAGTACGGCCCCAGAGCATTATGGAACCGAAAATCACAACTACTGCGATGGTTTTACTAGTACTTACATAAGGATCTGACTAGCGCGAAGATTGCAAAGCTCAACTGACGGCAGAAACCATTTTTATTGACGATCACTCAGCAACAAGCCGTCAAGCGGTAAATTCCCATCTAACACTACTAATCTAGAGAGGAGAAATAGAAAGATAAGAAACCACGCCCCTGGGGAATTGGACCTAAATCCCTGTGAGGGTAGTTGGACGTCTAAATCCCTGTGAGGGTAGTTGGAGATCTACGAAGCAAGATCGATCGTCTCCAATAGGTACGACATCTAGCTCGGCTGAGCGAAGTAGAAACTGCTCGAAGTCTTTCGCGATAGCGTTTATGGAAGTACACCAAACCTCCGCTGAAAGGTTTATTTAAACCAGGGCATCCAGAATTTAGAAACGCAAAATTGAATGACATCGGTTCGAGATCGGGACAAATGGACCGCACTGTTGTGCGAAACTAGAACCGAAGCCAGCTTGTAAAGCAACTTCCGAGATATAACCCGGCTCGCTGATTACTGGGCAAAGCTGTTTCGGGTAAAAAAGAATAAGAAGCGAAACAGAGAAGCCAATAAATCGGCCCTAGATTTGCTTTCTGTTATCACTTCCCCTTAGATATGAAAGAATGTATAGTAAAATTCTTCTCTTTGGAAGTTAACAAGGACCAGAAATGGTTACTGCCAGGGCTAGCTTACTTCTCAACCTGTCATCAAATCATGATTTAACTCTCCTGATGACAGAGTTAGAGGAGTTTCTCAGGTTAATATATTAACGACGAAGTGACTCACTCGGGAACGTCTGTACTACCTCTGCTTTTATCGCATTCATACACTCCTTATTAAACCATCTATTCCCCACAGGCTTTAAAAACTTGGTTGGGTGAGAAATGAATAAACGCATTCCCGCCTGTATAATTTTGGTCATACAGAGAGCGACAGAGTTGACGTGGGCACTGCAGAAACACAGTTCCCAGTCAGTGGCTTGAAAGAAACGAATAATAGACCACAATATTGCCCGACAGCTTGTTTAGGAACTGCATTAGTTCGAGCTTTTTTTTATGTGGCAAGTCATGGTGCAATTTCTAGCAGCAAACTTAGTACGGGGGGAATAGGTTAAGGGTTATTAGGGTTCGGGGGGTGTTCTATGCTATCTTGTTGAGTGCGCGAAAAGACGAGTTACAGGTAGTGGGAGTGAGACGAGTGGGCTAATCTGGTTTTGCGGGTATAAGATTGCCGGCAGGAGAGCGTATATTTCAGTGCTGCTACATTCCTAAGATGGGTCAAGTGGTCGATGGTAGAGCAAACAGTGTCTTCATCGATTAGTTTAAGGGTCCTTTTTTGTATTTTATCTAACCACACCACGGTCAGGGAGTTGTATTCGAGAAGAGGCCGAATGTAGGATTTGTATATTACAGCACGGGCCGATGGCTGGAGGAGGAACTTGCACCTCTTAAGAAATTCCAAGCACTGAGATGCTTGTTTGGCGATTTCGAATACGTGGTCATTCCATCGTGTCTTTGGCTAATGTAACGCCTAAGTTGTGTAGAGATGGGTCGGCCATTAGTGCAACTTCACCCACTTTTACGGATGGAGAGGTGTTGCAGTTTTGATTGGAAATAAGACAGTACTTGGTTTTGGTGGGGTTGAATTCGACGCGATTCTTTCTTCCCAAATCCAGAATGAGTTCAATGTCTCTATTTATAGAGTTGGACATGAGCTCGCGATCATCAAGACAGGAATTGGCACGTGGTTGTCTTGCATTGTCGAAGCCGTAACAGTTAGGCAGAGTTCCGTCGTCAGCGAAGCTCAGAAGAGGGTTGGAGGGGATTGAAAGGACGTCATTTATAAAGATAAGAAATAGAGCAGGTGATAAAATTGACCCCTGGGTGACCCCCGCAGAGATGGGATGAGATTCGGTTTTGACGCCATCCAATACTACCTTGATTGAACGGTCGGAAAGGAAACTTTCGATCCACTTCTGTAGAAGTGAGTCGACTCCAATAGCTTTGAGTTTAGCAAGCAGGGCTGAGTGCCAAACTCTATCGTAAGCCTTGGAGATATCTAGAGCAACCAGACTAGACTCACCAAATCCATGTAGATTACGGTTGAGGTGTTCTGTAAGGCAAACTAAAAGATCGCCAGTGGATCTTTTTTGTCGGAAGCCATACGGTCTGTCGTTTATAAGCAGGTTCGACTCTAGATATCCCATAAGCTTTTTGTTGATTATCGTGTCCATGGTTTTGGAGAGAATAGAAATAATTGCTATTGGACGCTAGTTGGAGGGCAGGCTGGAATCACCTTTTTTCGGTATGGGCTGAACATGCGCAAGTTTCCAAGAGTCTAGATAAACTCCGGAGAAGTATGATAGGGCAAAAAGTTTACGCAGGGGTTTAGCCAAAGCTGAGGCGCAATTCTTTAAGACGATGGGGGGTATATTATCGGGTCCAGTGGATTCGTTGGCATCGAGCTCCTTGAGGCACCTGTACACCTCGCGAGCCCTGAAGAGTACCCTGTCCATTGAATTTGCGCTGTGCTCAAGGACCGGACTGTGATTTGAGGCGAACAGAGATGCTAATAAATCGGCCTTGGATTTGCTGTCTGTTATCACCTTATCATCGTGGATGACGGAAAGGGTTGTGGATGTATTGAAATTCTTCTTGATGGAACTTACCAAGGACCAGAAGTTTTTGCTACCAGAGGTTGCATTAAGGAGTTTACTTCTCAACTTGTTGTCAAATGAAGTTTTGACTTTCCTGATGGTGGCTTTACAGGAATTTCTTAGTTGTACATATGTACTCTAAACGGAGCGAGCAATTCACTAGGAAAACTCTTGTACGCTTCTTTAGTTTTGATTGCGTTCATACACTCCCGATTAAACCATCTGTTGGGCCTAGGCTTCACAGATTTGGTAGAATGGGGAATGAACAAAGGCATTCCTGCCTGTATGATATTGGTGATTGGGATAGCGACAGAGTTGGCGTTTTTGTTTCGGAAACACTGGTCCCAGTCAGTGGATTGGAAAAAATGAATAAGCTGACTATGGATATGGGAAATTTTACTAGACAGTGATCCGAGTTGCTTAGAGGAGAGTTAACATCGACAGAATATCGTGTAGGATAAAGGTAAGAAATAGATCAAGGAGATGGGCTCCTTGGTCCGCGACATCAGGGACCTTAGTTGGATGTCAGTTATCAGCTCAGAGCCAGTTCACTGGTGCCATCTGAGTAAATAAACAAATTTGAATTATGAATCTTGAAATCACCCGCAACAATGATTTCACACTCTGAATGTCAAGATATTTTTGGTATTAATGATTTGCAAGAAAAATGGAATTTAGAAAAACGTTGATACAGGTAAAATTTAAGACAATCAAAGCGGACTGAATGTAAAAAACATGTATAGATACAACATCAGCTCTTAGAAAAATTAAAAATTATTCCTGTTGCATTTCCTTTTCAAAAAAATCCCCGTTGAAATCACAGCAAAGATAAAGAAACCATCTTATCTACAATCTCCTTAAAAAACATATATGAAATAATAACCACCGTTTTTTTAGCTTGAGTGCAATGTCAGACATTTATTAAATCAAATATTTTTTTTTAGAAAATAAAACGGAAAACTCTATTCACTATATATATAAACAAAAAAAATGTGATCAAAATACAGAATTAAATAAATTGTTTACATTTAAAATCTAGGAATCAATAAAATATAGAACCTATTAATTTTCGTATTATTTTTTTACATGATTTTGTTACATGACAATAAATATTGATTCCAACTTTGCTCGAGTATTTATAATACATTTAAATAATATAATAATTAAAAAAAATATATAATTCTTGTTTTAGTGATGAACATACAAAAAAAACGTCTTTCTTCCTAAACACACACGTTTGTTTCTTTTTACTACTTTTTCCCCGGTTATTATCCTCAAAACGCTTTTTGTTTTTTCTTTTTTCATTATTTTTTTTTTTTAAATAAAAATCAAAAAATTATTATGAATTTTAAAATTCTCTTTCGTTTTTTTCTATCGTCAAGAAGGATTTTATATCATTTTCTCTCTTCTGTTTGAGATTGATATTTTTGATTATTTTAGAAAAAATTTAATTTAATATTAGTTTCTTTCTTTTCTTTTTTTTTTATGTGTTTGGTGTAATGAAAACAAACAAAACAAAATAACATTTAAAAATCAAGTAATATGTGAGAGTTGCACCTCATCGTATTTTTTGTCAGCTTCTTCAGCGAGGAAACGTGCTTCCTTCAATTGATTTTCAAGAGCGTCCATACGTTCTTCATCGGCAAGGGAGCGATTCTCGAGAACCTTGCGGGCACTGTGTGTGTGTTATTATTTTGTTCGATGTTAACGTCGTGTGAACAACACCCCAAATTTTTTTTTGCACAATAACGAAAGGAAAAAAAGAAAAAAAATTTCATTTTAGATTTTTTTTTTTATAGAAACTGTGATGAATTTGATGTTTTTTGATGTATTTTTATGTAAATCTATAGACTACAAGATGTTCTGTAGAAGATCCTTGGACCGACCGGATGACCTGTAAAGCTAGAAATTGAAAGCGTCCTACAAAGTACCTAAAATCCCTAATTCCCTAATATGAATAGCGTTGCTGGATAGCAAACACTATTCTCCTACACTTGAGAGTATATATTGCACATCGTACAATATATAAGGATAAAATTGTGGGAGTAGTTATACCTCTTCGTATTTTTTATCAGCTTCCTCTGCAATTAGTTTGGCCTGTGCTAACTGTGCTTCCAGAATAGCTACTCTGTCATCTTCCATATTAGTTCGATTCTCTAGAGCTTTTCGTATCCTAAGAGATGATACCCGAGAGACATGGTAGATAATAAGAATTTAACTTTGATACTTCGATATTGTTTTTTTTTGTTTTCAATAAATAATAATAAGTCCTAATTTGTTTTTTTGGCTAATTATGTTACCCCGGGATAGCAATAAACATATGAAATCCTTCATTCAAATTCGATATGAAGGAGCACTTACCGTTCACTTTCATCAGCAGCTTGAGATGCTTCTGAAAGTTTTGCTGTGGCTGTTGCCAAACGTTCCTCAGAACGTTCCAGGTCTTCTTCGAGCAATTGGATACGACGATTCAAGGCAGCTACTTCAGATTCGGCCTATTTTTGGAAAGGAAATAGAAAAAAAACCGAAATAGAAAAAAAATAAACTCTTCACTACGATAATAAAAAGTTGTTTTGTTTCTTTTGTTTTATTTACATTAAAGAAATTCATTTTCAATATATGCACACTATTATTCTTCATTCTACACAAAATTAAGGAAAGATCTAATCGAACTAAACTAATTTCATTGGATCAAATAAACTTTAAAGCAGCTTCTTTCGCGCTGTGCTACAGTATCTGAGCAACAATAAACAAATTTACAATTAACTAAGTAAGCTGCGCGCGCATTTATCTGCAATTTAAAAACATACACAGGTGTGGCACTATGTATGATCGTGTGACTTCATAAGAACAATAGTGTGCACATTAACAATTCAAATGATTTTGATTTTTTTAAGTTTAAATTTAAAAAAAAAGAAGTAAAAACTGGCCAACATCACGAATTTCCCTAAAAAACGAATCTAGAACCTGAAATAAAAACAATGAAAAAAAAAGCAACGAAATTCGCCCAACCTAATTTCATTTCGAAAATAATTTCGACAATGCCAGCATTCTTTGGACCTTATTTCCCCTTTTTTGTTCAGGTTTTATTTAATTTTTTTTTTAAAACCACCTTTTGGAATGGCTACAATTATTGGTTCCAGTTCATTAAATCGTCTAAATGCAATTCAAGCTCGTCGCTATGTTATTGCTTGTGCTGCTGGTTCTGCTGTTGTTGTTCATGTCGTTATACTACTTATAAATTCACTGAAGATTGGCTTTTCATTGAGATACCTGTGGACTTTAGTCGCAGCACATATAGAGGAGAAAAGAGTGTTCGTCAATTGTTCAACAATATGACCATTTACGATAAAAATAATATCAACCGCGTGGCCCTTGAATAATGCTCTGTAAACCATGACATTGGACGTTAATCATTGTCTATATATCACTTATATCCGGAAGTGGAGGAAATGAATCACGTGTGGGTTTTGTTGTGGATTTTTTTGGGAATATTTGGTATTATGTGTGTGGTTGGCGTGTTTATAGTTTTGGAACAGACATTTCATTCAGTAAAACAAGTGGGAAAATGAAATTTCGAAAGTTTTATTTTTTTTTGTTATTGGAGGTATTTAGATAATATTAATAGAAGTACATTTAAAAAAAATCTGGATTGAGCAAATAGATTCTTGATTTCTAAATATTTTCTACGAGGCACACAACTTGAACGAATTTTCAACCACATTCTCGTTGTCAGTGACGTGACAGATGTCACTTCGACCGTAAATTGGTATTATTATTGTCAATCTAAGAGGCTCCTGGCGACTAGATATACAAAGGCTCGTATTCTAATTGTCGCAAGGTGGTATGTGAAGTGATATTTTCCTCGATTCGTTTGTAGGTATCGACAATTTCATTCCACCGCGTCCCTCATAGTCACGTCACTCGCCAACGAAAATAACCACCATTATTTCAATATTTTGCTTCTGCTTATGCATGCAGAAAATTTATTCAGTCATGAGCTTGGGCAATTTAATTTTAAATTCAAATCGTGCCAAAATGTGATACATTATATGATGATATACATAGACGAGGCTATATTTCAAGCCGAAGCTACTTCATCTGAGGTACTTTATATTTCGAATCGCCCATAGCACGTATTTTGACTGTTGTCACAATAGTGCCGCTATTCCTCCTATCTCAGTGGTTGGTGTGGATCAGGCGTTTGACAATCTCTTAACAGCCGAAGTATAATAATAATCGAGGATCTGCCATGCACTGATCTTGTTCTTCTTAAATGGCGCTACAGCCCCTGTAGGACTCGGGCCTCTTGAAGTCTCTTCTTCCAGTCGCCTCTACGTCTTGCTATTTCACTCCAGTTTGTCATACGAAGTTTCCGTATATATTCTAGCACGTCATCCAATCAACTATTACTTGATCGTCCCACGTTTCCTTTTCTAGATGGTCTCCCATTGAAAACCTGGTTTCCATGTTTTCTTCGAAACCTCGTACAACGAGGTTCTTCTTTGTTCTAGAGGAAAAACCATAAAAGAAGACAACGAGCTTTCCATTACCTCTGGTTGTTTGAGTCAAAAAGCTGCGCCTTCAAACAACCAGAGCGAATGGGACACTCGTCTTCTTTTATGGTTTTTACTCTACTAATGCGCCATTCGGTTTAATCCTTAATGGACCAAATATTCTTCTTAGGATTTTCCTTCCGAAGATAGTGAGATCTTAGTGAGGATAGTGAGATAGCTACTTTTGGCTATGCAAACATTTCTTAACACAAAACGTATCAAAAAGGGGTAATGATGCCCCTTTCTACTATCGACGGTTTTAACACTGAGTGCAATGTCGGACAGCGAGATCTAGTTGAAAGGATATTAGGAAAAAGAGTGAAAGAACTGACGACAACACGCTGTTTTATTCTATCTGCTCCCAATCCAATACTACACTGACTTTGGTAAAGGGTTGGAGTTGTACTCATAGATGGCGGATAATGTGGGCATGGTAGGTAGTAGCACCCACTCGCAATTTGAGAGTAACCGAGCGTGTGACATGATCTTTTTATTTTTCAAATTGTACAGTTATTGAATAGCTCACTTAAAAGGTTCATT
The DNA here is from genome assembly GCA_963855945.1 of Thereva nobilitata. Classification (NCBI taxonomy): domain Eukaryota; kingdom Metazoa; phylum Arthropoda; class Insecta; order Diptera; family Therevidae; genus Thereva; species Thereva nobilitata. The sequence continues at coordinate 191,525,223 of OY979695.1, read as the reverse complement.
ATACTTGCTGCTAATACTCCTGGCGTTTCTTTGCCTGTCTCTCTTTCCTTTGGCTCCCACTCTGTAATCCCACCCCTGAATTTTTGAATGAAGAGGTCGATTGAAACAACTTACGTGCTACCACCCCTGTATTTGCAGAAAGCGTTGGGCAACATTCTTGGAAGTAATGCCCTCTAAGTGCGCTCTAAAATTTAGCCTCCGGTCGATCATCACTCAAAAATACGTTAAGACGAGCTAGTGAATGATCTGTTCCCATACCTTCATCCTTACACTGACTTTGTCCGTTTGCACAACTTCAGTTTTGTGCTTAGCAAGCGTCAGACCACCGCTTTCAGGTCACACTTTAATATCCCAGGTCGTTTGCGCACAATTCGATCTCATCGAAGGGTCGTTCTACGATGGCAACTGCTCCTTTTGAATTATACATTATGGTCCACATGAGAGGGCCCAGGACGGATCCCTGCGGAGCTTCGCATGTTTTTCTGTAAACCGCCGGCCGGTTGATCTTCCGTTTCACAATGAAGCGACCTACTTTTTCCTTTTTAGGTAAAATACCAAATAGCAGTTTCGAAGAAGGGAGTGTTTGTCTGACTTACCCGGGCCCAACACGATCCGCCGGCACTGATTGTATGTATTTAGAAGCGATGGCAGAAGAAATACGAGGATGGCAGAAGAAAGACAAGGGAAGAAAAGAAAGAATCCAAGTTATCTAGGTCGGGAAATGGAAAGGCGAAGCACCATGCCGTGGAGTGAATTCGAACCATGAAACTCTGGGATGGTAGTCGCGCGTCTTAACCCCTAGACTACGGAGATTGACAATTCTGGACAAGAAAATGTAACAAAAAGCGAAGGCCAATAAGAGGCTGTGAAGCTAATGAAGATGAGCACGCATTTCAGCATCTAAATATGCTTAATCATGAAATAAACATAAGATTAAATAAAATAAAATTAACCACATTATCAAAAATCTAATTGCTATAAACTAAAGTGTCTTTTAACATGGGACAATCGCTTTTCTATAGGCTAAATGTAAAAATGTGATCAGCCCAATTAACTGATAATTTTGTACTAATAATAAACGAGAAAAAAAAAACATTTCTCAAAGATTACCATAAAATATATCATCCAAACTATGCAAATAGTACAATATAAACATAAAAAATTTTTTTTATAAATATTGTCGGCAAATCTTTGAATTATTTTATAAAGAAAAACGAAATGAAAAGCTGGATTCATTCATGCATAACATAAAGGCAGAGAGATAACACTTCATTATTATATTTTTGCCTTTTTATTATTTGATTTGTTTTTCTATTAATTTTTCAATTTAACCATATTTGGAATAACCTTAAGTAGCTTCGATCTCCTCTTAACTATATCGCATTTCAATATGTATAAAACGTTTATCTCTATCTCTCTTTCTATCATCACCCACGGGAACGTGAAGTACGCGAGTATCACGAATGGAATGCAGTGGCAGAGGCCAGTATACAACTGTTTCTAACTACATATCTACATAACGTTTTGTATAGATTGTCTACAAGTTAACCATACACCATACTTTCTGCCATGATATTTTCCACATGCAATATAACAACGTGCCCATGTAACAAATTTAGCCATGCTTTAACCGCGAAAAACCGGACTGCGAGAGATGGCGGCAGCTAAAAGGAAAGGCAACAAAAAAAACAAATAAGAAAGCAGAAAAGATGCGGTTGCATAGAGCTCCGATTATCGAGAAAAACTAAAAAAAAATGTTGTGGGAGAATATTGTGTAGACGAAGAGTTGCCAGTTTGGTGGCTTTATTTGGTCTTAGTTTATTAGATGTAGTTATATTACGAAAAAATACATTTAACTGGTGGTGAATTGAAGGTGTTACGTGCAAGTTTACTAATATTAACATCCTCTTTATGATATGATATTAGAATAATAACAAAATTGATGAGAAAGACTCAAACGGAAGCATGAGCTATAATTACGAAAAGAAACCCATTTCACTAGAGCAACCGATCGAACTAAAAATATTTCCAGAAAGAAATGAAGCATTCATCAATCAATCTCGGACGTTTCATAATATGAAAAACGAACAATTGAGCGCATGTCTGAATTTGTTTACGTGGACTAATAACTTCCCCCCGCGCCGGCAACAAAGCTTACCTATCAATTTCTATACCACCTTGCTTAAATAAGCCTAGATCCATCGGGGAGCCATTGACAAAAGAAAAGAAAACCACTTTTCCGCTTAACCCAAATTATTTTTTCACCATGCAAAAAAAGAAAATAGCATAAAAAGTACAACGAAACCAATAGAACCAAACTCCATAGAATATGCCTGAATATAGTCAAGAATTTCATTAACATTACGTCATCATCTGATAAAATTGGATGAAACTGTCTCTACTCTGTCGGACATAGCACCACAGCCACACATCCATACAACAGCCAATGAAACCGTCAAGCATATGTACACACAACATAAATATTTTTACAGCTGGGGAAGAGCATATAGAGTACATCGAAATGGTGAACGAAAAAAAAAAGAAAATATTTTGTATCATGCCAAAGAAAATTATATTGAAAGCGCCATTGAAACGCTTCATCAATGGACAACAATCACAGTCGATCATAACATTTTCTTTTATAGCGGATTTTCTTATATGATGATATGACGATAGCGCGATGTTTACGTAATGAACGAACACTTGATAAGCTTCTTATATCTTAAAACTCTTCAAATGAGTAGTAGCATGCATGCGGCTGTTAAGTCTGCCACTTCGAGAAATGCCCACATAAAACGGCGATACTATTTCTGTGCTTCTTCTGGTCTTACGTATGACCCGAGAAATTTGTTTAATTGAGCCTCAAGTTCAGACACATGTGAATTTTCTATTATTTGATGTCAGAGACCATTTCATGAGTGAGAATGATGTGAATGATAGCATGAAATTATAATTGAGTTGCCTTTAACATGGGGCTTAAGAGGTTTTCGTTGAAATATTTAAATTTCTTATGAAATTTGGATTTATTTAACGTGAAATATGTGCACAAACTTTGACCTTTTACAATCAAAGATAAAAGCGGTTTTAACAGAAGTCAACCTGTTGTTTTTCCGTAAATGTTGATCTTGTCTACATCGAATACAATTGTCTTCTTTCTATGTTGAAACCGGCTCTTTCGGAGTAGTTCATTATAATAGTAAGATTAGGTCATAATAGTAGTAAGATAAAATCGTTTTGTTCTACAGGGTGGGGCAGAATATCGTGGGATTTTGAAAAGAATCATCATATACCGAAAGAACGGGATTAGAAAGCAAACTGTCGACCGTGTCTATACACCTTAGCATTAAATTATGAAAGAACGCTGGACCAGTCAATAACGATCATTCGATGTCAAAACGTTTAATTTAAATGGCAATGGCCGTGTGTATCTAGTCGAAAACAGCAAAGCAAAATCATCGGCAGTCACTGTTTCCATTGGGTTATGCAAGTCAAGGCCCATCCAGATCCAGCAGCAGCAGCGACAGCAAACAGTTCCTATTGGCTAATGGTGGTCACACGACAACAAAAGCAGCAGCGATTGCTAGTAAAACTAAGCTTGCTGCCGCTGCTGCTGCAGGATCTGAATGGGCCTTTATGATCTCAGCTTGAGGTCTCTGGAGGGCAGTTTAGAAAAATGATGTTTATAGGGAGGGGTCTTATCTCCACTTCTGTAGTGCCTTGTTGTAGATGAATTCCTCAAGCTACTCAATGGCCAAAGTTACGCAGACGATGTTGCCATCATTGTAACAAGTGAAACAGAAAGTACATAGGTGCGTTTAATTTTCATTGGAGTACGTACTCCGGAGTAGTTGGGCGCACATCGGCGTAGTTGCAGCTACTTCAGCCCATACAGTGGTATAGCAGCATCTACTCCGATGTGCGCCCAACTACGGCGTACGTACTCCAATGAAAATGAAACGCACTAATTATGTCAAGGCACCTGTAGCAGGCACTTGATTTGGTCTCCAGCTGATGCGTTAGCGTAAGACTAAATTTAATTCCCGACCAAACGATTCTACACCCTCATTACACACCGACTGCTTTTTTTTGGTATTTCCGTCATATGTCGATATCGACGACAATCTCGATGAATTTCCCTTTAGGGAAATTTTAAAATTTGAGATAATAATATTGTTTATTATATAAAATCTCCATGTTTTTGTGTCCCGAATTTATCGAAATGTCGATTTTATCGACACTGTCGATGTGCGTGATGAGGGTTCTAGTTTCATATATCAAAAGGCAAACATTGCCGATACTGGCATAACCCATCGTCGCAGAGAGAACTATAGGCTTCCATCACATGGATACTCTGATGAACAGAACACACAATTTTTCTGTAGGTCTCACGCTGACCCTATGGATCTACATGGGGGGTACAACCGAAAGCTATATACTGAATATGTGACCATGGTAATTTATGGAGTTTTATTGTGGTGGCACAGACCGACACTTTTTGGGCCACCTTCCTTAACGCCATACTGGCATGCACTCTTGGAACCTTGAGAAAGACCTACAAAAACAAACGGATCTTTATCTTCTCTGAGCTAAACGGCAATCAGAGCGTTAAGATCCCACGCGACCAAGTCAAAATTAGTCTGAGACTACCAATGTGGCCTTGATGAGATGGGTGTATCCAATCAAGTTACCCTGTTTGTCTAGTAGTAAGCTTGATGTGAAGGACAGAGGAGAAAGGATAGGTTAGGGGCCTGGAGGGTGCATGAGTAGATGTCGATGAACCTTGCGTTTGAACTCTGTGTTGTTATATGAGTTCGGAAACACCGACTGCGGAAGACAGTTCCACAATCGAGTTGTTATATTTATAGAAGAACCGTAATATGCGCGAAGAGGAGGGCTGAAGTGTGGGGGGTTGAGACGAGTTGGCTAATCTTGTGTTGCGTGTCGTTGTCGTATAGGACTAGTAGATTGTAGTCAGGGCAGTTGGCTGAAGGAGGAACTTACATCTCTTGAGAAATCTCTGGCATTGGTAAGCTTGTTTGGCTATTTGGAATATGTGATTATTCCATCGCAGATTCGAAGATCAAGTTACGCTTAGGATGTTAAGGGATGGGTCAGCCATTACATTCTTTTTGTCCACTGAGATAGTCGGTGCAGGTTTTAATATAGAAGAGAATAGGATAGGTTAGGTATCTGGCGGGTCACAGCTGACTGTGCCGGTGACACAACCATCGGCGCTAACTCCCACTGTATATTTTACAAACATATTCCAAAATAGATATTTTTCTACTTTTAATTAGAGTGATTATTTTGTAAATCTCTAATTTGCATGTCAACATAAATTTCACTCCCAAAATAACAAAATTCACATAAAAAACTCGAAACAAAAAAAACTAATTCCGATTTCCTGGCAACACCAATATCAAAGGCAAACCACCTCCGATAGTCGTTCAACTGCCCTGCAGCCCCGCTTAATACAAAAGGTATAAGTAAAGTGATACGCGAGAGTTAACTTTCTGTAGCGGGTGGTTAACACTAACGAGACACATTCAAGGTGGTTGCTAGCTTCTTTCGAGTACTTCTAGAAAGAGACGAGAAATTACGATAAGGGAATTTTCTTTTGTGAATGACAGACACTTCTCACAATAATGAAGCGGGCATAACTTTTCACCCTCACTCAACGTTGTTGAAATTCAATACTAAACAACAAAACGCATATACACAGTTACATGGTGACAACATATAAGGAGTGAAATGCACTTTAAGTGTGCATCGATCTAGAATTGCATTCTTTTGGAATATGTCCATTTAAATTCACATATAAATTTGCTGATAAGACATTTATTTAAATATACTAAGAATGCCACGAAGAACAATGGTCAAGGTAGAGGAGATTGCGTTTAAATGGTATCGAGTCACAGTCGGTGTTCATTTGTAGAAAAATAAAGTAGGAAAATGTAAATAAAGATGGACAAGGTCTTGAGCTCAATTTCCCCCTCATTAACCGTCGTCTATATAGAGAGAAGTTAAAGACCTTAAAGAAACCTCGCACTTATAAAAGAAACGTTGGCCAGTCTCTGTTTCATTAAATCATTCCGTTTTAAGAATACCAAAAAAAACTGAATTAAACTCACTTCTTCACGCCTCATAATTTCGACTTGCAGCCTTTTATGATATTCCTCGCATTCATCTTTGTATTTCTCCATTTCCTCTTTCGTTTGACGCATTTTTTTCTTAAGAACGTCCAGGAGTGTTCCTTGTGGAATGTTGGTCGTCATTTTGACAGGTGGATGAGAATAGAAATTTAGCTAGAAACTTGCGGAGACGATTTAGCACTTTTTTACTTCTTTTTGAAGGAATTTCTTTTTAAAAAAAGAGCACCACCCGCAATCTAATTTTAATCACAATGATTTTATTGAACACAAAATTTAAGAATATTTTTTTTTTAAAAAAACAAAATCACTTGCTTAAAGGGCACTGAAAATGCAGGCGGACTAGAAACGGTACCGAGGAGTTTTCTATATATTATTCAAAATTAAAATGATTTTTTATCGGAAATTTGAAGCGAAACCGTAATCGTTTCGCTGCTAAAGCACGGGCCTCGCCTTAATTTTTTGTGATTAAAGTTGTAGTAGTTCCCGTTCGCACACACTTCTCCCAAATCGCCCGTGGACAGGGAAAAATTTTTTTCTACTTTGTTAAAATGAAAGAAACGAGTGGGAAAATGTTTTCTATTTGATTCTGGGGCTGCACAAATGTTAACACACCGCAATTGAACACGCACGAAATGAAACTAGTTTTAGCGATAGTTTCCCTGATGATTTTCTTGTTACAGTTAAATTATTAGGCAAACTCTCGAGACCGTATTGACTGGACTTTTATCGTGGTGCGTTCTTGGTGTGTCGACGACTTTCCTTCTCTGGTATTCAACAAGATGGCGGGGTATACTGGAAGTGGATGAACAAGCCAAAGAACCACTTTGTTGGAAATGATTTTTTCTGCATTAATGTGCGGATAATAATCGTGTACGTATATGGAATTTTTTGAATGTGTAGAGTGAAATTAGTCATTCATTTCCAAGCCGGTAAATGAATAATTAAAAAGTTATTGAAAATTCGCGTGAATTCGTGATTTTTCATATGTGTTAGTGTGACATTTATTTAACCGGAGTTTGAAGCTGGAAGAGTAAACGTTTTTTGGAATGAAATAAACTGTCATGAAATGTTTCGAAACATTTAAAAGGTTTTGAGTTTTTGTGTTATTTTTTAAGTTAAAATTAAAGTCGAAATTTTTCTATCAAGTTAAAGCGGATGAAAAATTATTAGAACTATTTCACTAATGTAAAAATTGTGCAGTAAGTTATGTTTACGTTTATGTTTTTTATGAAGGATTTAATGAGAATAGATTGGCCAAGGTAATGAGACAAATATTTTAGAAACGCTAGATAGAAAACTTCGTATAACAAACTGCAGCTACTACCAGGCATGCGTCCCTGGCGGGCAAGTATACTGAGACAGCACTTCACAATCTGATGCTCTTCCTGGAATGTGCAGTACTAAACGAACTAATTGCGCAGGCGGCTTTCCTTGATATCGAGTGATACTTCGACAATACATTCTGTGATATTATAGCTACGGCTCTAAGTATACGACTCTCAGCGACTGGATTAACTCCATGCTGAAAAGTGGTAAACGAATAGTATCTCATCTCAGAACGGTTCCTATATCAAAAGGATGTCCACAGGGACGAGCATCATCCCAACTTCTGTGATGGATTGTTGTAGATGAACTCCTAGAGCTACTAAATGGCAGGTGAAATAGAAGGTACCATGTGAAGGCGATTTGGTCTCCAGCTAGTGCGCCAGCGTAGCGCTAAATGTCATTCCCGACAAAACGATTCTGGCCTACAAAAATACGGATTTTTGTCTTCTCTAATAGCCAAGCGACAATCAGAGCAATAATATACCTTAGAATCAAGTCTAAATTAGTTTGGGACTGCCAACATGCCCTTGGTGAGCTGGCTGTTCTCAAACAAGTTATCCTTCTTTAGGCCCCAGGTCATCGGGGCTTCAAAGGCAATGAAAGGCGGACTCAACGTCTTGGAAAAGGCTTGGTGAGTTTAGTCAGTAGGAATACGACTCTAATCGTCTGAGTGGAGACCTCCGGCGGTGTCTCCTGTGCTGGGCATGGGCCTTATAGGCGGTCGAGCGCACATCCTGCTGCTTGATTGATGAAAGATCATCAGGCCGTCGTCGTCAATGAAAAGTCAGACACTTTGACCAAACGGGGCTTAAGCAGTTTGTTTATTTTCAACGATCCGGAAGAGATTATTGGGGTACCCACCCATTGGATGAAAAGGGCTTTAGACGATTGGACTTTGATGAAATAAACCGAAAACTTGCGGTTCACACCTGGTCTGGTTAACTCCAACCGGTTTATTCTTGGCCAGACACGCAACCCTGCCAAATAATAAACTACCTACAGACTGCATCTCGAAGAGGGCGAGTGTGTCTTTCATGTTCTCTGTGACTCAAGGAGGTCTCTTTGTTCGGCACCATCTTTCTTGTCGCTACAAGTGAGTGACAAACCTTTAGGTAAACCGATGGACAATTTAGTCAACAAATCTTAAGTTTAGGGGCTGCTAAGAGTACAATAGGTCCAAGTTGTGATCGGATTACTCGTTGGACCAGATACTTCATCGGGAAGCGTAGAAGATATTCTATAAATACGTATAGCTAATTGGAGAAAGCTTCTTCTGGATGATGTAAACGACTGGAAGAAGACTCTTTCAAAGGGTTTAAGCCCTGCCAGAAGAATCACTTAAGAAGAAATAATTTCAATGCAGTAAATACAAAAATCTAGTATAAAAAAAGAATCAACTGAACACTATATAAGTATATACATCAAAAATCAAGTGAAAGAAGTAACGAAATGGAAATTGTCTCACAATACTATCCAGCCAAAATTGACCGTTTAAAAAAAGTGACATCCTAATCCAAATTAACTGCTATCAAAAACTAAAAGGGCAACTTTAATAGTAAACAGTAACCACCATATGGTATTGAACCAAACTACTCGAAGACAAACTAACTCCAAGCCATCGTTCCATTTATTTTATTCTGTAAAAGGTCAAGATTGTAATTTTCTCAACGGCAAATTAAATTCCCGAGATTGCATTTATAAACACAAAAGTGTCTCCCTCATTTAAAATCACGAATTATGGTTATTCTTTGATGTGCAATTAAAATTGCGATATATAAAACAAGTTTAATCCAAACAAAACTAACACGAGTGATTAAGAATGCATTTCGGCCATATAAGGAAAATTTAAGAAGCGACTTATTGAGGTGAACAGGTTGCCTTAAGCCGGCAAGATACATGCGATTACCATTAATGGCTTGTGAAAATTAATATTTGCTTGGAAAAAAATTATCTTTTGATAGAGATATTATCAAAAATTGGTTTTTTTCTTTTTGATGTCGTCAAACTAAAAGCTGATGACTTGATCTGTAAGTTAAGAATATTTTTTTAGTAGGAAAAATCAGCTCAGCTTACGAATCACTCTTTGTACTATCAGCCCATCATGTCGTGCAGGTCAATGTCTAGTAGTAAACTTAGTTTGAAGGATAGAAAATGTTAGGAGGGATTTGAGGTTCCTGGAGCAGACGGCGATAAACATTACGTTTTAACTCGAGGATATTGTATGAGAACGAAAATAATGGCTGCGGAAAATGGTTCCACAAGAAGATTGATCCGAGGGATGAGTCAACACCTACGGAGTACAAGATAGAACGCAATACAAGACAGTACAAGCTTAGGCTCGGCAACAATTCATTGGAGTTCAAGAGTAATTTAGTACACCAGTTTATTGTGCATCTTCTGTATGTATGTGTTTTTCGGATCTTCTTCAATTAATAGCATTTTTTATTTAATTTTAGTTATATATACCGCGTATATAAAAATTGCATTTAGGATCTTAATAAATAGGCCATAATAGGGGAACGTCGTGATTTTTCTGAAAGTTTAATATCACAAATGGAAGAAAATGAAAATAAGTAGCTCAAAAATAAAAACCCGAGTCTGAAATTAACATCTAAGACAAGCAATGTGCATACCGATCTATTCTTGGAAAGAGATCTTATCTTATTTTTAAATTCGCGTACCTTAAAACTAGATTATAATAAAATAAAATATTTGTGTAAAATGATTGTCAACATTCTTGTCGCCTTTTCTAATTTAAATGCACATAAGATTATCTAATACATTTTGGAAATTAATTTACGAGGCATGTTTCGTATAATGTTTATGAAAAATGCAATAATTTTGTTTACTAGACAAATATTCCAAAAACAAAAAAAAACAATTTTTGGTTCGTACAACAACAAGAATGTTGGCGGTATTCTTTACAATTTTATTGATTTTAAAATTATTAATCCGTTTAGGAAAATATTCCTCGTAGCAACTCATTCAAATAATCAATATTAAATATCGAACTGCAGGTATATAGACAGAACGGCCCATTTAATTGTTTACGGTCTGTCTGGTAACCAGATTTTTTTTTATAAATCCGTTAAGAAATGACAATTCAAGGCGTTATACGTGTGGCTACATCTCGATTTTATCAATTTATCCAACCAAATGCCAATATTCAAAATAAACAAATTCGAAAATCAAACCTTAAGCTCTCATCGACGAAAGCAAGTCTCGTCTTTAAGTCCTCCCAAAGAAAATCCCCGAAGACGCCAATATCTCAATGAAAAATCGCGCAAAGCCAAGAAAATCAGTTCAACGCATCTGGATAAAAATAGCCTTTCATGCTCTCAATTTGCTTCTGCTTTGCCTACGTCGTCGTCGTAAGCGCGATAAAATAAATACAAATTTTTTCTTGTTGGAAAATTAAGAAAGAAATAAAAAAATAACTGTAATGTGACCTCGTCTTTGAAGCTGTAAATACACGAAAAAAAGTGTTTACTAAAATAATTAGCAAATGTTTACCCGCTTTAGTTGCGTTTTCATGATATTATGCAGCTCATTTCGGATTATATTGAATTTCATCATGGTATCCGAGCTGAATATTGACCGGCCGAACGCTAGCCCAGGATAATCTGCACATCTGTTCTTGTGTCTCCTGTTTTCACGTTCAGCAACGACCTCGGTCCGTTCACTTGTACAGCGTAGACGAGACCATTCAGCAGCTTCTGGATCATTTTCAATATCCGCACTGTCATCGTCGGCAGCCGCCCCATCACCAGCGGCTCTTTCATATTTTGGGTAATCTTGTTGCTGCTTCTGCTGCTGCTGAAATTGGCGAGCTTGCTTCTTCTTTTTGCGTTCTTCCTTTGATAATTTCGAAGATTTGTCACGTTTTCCAGATTTATTTTTCGGTTTTGATTCTTCAGCAATGCTGCTATCGTCGGTCGGTGTTGGACTACAGCTAGTAGGCAAGAGGGCGTTTAAAGTCTCCACCATCAATGGGCTGGCGGCGACTGGCAAGGCACTGGATGAGTTATCTAGCAGTGTATTATTCTCTTCATCGTGTGTGGGTCTATCGTTGTTATTAGTAATAGTACAAAGCACATTTTTGTTAATATCCTGCTCCATAACGGGACGGTGGTCGTCACTGTTTGTTGTATTGTTTACTGTTCCTAAATTCGTTGCTAACCGAAGCTGATTGTCGACGAAATTATCCTCCAATTGGAAACTGTCAGATGATTGTCCTAAAACAAGATCTGTCGTCGTCAAGGAATCAGCTGTGCTGGTTGACATTTCAAGAACACCACCACGACGTAATGCAGCCAAAACCTCCTCTGCAGGAACATTGGATCGCCTTTGACCCGCAAATCGTGGATGATGCTGATGTCCACGCTTCTTAATGGGCAATTGCCCACCACCACTATGATCACTCATTATTTCTGTATCACAATTTTTTTTAATTTTATTAGAAATGATATCACTTCCATCACAACACGAAGTCACCGAGCTCTCATAGCTGCGGCCATTACGATTTCTCCTCGTACTCTTCAATTTTGATTTCTTTTTCTTTCCTGTAGTTGGCTCTCCTGGCTGCAGCGAATTGTTCTTATTCTCGCTACCTATCAATAGGTGGCGGTGTCCACGCTTAATATTACGTATTTCTGCTTTTCGCCGACGCGATGAGGAATTTTGTAATTTTACTGTTGAATTTTGTTGTGCACTTGTTTTATTTTTATTTGCATTCGCATTAACTTGATTTTTTGTTTTACACCCATTACTCTTAGGTCTTAATGAAAATGTCTGACACTGAATTCTTCCATTCATTTTTTTAATGGCAGCTTACAAATTTTATGGTTTTTTAGTATTTTACTAATTAAAAACAATCACTACTGATGATATTAATGAAACATACTTAGTTTTGTTAATATAATCTAATTCTTAATTCGCTACAGCTAAGAAAAACGTGATTTTCCAGCTTGACCCGATTTATACGGCTCCAAGCGGATTCTTGAAATGAACGAAACCCTCCCACTAGCATTAAGAATGTTGGGTTCTCATCATCCCGATTCAATGCTAAAATCATCGGCAGATATTACTCAGCATCTATTTTAGCTGGTTATAAAAGAATTTTCGCATTTTTCATCAATTTTTTCTTACACACATGCTCCCATAATATGTCCAGAGTCATCTGTTGCTAGATCGCAATTAAAGCATTTTCATAAAAAAAAACATGAAAAACACTTTCTTTCGCCTGCGATTATGTAGAGAGCTTTTGGCAAAATTTCTTTCTTTCTCTCAGTCAGCAGCCGAAATGGCGATAGCTTTTGAAGTTCTTTTTGAAAAGCTCTCTTCTGCTGCGAATGCTTTTATACAAAAAAAAAATCGTGAATAAAAAAAACTTTATAAAATAAGGGGAAATGGACCGATCATTTTTTGCAGTGGTGTAGGTGGGCTAGAGGGAAATTATTTCGTTAAGTTGTTCACAGCTCCTCCTGTGACGTGTTCCATCATCCTGTTTCCGTATTTGGCCCGGGCGCACGGATCGCTAGGTGCAAAAATAGATTCCTTTCGGCTCAGTGTTCGCTTTCTCAGCATAATTTTTGTGTGCGCGCTTTTTTTCGCCTTTTCAATCAATGATTTTTCCTGACGCAAGCGCGCGTTTCTTAAGTTTTAATTTTAAATTTAGAACAAGAATTGAGAAATTCGATACATTTTCACTTGCGCGATTATTTATGCGTGTGTGTGTGCATTGTGCGTTATTGGCTTTGTGTTAACGGGATTTTTTTTTAAAAAAGATTTTTCAACGGAAAAGCTTCTTTCGATCGTATAATAAAAAGATTTTTTAATAGATTTTTTGTAGGTAGAGATAAGAATTATTTTCGCAAACATTTTTGTGCTATTTATTAATTTTTTTTAATGCCGGTTTAAACAAAATATTTCTAGAGCGAGGATATATATATAAAAATATGTATGCAGAAATATTTGGAAACAGTTCAAGCTTTTATGTATCACTTTTTGCATTTTTTAACACATTCTTCTATTAATGTTTTAATATAAAAATGGAATTTATTGATGTTAAAAAACTTGTACACTAAGTAGAAATTATATCTGGCTCGAACAGAGACAAATCCATAGGCGAACTGCTAAGTTCAAACAATGCGGCCTACAAATTTGTGTAATAAGGGCCAGGTGTTAAAGAGTACTATAGGTACGGTGACCGTTCGTCCTTACTTTAAGAGGAAAGTTCTTTTTTTTGACACAATGTCCTGTTTTTCAAAATTGTTCTTTTTTTGTCCTTGTTTACATCATTATAATTTTTTTCTCTGAACCCCAATTTCTACATCATTACAACTATGCTAGAAAATATAATTAATCAAAACTGCCAGGTAACACTCCAATTCCTAAGATTCGGATAGTTTTGGATGGGTCTTGCAAGACCACTTCCGGAATATCTCTAAATGAGAAGATTATGGTGGGTCCTATGGTACAAAGAGATCTTTTATCAATCCTGGGCAATTTTGTATAGCTGATCCATCGATGCGGAAGGAAATGTCATAGTGCGAATCGTTGGTGCAAAAACAAGAGTCGCACCACTAAAACAAGTATCAATATCTCGATTAGAGCTATGTGAGGCCCTTCTGCTAGCTAGATTAATTGACAAGGTCATGAAAGCTTTGTCTGTGACTGCCTCAGAAATCTACACATGGACAGATTTGTCAATCGTTTTGTGTTGGCTCTGTTGGTTGGAAAAATTTCTTCGCAAACAGAGCCACCGAGATTTTGGAAACCATTACCCATTGCAAAATGGAAGCATGTCCCTTCAAAGGACAACCCGGCAGATTTAGCTTCCCGTGGAGTTCCAACAAATCAATTTAAGGACTTTGCAATTTGATGGCAAGGCCCGAAATGGCTGTCCAGTGAGGAAAGCAAATGGCCGTTCAACCGTTCAACAAGAAACCTTAAAGGTGAAACCAGAAGAAAGAAAGCAATTGGCTCTAGCTTGTGTACAACAAAACACTGTTGAGCCTTTTACTGATATGGCTAGCCGCGTGCTTGCATATTGCTACCGGTTCTGTTCCAACTGCAAGTCTTTAACGGGCAATAGAAATCTGGAGCACTTGTCAGCGAGTGAAATAACGGATGCAAATCTCAAGTGACTTAAATATGTGCAAAGTTCAGCGTTCAAAGAAGAGCTTCAAGACTTGACATCCAAGGGAGTTGTTAAACTAAAAAGCAAGATCTCTACTCTCACCCCATTTTTAGACGACAAGGGCCTGATTCGTGTTGGGGGACGAATACAAAACGCAGACGTCAGTTTCAACACCTGCTATCCAATAGTGTTGCCAAAGCATCACCCAGTAGTGAAAATGTTGGTGCGGAGATGCATAGAATACATCGGATACATAGGACTGTTGCGACAGCCCTACTCGATTTTAGGAATGCGGATCCTTGTGTCAAAGGTGACTCACGAATGCATCACCTGTCTTCGCCATCGTGCACCCAAAGCCCCACAACTTTTGGGTAATATCCCGGCTCCAAGAGTGAACATTGCTCGTCCTTTTTCCAAATTAGGCGTGGAATACGCGGGTCAACTTGAGGAGTTCGACCTTTCAAAGGATACATTGCCCTATTCATTTGTATGGCAGTCAAGGCAGTAAAGGAAGAAAAGAGTATTCTCATAGCACTGAACAGTCACGCAGCGATTAGGCGTGGGAATCGGACAGAGATCAAACTAAACAGGTATTGGAAGCAAATGAATGTAACGCTAGCCTGTATTAGACGCCACATGCTTATTGAGAGGAACTATAAGTACCGAAGCAACAAGAGAAATCCTGAGCAACAAGTAGTGATCTCATCTTGCAAAAAATTGTGTGAAATAGATTTGTGAAAAGGATAAATCCATTGAATACATGTACACCTTTTTTACATACCTTAAAATTTTCAATTCGTGTTTTGTTGGCTAGTTTTTACTTTTTTTTAAATTTAAATTTTTTAGATAATTATATAAGAAATATTTTAAAAGAAAATTGTAAATTGTACTTACGATTTCAAGGCCTTTGTGCTTTTCGTCAAGTTTGGCATTGACTTGTGTCAAAGCTTCTTGTGTTTGATCGAGATCATTTTCAATGGTCTGGATCTTCTTTTGGAGTTGACGGGCATCTTCCTCAGACTAGTTATATGTAAAAAAAATTTAAAAAAATAACATATTAGAATGTAATTCGGATAAACAATTATAAAAGGGAAAAAATATGTGAAAATAACTTTGAAAAGAAATGAAAAATTGATTGAACAGTTTCATTATGAATGAATTATTTTGATATTTTACCTACGTCGAAATGTCAATTTTTCTTACGTGCATTTTGTTATGTGAGTACGGGTCAACTCATATCGCACAGAAAAGTTCGGGCGGTGGACCAACGTCTCAGAGCCCTCCGTCGCGATATAGACTTCTGTCGATAAATAAAAATTGAAATTTGGCAACACGATATCGACAACCTTATCGCTTCTTTACCTGTCGATAAAGACGTTTGACGTTTAATAAAAGGTTCGATTTATGCATTCAATAAACTTTTAACAGTTTCGCTTTTAATTAAATATAAGCGGTTTGCTGCAATTCGAGTAATATCACACAATTTGATGGTTTCATATGGCCCCACTTATCTGTCGATTCGGTCGTAATTCCAATACAAAGGCCTCGATTCCCGAATCCGGCGGATCAGACAATCCCGCCGCGATTGAGATTTCCTTCCGGGTTGTTTAGCGATTCTTATGTCCGCCGGGAGTACTGCCATATTAAACTGCGGATTTAAGACTCCGAAATTAATCAGCTGATTCTTTGACAAATGTGAAATGTCAAAGTTGGATTAAGAAGATTTAAAAAAAAGAAAATTAGATATTTTTGGGGAATCAAATCCGCATTCATTCCGCGCCGGCGAATTAGGAAATCGCAGAGTCAAATCCGCACTCACTTCCGATCCTTCATCGACTCGAGAAACCAAATACGGCCCCAGTTGGCCACCTTGCAATTGCAATCAAGTTCTTGGACTTACCATACCCTGTACCATGTTACATCTTTGACCCATGGGTAAACCAGTAGAGGTTTGTTGACGGTAAATTGAAATGTTTGCGATACCATTGAGGATATCCATATGTCCTTTGACTATTTAAGGTCAGTGTCTCAAGGCACTAGTCTCAAGGCACTAGTGGCGGCAGATTTTCATAGGGAGATGTGCAATGGAGTCAGTCTAATGATTACCTCCATAGCTGCTGTGGAATATGTCCGCATAGCTCTAGTAATGGAGAGCCAAGCAAGCCGTCGCAGTCTCCTGCACTTGAGGATCACCTTCACCTGTTTGGTCTTGGACCACCAGACTATAGCGGCATAAGTGACAACAGGTTTAACGATCGATGGCGATGTCACCACAATCTCTTTTTAATATTTCTTCTACAAATAAACATGGCTTGCGATGGGTTAAAATCCATAACGAATTCTAACTAGAATAGTGTTCTTCAATGAAATTTTAGCTAATACGGAATTTTCTCCTTAGTAATATGATCGATACATACCAATGCCCAAACCCAGATCCATTCGAACATGAATTCACCGTTTAATAAAAAAAATAACAACAATCCCTTTTCCCTGAATGTGATTCAACCAACCATGGACACAAACATTTCTCATACATTTTTAACCGTTAAGTCGCAACTCGCAAAAAAAATCTTCCACTCAGCTAAAATCATCCGAAATATTTTACAGCAAAAATTTTGCTGACGAAGTCGTCATGTTCCAGCAGAAAGTGAAGTGATCCTCCCACCGGCCATGAAAGAATGCACCCAAAAAACCGTTCTTTCACTACCTGGGAGATCCACAATAGCAACGCGTGAGACATTTCCATCACGCTCCATTCAAAATGACTCAGAGGATCGACACGTTGCGGACAAGAATTTCATGGCTGTTCCTTTATACTACATACATATATATTTTAATTTGCACGACTTTCAACTAATGGCTGTCAATTTTTATTATGCACATCAAGTTGAATTTTTCCACTGACGTCAATTCACCTTAAAAGTAAACTTCCTGTCATCCGGCGCATGCTCATACCACGGAGATTTTTTTATTATTATATTTCAATTTTCTCCCATTCATAATTGGATTGATGGACTACGCTTACACGCAATGTCCTTGCATGTTCAAGTTTATTGGCAGATTATATTTATTTTAAAATCACAAACGTAAATAAACAATTTAAATAATGAAAGGTGGACATTTTTGAAAGCTCACCTTTTCGGCACGCAAGTTGGCGTCGCGCGCTTGCTGCTCGCAAACTGAAGCACGCTCCAATGCGTTGTCTTTGTCGATTTTCATCGCTTGCATCTTCTTCTTGATCGCGTCCATGGTGAATAGGTTTTTGTTGCTCTAATTACTCAAAGAAACTGGAAAAAAATGGAAAGAAATTAATTAGAAAAAAATTGCTAGAGGCTAAAGAGAAGGCTTTTAAGAAACATTTTTTTTGAAATTAGTCTAGTGCCTGTCTACTTAATGCCACGAAGTTTGTTTAGTGCTCTCGGTGCCTGCGACGTATGTGAAAATTAAATTTTTTTAGGCTTTCTTAAAGGGGAATCAACACGAACGTTATAAATATTTACAGAAAATAAAAAATATGTTAAGGTAATGAAAACTCATTAAATGCCTCCGTCAGTACGCTAATAACCTAACATAACAGCCGACAAAATGTTACCTGGTTACGGGTTTTACAAGATGTCATTAACCGCGAATACCTGACTGGTTTTCTGCAGACGATGCATTAATAGTCACCTCGGTGGAAAAAAAGAATCGCCATCAATTGCTTCTTAAAAACTTTAAAGTTATATTCGTGAAATGCTTGGGTGTTCAAGAACTGAGAGGTTGGGGGCCATAGTATAAGATCAATCTATGAATGGCAACTGGATTTTGTGCTATAGTATAAACCCGGCAACCAGTGCACAGGGTCCGATCAAGTACCTGCGGCACAAAAACCGCAAAGTTCTCTTCCATTTTTGTGTGATCTTGCCTTCGGTGGATCCGTACTTGCGTTTTCGATCGACAGAATTACAACTGCCAATGCTCGATGGCCATGTGGAGCTAACCACGGTCTTATTTTGCAACAACAGCTTTAATTCAAGTAGAAAATGAAATGGAAAGTGAGTAAGAAAATATAGGCTGAACTGTTTGCATGATTATGTGATTAGTATTCATGGATGATTCTTCAAAATAATCGTAAAATTTTTTATGGTTTCTTCGCATTTTATTAATCCATTATAGATGTTTTATTGAGACAGTTTATAAAATCGAATGATTCCTTTGTTGTGCGTTTGTGACATTGAGACATGTTCCACAAATGGCCCCCTTTTTGAAAATACATATGTCGGTCTCGATTTATATTAGCAAGAGTTTCTAATTTGTGAATTAAAAACTTGTTTTAGTAAAGACTTAAATTATTAAGCGCCGCTAGTTATCATTTAAAACGTTCCAATTACAATTATACTCTAATAAGATGAGTTCCACACAACTGTCAGTCTGATGGCATTACGAATTGGTCTACAAGAAAAACACTATTTTTGACACTTACAAAGTGGTATGGAGTTTTCTGCTTGAATAAATGAAAAGTACAAACCCACTTGCATCATAGTAAGGAGTTAAAGTAATACCCGCATCGCACTGAATATGCAAGAAACAAGCCATGGATCATGTTTTTCCGGTACAATTAGTAAGATATCCTTTAAAAAAAACTTAGATCCTTACTAACTCTAACACTTTCTTTTTAAGCTGTCAGTGTCACTTAATTTTTATGATAGAATATTATAAACATAAAAGTCTTTTATAATATGTACTATGTAATTTAAGATAACCTTGTTTGGCTTGAATAAATAAATAAATAAATAATAAGAGAAGATGGTGCTGATAGCTAGTAGTATCGATGACATATTTGAGGTGTGGGAGGAATACTTGAAGACACTTCTGCAAGGAGAGCATAAACCTAAAACAGGGAGAAGCAGACAACCGAAATAAAGATAATCCAGAAAACTATGCGCCAAAACTGAAATAGAAGAAGTCGTAAATGTCATAGCGAAACTTTGAAATCGTAAGGCTTCAGGTCCAATTAGTATACCCACAGAAATCTTAAAAACAATGGGGAAAAGCTAATGCCATGCCTTACGTAATCTCATTTGCAAACTATGGAGAAGCAGAAAGATGTCGAAAAATGGCTTCTAGGCACAAATTGTCCCAGCCCCAAAAAAGGGGAATTGATGAACAATCGTGTTGTTGAACAACTGTTGGTACTGCCGGTGCCACGGACTTTTTCTGCTGGTTAGTGATTGTAACTGTCGGTTCTGCGGATATGTATCCTCGATCAATTTTAGGCTATACTAAAAGCCACAGGGGGTTGCCACATAGACCAAATAGGTCGCAGTGCCTGCAAAGACGCCTCCGTCAACGAAAGAAAGAAGAAGGAGAAAGAAGAAAGTTTGAGAGAAGTTTCGAAACTTCAAGATATTACCCGGCATTTGAATATGACATGCTAGATCAATTGCAAGCATTCCTTCACATATTTTTACGTAAAGGTTTTCGACGAGTAAAATAAAAAGTGCTGGGCCATGTGTGGAAGGAAAATCAAATGTACAACCGTTAAAGCAGGGATAGCACGTCTAATTCCTGGGTTACAGAGACCAGGAAAGAATTAGCAGAGCAATTTTTAACATGATAATTGCCATGCTGTGACCGAGCCCGAGTGTAAGACAAGATCTGAACATAATGATTCTGCTAAAATGGTTAAATATCTTTGAAGAAACGCGTAGGATCGTAGATTATTGACCCAGGCTGGAATGCGATATACGGTGGTAAAACATTTCAGTCCTCCAAAGTAAAAGCTGTTCGTCGAGGTCTTTTGATCACATTTCATCAATTTTATCCACGTTGCCTCACAAAATCGATCTACTAAAGAAATTCCCATCAAGCAATTAAATGAAATGTTCCACAATTATTCTACTTCATATTTGTTTTATAAATTCAGTATTCACAATGAATATTAGCTGACCGTGCATATTTATGCTAATTACGCCGGACTAAGGTACATCATCATAATAATAAAACTCAAACAAAACGCCGATGCGATGTGATGAGGTTGGTGAGGGCACCTAGAGTAGTATACAACGTTCCAGATAAACGCGAACACTCCCATGGCAGCAAATAGGACTGAGTTTTTGGTGCTTAAAAGTTTGGTCACATCTCTAGATCTGGAAATAGCCGTGACCGAGTGGCATGACCAACTTAAAGGTGTACTTTAGGTGTCGTCTTAGTGAATTTTTATCAGTTCTTCTGAAAATCAAAGCAGCTCTGAAGAATGTCGATTGCAAAAGACAATAGGAGAGCCCAGCTTACAGAATAAACCATGCAAATTAGGCTTCAAAAAACTTGGATATGATCTGGATTGCGTTACAACGTGTCGTGAATGGTCTTTTTTTGTGTTGTCTTTCTTTTTTCCTATTTGTTACAAAAGTTTAAAGGTAGCAACAATCGCTTTGAATGCCTCTGAACAAATTCAACATATTTTTTTTTTAAGAAAATTGTTGAAGTAATTTCGTTGAAGCTCAAGATGCGCGCGCCTTACATAAAAATTGGATGGAGAAAAAAAAGATACAAATTTCACGCTCCGATTGTTATCAAAACAAAAATTCAAGGCAGCATTAAAAATCGAAAATTCAAGGCTGCTTATGCCTCTTGGATAATTCTTATATATGTGAGACAATAAAAGAGTAAACAAAAGTCGGGGTTTTAAAAAAGTTTTATCCATAGCTTAAACGACGTCAATCATGGATGCTTAAGGGTGAGTGCAGTACGCCGCGTGGATGGTAGAGTAGAGCATAGCAGCGAGCTGATTGCTAGCCGTGCTTCTTGCTGTTGTGTGCATAACAAAGCGTGGAATCATCGCTCATGAATGCTTGTGTGCCAGAGGTAAAACAAAAACTTTTTCAAGTGTCGATTGGTACTTCACGCGAACTTCGGGATTGGGGGTTACATTTTTTCTCGATTCTGCTAATAGCTGCGTTCCATTGGGCAATATTTGCTACTCCGGAGTACTCCCGGGTATACTCAACTATCCCTGCTCTTGCTTTGGGGTATTCCACTCCTATTAGAAACGCATAAAATTTCCGCCAGGTTTGCAAGCTTTAACTATTTAAAAATAGATGGCCTTTTGTTTTTTAAGGTTAAGTAAACTGTCGATTAATTATTTTAAAGTGTTTTTTTAAAGTAAATCTACAAAAACGGTAAATATAGTATACAGTAAGATATAAAATTTCCTTTTATTCAAAGAAAAATAATTATTTCAAATTTATTTTAAGGGCAATAAATTAATTTGAGGTTATGTTTTACTCGTATTTTCTTCTGATATGAATAATCGTGTTCCATTGGCCATGTACTCCGGAGTACTCCGGATTAGAAAATTTTTGCCAATGGAACGCAGCTATTATGACGACTGTCACAACCGTAACCTGGCACAACCGTACCCAGTCTACCCTACGTCAATTTAAAATTATCATTGTTAATGTTTTTCCATCATTCATTCAAAATTTAAAACAAAAAATAAATTACATATAAAGCACGTTTTACAATTAAAAAAATTTTTCGATTTCTTTACAAAAAATACTCAAGGTAAAAAAATATTAAATTTTTAATTTAGTTCATTTCTTAAAAAAATTTCCATATTAAACGCTTCGAAAAAATCGTACATCATACATCACACCATTCACAATGCCCGCTGCTAGGAAAAAGCGCGCAAAACATCTCTCTTCAGAGATACCAAAAATATCAGCGCGCTGAACGCGCGCTTATGATCGAGCAAGCAATCGGCGTTATGCACACTTCCATTTAAAACCCATTGAGAGTTCTATAAGCGAGTATGCCATGCTATGCTCTACTCTACCATCCACGCGGCGTACTGCACTCACCCTAAAGCTGCTGACAGAAACAGGCGCAAACGCCGTGCGGGCAATGACAGGAGAGAATAGAAGTAGTGTATTCAAATGCGCACTAACGAAATGCTGTTTTACGCCACGCACACACCGCGCAAGTTGCTTTACTTTCTACTTTCTGCGCGTTGCCGGCGCGTAGTGCCTTGTTTTGTTTGTGTTTTGAGTCGTGTTTTGGTGGTGGTGGGCATATGTTTGGAGTCGTATGTTGGTGTTGGCTGTGATAGCAAATTTGTTGAATTTTATATTGAATGAAAATCTTTATTTTTCCAAATTGGGGTAATTAAATTAGCAACTAAAACAAAGACAAGCCCTGTAGGATAAAAAAATTATATGTAAATCATTCAGGTTTTTCAATTTTTTTCCTATCACTTCCACTTGTCACTTTGATTTCGTTGTTGTGTTCAAAGTCGGAGCGCGCCGCCGACACAGCAACATTATGTCAGTGAAAAATTACCACATTCTGCAAAGCCAATGCCCGCACCGCCTTTGCGCCTGTTTCTGTCAGTAGCTTAAGTCGGTATCGATGCGAGTGTGAGCACAAGAAAACATTTTAAGTAAACTCTCCAAAAAGTCTGTTTGGCGGAATTATCGGAATGTTCTGATCGCCTATTTTCGAGTCTTCAAGCTTCGAGGATGTTTATCTTTCGTTCAATGGAAAATGTCTCAAGTTTAAGCGACCTAAAGTGTAAGCGGGTGTCTGTAGCCTGTTAGTCACCTGCAGCAATGCTCACAGAGCTCACGTCCGATCCATATGTGACCCATATCAGTTGGTATTTTCATTTTCGTTTTTCGTTGATTCAAAAAAAGTTCATTTTGTGAATTAAGCAAATAAGAAAAGATTCTCGGAATGCAGCAGTGTCATGAACAGTAGTACGAAAGGAGATTTCAGTTAGGTCATCGAACGATTCATACACTTCTTTCAAAAATTGGGAATTGATATGGTGTTGGTATTTTATGTTGAGATATTGAAAATTCGATGAGTATTATGGTTTCGAATTACATCACAATTTATTGTAACGAAAACAAACCTGCAGCGAAGTATAACTATTCACAGATAAGTAGGAGTGCTGTGTCGCTATTTTTACTAATGATAAGTCCGTTTGATAGCTACTGAACCATTCATCAATTACAAGTCATAGAGTAGATTAAGAAAAATTAAATTAGACCGAGTATCCCATACAAACATAGCACGCATTGGGCACGTTTAGGCCCAAGTAACTTTAACTGAGCTAGGCATGTTAACAACGGCATAAACAGCGGGTTTTTTACGCGTTAGCTCATTTATTTCTGGTTTTTGGCTTAGCTAAAATGTAGTACAGCTCAAAACTGTCAAAAGGGATTGACGTTTACATGGAGGCTATACAAGGAGACAAAACTCCGTGTTGTCAATTTTCGTTTGATTATTGGTGGCGCTGCAGTCAAATGTACCCCGAAAAACATGGCCGATTATATTTATCCGGTTCATGGTAAAGTTCGTTTATTACTAATATATTTTACGTTTAGCAGCTTACAGCTGTTTACCAGCTTCTAAATTCGATTTTATATCAATGCGATTATTCGTAATTAATCAATTTGTTATGCTTCCAATGAATTTTTATTAAATTCATGTGGGGTACATCGGACAAAGGTGACATCTGTGGCCAAAAATGAACTTCTAGTTTAGTTTCTTCTACCTATCCATTTCCTGTCATTTTCCCCATAAGAGTTTTGTCTCCTTGTATATTCTCCATGGACGTTTACTTGAAAATTTTTGTTGTCAGCAAATAATTTAGTAATATTTTATTACAGTATGAAGTGAAGATATTATTATTATTATTCATTTTTTTGCTTGTTATTATTTGTAAAATGAGAAATGTTATTGAAATGAGCTTGTTATTGGTTGTAAAATGAGAACTGTCTAATGACATACTAGGAACGGTGATAAGTTAACAGAGTTAAAGAAACTTGGGCCTAAACGAACCGGTTAGTCACATGCTTATAAATGTTAACAAA
This sequence comes from Thereva nobilitata, assembly GCA_963855945.1. Lineage (NCBI taxonomy): Eukaryota > Metazoa > Arthropoda > Insecta > Diptera > Therevidae > Thereva > Thereva nobilitata. The sequence continues at coordinate 191,500,747 of OY979695.1, read as the reverse complement.
AATAGCAGTTTGTTTAGTATGCAAACCAGTGAAGATGTCCTTAAAAGGACACTTTAATGTGGCGTGACTCCCTATGTGTCATACGCTTCTCTGTTTGATGTCTTATGCTCTTAAATGTTGCATTGTGTTTTCTGTATGGATGTCTTAGCTGAGCCACTTCGCAGTGGTAAATGTTTCTCAGCTCAGCTGAGAAGTGCACCTTCTGCGCTAGAAGGGTAACTCTGACTCTATAAAGGCGCCCAACGATGCTACTCTCATTCAACAACAAAGATGTTGATGACCGTACTACATATCAAAAAATTAGACTTAGTTAGCCATTACTAGAAATCGATTTTGACCAATAAAGGGTAAAGTTTTGGCAAGATCAATTGTTCACCATTATATCCCATGTATCAGGGCTAAACCAAAGCTTTTCAATCAACAATTCATGGGAAATCTTCCAACATTATGGGTTCGACAAGGAAGACCATTCATCTTTTCAGGCGTAGATTCATGTTGGACCCACTTCAGAATAAGACGGAAGAGACCAGTAAAATCATATATAGCCATATTTTGCTGCTTCGTTAGAAGAGCGGTCCACCTTGAAGTAGTCACAAACCTCACAACGAAGGCGTTTCTGGAATCACTAAAGCGGGTCATTGGTCGTCGAGGTTATTGCAAGGACATAAGTACATTGTGACAACGCTACCAATTTTGATTGTGTTAGGAACCAGCTCTAGGAGCTCATTCAAGTAATTCTCTCGGCACCAACAAAGGTATCACCTTCCATTTCATCCCCTACGATCGCCACATTTTTGGCGGATTGTGGGAAGAGGTGATCAAATGATCCAAACAGCTAATACAACATCAGACCAGCTCAGCCGCTATTATTTATAACGAATGAGAGACGCTCGCCATTGTCAAGTCTAGGCCACTGACTCCGAAGACTTCAAACCCAAGCGCCCTAACACCAGAACATTTCCTAATTGATGAACCCCCAACCAGGATTGTGGATCTTCAAGCAGCCTCCATGTAGGCTAGTCTCCTTACCAGATGAAAACTAATAGTTAAGACCCAATTTTAGAGAATATGGTCAACGGAATACGTGCACGAACTACAAAACCGGCATAAATGGAATAGGGCCTGCCAGAATGTGGAGCAATGGTCGTACTACAAGAGGAAAATGTTCTTCCCTTAAAATGGCCCTTTAGCATTACATTACGTTGCATTCCAGGCAAGGATAAAAGAACATGAGTGGTGTCAAAACAGCAACCAATGTCATGGTTACAGACTGGTAAACAAAATAGTAGAGACTAGTAATGAAAGGCACGTCGAGGTCGTCGGTGCGCCATCATAGACCCCCAAGATAAAATAGAACTGATCCTGCAGGCAAACAAACTCCACCTAAAAAACGAAAGAAAGGCCTTGGCCCTCCGATCACCACTGCTCTGCTTAGAAACTATATATTCAAGAAGAGGCCCACGGCATTACCCGAGGCATCATCACGATCGTCACCATCATTCTCAGTGGAGCCATAAACCCCGGACATCTTTCGTCTTTCAAATAAAATAAAAATTTGAGCTTTTGTTTAACAATTCCATCAATAATCAAAGAGGGCTATGTCGAAAGAGGGGCGGATATATAGCAGAAGAAGAATGCACGAATGCCAACATGCGGTTTTACCACACCGGCTCTCCCATCCAATACTACCACCAAAATAACTCTGACATCGAAGATCGAACAAGAGATGCGTGGGTAGAAGAGTGGGCAGAGAATTTCTGCGAAGAGGGATGACAACGAAGAAGGAATGTATGGTGGGCAAAGCGGAAAGACGAAAAACGACGTCGGACTCGAACTTTAACCTCTGGGATGGTGTTCAGACGCCTCTAGGCTACCGAGACCGAGGCTACTGAACAATTTTTCAATGAAGCAAACATTTAGGTAGATATTTTGCATTTCGTGAGATATTATTATAGTTGTACAACAGTGAAGATTCTACAATTGAATTTTGTACAGGCAGGTATAGTATGTATAAAAAACAAAAAAAAATGCCGGTCTACGTCTATAAGAGAGTCAAAAAGTTCAATAGAATTATTTTTTAAATATAGCTGCTTTAGAAGCCTGTACGTACATTTATATTAAGCTTTATATAAATATATTAGCAAATTACATCAGCGACTGGTAAAGGCTCTGGCAGGTGATGATATTTTCTCTATTCCTTGGCTTATTGCCATCTTTCTAGAAAACATCATAAAAATGCCTGAATGTTAACCAGAAGAAGTTTATTCTTCTATAAACAGCGATGAAGACCATCTATTTGGGGAGATCTACACGATCTTCTGGTGCGAAGTTATAGCAACAGTTCAATTTCTGCCCTTACACTGTACTCATATACATATTTTATGTTCCTAATAATAATCTTAGATGTTATTAAGCAAGGCGTATTAATAATACTGTTAAAGCAATGTTGAATTTGGATGAACTAATAACAATAAATAAAGTAAATCGAACATAATTTTTGATAGCCCTTTTGTGAATTAACGATAGATTTTTCTTTGATAAATCCATTATTTTCTATTCATGATTCAAACGCCCATCACACATATTTGAAATCGAACACTAATAAAAAAAACATAATTAAAAAAACAAATGTAGAAACTTTCAAAAATAAAATCAATAAATCAAACGGAAGGCATCTCCCCACTCCCCCACTCTCCTAATAATTCAATCCAAAGCCACCCAAAATTTGAATGTTTTGAAACTCGGCCAAAAAGTGACGTCAAAATTAGGTTCTAAAATTATCCTCAGCCCAAACCCATCTTCGTTCCACTCTTCGTTAAAATAATTTCAAATCTTGATTCGCTCCTCATACAACGAAACGAAAAAAATGTTCAATGAAAAGACAAAAGGTGATGAAAATAATGAAAAGAAAAATATTTTCGTTACTTCATCTCATATTTTTACGAAAGAGCAGCGAAATTTATCATTTTGTATTCAAAAATATAAAATGTACAGATTTGTGAGCGCCAAACAAGTTTCAAATTTCCGTTAAATTCCTCGCATACTAATCCGGTTACGCAACCTGCATTGAGCTTATGATAAGCTGCCAGGTGTGAATCATTAACAATTTCAGTTTCGCTTTTACCGGCATAAATACGATAAAAAAAAGCAGTCGTGCGACATTACATATATAGGCTAGACCCTAACCCTAGACATTGCCGGAGACAAGAATCTTGACAGGAATGCATTAATGACGAAGAAGGGCTTATCATTTCCGTTTTCACACCGTTTTCTCACAAATTTGTTATCCTTTCAGGTAGCCTTAAATCACCTCCTTTTGAGCACTAAACAAACACAAAACAAAAACTATTTTCACTTTTTTTTTATAAAAAAAAAATTAAACGATCGCAACAATTTTAACAAAACTCGAGCTTAAAAGATTCAATTTCAGATTTTTAAAAAACGCACGCTGAGACTTACTTACAAAAATCTAAAATATCCGCGACTTGAACGGATTGTGATGTTCAACTGAAAAACGGCCAACGGTTGGGGCTTGGGGACTGCTGCTTGTTTGTTGACGTCGCTCAGTAAATCAAGAGATCCTTACGTCTCGATTTACGCTACCCCACCTTTATCCCCACCAACGGATAATATTCAGTGAGAGCGGAAAATTTCCCAGCTACAAGCCCCCACTATTTACGATACTAAGAAATATAATTCCCCTCGATTTTCGTTTTCTTTACAGCACCCAAAGCCCCAGAGTCGTCGATGTACGATCGCCTTAAGTCGTTCTGTGGAAGCCCCACAATGAAAGATAAAAATATCGAGACGGTAACCAAAAGAGTCGCCAGTTTGCTATGCATGGTTAGCACTTGTGAGTTGCCGTGCGGTATGTGATGTAGATCCAGGCTATTGCAGACAAGTGCAATTAAAAAAACAAGTAATGAATGGAAATCAAAAATGCTGACCTAATGATAAACACGAGCACAGCTTTGTCCTGGAATTACAAAGTATGCCGGTTATACAGCAATCAGAGACCAAGTGTTTCTTTAAACATGGCTTTAGTTTTGCACCGTACTTATTGGAGTGAATGATATCACACTTTCTACTTATGATTTGAAGGGCCTTAAGGGAGCGGAGCCATCATTTCCTACAGATTAGTTCTAACAAATAATTTAATCTATTGTAAATAAAATGTTGAGCACAATAACTAAGGGGTTACCTTTTGTACTAATAATCCGACACTTAATGGTGCAATGTCGAGTAGTAAATTAGTACGGATTTTAAAGGGTCTTTCAACAAGAGATGGCGTTTGAAATCAAATAGACCAATAGAACTATTGTTTCACGAGCTGTATGGCAGGTGGCGCCCCGTTTTGCTGAAAATAAATGTCCACATCCATGGCATCAATTTTAGACCAAGAAAACTCAGTCAAGATCGTTCGATGACGCAATCCATTCATTGTAACGGTAGAACAAGCGCATTTTCATAAAAGTATGGTCCGATTGCACCGCCCAAAAACAGAACCAAACTGTCACTCGTTGTGGTTGGAGAAGTTCTTCGTTCGCATGCAACTTGCGAAAGGGATAATCTTACCCCTTGCACAATATTGTAATAAAGAAAACCTGTTGAACCAAAAGTTGAACGTGTAGAACCAGGGGTTGCAGCACGTAAGTTGTTTCAATCGACCTCTTCATACAAAAATTCTGAATTTTTGTATGAAGAGGTCGATTGAAACAACTTACGTGCTACAACCCCAGTCTAGACTATTTCTCTTGGATTTTCGGAGTGCTAGATGTGACAGATTTGCTTGTTTACGTGCCTAGACAGCATTGGGAGATTTACCTTAGGGCACTTAGAGCACGTGCCCAGAGCGCCCACGTAATAGTAAAACACTTAGGAAACATTTAAAAAATTATAAAAATGATTTTTTTGGATTCGTTCAAAATTGACTACCTACATTCACAAGTGATCTCTAAATATGAAGGGCCTAAAGCTTTGAAAAATATTTCACGAATAATAATGCGGTCAGCGCAAGATGTCTTGTTTGTTCGCAGTTTGATATTCGCAGAATAAAGGATAGCCCATCGAAAGAGTTGATATCGGCGTGGGTTGTGGGTATGAAAGTTCAGAGAAACGACTGAGAACGACGAGAAATGAGCTACGACTCCCGAAAACTTGAATCGCATGAGAGAGCAATTCATAAAATTTTGTGGACGCGTTAAAACTTCCGTCCGTACAAGCTGCAAATTATTCAAAAACTAAAAGTAGATTGCACAAAAAGGGAAAATTATGCGAGGCTCGTTCTGGGAGGATTTTCTACTCCTGCGTGCTTAGGTATCATTTTGGGTGAAACCACAAACCTCACGTGTACCTAAATTCGCCACCATCAATAAATATATATGTATCTATAGTTTTGTTTGTTTACTATGCACGGGATCACCCGGGTTACCAATTTGCTTTTTCTTACTTTCTCGGGCACGAAAAAGAGGGAACATTTTGCCACGTCATCCACATCCAAGGCACCAATTTCAGGCCAACAAAACTCAGTCAAGATCGTTCGATAACGCAATCCATTGGGCCTATTCACACAGTACATATTCATGGCGCCTAGAACCGGTTTTATAGATGAGAGAGGGAAGGGAGCGGAAGAACTTAACGAAACATTTTTCACGCAAAACCAAACGCGTGAAAACTAGCACACATATAAAAAGTCACTATCTCTTGCATTCTTTAACTGTGTTTTTCTCTAACAAGTAAATTTCATCTGCAATACATTTAAATGTTCCTGTATAGCATTCAAATTTACTATCCATAATTTACGCGCCGTGTGAGTTGCTAGGAGTTGAATAAAACCGGTTTTACTCACCACACTTATGGTAGAACAAGCCGCATTCCGGCGAGTCTGTAGTTCTAATTTCAAATATCAAAGCAACTGTCACTTGTCATTTCAAATCAAAACGATTACGACGTGCTGAAAATAATTTCTTTATTTGGTGTCTTACTACAATATTTTGAATAATTTCATAAATAATTTATTAATTTCTATAATTTTAGGTGATTATTTTGAAGACACAAGTGTTTCCATGGGTGCTTAATCTGAGTAAACTCAGGGTAAACTCTGCATGGAAACTCAGTAATGCATACTTCAAGTCGACTTGAAAGTCATGTAACCTCGGAACGACTTTAAGTCAGCTTGACTCAAGTAGATCTGTAAAAGTTGTCGAATCGACTTGAACTAAAACCATGTAACCCCTGCTTCAGGGCTTGAGTTTTGAAATAAGTTCTCCGTTGATTGTGTACTTAACTTTCTGTGCAATTCACTTAATAGATTTATTATAATTATATAAGCTGAACATAAATGAGAAAAAAGTGATTCTTCCATCACGTATTTCGATAGCTGCGTGTGTGAGTCGGAAAAAACCCCAAAAATGGTAAATATTTTGAGCCGGAACAAGAGTACCTCCCTCACCCGTTTTCGAGGATGCTGAACACGATAGCGTTGTTAGAAATTCTCTTTGGGGTTGCGCAAGCCCCCAAAACGGCCAAAAACCACCCCCAAGAAGGCTTAAAGCGCTTTACACGGTTTTCCTGTAAAAAACACTTTCCCCTCGTTTTCGAAGGTGCTCAGCGCCCGGTGGTGTTGCATGATATTTTCTTGCAGTTATGAAATTATTTCAAGTCAAAAATTAAACAACTTTAAAGTTAAAATAAAATTTAAAAAAAATAGCATATAAAATATCACATAAATCACCCCTAAAAAAACCCCTAAACTTTTTTACCCCGTCAAAAACCCCCCAATTACGTTCTTCCATGAGAACGCCCTTAATGTTCTGTTGCAGCTGCTCCCTTGCGAGCTTCCTAGCAAAAGGTGCACTTAGTCACTTAGCATATTGATTTGCTACCCGAGGGTGTGGTCGTCACAACCACAGACTACCTTCCCCTTTATTGGCGTTGACGTGGCGGCTTCTGGTTGTTGCCAGTGACTGATATACCTGTACACGACTCGTTTGAACACATGTGCTAGTGTACTCTCTGGGTTAGTCCACTAACTAGTGCCCTTGCTAGTAAATAGCCTAGGGGGTTATTTACTAGCCCACTCTCCTCCGCTAGTACACTAGCACAGAGTTACACACGCCAATGTGAACGCCGCATAACAGTTTACTGTCCTGGCACCATCCTGTGTATGCTAGTATCCTTCAAGCGGAAGGCCTGCCAGATAGCTTGGTAGAAAGCAAACCCCGACTCTCTTCTGGGTTCCTGGACATAGCAACATAGAAAGCCGACTACCTAGCAAAGCAGGGAGTCTGTCGCCGAGGCTCGGAGACCGAGATGTTCGGCATCCCCATAGGCGGGGTCAAAAACGCAATATTTGATTACCACATGCTGCTAACCAGCAGGAAGTGGAGCGCACTGAAGACATTTCTTCCTTTTTTTACGAGGGAGTGGTGCGGATCTTATATCGGCCGAGCAGCAGGGAATGTGTAAATGCCTGAAGACCCATGTCTAAAGCACGAAACAAGTGGGGGGGGGAGTCTGCACCCACAGGGTAGTGTCAAATTCCTACTAACTAAACTCACCAACCCTTTTAAAAGGCGTTTAAGTTCCAGACTGGTACAAGCCGTAACAGCATTACTTCGGCCTGTCGTTATTATTATTCACTTAAATGATATTAACTTCGTCACCAAGTCTAGCTAAACTAAATATACTTGAATAGTTGAATTCTTCATAATCCCTACATAACTCTCGAAACTACCCCGAATTAATCACATGTGATGACTAATAGTAAAAGAGAGCGAACTACATAAAAATTGGGATTCTAACTGATTGCAGACATAAAGTCATATACGGTAAGCAGTTTAATTTACATTAATCTATCTATGCTCTGGCATAGTTACGTTATTAAAAGGTTCAAAATGGAAAAATGCTACCATATTTGACAGAAATAAATGGACAACTTCAGTGTCACGAGAGACTCGATAAAGATCACGATGAGGTACTCAAGATCCAGCGCACAGCCGTGCTCCACACAACGGCTTCTAGTTGAATTCGCATATGCGGAATGGTCAAGGCGATCACCAATTTTGTTATTTTTTTCTTGGTGCTGCTGTTCAATTCAAAATTATCGAATTTTTATATGGTGCCGTTTGTCACACATGAAGAACATCTAATAACGTCGTTTTGAGCCAGTATTTTCCCCGAGATGAAGTGAACTGAATTAATATTTGCAAAAAAGACAAGAAACACCTTCAGAAGGCAGCAATCAGCGAATCCGTGATGAGACACATTTTTTTAATGAACAAAAATGTTTCTGCACGCCTGTCAGTTATTTATAGAACTTCAATTTGCAGCGCGTTTGGTAAGAATCGAGTAAATATGGCGGAATAAACTTATATGGCGGTTTTCATAATGCTGCACAATTTTTTTAAAAAAGAAATTTACTACTACGAGAACATTTTTGAAACTATAAAATTTCTAAATTATTTTTGCTTAGCGAATATGAAAATTGTTGAAAAATGTTCATGCTTTTTATCCAAGGTAAAACAGATTAAATTTAGAACGAATATATTTTTAGACCAACCCGAAAATTTTGCCTAACGATGAGATCAGAAGAAGTGAATATTTTTCTACAGGAGAAAGGCGATATTTTTAGTGATATTCAATTGATATTTTATGTAGTGCGGCGACCTAAATACTTTGAAAATAATAAGTCTGGTAATATAAAATGATCCATACAATGTTATTATTTACATTCAGCCTTTTGTCACTATCACACTGGTATGCAGCGCATTGTTTTGATGACCTAATTTAATTCTTTTATTTGCCAAGAGTTTCTTTCACCTTCTTCCCGAATAATCATTCATAATATCAATCCTTTAGTGATATCGTTACACTTCTGATATTTTCATTTCTTTTTACTTATTTTAAGATTTACAGTAGGTACCTGGCCAAAAAATCACTACCAGCCGAAAACTGTCGCGATGTTGAATTAAAAATCATTATTATTAATAAAATATTTAACGCTCACGCTCTGCATATCCACTACCGGTGCCAATGACATATATTCGAGATGTTTGAACTGAACAATATTCTTTATTTAATACTGAAAGCTGAACAAAAAGAAAATTTGTATTCAATCATTGCTCAATTTTTTATATTTGCTTTCGCTTACGTGACCTCCGTTTTCAGTTTATTTCCCAATAATGCTTAAGTTTTTGGAAAATATCCTTGCTTAACGTTGGTGGATTCTTCCGTACTTTTCGATCCAGTTCAACTCAAAGTAGTTCCTTGTTATTTCTTTGCAAGAAGCGCTTTTATTTGATGACAAAAATGCTTTGGGTCTTTATCCTGCTGGAATTCAAAACCAGCGCCACTTATAAGTGCATTTCAGAGGGTATTGGACGTGATCTTCTAGAATAGTTCCATATCAATTGGATGTTGGTTTTTCAGTAGCTAGGACCAAGTGACCGACACCAGTTCCCGAAAACCATTCCCAAATCATATCAATATTCCCCCTCCATGTTTAACTGTGGGCAGAAAACAGCTTGGGGAAGCCTTTTTCTGTAAACCCTACGCATTGTGAAAAAAAGTTCAATCTTTGATTCGTCTAAACAACGAACAATTTTGATAATATTGTGCAAACTTTTTAATATTTGGGATCTGGACGGTTATCCTGGAATGCGATTCGAAAATCATGAAATTCGAAAATAAGATAATGGTATCTCCCAATGTGAATTCGAATTTTATTTGTCCGGCTGTCATCGGCCGGGTTTATGCCGCGGGCACTTTGGAATTTATGAAAAGGAGGTGCCAACTTGATTATCGTTTTAACCGAAACGTCATAATGCGATCGCGTTCAGCGATACGCAAAAACTAAATCGCATCGCAACTGGGCTTCCGAACTTTCGCATCGCATTCCAAAATAACTCCTCTGCTACTGCAGTACACGTGTGGCTCAGAGTGACACTCATGGGTGATGGGGTGTACGTTTTAGGTTGAGTAAACCGAGAAGCTTGGGCATTCTAGCTACTATCTTTTAAGCAAAAGTGTACGATATACTGGCACGTACGAAAATTTAAGAAATGTTAACGGTAACAAATGGATTTTTATCTTCTCTGACAGCAAAGGGACCATTAGAATGAGCTGGGTACCCTCAATCTATTTAGTCTTAGGATTTGAGCCACCCCATTTGCTTATTAAAGGTACATAACTGTTGTCGGTCAGACTCTGATACCGAGCGTTGCATTTAACGCCTGGATTGACCAACTCCAAGCGGTTTCTTACTGATCCAGAAAATTGTTATGGCGCAATAGGAAGGACGTCAGTACTCTGGTTGGCTCGATTTCGGGACACTGCGCTCTAAATAATCATCTATGAAGGATAGGAAGGAGGGCTGAGGAACTTTTAGGCTTTGCCTTGAAGAGTATGAGTTTGCCCTTTATTTTTTTTTGTAATTCAATTCTGCTCAAACGGTCAAGCCTACGCGAACTGGCGAACTTTGCGCACAAATCTGAGATGTAGTCCAATGGGCCGTCCCCATTATGGCCAAGATACTTTAAGATATTTTAAGATTCCCTCCGATCAAAAAGAAGAAATTTCTGCTGAATTGACTCAACCCTGTTGCTAATTACGAGAAATATAAAATCCCAGAAAGGAAACGCATATTCTAAGATAGGACGCGGACTAGAGAACAGAAGAGTGTTTTTGTAACCCATACATTGTCGAATTCTTTAGCTCTTCACTTTTAAAAGCCAAGAAGTATGTTCTTCTTCTTTACGCTCCTTTAATCCCTCGTGGGTTATAGGGCGGAAACAGTTGCCCTCCACGGATCGACAATTTGATCGTCATGATAACAAAACTGCAACAGCGAATAACTTCGAATCTATCTAACCACTACGATCAGCGACATAACAGACAAATAGTACATAAGGGTTGAAGCAGAAAGAAGTTAGCTTTAAAGCTGGTATCTGAGAGCTTTCTACATCAAACCAACCGGTTACCAAATTCAAATCGACCAATGCCTCTGGCTTACTTTTACTTTTGGTTAAAAATTTGTATTTGTTGTGCTATTAAAGTGACCCAATTTTGTTTATTCAAGGAAGGAAACTTTGAAGAGCTGCCAGCTGGTTGTATTTTGGTCCTAAGGAGATTCCCATGCTTAATGATATTTTATGACTAAAATAATTGGCCTTTCTGTAAATTTTAACACCAATGGAAATGTCTAACTCCGTCGGGCGATATTTAATATAATAATATCCTTTATTATTGTCCAAATTGTACCTTCGCCTTTAAACAAAAATTACGTTTTATTAAAAAAAGAGAGTTTAACGATGATTGCATTTATTACTACGCTTCATATCCTTCTTTATTGTGACTAAGGTGACATCTTTGTGTAAACATACAAAATATAAGCTTTCAACTTATCAAAAAAATATGAACGAATTATTTCTAATTGCCGCCGGATGGCGAAATGTCTAAGCCTAGGAACCAAATTGGTTTTAAAACCTATTAAATATTGCTGATATACAAATGAATATAATTAATAAATTCACTGTAGACGCTTTAACCATGGCCATGGAAACTGACAAGTTGAGGTTAGTTACGAAGCGTCAGTTTATTTAGCGAATTCTTGTGGATTCAAGTGACGGGGACATGAGTAGCAAGCACCAAACCCGAGGAAGGAATAAAGGAAAATATCAGAACAGCAAATCGAATAAAAGATGTGAACGTAAATTAGCAGAAACCGTATCCGAACTGACATTGTCATCCTTAGAAGATGGATCCAATTCGGAAGGTGAAAGCTCAGAGCGACCTGCAGATTTTCCTGTGGCGATGTGGGATTTGAACCAGTGTGATCCCAAGAAGTGTTCTGGCAGAAAACTACACCGATTAGGTCTTATTTCAAATTTAAGATTGGGACAGAGATTTCCGGGACTTGTTCTTACACCTGTCGGGACTAATTGCGTCAGTCCTGCGGATAAAAGTATAATATTGACAAGCGGTATAGCAGTTGTTGATTGTTCCTGGGCCAAACTGGAAGAGACGCCTTTTAATAGGATGCGTAGTCCACATCCGAGATTGCTCCCTTTTCTAGTTGCTGCAAATCCCATTAACTACGGCAAGCCATGCCAGCTAAGCTGCGTTGAAGCAATTGCTGCGGCAATGTATATAGTAGGACTTAAGCAGGAGGCACATTGGTACATGAACAAATTCTCGTGGGGACATTCTTTTATTGAGCTGAATAGCGAGATTCTTGAAAAGTACTCGGAGTGCAAAACAAGTGAAGAGATACTGGAAGCACAAAACACTTATTTAAAAGATGCCCAAGAAGAACGATTAAACAAACAGCCAAGTAGGGACTGGCCCAGTTCCAGCAGCAGCGATGAAGATTAAAGCAAGAAAAACACACTTTTGTCCTTGGATTGTTGTAAACTTTCTATGTCTATAAACATTTTATATATTCTATAAAATAAAATTTTCTTAAAAGTTAATTCTTTGAGTCATAAGCAAGTTTTACTGAGCTTTCCGGTGATATTCGGGGCTGACATTCACGAAGCTGGACATGCTAAAGTATGTAGCGCTGTTTTTGACAAGAAACTTGAGGAAGTCATTCAAGTGCGTTAGGAGAGTCTGAACAGATTTCTCGTCAAGAGCAGTAAACGCTAGCATCGAGCCAAGCTTAACAAATAGCCGAAGAAGATGGAAGGCCCCATAGAGCTTCGACATTGGCGTATCCGGATGCTGTTGCAGTATATCAGCGTACTGAGGGCGTTCAAATTTGTACAAAAGTTGTGATCCCAACATAACGTTAAAATATTCAATTAAACCGTTTGCAACGTCCGTGATTGCAATTTCTTTGCTAGGATTATTTGCTTTAGATGATTTCTTAAAGGCAATATAACTATCTATTATATCTTGGACAGTAGTTTTAGCTGGAACATCTAGTAATTTGTGCTGGCGTGTTATAGCATCCCAATCATCAACCAAACACGGTTTCAAATCGTCTGGGATTTTTATTTTTATTTCAACTTTGGCCAAAAATTGTTCTTCCGTTTCTACGGAAGACGTTTCAGTTCGTCCTCTCTTTTTCCTTTAATGAAATAAAAAAATCAATGCGCCTTCTTTTATCAAATATATCACAAATTACCGTGGTCCTTCGTCTTTGTTTTCTTGAGATACGGCTGGGGTAACTGGCTTAGCTGGTCGACCTCGTCCAGATGTTGACGGAGCAACTGCTGCTGTTGTCTCTTTAGTTATCTCTTTTGAAGGTGTAGACGCCCTCGAATCACCGTCCTTAGTTCCATCAGACTTCTTTCCTTTTGGTGTGGCTAAAAATTGAACAAATAATATCCATATTTCTAATTATATTTCCTTACATTTCTTATTCCTGGCAGCAAGAGAAGCGTGCTGTTTGTAAACCTCTTTCTGTCGCTGAACATTCGCTTCATTGTATTTAAGGACTCTATTTTCTGGGACCCATTCATCCCAACTAAGGTTTAAAAAATTTGTGTTTTATTGTATTATATATACAAAAAGTTTTTACTTCTTATTCCAACCAGCATAATGAATGAAGTATTTCACTTGTTTATCCTTAGTTACTGTACTTTTAAGCGCCTTCGCCTCATAGATAAGGGGCCCATGAAAGCAGAGCACCTTTTCGCCTAAATCAACAATTTTATTTATTTCATATTAAAATTTAAAGTTATTTTTTGAACCTTCGGCGAATTTAAATTTTGTACTCATATCACTTTCGGAAGTTATTTTGGCGGCTTTTATTTATTCCCTGGTAAACAAGAAACCTGACAGATAAGTGTTTTTGTGGGTTTAATTAGTTTTGTGAAGTTAGCAGTAATTATAAAGTTTGGTTTATGTATTGGATAAAATTAGAGAACGCAAAATATTGATTAAATTGAAGATGACATTAAATAATGAATTAGCGAAATGCTCTATTTAAAAGTATAGAAAAGCTAATTAAAAATACCTTTTTACCTGAATAGATTAAAGAAACAGGAATGCTTCATTATGTTCAAAAAACTAGCTGCTTTCATACATATGTTCTTCATGAGTTGATCCGTTGGCAACTATTTGCTGGTGTTTACAATTTTACACAATGTTCTTGGAAAAGTTCTGCCCACTAGAAATTTAAACAAAACAAATATAAGATCATTACACCAATAAAGAGAAAAGAAATTATATTTTTTTATTAGTAGCTTAAAAATTAGTTCTTACCGTAAATTTCATTTTTAGTACATAAACTGGCTGCGTTCATTAGAAATGTGAAAATTAGTTTTCTAAAATCCAATCTGATTTTTTCTTGCATCACGAATAATTTTACATATTAAACTAAATTAATTATATCATTAATTTTATTTATTAGTTTTAAAACTTTTTAGATTTGGGTTTGTTTTCATGTTCCTTTCATGTTTGTTTTCAAAAATTGCTAAATTATTACCTGGGCAATCAACGTCTTTTAAATTCTGTCAGCAATCTTGCCGCGTCAACAAGAGAATCTTTCATTTTTAGAGTGCCATTTCCGTTTCAGTAAAAATTTTGTTTGGTTTTATAGTTAATAAACGAGAGGGAAGGAACGCATATAACGAAAGAATTTCCATCCAGAAATTGAGCTGGCATGGATGAATCGAAACACACTATTAAAACGCGACGCGATCCGATGTGATGCCACGCATGTTGAGTCAAATCAAATCGTACATTTTCCATAGATTTGTTCAGACCAGAATCACACTAAAAACACCCGATGCGACGCGACGTTCCCTGACGCCACCCGATCCCATTGATCCAGAGTTGTCGATGTTGGTGGTCAACACTCCACCCGACGCGGCCTCCACAGTGTTTCTAGGCAACATCCGACGCCACTCATCCGTCATTCGAGAAATGCATTAAATCTTCTACAAAATCTTCATCTGACTCGTTACTTCTTAAATCCGTAACGTGACCGTACGCTTCCATTGCTGTCAGCTTTGTCTTCAGAAATTATGCTCGAGTGTCGTGGCATCGCGTGTTGGTAATGTGCACGGTCCACGTCGGGTGTCGGCACGTTGCGTTGGGTCGCGTTTTAATAGAATGTTACCTCACGTCAACGCTATAAAAACGGTTTCTTATGATGCCCTCGACGTACATGGGTATTCCTTCAGCGAGAGTAACTTGATTATCCTAAGGAGTAAGAAGCATTTGTGTATGGGTTATAGTCTTCACTCCAAAAATTTTTGTTTAAAAAATTACAACTTTCTCTCTTCCTTTTGCCCCTCTCTTCTGAAAACAGTTTTTTTAGTATTGATTAATGATCCGTGTACGCTAGCCCATTGCCCCGGTGAAAACTAAATATAATATACACATTTCTTTCTCTTCTCTCTGTTTCACATGTATAAACTACACATACAAAGTTTCATATACGATACAGAATTACCCTGAGACGTCGAACACTTCGTGTATCATCGACTAACGAGACCCAAATCTACTTGACCGACTTCTTGAGTTTTCGTGTATCATCCCTCAATGCCTGGGATATCTTAAGTGGTACCAGTTCCCTCTTCCGCCATCAGTCCAGGCTACAATCTAACAAGTCCTACATTCGCCCTCGAGTGCAACCCATTTATCTCGGCAGGTGCTGCAAATCCACTTTGGCGTTTCTGGACAAGGTGCAAAACCCTGCCATCTAAGACCCTCCGCACACGAATCGACTGATTTGCAATCCCAATTTCAAATTGGTTTTACAATAATCTCGCACACAACCAGTTTGCAATCAAAATTAAACCTTTGGCTATACACGATCGATCGGAGTTCTGTGCCCACATAGTTTCTAGTCACGAAGATTTGGCAATATGTCAAGTAGTTCAGATGAAGTGCAGCCACGCAACTGAAATCGCTTTCGACCGGCAAAAACAGTCGCACGCGCCCAGTTACAAACTAGTTTCGGTTATGGCAACTTTTCCGCCCCATGGACTCATTAAGCCACTGTAGGAATGTAGCCCCTTCAAAATTCGTAAGAACTCCTGCCTGCACGGCAACATCTTTTCCGCAATAGAAATAGAAGACTAGCCCAGTCGGCTTAACCCCACACGCTGCAGGCGCCTCTTTTTCTGGGTACAATTCGGTCAAGAAATTCGTTTATGAATAAAACAACTCGATTGTGGAACAATCTTCCGCAGTTAGTATTTTCGAACTCGTATAACATCCCAGAGTTCAAACGCACAAGGTTCATCATCTACTCAAGCACCACCAGACCCCTATAACCTATCCTATTCTCTTCTATCCTTCAAATCAATCTTACTACTAGAAATTGCACCATAACTTGGACGACATGACAGACTGGTGGTACGAAGTGTGATTCCTAATCCTAATTTTCTCACACAAAAAATAAAGAACAAACAAATTTTCCATTTAGTTTTGTTAACACAAACTTAATTTTAAATAATAAAAAAGCTTTCACCTTTAGACCAATAAAATTATAAATTTATCATTCAATATCAGCTGCGCTGTGATATAAGATTAAATTTGAAGCGCCATCTAGTATTTTCGTCGAATTGACTTTGATCGTTTCGAGAAAAAGTTATAAAATCACCAACACCAAAGTTTTTTAGTACTAATTTAATACAACTACCATGCAATGGTGGCGTCGCAAATTCGACGAGTCGCCATTTTGGGTTGAAGTAAAGGAGAAAAGGCAGCGACTTCTGTGCAGGATTTATTAAAAGTCAAAAGGGTTTTTGTACATAAAAATTCTACTCATTAGATAAAGATCTATAATAATAAAAATGTGGAAAGTCTTGAAAAATGTTTAAATAATATTCCGTTCTGGATTTAAGAATTGTTGCTTAAAAAGAGGTCAACTTGGTGGCTTCGTGTGAAACTTACCCTTCAGCTTGGCTTGCTAAAGACTTTTGTTGTGACGGTCCAAGTTTTTTTTCTAGCTGCACCATTTTTGTTTTGTTTGGATAATTCAAAGTTTAATATAAATATTTGCTCTATAAAATCTATAAAAGGTTTCATCCAGAAAATAATTACAAGATTTAATAAAGTTCTTATGGCGGACTACAGTATGCTGAATTTTCGTGAGCGTCATGTGAAAAGCTTTTGACATTAAACTTGTAAGATAATCAGTGGTGGCAAAATTATTTGTGCTTTATATTAGTTTTTAAAATAAACTGAAAAAGCTTTTCCAAATATAATATATTTTGTCACATATATATATAAATACTGTTACATTTGTTAAAGACATAAAATTCGTTGATTAAATATATTTTTACTTGCTTGAAAGTATGGAAGAAATAAAATCGGTAAAAGTGGACAACTGGGGGGTCTTCTTCCTGCAGAAGCTTCAGAACTTCTTTAATAAAACTGATTATTGTGATCTAACATTACAATTCAATGATAACTCGCAACTGAAAGTGCATCGTTTAGTGCTTAGCGCTTGTACAGATTACTTTAATGTTTTGGAACAAACTTGTGAAATGATCGAGGATGTTTTGATTATGCCACTGGAGCTGCAGGCCGACGTGGTTGTACCAATTGTCAACTTTATGTATACTGGAACCCTTGAGTTCGAATTGAAAATGTATGGGAAACTGTTGAAAACTGCCAAAGATATGAACATGACAGTCTTGCTAAAGTTGCTTGAAGCTCACAGACGGACTATGGAAGGAAATCATCCGAAGGTATTTAGTGTTGTTTCTAATTTCCTTAATTTATTAGTATTTTTAGCCTAATCGTTCGCCGCAAAAACCATATCGCCGCCTTATACCTGTATCCGGAACCGGACCGGGACCTGGACGTCCAAGAAATTCTGCATCTTTAGTACGAACTCAGAATACTGGCACCTCGGTTCAAACGGTGCAGCGTCGAATGCATGGCAGTAACAATTCTGTACAATATAAAACACTTCAAATAAAACCTGTTAATCCAAACTATTTTCCCGGAAAGAATTTGCCTGAATCGGCACAAATTCTAACAAAATATCCGCATTCCAAGACGCCAGTAAAGGGTCCATCACGTTTCGATTGTAATGAAGATAATTTGCCGCCAGAAACATTTGAGCCATCTTTTGATAGCATATCCTACGAAAGTAAGCCTCTGATATGTAAAGAAGAGCCAGAAGCTTATGATTATGATAACTTAATTCGAAAGCACGAGACCTATGCTTCACCATTTGAGCAATTACGTAGAGGATATACAAATAATAATAATAAACGACCATCGTCATCAGTTTCTTCTTACGAGTCTCCACCAGAAAAGAAACCAAATATACAGGATGTTAAAGAATACGCTGAACAACAAAGAATGAGAAAGCAAATAGCACAGGAATTCGACGATGATAATGAATTCGATGAAGTTCTTGATGATGAATTTCAAAATGACGATGATGATGATGATTATGTTCCGCCAGCATCTGTGGAAAAACAAATTAAAAAACAAAAGGCTTCTTCTGAAAAGGCCATCACTTATAAGAAGCAGCCAAAGCAGCATGCGGAATCGTCACAAAGGCCAACTATTGTAGTTAAAGATTCGACTTCAGCAAATGTTAATCATGCTAAAATAATAAGTGAGGTTCTACGAAAGTATCCACATCTTGTTAAAAATAACAAAAATATCAAATTGAAAATTATGCCACAAACGAGTGGCAAACAGTCACAACAAAAGATTATAGTAAAAACGGAAGCCCCAGATCCTGTTGAGAAAGAAGTGGCAGATATTAAAATTGAATCATCTATAAGTACAAAGCCTATAACTACTTTAGCGATAACTAAGGCCTCACCACCCCCACCGCCTCCGTCAGCAAGTTCTACGCAGCCCAGGCGTATCGATAGCAAAACAATGCATTCGTTGATAGCATTGGGCGCAGAAAACCGGACAGGTAAATATGAAATGAAGTCGTTAATTATTTTTTTAATATAATTAGCACGGAAAAAATTAGTCCTGCTTCCAATGCACATGTTTCTAAGCTGTCTAAATTCCACTACATGCCTTCTCTTGAATGAGCTCCAAGGGTGAATCAGCTACTTATTCAAGGTCGTCTAACCGTTCGACAATTTCCAATCTGATTCTTATTGATTCTCGACTGGATTTCTTTATTATTTCGTCAAGTACAGTAATGAAGATCTGAAAGGGCTCAAAATTGTCCATTATGAAGTATTTTTAGTTCTGCTTCATTGCATAGCATCTGGTTCAATAGAACTCATATTACTGGCACTTTCTTTTGTCTTAAAGCTTCTCAGATAGTCGCCGTATTGTGTCCAATGTTCACTCAAAGTCGACAAAGGTGATAGATAACGGTGGCTTCCACTCTACCCATTGTTCGATTATTAGCCTTAGGGTTTTAGTTATTCATGTTACCGCGACGTTTTCTAAATCCTGCTTGCTGGAAATCTACTGTTTCTGCAATTCTAGAAAGGTTTATCGAGGCCAACATTTTTGCTATAACATTTTGTATGGTAACATTTCCAATTTCCGCATTCTTTTAGGTCCCCTCTTTTTTGTAAGTTAGTATGCATCAAAAAATTTAAACAAAATACGCAAACTCATAAAAATACAGCTAATTTTAACATGCTGCTGCTGACTTAGATCAATATCAGGTGTCTGGACACACGTGCACAATCTCGCCACTCATAGGGTAATTGACATTCATATAATGAACAACCTAATAGGAAAGATAATCTTCCTAAACGGTACACATTTTCTGATTTCAACCAATATCATTTTCGTCCTTGCATCCAGGAAAGAGTGTGCTTGCGTGTCAGCTTTGCAAGTCTTTAATATAATCCTTACTTCATAAACTAAGCAAAAATAATTTTCATAAAACCGATATTTGCTTTTGAGATTTGTTCAAGATAAGAGAGCAGAGCCAATTGAACTGTTCCTCTGGTTTCTGCCAAACACTGATCACAACGCAGAAGACATGTCCTACAAAGTTCAAAGAAAAATGCTCCTATGCAGCATACGGGCCCGCACATTCGTTAAACTTGATCGGACAATCTTATAGGTCCAGAGCGCCAATTCTTAAAATACGCCACTGTTAGTACCTCTATAGGTTATGCCTGCGATTCCGTGCATCTGGAAAATCTGAAGGCTGTCTGTGGCTGTCTTGAAGTGCTGGTAGTTGATCTACAGGATTTCAGGCATCTGCAACGTTCGGCGCCCTTCTTCAACTTCAATCAGTAGACCAGTTCGTCCCAGGTTGGGATACTTCTACGCGGGCCAGGGTGGCTTCCATTACTTAGACGGCTTCTACTCCATTGAACTGCAGGATTTTGAGCCTGGAGGCACTAAATGTCCTGTGTCCAGCTTTACTTTAGGGAATCAGATGACAGCTCTGAGCCTCCTCGAATATCCGCAGCTTTGATGAGTTTGTGGCTCCTGCCTTCGCATGTTTCTGTGCTCTTACTAACGAATTTGCTTAGGAAGTCATTTGAGGCCCGGTCTTCGCATCTGATCACCTTAAAGCCTCTGACTTCCTCCGAGGAATGATAGCAAGCGCTCGTCCTCCTTTACCTAAGAGGATGTGGTCAAAAACCATCTCCGATATTTTGGCTCCCACCTCCACCCAGGTCTTTGACTATGTAATGTGCCCCTCCAAAGCCCTCCCGTCCATTAAGGCCATTTGCAGGTGTTCTCTGGTCACCTCGCTCAGCAACCTTTCTGAGCCTGACTGGAATCCATTGCTGCAGGCTTTTTACTATTGGGGACCCGGGGAAATTTTGGCCTTTTGGTCTTTGGAGGATCGAGATCTCTTCTGTTCCTCCTGCGACTCAGAAAAAAAGAAGGAAATTTTGTCTCCTGGCTGGATGAAGGTAGTGTTTGTGCAGGCATACTATGGGTGGTACTCGCTGCGCAGCTGACCAGCAATTTTTAATTTTTTTGTTTTGTTTTTTTTGTGTTCCATGTAAGTCCAACGAGTAATTATAATAAACTCTTAAAAGCATTTCACCAGTTCTGATTGGCTAAAGATTGATTCTTTCTTAACACAAAACTTCTAATATTTCGGTCTTGATACTCCTTGTAAAGAGTCTCATTACACATCTTAACCCAAATAACTCATAATATTTCACACTTAATAAATCAATATTTCTTTACCAACAGGTCCATGGTTATGCTTGCGTTGTGGTGTTAATGGCCGGCCAATAAGCATTCCTTCCTATCGTGGTTTTCGCCGCCACTTGATAAATACACACAAAGAGAAAATAGATCCTCGCCTTTGCGAACATTGCGGATGGCGTTCATCTAACAATCGCGAGCTTTACCATCATATGTACGCCGATCATACTATTAAACCGCCACCAAATTACATATTCCCGAAGTGCAATTTGTGCAATCAAGTACTAATAGATAGTGGAATGCTCGAGAAGCACATGGTAGAGCTGCATGATGTTAAGAAGGAAAACGAAGAATGCATGTACTGCAACAAGACCTTCGCACGAAACATTGACTTATATTCACACATGAAAACTCAACACAGGGATCGCGCCAGAGAAGATGGCGTATTAGACTTTTCCGATGACGATACTATGGAAAGTGATGCGGAGTCTCAGTCTCAAACGCAAAACGAAAGTAGCCAGCAGAAGATCAAAATATTATCCGATATTAGTCTGCCTAAAAATCCCATTATTGAATCGAATACAAGTGTAGCTGAAACAGTTGAGTTAAATAGCATCGGTACTGGTATTGCTGCTAGCTTAGGTCTTCTCGATGCAAATCCTATCGGAGAGGAAACACCGGCAGCCTCAAGTCAACAAACGGAAGTTAATGCTGCAGAAGAGGAGCCAAGATTCGTAAACGTTGACGGAAGTGAAATGGAATTAACGCCAGCGCAAAGGCGGGAGATTATGTCGCAAATTGGCCAACAGCATGATGGATTAGTGATGGTTTTAAATGAAGAAGAACTTGGCCATGAAACTGCTGAACCTTCAGCTCGTAATGTAACTGGAGATAATATGCTACTTGTGTACAGTCATGAAGGTGTTGATATGGAGACAATAGTAACAACTGACAAAGTTGCAGAAGATAAAATAGAGGCAAATGAAGCAGAGATTAAGAAGGACGTAGAAGAGGATTTGGCAGATGCTGCTTCCTCGCCAAAATCGGTATGTAAACATTTCTGTTTTTAAATTATTTTAATTATATTTTTGGGAAACCATTTATTTACTCCAGGAAAAGTCAGAAAGCGAAGATGTTAAAAAGGAGAAACCAAGCGACGATGAAAAGTCACCAACAAAACCAAATGATTCATTGGATTTAAAAATGAAACTTCTTACGGATTGGGCAGATGAAGAAGAAGATGACGAGGAGGAGGAAGAGGATCCACATGAAAAGGAGGACGAAATTGAAAAGTCTTCAGAAAAAAGCGAAAAAGAAGCAGACCGAGAGGATGTTAAAACGCCAAGTAACGATACTACTGATGCTGAAATATTGTTCGAAACGATTGCCACAGTAGAATTACCAACTGAAAAGAAAATTGAAGCCACTGAAGAACCAGAGGAAAAGGAGGATACCACTGAAAAACAATTAGAAGAAATGGAAAAAGGAATAAAGCCACAAACTCCTGAAAATTCTCAAGAAAAATCTCAGCCCGGAAGCCCCATGGAAGTAGATAGTAATGAAAAAACTGATCCTTTAAAGGAGGATGTGAAAGATGATCTGGATCCTGAGGAACCAGAAGAAAAATTTGATGCAAAACCCGAAGAAACCGTATCAGATGTCGAAGAAAAGGAACAAGAACAAAATGAAGAAGAAACAAAAAAGAAAGATGAAACGGGGAGTAGCAAAGTAGATGAAGAGAAACCAGTTTCAGAGAAGGAACCAGGTAAGAAAAATGCCGAAGGGGACTTAATATTAACGAAGGCAGATATTAAGAATTTAATAGCTGATTGGGGAGACGAGGATGACGAAAATGAAATATAAAGAAGAAACAATATCAAAATATTTTTTTAAATAACTTGTATTATTGAAACATAGAAAGTTTACTTGGTTCTAGTTTTTAAGTGAAATTTTATTTGTTGGTCAAATTGAAAAAGAATATGCAATTTATAAATAAAACATATTTATTAAGTATTAGTTAAATATTGAATAATTGGACTTTCTATTTGTTCGTTTTTTTATAATTATTTGATTCTTACATTTTGGAATTTAGTATAGATCGGTGTGTCTAATGGCGCATCTCATAAAACAAATCCAAGTGCTGCACATGCGTGTTCCAAACGAAGGCCATCGGCAGATCTGAACGTACGCGCATAGGGCTGACGAACAGGCCGCGTAACGGAGTAACCCTTGCTCCCTAAACAAATTCAATGCAATTTGCGCGCCTCAAGAGGCATAACATTCTGACGAGGACAAATTTTATTGATTTCGGCTGAACCGCCATTGGAATGGAATTAGTGGAACCCAAATGTCACCTGATGCTAAATTAGGTAATTATCATAAAATATGTAATAACACATTCTCAGATTTTAACTACCTCAAATCATCTAATCAACAACTAATCATCTTTCGAAATCAAGGCAAGGCAAGGACGCTGAGCTCTGAACATTAATAACTTTCACGAAATTGTTCATTATCCAACTAGGGCCGCTGGTGTCGCAATCAAGAAGCCCAATGATCTATATAAAAGAGACATCGAAAGAGTATTAAACGACAATAGTCTAAAGCAAATCATGAAAGAATATACTAGAACGACAGCAACATCACAAACAACCATTGATTATATTATTACAAACATGCAGAATTTAAAAGCGAGAATTGATACAGCGAAAAAAATTACAGATCACGAAAGTATTGAGATTGCGGTAATTGAGACAGATAGAGAAAGGTCAAGTGAAAACATAATTGAGGTTTTTAAATATAAGAAGGAAGATTTTATACGAGAGCTAAGGGGATGTGATATAGATTTCAGTCTATCAAGTAGTATTCATGCAAATGCAAACCAAATCGAGCAGGCATTGGAAAGTGTGATTCATAAGTTTACCAAAATAAAAAAGGTTACCCGTGAGAAGCAAACAAAATATTGGTTCAATAATGAAATGAAGAAAATGAAAAAGGATAAAATAGAAAAATATCTAAAAGCAAAGATAAAAAAACTGAGTACAACTGGGAAGAAGACAAGAAAATAAGAAGCCAGTATAAAATTAAAATCAATACAAAAAAATCAATATGTGAAAAATAGAATTTTACAAGCCGATGGAGAGAAGAATATGTGGAAGGAAATTAAACAATTAGTGTTAGGACAACATAGAAAGAAAACAAAGAATGTTATTTTTGATGACACAATCTACACAAAGGAGCAAGAAATAGCAAATCAATTTAATGAATATTTTATTAAGAGGGTAGTGGAGATAAGTGCATCTATTTAGGATGTAAAATATGTAAATTACATTGAATGAACTAGAGAAGATTTGCAGAGGTATAAAGAACAAACGGGACCAAGGAAAAATAAGTCCTAAATTGATATTAGAGAACTGGAACCTATTGGGACGCACACTGTTAAATATAATAAACAAATCTTTTCAAACAGGCGAATTCCCAGACTCGTGGAAGATTTCGGTGGTTACACCAGCTGAGAAAGTTCAAAACACAAATAGAAGTGAGGAATTTCGTCCGATTAATAATTTAAAAACATGTGAGAAAATAATTGAAGCTGTTGTGAAGCGGCCTTGAAAAATTCAATTCAATTCATTCCAATTCCATTCCCTTTGCCCTGATTGGGTCGTCTATCCTTTCTTGGCCGGCACGGCGCCATAGTTCTTCATTTGAAATTCTATCTTGCCAGCGGATTTTTAGGATACGACGTAGGCATCTGTTGATGAAAACTTGTAGGCGACTTTCCATGTTTCTCAACCGTACAAAAGAACTGCCTAAACGTTGCTGCAATTTGGTGTTAATTGAGATCTTCGTCGATCACCATATAGGCATGCATATGCGCTTCTTGCTTTATTTATTCTGTAACTGACGTCTTCTTCGGCACCGCCGTTTTCGGTAATAATACTACCGAGGTAACAGAATTTATCTACCAGTTCCACGTCACGGTTATTTAGCGCTGTCCGTTTAAGGGTGTTTGCATTTATCCGCAGTTCTTTGGTTTTAGTCGGGTTTAACCTTAAGCCTGCCGAACTACTTTCTGTTGCCAAATTGTTTAACATGTTTTTGAGGCCCTCATGTCTTTGGGCCAGCAAACAGATATCATCCGCGTAGTCTAAGTCCTTAAGGCGGGCCAAAAAACCCCCTTGTATGCCACCTGTTCTACTATCTAGAGCGCTGATAAGGATGTCGTTTATTACTATAAGAAATAGTAATGGCGAAAGTAGGCATCCTTGTCGTATTCCTGAGCTCACTTCAAAGCTGTCGGATAATTTTCCATGGTGAAGAACTCTGCATTTGGAATTGTTAATATGGTCTATGCAGGAGCGGCCTTTTTTGAATCCAGGCTGCTGTCTTCTAAGCGTTCGATCTACTGCCTCTCTTATCCTTGATAACAATGTGTGGGACACGATTTTGGCCACAGTAGATAGTAGACAGATGCCTCTCCAGTTGTCACATATTGTTAGAACTATGATACCTTCCGTCCAATCCTCCGGAAAGGTACAGGTGTTCCATGCTATTTCCAGGATTGGCTGTAGCGCAGCTGCTATGAGGCTTGAGCCGGCTTCAAACAATTCTGGCGGGATGCCATCTTTTCCAGCTGCTTTACCATTGGCCATTGCATGAATTGCGGTTACTATTTCTGTCTTGGATGGGGCACGTAAGGTTCATCAACAATGATTTAAAAATAGTGTAGTGGATTCTGAGCCTAGTTTTTAGCATTCACATAATGTTTGATTGACATTTATATTACTTTTTAAAAATATTCCAACTTTATTTTAAATAAACACGTGTAACTCAAATACGATAAACAAAACTATTAACTCTATTTCCCCTCTTCCCAGGGTCTAGGACCTCTCTTCTGCTCCCAATTATCAATATCAATTTTCTGGATTTTCTCAAATTCATTCTCTAGCGTCACTTCCTTAGGCGCTTTCATACTAACACCATATTTCTTCATGTCCTCAGGGTTGACTAGCTTCTTTTTAGTAAATTGATACCTGTTTAGAGGCATTTTAAGTTCTTTACTATGTTTACAAGTTTTTACTTACCTTATAGATGTGAATTCTTTCAGTGCAAATGAACCACCAACAACAAGGACTATAAATGGAATTCCATACCTTACTGATTTTTTTATTTTCATTTGTTTTAAGTTTCTTAAGAAAGTAGTCATCGTGTTCTTACATAAATTTGTTTATGAAATAAAATATTTAACCCTATGGCAATGATTTCCCAGCTGATTCTATTTTGACAGCCGGTATGGTAAACTCGAGAGTTTTACCACATCAAATCCACGGCTAAATGTTTGGATTAGACCATTTCATGTTTTAATTTTTTGGGATTTATTATTTTGTTTCGTTTATATGTTTTACAAACACCATAATTAATAATCAAGCTCTAAAATAAAAATTAATGCTTATATCAATTTCAATCAAAGTAAAAAAATTATTGTTAAATTTTTTAAAAAATTCAAGTGTACAATTTATTTTGTGGAATTGAAAAAAAAGGTTTGGGCATAAGATAAATTTTGATTATCAGCCCCAAGTTTTCGATGACGGTTCCGAAATTCTCAATCCACACCCGCGCGATTGAGTGTCAAATCGTGAGTCGAAGCGGAGTCTCCAGTGATGTTATTTTTTTCTATTATAGTATATATAATAAAATAATTTGCTTAATTTATTATCAAAATAATAATGCTAATTAATCTTTATGAACTAAAAATAATTTAACTTGTTTCTTAATAATAATACACCGGAATTTAGTTGATTGGTGGTAAGCCGCGGAATTATTAATTGGCGATTGTTGCGCCCCCAACCGCGCTCCGCGTTCATGTGATTTTTCTCGAAGTGAATTCGGTGAAATTTTGTGGATCTGTCAATTTCTGGAGATTTTTCATTTTGATCAAATAAGTTATTGTGTAAACTATTGAAATGTAGTCAACCAAATGCAAAATATAATTTAAAATATTTAATGAACTAAATAGATGCTGGACAATTTATTTTGATTTTGATTTCTCCTATTTGACAAGTATCACAGTCGGTCAGCGCTTGTTTATTTTTTCAGGACAACCAGAAAATTTCGGGTGGGTGTGTTATCCAGATTTTTAAATTAATTAAAAGAACAATTATATATCATTAATTATGTTTAAATCAAATTAATATGTTTATTTTTTATTTGTAGAATAAACAGCCTGTGATGGCCGTGAAGGTGCAGTTTGAAATAGGGCATACTGCCAAACTAAAAAGCAAGAAAACACCTGAAGGCTTCACCCATGATTGGGAAGTATATGTCCGGGGAGTAGATAAAAGCGATATAAATCATTTTGTTGATAAAGTTGTATTTAATCTACACGAATCTTTTCCCAAACCAAAAAGAAGTAACTAAGATTTAATTCGGTTGGATATATACTAATAAACATATTTATCTTTGCAGCATATAAAGAGGCACCGTATTTGCTGAAAGAATCGGGCTATGCCGGATTTCTTATATATATTGATATCTTCTTTAAAAATCGTACCGAACCAAAATGTGCGACATTTAGCTACGATCTGGATTTGCAGACAACTGGACCGCCAGTTCATAAAAATGAGATAAAAAAGTATGTATTTACTTCACCATCAGAAGAATTCAGGCAAAAGCTACTAAAAGGTGGAGGAATACAGCTAATTAGCAATCACGATGAAAAAAGTCGCGATTCAATAGATGAACGAGCACAATTACTCAATAAACCAAAGCTTACCAGTGATGCTAGCAAAAAATATAAAATTCGACCTGATGATAGCAAGATGCAGACTTTCGAAACATTATTCGGCCGACCAATTACAAAAACAACTCCGAAAGTGTCCCCAGATCCTAAAGCTAAAGGTAGCCCTGTTATTACTAGCAATAAGAGTGGTACTAAAGGAGCGGAAAAGACCAGCACCTCTGGAACTTTGGTAACGAAAGAAAAACCCGATAAGACTGAAAAGAAGGATAAACATAAGCATAACAGTCCTCATAAAGATAAAGCTGAAAGTAAAGAAGGTAAGAAAAGTACCGATGAAAAACATGATCGCCGAGACGATAAAAAGAAGGAAAAACCACATTCTAAAGAAAGAGATCGTAGTAGAGATAAAAATGCTAAGCGGCCGCCTAGTCCTAAAAGGATAGCGAGCCCAAAACGCCCAAGTAGTCCTGTAAGAAGCTCATCAGCAGCTAGTAGAGAGGAAAATGGCATTAAATCAACAACAACAAAAACCAATCACACTGAGCCTGAAGCAAAGAAAGTGTCGACTAGTAGCGGCAAGAAGTCGAAAAAAGATAAGAAGTCTCATGATAAGGATAAAGAAAGGGAAAGGAAAGATAAAGAACGTGATAAAAAGGATAAAGATGATCGTTCAAACAGTAGTAACGCTTCAATGCCGCCCTCAAATGTAACCCCAATAACTGTACCACAAATTAAAAGCAATTCTGAACAAAAAATAGATACAAATAAGAAAGAAAAAATAGAACTGCCAATAATACATTCTAAAGAGAAGGAATGTAAGAAAATTGAAAATAAAATAGAAAATTCTAATATTCCAATTGATAAGAAAGTTTCTGATAAGCATGACAAGGAAGCTGAGAAGCGGCACAAGCATAAGAAAAAAGATAAAAATAAAGAGAAAGAAAAGGAGAGAGATCATTCAGCAAAAGAAAAAAAGAAGGAGAAAAACTCAAAGCAGAAGGATGATATTAAAAAATCACAGCCAGCAGTACTTCAGGTGACGGAAGCTGCTATTCCACCACCTCTGCCATCACAGAAAATAACCACAAATATACCTCAAGAAAAGTTTAGTGAACACGGATCTAGTGATTCTGAACATGAATCTACCTCACAAAGAGTGCCATTACCTAATAAAGAAAGCAATGACCAATCGGATAGCTCGGATAGTAGTTTCCCGGATGTTATCCAGCAGCCGCCAAAACCTGTCGTACCACCCATTGAAGATGCAAAGATAGAGAAGAAAGAAAAGAAAAATCGCGAGAAAAATAAGGTAAGGCGCTACGGTTCTTGTTGGATTCAAAGCCTCTTCTTCCAGTCGATTGTATGCTTTGCTAAGTCTTTCCAGCTTGTTATAGGTAGTTTTCAAATGCTCCTAGAACGTCGTCCATCTATTTCTTGGTCTACCGTTGAAAATCCGAACTAGCATTCTTTATTTAGAGATTCGTACAAGACATGCGAGCCTTCGTAGTCTGCCCAGTTTTATGTGTATAACTAAATTTAATTCGTTATACATTTCTTCAAGTTCTTCCTTCGTTTGTTCTAATGCGTCTTCGTTTTGGGTAATTTTTACATGCCCAAATGCTCTTCTTCGAGTTTCCGTTCGAAGTTTTTAGCTAATTGCCTTTTTGCTTAATTGCTTTTGAATTGAGACTAGTAAGAAATCGGCTTTATTTGCGACTACGAGAACAGCTTTGTTGCAGTATTATGCCTGCTTAAACAAGACGATTCATACCAACCGACCGATATGTGGCGGTAAGGAATCACTTACCGTGCCGTCTGTCTGTCCGTAAATCTAAATTATGCTAGTGAGATTTAAATACCAGCTTTTCGCTCAATTTACACTTCATTCGCGCGCACAAATATCTTTAGTTGTTTGATGTCGCGCGCTTAAAAGACTGGCGGCAATAAACGTCCGCACTTCACGCTGACCCAGACCCGTACTTTATTTTGGTTACTCTTAAATTTCGTTCAATTATTATCTTTTTTCTGCGAAGCCTAATATCGTCATGTTGCTTATGAAGAAGCTATTTGCTCCATTTAGTAATGCTAATTATTGCTTCTAAAACAATATTAAAAAGCATTGGTGAGATCGAATCTCCCTGTCGGAGGCGTGATTTTCGAGGGAAATTGATTTTATACAGTGCTGTAAATTTTTTCGGGAAACCCTTTTCCTTCGTGCTGCTTGTATATCAATACTTTCTTTCCAGCATTTTTGAAGTATCTCCTGGTTTTGTCTTTCATAAATCTCTTGGTTTTGTCTTTCATATATGAAAGTACTTTGAAAGCTGTGTTCAGCAACGTAATTCGGTATGTTGTTTATGCAGTTCATCAATCCACCATTTTTGTGGACTTTGCCTAGAAGCCTGAATTTCTGTGAGTATACCATCTGGACCTGGAGCCTTGTAATTTTTGAGTTTCGCTATGGCATTTGCAATTTTTTCTGGGAAGTTTCTGGGTCATCTGTACTATCGGCTTGAAGGATAGAAAGATGATAGGAAAGGTTAGGGGGGTGGGGGGGGGTGCTCAAGGCAATGTTGTACGTTTGAACTCTAAGGTGTTGTACGAGTTCGGGAATACTGACTGCGGGAGATTATTCCACAGTCGAGTTGTTCTATTCATAAACGAACCTCTAGACCGGTTGCTGTTCTCTTTGCAGAGGTCTCTAAAGTATTTCTCTCATCGATACTACCAACTATAGTACAATCCTCTATTCTTACCATGCTCCAGATGGGTTTGTATTCTTTCTTTATCATGTTTACTTCTTTGATGAACAAGCAACTTGATTACTGCAGTTTTGCTTAATTGCACTAATTCTGTTTCTGAAGTCTCGTTTTTTGTTCCTTAGAACATGGTCAATTTGGTTATTGTATCTACCATATGGTGACGTCCATGTCATATTGTTTATATCCTTATTATTATTCCAGGTCGTGGGTGGGAAGTTTATCATATGTCACTGTTCGTGCTTTACAAGAGTTATCAATAAAGTTCGGGTGTTCTCCCTTAGGAGGGTGCACCTAGGGATACGGAATCGGTGAAGAGTACTCGATTAAGTACTCATGAGTAGAATCGAAAGAAAACTACTCAATGAGTACTTTTTACTCGTTTAAAAGTACTCGATTCCTTGAGAATCGATGAGTACTTTTTTGACATTTCTGCGAACTGCCTTAGCGTATGCATTAGTCGATTTTCGGCTGCGACAGATTACAAATACTTATATAGCTTACATCCCGAGAAAAAAAAATTGGTTGGTTCATTTTGCACACATAGCGAAAAAATGCGCCTGCCACACAGGATATGCACGCTACCGCTACAGGCATGAAAATCTAAAAATGCGCCCGCCAGAAGTATGCACGCCTTTCTTAAGGCCTACCCTAAAGGAAAAGTAACGCAGAAGTGGAGTAGAAGTGAAGCAGACGTAATTTATTTCAAAATTGATATATAAACCAAAATAAAAAGTTCATAAGAAGTGTAGCAAGTGAACGGTTAAGCCTGCCGAACTACTTTCTGTTGGCAAATTGTTTAACATGTTTTTGAGGCCCTGGTGTCTGCGGGCCAGCAAACAGATATTATCCGCGTAGGGAGGTCCTTAAGGCGGTCTAACAAGCCCCATTGCATGCCACCTGTTCTACTATCTAGAGCGCTGTCAAGAATGTCGAAATAGTAATGGCGAAAGTAGGCATCCTTTTCGTACTCCTGAGCTTACTTCAAAGTTGTCGAATAGTTTTCCATTGTGAAGAACTCTGCATATGGAATTGTTGTATAGAACTTTTATCAATTTTATTATTTTGTCCGGCAGTCCACGTTGCCGTAGAGCTCGCCATATAAAGCTCCTATTAACCGAGTCGAACGCTTTCTAATAGTTTACGAAAGCAAGGTAAAGGGGGGATCGTAATTCAGTAGACTGCTCCACTATGATTCTCAAGGTGTTAATGTGGTATATCCAGGAGCGGCCTTTCTGAATCCAGCCTGCTGTCTTCTACTGACTCTCTTATCCTTGGTAATAATATGTGGGACACGATTTTGCCCACAGTAGATAGTAGAAAGATGCCTCTCCAGTTGTCACATATTGTTAGAACTATGATACCTTCCGTCCAATCCTCCGGAAAGGTACAGGTGTTCCATGCTATTTCCAGGATTGGCTGTAGCGCATCTGCTATGAGGCTTGCGTCGGTTTTCAACAATTCTGGCGTGATGCCATCTTTTCCAGCTGCTTTACCATTGGCCATTGCATGAATTGCGGTTACTATTTCAGTCTTGGATGGGGCACGAGTGGTGATTCTTATTGGCTGTGCATTGTTGTTGTTTTCCTGAGGTTCCTGTGCAAATGAACCATTCAGGGCGACGAAGAAGTAGCCTCTCCATCTTTGGAGTTGCTCCTCGCCGCTGCACAGCAGCCTTCCATCCGCACTCTATTTAGTAATTTGGTACAGCACCTTACAGTTGCTTGTGTTTGCCGCTTTTTCTGCTAGCACATTTATCTGCGGCCTTTTATCACGCCGGACACTTCTCTTTACCTTCCAGTGTAATTGGGAGTATTCCCGTTCAAGTTGACGTTTTTTCGACGTTTTGACGTTATTTTTGAGGGCCCTCCTGCCTTATATTTTTTGCCAGGTTGTGTCTTTCGGCATGGGTGGTCTATTTTCTACAGACCAGGTTTCTCTTAAACCTTTTTCGGGCTTGGGACCGATAAGATATCAATTTACTTGTTTTCGTGTTAATAATGCACAAGCTTCCAAACCCATTGCTATACCGAAACTGTCACAACCACATATATTTTACACAGTCAGCTTTTACTTATTAATATTTAGTTTCAGATCGAGAAGGAAGAAAAGAAACGAAAGCGGAAAAGTAAGGATGATACTGACGCTTTCATACGTAAAAGTACTTCTCCTGCTATTAATTCTCAAACGGAACCACCAGTAAAACAACCGAAAAAGGAAGAACAAATATCGAAAAAAGAGAAATCACAATCTCCACTACCCCCAATTGCGGTGCCTACATCGGCTTCAAATAATATTTCCCCGCGAGACAATACCACATTCCGAACACCTCTAAGCACTACTTCATTGCCGGCTCCATCTACGTCAAACATCAATAATGTTAATGAAAGGAATACCTTAACAGTGGACTATATGTCCGAGCTGAGGGAGCTGCAGCATAAAATCATGACACTACAGGACAACAATGAACTGCAGCAAGTTGTGGAAATGATCGCGGCAACTGGAAGATTCGAGATGACAAACAAAACTTTTGATTTTGACCTATGCGCCCTCGATCGAACTACAGTGCAGAGATTGCAAGATTTTCTAGCAACAAGTGTTTCGTGACATAAATTAGTTTGCAATTCCTTCACTAGGTAAGACATACGTCCTTGGACTATTATGTATTTTCTTGCATTGTGTCTAAATTTTCTTATTGCTGGATTTAGAGATTTTTTTCAGTTTATCACTTTGTGTTAATAGGCACAAAATTAATGATAAATAACCACTAAAGAAACGGCACAGCCGATAATTACAAAAATATTATGTACAAAGACTGTAGTGGTATACATTTCTCTATTACATGTACAGTTTAGTGGAATATTAGGGTATTTCAGAGTTATTTATTCAATTTATTTATTATGCCAAAAAAAAATGAGAAAGAAATGAAAGCTTAGGTTTTAAGTGGAAGACGACAGGTTATACAACAATAGGTTTTATAGCTAATTAGGTTGATATTTCACAGTAATTTTAATTACTTTTTGATATATAATTTCATTTTCAAGCTATTTCGTTTTAATGATGGTAGTGCCTTTATTAGCACTTTTATTTTAATATAATTGTATATAATATATAATAAATGACGCGAAGAAGACTAGCAGCATAACAAATACGTTACGTACTATCCATAAGTTTTTTAGTATAAATGATTAGTTTTTTTATGGTGTGGTATAGCCGCATGAATAATTCACATATACCTTTTTATTATTTCATTATGTTTTAACTTCAGCAATTGAATTGCAATTAGTGTCGTTACTTGAATGAATTTCTTTTCATATGCAATGCGCTTTTTATATCTTTCAAATAAAAGACTTAATATTGAATTAAAAACAAGAACTTTCCCTAAATCTGAATTTTGAATGTACTTTACTGTCTGCAATTTTTGGTACTTGCTGTTTATTTGTTATTGCTTTTTTAAATTAACTTCACAGTTTTTTAACAACGCTTAGCTTAGAAGCCATATTTATTTTTTTAATCCTTTTTAGTTCCCCTAACCATAAATAACCGTGACAAAAGAATGTAAGATACCGCGGGTCGAGTGTGTTAACTACAGGGTGTACCGTGGCAGATTGAGGAGTGTGGAGGGGCGGAAGAGGGATGTAGTTCGGCGCGGATTGTTTAAACATCTCAAGCCGAAGGAGAAACCCCACGATTTAAGCACCAAGAAGATCATCACAGCTCAACAGTAACAGATTGGGCCGCTCTATCCATGAATGGAATAATCAGACCGATTTTCTTTGAAAATTGGCTTGGTGAAAACGTCACTGTTGATGGTGATTCTTACCGCCGCATGAACAGCGAATGTTCACTGGACCGCTGCGACATCGGGCTATCCCTCTGAAGCTCCTTCGCGCAACGGTTTTATAAATATTTGAAATTCAAATCCTAAATCTACCACGGGAAACCCTGTACATAATTTTTCATTTGAATCTGACGCTTTTTACACAGAAAATTAGGGATGTTACGAATGTTCGCATTCGCTTATGAGAATGATTCGCATCATTTTAAACATTCGGATCGACATTCGCATTCGCATCAAGTAATGCGAATGCGAATGTGTGTAGATCGTGTCGTGTCTCGTCGAAAATTACGACAAATTGACAGATCTGAGTGCTCCACCCTCATTCAACAGGTCGCCGGCAGACCGTAGCCTTTTAGGCCAGGTACCGCCCGATGAAGGCCATACATTAGTCAGTCTGACTGAGGGATGAGGACTTGAGACATACGTCTGACAGGCTATGGACTGCAGGTGACCTCATGATTCGTTACATTCACACAGGCGTATACCCACACACATAAAGATTTTTGTCTCTTTTCTTGGACTATACAGGCCCCAGGTTGGCGGTGTGGGTGAGTGAGTATGTGGTTATACTTGGCCTCAAGGCGAGAAACCTTCAGGCTATGGCCTGCCGGCGGCCTGTTTATGATTGGGAGCTTTTAGAAATCTTCTCATGGAAATATAATATTCCGAACTTGGACTATTAAATACAAAAAGAAAGAATGCCATTACTGTATAACACTGGTCTTTTGTTCTAATATTTTTTCATATCCTATTGTAAGTAATAAAAAAATTAGTCCGTAATTTATTAAATTTTTTTAATGCTAATATGAAATGAAAATATGACATCCCTACAGCAAAGGACCAGATATCAGTTGGCTGGTTGAACTTTTTGTAAAAACCAACAGTGAAAATCTTTCTAAAGTTTGTTTTCGGCTTAATTTTGTATGGTATTCTTCATGATATAGATGATATTTAAGAAGTACCTAGTCCTTAGTGTAAACTCAGGTGTTTATACTACCAGTCCGTCATGTCCTTCACGTCATGGTGTATTGTCTAGTTGTAAGCTTAGTTCGACGAATAGAAAAAGGATAGGATAGGTAAGATAGATAAGACGAGTCTGGGGGATGCATGACGAGAGGGTGGTGAACCTAGCGTTTGGATTCTTGGATGTTGTATTAGCTCATTCTTTTTAAGCAGCCGACAGACTCATAGAAAGCCCCGTCGGAGTGTTATGCCTCCTGAAACAAGTGAATCCCGCTAACTAGCCGGCAAAGTGACGCCGACAATACCAGTTTACCAGGTGAAGACCCGACCTAAGAACTTTGGTACTCTAAAGCTGGCGAGATGCCCTTATCAAGGATCTACAAACAAAATTACAATTGACTTTCAGCCCATTAATTAAACAATCGATCTTGCGCCTTGAGATCTTGAACCTGTTTGATCTTATATAGGTGTACCAACACCAAGATCTTCTCGCAAAATTGTTTCAAGCGCCTATTATTTTTTCTGTTCCTCCAATTTTTTGTCTTCGATTAGAGTAAATGCTGCTCTTTCTCTATTACTATTACAGGGCATTGACTTTAAAAATAAATTTCCATAATTTGCAAAAGTTGTCGCGGCCTAAGTCTTTCCATTTTCATTTGTCAACACTTGTGTCAACAGAGTTGATATTCACCATCTAACAAACAACAGCTACTTTTATCGATTGTTCAATCTTTGTAGTGATTACTTAAAACATACCCTGCATTATATATAAATATTAATTTTCGTTCTAATAACGTTGATACAAAAAAAATACGTAATATAATTTATTCGAATGGTGCAAGTATAGACGTCTGTGTTTCTTTAAGATTTTATATGAGATTTTAGCAATAACTATGTAACTTTTATTAAAATCTCAACCAAACAAGGAACTTAAGCCGACAACATGATATATAGGCAGGCAATAAGGTGCAAGCAATAAACGTAGCGTTTTGTATTTATTAAGTCATGTCGAAGGACATAATTCTATTTTCCTGTAAATATAAAGATTTGTTTAAAAATAAAAATAATATCAAATAAAATTGCGTTTTTAATACCATGAACCATTTTATATATTTACGGATTTGTAGAATTATGTTTTTTCACTGCATTTTATGGCAGGAGTAGCCGTAATAAGGCACCTGGCTTCCGCTTAGGTCGGGTGTTTACCTAGCGGACGGCAATCCTTGTTCATCTGGTAGTCTGGTACTGCCGGTGGGACAACCTTTGTTGGCTGGTTAGCATAACCTTTGTTGGCATAACACTTCGACGAAGCTGTCTCCCGATAACCCCGACGGTAGCTTGCCTGGCTCAGCGTCTGCTTTTGAGGATATCGACTTAGCGAAGTCGAAGACCCATTACACAAAATTGTTGTTTTGTAGTTTGTTACAGCTGAGTTCGTGCAAAATTTTTCTCTTTGGTGTGAACTCCTACAACATTCAGGACTTTAAACGCAAGGTTCATCGCCGCCCAACTAGACATTGCACAATGACGAGTACGACATGACGGACTGGTAGTACAAAGGGTAACTCCTAAGTTTCACATAAAAAAGAGAATAAGTATTATCAATTTGCTTCATTTCCATTGTGTGTTGGGGAATACTTTTTACGTTAAACATTAAATCTCGTGCTTTTGTTGTCGTCTTTACAGCACAATAAAATTAGGTGTCATGTTTCTGGTTATTTTTGTTTTTATTATTTATTATTGAAGCAGCTTTTTGCAAAAAAACTATTATGGAATTTTACACAAAATGACTATCATTAACTTTTCTACCGTACGATATTATTAGGTATTATGGAACACACGCGTGCACCATCCACCAACCTTTGTTATTGGGCCTGATTGTTGAATCCGGCGGATTTGGGATTCCCGCCACTAAAGAGTTTGTTCAATCAATCCGCCGGGAAATTCAAATGACAATCGAATGGACAGTTCGCATTGGATACACAACTCCAAACAAGTGGTTTTTTAGTTTAATTTCCACTTTCGGCTGTAAAATTCTCATTCACTTCCCTGCCGGCGGATTCAACCCATTTTATATCCGCTCAAAACCACGTAAGGATCCAAACCACAAACCCCTTTCGGCGCATCCCTAGCACACCCAAAAGAGGAAGGGCAATCTAAAACTGCTTAATTGCAGATACCACGAGAAGTGCATAGGATTTTTCGTTTGAATTTGTCCCAGACGATAACGGCTAAAACGAGACTCTTAGGAGTTTTTAAAGTCCGTTAGGAGCTGGGATGGCAAATTTACATGATTTTCGAGTTTTGGAGGTAATTTACGTAAAAAACTGTAAATTACGTAATTTACATGTAAATAACTGTTGTTGTAAAAAACTCCCAAACCACCAAAAATACATGTGTGACTGCGCTAAACAGTGTATTTATGGTGCTGATCACGTTCTATGGTCAATTTACATTGTTAGTGCACAGACGAACTGTGTAAAACAAAGAATATAGAAGTAAAAATGACCGTAAGAGCGTTTTGCATGGTTCATGTAAAATGTTATATGTTCCTCTCCGTACCATAATGATTGCCATCCATACATTGGGCCTTATTGTTGAATCCCCGGCGCACAGTGGTCTGAGAATGATATTTACGTGGAAAAAACATCAAACTTTGTTGGATTTGCACAGAAATTGAAAAGTATAGGTATTTGGGGCTGCTGATCACAAATTTGAAGTCAAATATTTAAAAAAACAAAATGGCGGATCCAATATGGCGGCCAAAAGGCTATATTGAATTGAACTCACATAAAATTGCATATTTCTAAGTTTTTGGAGTCGCTATTTACAATTTTCATGTCAAACATTTGGAAAAACAAAATGGCGGATCTAATATGGTGGCTAAAGAATTTTATACTGGATCAATTTCCATTTCGTCACTTTCATCTATAACACAGCACAACAAAATCAAACTTTTTTTTTGTTGCATATAATATTTTAATGGTTGTTTACTAATTTGAGGTCACTGATTTCGAATCTACCCTCAGTTTTATTGTATCAGCTCGAGTTTTATTGGCTTTATTTGGTACATTTTTCACATAAGCTTATGACGAAAAGTACCAAATAAAGCCAACTTGAACATCAAAATTTGCTAATATCTTCAAAAATAAAGGCGATAACACAAAAATTGTCTTTACATTATTTATAGGAAATTGTTCATGCTTTCCAATTTTGGAAAAAAAATGTTAACTAGCTACGTATTTTTGGGGGAAAAGGTTGTTGAAAATTGAAGTTGATATTTTTTATTTTCTTTTCGCTGTGACTCACGCAGCTGCGCACAGCTGCACATGAAATTTTTTGACATAACGGTAAATTATATGTTCTTTCACAAGCCGTAATTAAATTTTTGTCTCTTTGTGACTCTTCGAAATAATATTTTAGTTTTCATATAAATATGAATATTTTCAATTTTATATGTGCATATATGTATGCATATGCATATATTTATGATCGCACGAAATACTTATCTGTGTTCTCAGAAGTTATTGTTTACACTGATTTATTTATCTAAAAGAAATAAGCCAAATAAAAAAAAACGTTCTTCACAAAAATATGAAAATAACGCCTATTCTTGACGTAAGCCGAAGACAACTGTTGCACTCGCACTAAAATCTCACCTTTGGAGTCCCTTTGAGAAATTACTGCCATAAATGAATCAATTTGTTATGTTCGAAAAAGCAGTTTTTTCCGCGTAAATTTCATTCTCAGACAACTGTGCGGCGGCGGGAAAGTGAATGCGAATTTGACAGGGTCTGATTGTTGAAAGTGGGAAGTGTAGGAAAGTGAATGAGAATATGACAATTTATGATTTTCGAAAGTGGAAGTTAAACTAAAAAACCACTTGTTTGGAGTTGTGTATCCATTGCGAACTGTCATTCGATTGCCATTTGAATTTCAAAAATGAAATATGTCACTTCATATGGCAATTCCACTCGTCGGATTGAACAATCGCAGCGACAAGTGAAAGTGAAACTCTTTAGCGGCGGGAATCTCAAATCCGCCGGCTCACTATGCTGCTCAACAAGGTCACGAGGAGCTGTCTAAATTTGCGATAAAGTTTTTGAAAATTTCGGCATCAACAGCGCAGCTCGAGCGGCTTTTTTCCAATACGGGGATACGTTCAGGTTCAGAATGACATCCGAAACAAACTTTCGGTGGAAACATCAAAGACTCGTCGGCATTTATTTTACTTTGCCTTTGACTTTTGTCTTTTACATTTTTTACAAAATCCATGTAGAGAACTCCAATTTTTTCATGTAATTTACGTCATGTAATTTACGTAAAAGAAATGTAGATTACATGGCTGAGTTTTTTACGTGCCATCCCAGGTTAGGAGAAATATTATATTTAAATTTTTGTTTACTACAGTGGGTTTACGGTATCAATACATACCCCCAAAAAGTAGTTTCTGACAAGATTCTTTTCTTTTTTTAATTGTTTGGTTGTACCATTTCACCTTTATTATCCAGTTAGAACGCTGCTAGGCTTCTATTTCAATTTGTTAACTCTGAAGCATACTCGTCTATATGTTAACTACTATCAGATTCAGATATTATTACCTAGTTATCAGATTTAAATAAAAACTGGAATAAGTCTTTTTGATGATCAATTCTTGTGGATTATCTCAGCCATATTGCAATGACTCTTCTTTTATCTTTTTATGTAAAAAAATCAAGCTTAGGCAGCACCGTTTGCACCATTAGTCCGTCATATCATTCAAGTCATGGTGCAATATTTAATGGGCCTGATCATGGTTGGCGCTTGAAGTGAGAAATGGCGCGGCGACTGTAAAACGGAATCATAGTTCTCGAAAAAACACATTTGTCGGGAAAAACGCCTTCAGGCGTATCGCAGTTGGCGTTTTAAGAGACAAAGCTGCGTTTTTCATGACTGTCAAGTGACAAAAATGCAGGTGTATTTTTATCTATGGTATATTTTTTATATATATTTATTTACATATATAAATATTTTTTAAATAGATTGAATAAATAGGAAATTTTAAATTTTTTTAATTATGAGAAATCTTCAAACATTTTTAAGCGTCAAGGTTTTGTCGAAAACTGTCATGTCGCTGCATTCGCCAACTGTGATACGAAAAATTACAACGACAAACGGTGCTGTCATTTTTTCGACTCCTAAGGCCCTAATAAGCTTAGTTTGAAGGATAGACGGGAATAGGATCGGTTTGATGGTGCTGAAACAGATTGCGGTGAATCTTACGTTCCAATTCGACGATTTTGTGTGAGTTCGGAAATACTGACTGCGGAAGATTGTCCAAAGTCGAGTTGTTTTATTTCTAAACAAACTTCTTGTCCGTAGTGTGTGCGCAAACGAAGAGTGCAGGTAGTTGGCGCGAGCCGAATGGGCTAGTATTGTATTGCGGAATAAAATATTGTCGTACAGGCACGAGGGTATTAATCTCAGTGGAACAGAACAATTTAATATAAATGATACCAGTTCTTTGAATATGTGCATATCTTTGGGATGTATATACACAACATACATTTGGAAGCAAGATGATTGCTTTATTTACATTGTCGTTCTATTTCTCCTGTGCCTCGTCTGAGATAGATGTTTGGAAACCAGCTTCTTCTCCATGTGTTGTTAGTGATTTTGCAATTTTTCGCTGTAACTTTTCCGGTAAACCCTAATGCTCTTGCAGATGTTTGCTGGCCTAATTTTTCGACCGTTTCGAAGTAATTTTATTTAAACCCATTGTATTTTAACCCATTCTCCCATTGTTGCTACGTGAATGTTTTCATGCAACCCAGAATTGCTGGTTTATTGCAGCTTCTTTGTGGAACTTGATCCGATAAAAAAAAGTGAAGATATTAAAAGGTCCTGCTATCGTATACTCTTTTCAGAGTAGTTTGGTCAACAATTCATATTTGCAGGCTAGTGAAATTTTTTAAAAAAAGGAAGTTTTCATGATTATTTGAAGCGCCGCCATCTTAGGTTGTTTGTTCGGAGACATTCTGCAATTCTCGTGAAGGATATTTTTTTTGACTCGGAAATCGACTGGCAATCTTCGTAAATCCTTAACACCTTTTTACCGAAACCTGTACCGAAAAAACAAATAATGTGATATCATTTATATAACAATATTAATCAGCAATATATAAACACATCGTTGCTCTTATGACAAGATGGTGAATTGGTACTATTTAATTCCTTTACTAATTTTTTTTACATGATTTTAAGGACTGGTTTATATCTATCTATATATATATATATAAGTGAAAGTGTGTCTGTAAATGTTTAATAGACTCCGAAACCGCTCATCCGATTGGCATGAATTTTTGTATATAGGGTTTTTCGGGTACGGCGGGTGATCCTACGTAGTCTATTTTGCTCTATCTCGATCACTTCGGGTAGCTGTAGTGTACCGATATCCGTAAAATTCGAACTTTTGTATGGGAGGTACTCTTCGAATCACTGGTAAACAGCTCAGATCCATTTTATTATGTTTTTTTCCCGAGAAAATACGATTCACAAAGTTTCAGATCGATCGGAGGTGATTTCCGGGTAGGTGCCGTACAATTTCAAAAATAATCGTATGACAAAATCATGCAACGTGTAGCCAAAGGAAATAGCAATTTGATTTTGGCGTCGATCCGAATGCAGAATGAGATTAAACTCGCAGTGACATCATCGTGAATATCATCAACTAAACTTGATGGTGGACGTACAGCAATCAAGCTCCCATTGAATTTGAACCATATAGAAACAACTACATGTAACATCAGCAAAAACTCCGGTATTGCCACAGTCTTTAAAACGTGCATAATTATAATTTGGGACGAATGCCCCATGGCCCATACAAAATCGTTCGACAGAACTTTGCGAGATTTCCGAGGAAAAAGGCGCTCTGATACTACTTGCAGGGGATTTTCGCTAAACTTTGCCTGTTATACCTCGATCAACGCCTGCAGATGAGCTTAACGCATGCTTGAAAGCATCGTATCTATGGAACAGTGCCAAAAAAATCACGCTCCCAACGAATAAGCCATTTGCTACAAGTTGCCTCTGCTCAAACATTTTCAAAACAACTTTTGGACATTGGAAATGGCGAAATTTCAATCGATATCAGAACAAAAGAGTTTTTGTTTCCGCAAAACTTTTGCCAACTGCAGATCAATATTCAAACCGTTGTGGACAAGGTGTTCCCGGATTTAACAACGAACTGCAGAAAATCCAGATTGGCTGTGCGAACGTGCAATCTTAGCGCCCAAGAATGACGATGTCAACACACTTAATGAACAAATTCAAATGAAACTACTCGGGAAAACTGTCAAATACAAATCTATTGACACAGTAATGGACGAAGAGCAAGCAAGGGGGAATATAGCTTCGAACCGGTAAACCAATTTAGCTACCTGGGGTCCACAGTCAGCGAAGACAACGATGAAAGGATAGAGGCGCAAAGAAGAAGAAACGCTGCAAGTAGAACTTACTTCTTACTGCTGTGAGTAATGAAATACAGAGACACCCACAGAAAAATCAAAACAAGAATCTACAAAACG
The DNA here is from genome assembly GCA_963855945.1 of Thereva nobilitata. Lineage (NCBI taxonomy): Eukaryota > Metazoa > Arthropoda > Insecta > Diptera > Therevidae > Thereva > Thereva nobilitata. Next base: position 191,457,856 of record OY979695.1, on the reverse strand, counting down.
ATCATATGCACAGACGTATGAATGTGCAGATAAAATGGATATATTTGAGAGGAAAGTTCTCCGAAGAATATACGTCAATGAAGACAATGCATGAAAAATACACTGCAATCACCAATTGTATGACTTATACAAAGAGTGCAAACTATCAACACATGTCAAACTACTGCGTTTACGTTGGGCCGGTCATGTTCAAAGAATGGATGACTCAAAGATCCCGAAAAAAGCACTGAATGTACTACCAGATAAGGAAAAACGTGTTGGCAAACCACGGTCAAGGTGGTAGACGACGGTGTTAAGGCTAATGCAGCAAAACTCCTCAACACAAGAACCTCGAGGCAAGCTACAGAGCAGAGAGACGTCTGGAGGAAGAAGCTGAACGAGGCCAAGTCCCTAACTAATTGGGCTATAGAGCCATCGAAGAAGAAGTAGAGCTGATACAATTAAAATAATATTTTTTTTCGTATTCAGTGCCTTAGATATACACCCTCAGGAAAAAATTTCAATGTTGACCAGTGTAATTGTGTCTTGACTGTAAATAAAGCATGAAAAATGAATAATATTACATTCGCATTTTTCTTTTTATAAAAATATTCCTAAATACATTTTTATTTGTTAAAGAAATATTGTTAAACAAAAAATAAAGCTGCTAGTAATGCTTCGCATGCATCGAAAACACCAATCACATCACAAATAGCCTGAAGAAAAATAGCCTTAAAAATTGTGCGCATTTTCATTCGTAAGTACAATAAATACTCCTTACCAATTTGTGTAAAAAATAATCAGAATAAAAATAGTAATATAACAAACAAAAAATAGTGATAGTCAGTTGAATATTTTGTTGATGATTTTGCTGGAATCAAACACCATTATCCTTTTGTGTACGTAAACATTTAAAATAAATATAATTTTTAGTTATGTACGTGTAAGAATCTCTATGTTAAGGCCCTTTTATTAATTTTGTTTTTTTTGCCATTAAGCGAAATCAAAATCAAAGTTTAAAAATACAAAACTAAATGAGATTAAAATTGTAAAAAAAAATTAAATACAAAATGGAAATCATACAATGTCGACTAATTATGCCTTGTTCTATGTCACTGAATCTCAAAAGCAATTGAATTCTAAAAAACATTAATAAATAAACGCTATATCCAAGTGCAATCACACACTATAAACAAATAAACATAGTGCTCAATTTGTCTAAACATAGGACTGGTTAAGTATTTCTTTAAAAAAACATATAAGTAATTATCATCTTTTGATTTATATTTTAAATTATAAAATTATGGGTGCATAAAAAATTAAGAATAAATAAAAAACTGAAATTATATATTTTTCTCGTTTTCTAATCAAATATTTATAAAGGATAAATGTTTATAAAAAAAGGCATCTTTTAATAATTTTTTAAAAAAAGAAAGAAACATCACTGAAAAATTTAATTTTAACGTGAACATTTCAGTAAAAGAAAATAATATGTATAATTTTACATATTTATAAGGAGAAACAAAAAAAAGAAAAGAAATATTAAGGAACAAGAGTTTTAAAAGATTAAGTTTACGTAATTTAACATATTTTGTAATCTTGGTCGTTTTTGGTTAATAATTTAATTTTTGTGATTGTAAATGTCTTTTTCTAATTATATTAAATAATATTATTATAATCGAGATGCGTAAAATATAAAATTATAGTAGTTGTCAGTTAATTTTTTTCTTGTAAAATGTATTCATAAAACAGGAAAATATAAACAAATTACTTGAGCAAATTTTATTTAATGTTACAAAAGAAATTATTAGAACTTAATATTTATATTTCACAGAATGTCCCTATAGCTCCAGTTAAATATACTAGTTTTAACATACATATAGTTTAAAAAAACTAAAAAATACGCTTTTATTTTAAAATGAACTGAAAAGTAAAAAATAATTGTGAATGTAAAGTTTTTATTGCTCCAGCCAGAATATGGAATATTCTGATTTTATTAACACCGGAACCTTTCGCTAGCACCGCACGCTTTTTTACATTTCGTAAGGTAGGTTGTTTCCATATTCTGGCTGGAGCAATAAAAACTTTACATTCACAATTATTTTTTACTTTTTAGTTCATTTTAAAATAAAAGCGTATTTTTTACTGTTTTTAAACTATATTTTTTATTTTCTACTTTTTAGTCTATTATTATGTCTTCCGCCATTTTGTAGTGACCACCATATCAGATTTAGAATGACGTCACACAGCTTACTGTACTATACTGTACGATACCCATACCGAGGGCGTTGTAAAGAAAAAGGTAAACCGCCATTTTGTGTTGGCCGCCATTTTGAATTTGGAATTACGCCACACAGCTAATAGTATTCTACTTGTTATATCCTTTCATTAGCACAATAGCAAAATTCGGCCGCCATCTTGGAACCGCCATCTTGATTATTTCACCAAATGGTCAGATTGCATTGTCACGTGGACTATACATATGTGCAAAATTTGAAGTTGATCGGTTATATGCAAGTGGGTGAAAATCAAGTTGCAAGATTTGTCTACATACATATACATACAGGTGAAGCTAATATAAAGCGTATAAAAAGAGCGATCTAGGTTAAGTTAGATGTAGGCTTGCCTATTGTACCTCGTGTACCTAAAGTTAGGTAGTTGATTGATCGGCTGTGGGGAGGTCTAAAGCTATCCTGTGGAGTTTACGAAGTTTATCAGTGTCCTGACCTCAAGTCAAGAGATTTATTTCAAGTCTTCTAGAACGGAACTGCCTATTGTGCATTGCTTGGTTTTGGCTGCTGGATACCGAGCTTGGCAGCGTGGTCCCCTATGGGCCAATGTCCCCTGATAATTCCCGTAATTCTGGCTATATATCTTCAGAACTTGTTTAGGAGGCCTATTGTTCTTTCTTTGTTGTTGTAAGTGGGCCAAGTCATCCAAGAGATAATACAGGTCTCCAGTGCCCTCCACCTTTGGCTGGTCAGGAGCAGCTAGTAGTCAAAAAAAGCGTTTCAGTTCATGCCTATTGGCATGCCGACTATTTCGATCCTTGTATAGGTTCGAGGTTCATTGTCTGGCAGACCTTCAGGATCGCCCGCTCCTCCGCTTGAAAGATAGTAGTGTGCACCGTAGATCCAAATTGTTCAGGACATCTCCGTTTCTCCACTCTCTTCTTGAGGGTATCTTGACTCCGAAGGACAATCTAGGGGAAAGCAGTCCGTGGTTGTGGCAACCATACCCTCGGATGTTGCTATATCCGTTGCGGTTCGGGGTCCACGCCCGCATTTCCTCAATCTTAAGGGCCCAATATCCGAGCGCTCCATCCGACCAAGGCTAGGTCTTTGATCTAAAGATCGCGAGGGAGTAGGTGCAAGAGAATATCAACGACGTTCGTTGTTGCGGTCCATTGGGCTCTTCCTAACTTGCACTAGGTCCTGCTTAGGGTTGGCCCCCACACAAGCGATCAGTATGTGTGTATATGTAATAGGGTATGCCAAGAGCGAACTAAATATTATAATTGAAGTTAACCTTCCTGCATTGTTAGTCCGTTTTTGATTTTCTTTGCCCATTTTTGCCTATTAAAACACCCAATATACGTGTCCACGTTTCTTGCGCTAAATTATTTTTTTTACGGTTGTATGGGAAATCCAGCAGGGCTGGATCGACTCGAGAAAAAAAGCTTCTCGATTTTCTCTAAGTTTCATATTTTGCATTACGACCAAATCGACAGATAAGTGCTGCCATACAAAACCATCAAATTGTGTGATATTCCTCCAAGTGCAGCAAACCACGTATATTTAATTAAAATAGAACTTGTTAAAAGTTTATTTTTATGCATAAATTTAGCTTTTTAATAAACGTCACACGGCTTTATCGACACGTAAAGAGACGATAACGTTGTCGATATCGTGTTGCCAAATGCCTATTTTTATTTATGGACAGAAGTCAATATCGACTCGAGAAACCAAATACGGCCCATTCAAAATGTGTTAAAGGAAGCAATAAAAAACTTTCAAACGCTGTAGTATCAACACTTTTACTTACAGCAGCAGTATTGTTGGCTGAATGCGTTCCACCATAACGCAGAGGCCGATGTAACTTTCCTTTCTTTCTTCACCTTTTTACAAAAAATCCTAAGCATAATATGCGCGGAAGTTATCTGTTAGATACCAGCGCTCCGCCACAGTATTTTTAGATGGGGAGTTGGTGGAATAAAACCACATGTTGGCATTGTTAGTTATTTCATTATTCTCTCTACTAACGTAATTTTTGCAGGTATGCAAATTGGAACAGTGGAGTGGGTTCGCTGAAGACCCACCCTAATATGCTTGTCGAAAATTTCCATCTTTTTCAGGACTAATGAAGAGAGGTTGATGGATCGATAAGATTTTGCTTCCTCATATGATCTCCCCGCTTTGGAAATAAAGCCCACCGTAGCCTCCCTCCAGCATCTCAGAATATGGGTCAATATTGATCAAACGAGTTGCATGAAGGATCCCTGGTTGTGCCGCCTTCGAGTCACGTTCGAACACAGTACAACCAAACCTCAACCCCCTGTGTAATACTTCGTCCTCTTGTTAAGACCTTAAACATTTAATTAGTTTATACATTGAAAAGTACTAAAGGGAGTTACAATTAGTTAAAGATGAAATTCCAAAACATTGTAAAAAAGCGACGATAATTTATCAATCAACATTTTCAGAGCAAAATACGTATTTGTGGCCACCAATTGAACTTCTTTGCTTGTTTCCCATCCAAGGTAGCGCACACACCTGACTAATCAAGAAGAAGATATATCATATGTTGTCTGTCAAAATATATTTCTTGTTCTAACCCGGGGCTATTGGCAAATGTTAATTTCGTTTTAAAATATTTATAAAATATGGGTGGCTGGGTTCTTGAAGTTTGCAAAATGGGAATGTATATGACATTTCCTGTTGCAATGTTTTACATATTCAATCAACCGATATATTTTGAAGAGTGGGTAACGAAAACTAGACGGGAGCTCTACCCACCGGAAAATAAGAGCCACCGCAAAGAAATCGAAGAAGCCATTCGAGCTATACGGGAAAAGCACGATGAAAAACTCATGAAAGCATTACGAGATATAGAAGACAAGAACAGAAACGTACCATAGTGCTGTAAGGGGAGTCACTTGGAAGGTTTAAATGGTGTTAAAAGTAAATAAAGGGCAGATGTAGTGAACGTAAACTTTATTAAAAAAATATTATTTTCTAGATTTGATTTGTTTTCTTCTCGACTTTCCTAATCGTTGTGGCTTTCCGTTGTTAGCACCACCCTTAGGTTTGCCTGTTCCAAATTCCGCGGAAGATGCTTTTGTGTTTCGTTTGCTTCCCCGTTTCTTTCCACCAAAGCCAAATCTCTTGTCCCTTGCCTTTCGTTTATCTCCAGAAGCCTTTTTATTAGCCGCAATTGTCTTGCTATCTTCCAAGAAATCTAAATTTTTTAGTTTTCCCTTTCTGAATTTTTTCAATTGATCCAACATTTCCCTTTTTCCTGTTTCTTTTAGTACTCGCGCTTGTTTCTGCAGCAGTTTACCCATTTTCCTCTGATCACGAATTTGTCGAATTCTTTCCGATTTAGCTTGACCTTCTTGCTTGGCCATTAGGTTCGCACGTACCTTCTGCATATGTTCGTCTGTCTTAGCCATTTCGGCGAAGTAGTCATCTGGACGTTTGGTTGGTATTTTTAATTCGTGGAGACGCTTAATACCTTCAATCACGGCTGCTTGTGCCTGCCTATGAAATAACATTTCTCGTTTGAAATCATTTAGAATGGGGTCTTCATCGGGCCTAACGTAAGGAATTTTCGCATTTCCTTTGAATTGATTCGCTCTTTTCTGTGCGTGCTTCTCGATTTGAACGGCTAGCTCGGGTGCTAAAGGAGCCAAAACGTTTACCATGTCGAGCTGTTCCACCCAAGGTAATTTTAGCTTCATTTCATCTGCCTTTGCTAGTATTCTGGGCTGTAAAATGTTTGTTAACATTAGTATGAAAATGATAAAGCCTAAATGACAATTTTGCTTACAATATTGTTCACTTTTTCTTTAGGAGCTTCAAATTCGATGTTCAATCCGGGTTTAAGATCTCCACGTAAAAGTGCATCCTGGAGCTAAATATATATAAACGTTAATGCAGTCATAACAAATAAATAGTCTTACTTACCTCCTCATCTTCAGAATCAGAGCTTTGCATATCAAAATCATTCATGTTTATATAAAATTAAAGCAACCGTTTTATGGAGACGACAAAACCTCATGTGGTATGGTTTATGGATTGTCAAAGTGATTTATGTCTCTTCTTCTTTATGAGAATATATTTCCAGAGATACAATCAGCACATATAACAATGCAAGGCAACCGACCGGGATGTACCCTAAAACATATTTTTATAATATAAGTTTTTATTTTTATGATAAATACTTTACGTAAAGACATTTATAGAAGCACAATTTCTGTAAATTAATAAAGAAACCAATAAAAGGCTTGGAGTAATTAGTTTATCGTAATTAAAATGGACTATTTCTAAAACTTTCGCGAATTCTGAAATAGGTGGCGCTGTCGCTAGCAGGATGTGGCGCCCCAAAACGATCGCAAAGCCAAGCACGGAAACGGATTATGCGTAGTCGACATGACACACATGTGGTATCGATACCACGGTATTGCACATACCCAGTTTATGCTGCATGGCTGTCACCCTTTACCCAGTTCATACCGAGGCAAATAAGTGGGTATAAACTGGGTATCGAAACCAACAAAATTTTGATGGTATTAAGTAGGTATACGTTCTTTTTACTCCACGCAGCGCCACCTGTGTGCGAAAATCGAGAAAAAACGTGTAAATATATAAGGGGTATTCATGATCTGTGTTATTTGTGTTATAAGTGTTAAATCGAGAAAAAAGTTTAACAAATCGAGAAACTTTCCTTAGTAAATGACATTTGTTTCGATTTTAAAAAGTAAGATCTGAAAAGGCGTGTTAATTCAACAACTCCAGATCGAGATCGAAAATTGCACGTCATTTTTAACAGCTGTTTAGAATTTATTTTGATTGATAGATGTATATGAAAGGTGCAAATTAATATAAAAAATAACACTTTAACATGGAAATTTAAAGGGGTCGCTCACGATCTTGTCTATTTCGAAGATAACATTTTACGATTTCTGGACGTTTAACACAGATCATGAATACTCCTACTGTTTTATAACAAGATATCTCATCTTTTTTTCTTCTTCGATCCAAATTTTGACTTTGCCTCAGACCCAGATTTATTTCCTCTTGTTTGGCCAAGAATAAGGCAATTAAATGTTCCATTTCCATATCAACTCAACATGCCACTTATACTTAAAACTTCAAATTTAATAAAATTCTAATTTGAAATTTTTTCCAGCTGTCGACAAACGTTAAACTCCCTCGTTCATGTGTGTCAGGGGTTCCTCAATACCCCGGTATTCGCCATATCCTAGTATCGATACCTTATGTGTGTCATGACTTGATTCTACGTTTAGGGCTATGAAAAGTTCTCGAATCGAGTACGTACATTATTAAAGGTGCCTTCTATGTCTAAGAAGGCTGCCAGCATATATTGCTTGTAATGTAGGGTCCTTTCGATATTTCTCACCACCTTTTGCAAAGCTGCCTAAGTGGATCTATATTATGGCTAATCGGCCTTCGGTCCTTCGCGGATTCATGGCTTCTTCTTCCTGTGATGAAAACGATTCTCGCCAGCCTTGGTATTACTAACTCAGGTAGTTTCTGCTGGATGACTGGTAGTATGACGTCCAGGCCGGGTGCTTTAAAAGGGGAGACGCTATAAATCGCCTAGTGAACTTTCTTCTTTGAAATAATACCAGAAAACTCCCCACAGCTCATTCCTTGATTCTTTGATTTCATTTTCGTCCTTGCATCCGGGAAAGTGTGTGTTCATTAGTAGCTCTATGGACTCCGCCTGGAATACCGTTAAAGCTCCATCCCCTTTTTTTTTACAAAGGACGGACCAAAGTATTTTAAAGTGTCGAAGTATTACGATCAAGAATTAGGTACTTTGTAGCAATTTAGCCCATAACCAAAGCACAAAACCGTTTAAAAATACAATAAATATATTTAGAAAGTAGCTAAAGTAAAACCCATTACTATCATTTAATAATTTAATATTCTATAGTCCTAAAGGTAATAATTTATAACATTTGCATATTACATTTCTGTAATGCGAGGGTAAAATCTCTTGGTATTTTTTTAGTATTTAATTGGTGCTCCCCAGGCTCGTTTTATCAAATATGAACCCCTCTCGGCGATCATAACCGCTGGTGCATGAGTATTTCCGGATGTTACTGTTGGCATTATAGAAGTGTCCATAACTCTTAATCCCCGTATCCCATGAACTCTCAGTTCATGATCAACAACAGCCATCGGATCTCTAGCTGGGCCCATCTTGCATGTTCCAGATTGATGATTTTCTGGTCCCGTATTCTGTTTAATTGCACATTCCCAATACTGATCAGTTCCGAATTTAAAATTTTCACAGCCAGGAATAACAGTTTTATCTAATCGCATACCATATGCTTTTAAGGGCTCCGTTTCGGATAGTTTAATTGCGAATTTAATTCCTTCTATTAATACTCGCATATCGTGCTCTTCGGTTAAGTAATTGGCAAACATTTTTGGTGGCTGTAGAGGATCCGATGATGCCAATGTTAAATATCCACGACTTTTTGGATGGAGTACAGCTGGGAATACCTGAATAGACCGGGAATCATTTGAAAGGAGCTCTCCTACTTGACCGGTTTTTGCACAGCTTGCTAAATATCCTCCAAAGAAAAATTGGATATCTGGATCATCGGGTGAAGAAGCATATGGTGAAGCGATTTTTCCTGTTACATCAGATATTCCTGTTCCTGACATAAGACCGTCTCGGAATAAGAGATATTCCATGGCTGTTGCCCAGTTCAAGGGGGCTGTGTCTGCATCATCAATGAAAAAGTTTGTGAAGTAAGCGACGTGATTCTGCAGATTTCTACCTACTCCCGGCAAGTTGTGTACTGGTCGAACACCTACCTGCGGGGAAAAAGATACGAATTATGAAATCAAACGTGAATGAATGATGAAATTTGTCTTACTCTCAATAAATCCTCACGAGGTCCTATTCCACTTAACAGTAAAATCTGGGGAGAATTAAGTGCTCCTGAACTAACAATGACTTCTTTCTTAACGAGAATTTTTCGCATGCTGCCATAGTTGTCGATTACTTCCACTCCATGGGCAGTTTTCGAATTGGGACTAACCAAGACCTTGGAAACAGTTGTATTAAGAAGGATGTGCAGGTTGGTCCTCTGTCGTGCTGGGCGTAAGAAGGCTCTTGCTGAACTCATTCGAATACCATTTTTGCTAGTCATTTGCGCAATCATAAAACCGGTTGCATTGGCTCCGTTTAAATCTTGAATTTGATACCCTGTCCGATAAAGAAATTTTCATTTACTAACGTCACACTTCTCTACAAAATACATTTCAATTTGAAATGCAGCAATTAAAACTAATTAATTTCATTTATTTACATAAAATCAAGATTTAACTTTTAATTACCTAATTCTTCTCCTGCTTTCAGTATTGCATAAGACAGAGGTGGATTGTATGGGAATTTAGTAACTGGAAGCAATCCTCCATGGGTGTGATATTCTGTTCCAACGTCATCTAACTGAAGATTGTTCTCGGACATTTTGAAAAACGGTAAGACATCTTCATATTTCCATCCAGGATTGCCCATTGCCTCCCATCCATCGAAATCCTGTTTATTTCCTCGAAGATACATCATTCCATTTAGAACCGAAGTTCCTCCTAAGACTTTACCACGAGGCCAATAGCATCTTTGTTCTGGCGAAGAAAGACATGCGTTCTTCTCCGGTTCCGTGTTATATTTCCAATCAATGTCGCTTCCAATGAAATTTAAAAACATTGAAGGAATTTGCGCCCCGACAGGCTCATCTCCACCTTAAGCAACACAAAATACAATTTACAATTTTATTCATTACTTAAAAAAAACTTGCATCATACCAGCCTCAACAAGAAGAACTTTCCAATGCGGCACTTCGGATAGACGAGATGCGACCACAGCCCCAGCTGATCCTCCCCCGGCGACGATAAAATCATACTCATAATCTGGTTCTGATCGAAACTGGACAAAAAAAAGCGGACCCCCAATTATAATTAGATTTCAGTCACATCAATTTTATTAACAATTTTAAATACACACCCTGGAAGTGGCTCTGCCGCATGGATCCTCAAGATCGCACTGCGATCTCACGAAGACCTCTAGCAATCCCATAAAGAGCATGAAGGCGTTGCCGCCACAAGTTGCGGCAAGAGTCGGGCCTGTGGGCACTCCGACGGCACAGTCGCAGAGTGACATTTTTGATTGATGATCCTGTAACGAAAAGTTAATTTGGCATTATTTGGTTGGGAATCTTTGGTTTATGGCGCATTATCAAATCGTATTTTTCTCCATCTTGCGGTCAGCAGCAGTAATTTGAAATTTTTTGAGGCCTCTTCATGGACTGGCAATAACTGCCCTTGCTAATTGGTCTTTTTCAATCCAGGCGTGACCATTCCACAGTTTGACTGAATGTTTTAACGCAACTATGATGCAATAATGATATTAAATATGGGCTTGATAAATGTTTGCATAAAGCATGCGCCAAAAGTGTTCTGAATTTTTTTTTATGTTGCATAAAATTTTGTGCCGACAATATTATTGCAACGTTGCAATTTCGAGGGCGTAAGAAGAGCCTCTATATCTGAAATCAGTAATGACACGTGAGAAATAGAATTGTCGAACCGCTTTTAATCTGTGAGAAAACCTCTACAAATTTTACACATGAACGATTGGTATAAAAATTTTGGCCAGAGGAGTATTTCGAAAGATTTTTTAGAAAGGATAAAAGTCATGGAAGCATTTAGGAGGAATAAAGAACCATCGTATGACGGTTTGCTATTATCAATCCTTTATCAATCAATTTTTAACTATTTTTTTACTTTCAGAAAATATGCAAATTGACCACAATCATCAAAGTTACGGAAGTGAAATCCTAATACCAAACATTTTTGTTTTGATTTTTGTAATATTCGTGGGTTTTATGTGATTTTCTTCTCTCTCTCGAGAACCTGTTGGAACAGTCAAGTCTAAGCGATAAGCTACTAGGCAAACTGCTGAACCTGTCAAGCGGTCTGGCTTACAAATATGAGGTACGACCCAGCGCTAAAGGAAATTTTACGTGTTGTCAAATCCGGTTGGCCAAAGAGCAAAAGTCAACTTAACCAGATGTCAAGTTTTATTGGAAACAGGAGGCATCAAATTTCTGTAGAAGACGGCTTAGTATTTTTAAATGAAAGGGTGACAGTTCCTGTGACATTGAGGCAAGAAATTCTAGGAATCCTTTATTCCTCCCATTTCGGCATCGAAAAAACAAAACGAGGGCTAGAAGCTTATTGTTAGTGTATTGGCCAGGTATAAACAGTGATATTGAGGAAATAAATTTCAAAGTGTGACGCATGCCAAAGGTATAGAAAGGTTAATATAAAAGAGCCATTAATCATTCATGAGATTGCCCCGATTCCGTACCACAAGATTGGAATGCATGTGTTTGTATTTCATGATAGGCCATATCTGGTAGTGGCAGACTATTTTTCGAAATATTTTGATATTATATCTTTGAGGAACTTTGAGGCTATTGAAATAATTTGTAAAATCAAGGACTTGTTTGTGAATCCCGGGAAACCGCGAGAAATTGGGCCTTATTGTCAATTGGATCCGCCACAGGGGAAGTGAATCCGTATTTGACAGGTTCTCATTGTTGAATCGCCCGGCGGGAAAGTGAATGAGAATTTGACAGTCGAAAGTGGAAGTTAAACTAAAAAACCACTTGTTTTGTTTTTTTGAATTTCGAAAATGAAATATGTCACTTCATATGGCAGTTGCGCCCGGCGGATTGAACAATCGCAGCGACAAATGAAAGTGAAAAAAAGGCCCATTTACGCGAGAGTGCGATGCGAGAACGATACGAGTCTCGCACGCGCTGTCAAAACATTTTCCATAGCAGGGTTTTAAATGGCGCAATGTAGAATGCAACGCGATGCGATAGGGCGAGCTGAGAGATTTTCGAAAGTTTCATGCAGCGAGATGCGATGACAGACCAAATGTGTTTATTTTCATATTTAGACGAACGTCATGCAGAGAATGGGGCTACGTAGACTAGTCATGATTACTATGTAGTAAAACCGATTTTTAAGAAGAGAGAGGTGAAGGGGCGGGGTGAGTATTGCGCCCCTTCACCTCTCTCTTCCTAAAATTCGGTTTTACTACATAGTAATCATGACTAGTGTACGTAGCCCCAATTAGTGCAGAAAACATAGAAAAATTAATAGATTTAGCGCAAATTACTTTTAAAAATATAAAAAAAATATAAAATTTGATTGAATTTGTCGTAAATATAACGAATCGCACTGGCACTATTGTACATTGAAACGCGAGTTATGAACGAGACCGAGTATTGGGCGAGACTCGCCTCGTTCTCGCATCGCACTCTCGCAACATTGTAAATGGGCCTAAATACTTTAGCGGCGGGAATCAAAAATCCGCCGGATTCAACAATCAGGCCCATTGTTGCGCGCAATAACCCGTTTAACTCATACGTATTCAAGCAGTTCACTAGAGAGAATGATATTAAAGTAGTCACTTCTAATGGCCTGGCAGAGCGATTTGTTCAGACATCGAAGACAATTCTAACGAAAGCCCATGAAACTAAACAAGAAGAACACCTGTTAAGAACAGTATGTTGTAGCCTGCAGAAATTATGTTGGGAAGAAAAACAAGAAGCAGCGTTTAAGCAAAACTGTCGTTATTTAACAAGGATTATCATAGAAAGCACATGGAAGTCTTAGGTAAGAATAATGAAAGAAACAAATTAGTGTGTGACAAGCATACTGAAGAGAAATCTCTGGTTTGGTACAGAAATAGAAACATGTGAGCCAGCAATAGTCATTAAAAAAGATACTGCTCCGCGATCCTATTGGATAAAGGTTGCCAATGATAAGGTGGTTCGACGAAACTCGAAACGTGTTAAGACATTTGTAGAAATATAGTACATATATCATAAAGTAATTTCTCGTAAGTCAGTAAAGACATACTCTATCTGGCCAAAAATGTTAATATTTAATGCTGTACAAAGTAAGGAAAATCTAATTTAACAATGCCATCTCCGACAAGAGGTAAAACTCCAAAATCATGTTAAACTTAACTTTAAAAAAAAAGCTTAACTTGGAAAAAAAATATTTTATCTAAACCCACAAATCACGAAGAAAGAAGCAAAAAAAAACTGCGATATTTACATATCTGCTGGCGGAGGAGAATATAGGGCAACTTAATTTAAATGAAACAACTTTTTTCGATTACCAAATCATTCAGCGGATTATGCGTGCGCAACACAACGATATATCATGTAGCCGTGTTCTATCGTTATGTCTGCCTTAATTCCAGTATCGCGAAAATGTCGTAATTAATTCGGGCTATTTAACGAGTTTCACAGAAAATCATGAGCCAGCCAAGAAGGGGAAACAAGAATGTGGCAAACTTCCTATTTTCACTTTTCCAGCAAATTAGAAAATTGAATCTGCAAAAACAGTTGTCACCACATTGCCACCGCAGTCGGCATGCCTAGGGTGAAATGGAAACTGGAACACTGACGAATCTTTGTTGTATTGAAATGAAGCAGAAGCAACCTGGCCACTATGCTAACTCAGCATCATGGTAAGCAGCAGACAACAGCGAAGACGACGAACTTGAGAAGTCTTGCACCTGACGAAGCGCTAGAAACAGTTTCATAAGAATCACACTTGGATGCGCTACGATTGCACCTTAAGAGCTCTGGCAGTTGGGTCGTGAACAGACTGAACAAAATGCACTTTCTATGCAACTTGCAGTCCTGCTTTTTCTATCACGGCTGTCACATTTTAAGACTTACCGACCGTAATTTCAAAACAACAACGTAACGTCTGCATTTTTAGCCTTTTCCTAACTGTTTTCTTGTTAATCAGTTACTTTTGCAGGTATTTACCGTCGCCGTTATCGATTACCCCAAATTCTCTTCATCTTTTGTTTGGCACAGGCATATCGTGACCTTCCTCCAGCGGTGATTTAAAGGAACCAACTGAACTATGGCTATTGTTGCTGCTATTCTGTCAGTGCAGATCACTTCAAAAGTTTGCTGCGTAACACTGCGCAACTTCCTTTGTTTCTTCAGGGGTTATAATTTCTGGGATGACTTCGTATCTTGCGCTTTTGTCGCTTGCTTCGATTACAGTGCTTACAGTTCGGCAATTGCGAAATGCAATTCACTGTCTGAGAGACAAGACTCGGGCCTTGCTGAGTAAAAATGTGTCTTTTTTAACTGTTGGAAATGAAGCAATTAATGAGCATTGGTTGACGATTTATTTTCGGTGTAAACACATGAATGGCAAAACATCTTGATTGATTTAGTTAAAAAAAAAACTATTGTGAATATTATTTTACGAGCTTGGGATATACCTGGTTGCCTTTAGGCACCAACAATCGCAATATCGTGTTTTTGCTCAGCATCATTAAAAATTGGTTTTGTTGCAAACGAAGTTCAGTCACGATCTCGTGAAAACCATTGCACATGCGCCACTAGGTGATATCTAGAAGTTTAACTATTTGTAAGTTTCTATTTTGATAGTTAAAGAAACTTCCGGCTTCTATGCCTCATTTGCAAATATGAAATTTGTTGTGTTGATTAGTTTATCACATTAACGGCAGGTGACACGAATACCTGATTTCACTGACTATTTGTTATTGGTCAGTGTCACGTTAACATGATAAATTTTTTCAAGTATGTAAATAGATTCAAAAACCTTTAAAATAGCGCCAAAGAAAAAATTCTAATGGTGATAGATAACACGTGCACGGCGTACATAGGACCTTTACGAAATGTTTTCGCGATATTTTCGCCATTTTTTTAATGAATTTTCACTATTGCAATGCGTTTTGCGAGTGTGTATCGATCCATATTTGAAAATTTAGTTTTGACTTGTCAAATGCCATCCTAATGACTTTTGTATGTTGACATTTAAAATGACACCTCTTGTTGAAAGATCCTTTCTACTTCTTACTTCTCATCGGTACTCCATCGATGTTAACTCACCTTTCGGCAACTCGGACCACTGCGTATAGTCAGCGCTAATTTACAATATCGATTTCCTGCCGACTATCACAGATCATAAAAGAATTGTCTTACATTATGCAAAAGTCAACTTGCTGAAGCTTATTCGCTTCTTCCAGGCACTGACTGGGATTTGTGTTTTCGTAGAAAGAACGTCAACTTTGTCTCTCTCTTTCCCGGTCATCAGAGTAAAATTAGCGGAAATGTGTTTGCTCATTCTTCATTATTAGAAGTCTATAAAGCCTAAGAACTGATAGATTCTTTTATTTATTAGTAGGGGGACACCGCGGCCAACTTGCCTATTACATACATTCCCCACTAACAGAAAATACCGGGGACACTCCGGACGAAGGCAAGGAAGTCTTTAGTTGAAGCACCCCGGAACTAAGCGAGGCTCAGAAGTTCTGATAAAAGTTCTTATAAACCAGCTCAGACCAGGACATTCTCAGAGAACATGTGTGGAAGTGTCGTCGCCTTCCATGCAGAGTCGGCATTCTGTCCCCTGAGACATTCCTCAGTTGTGGAGGTGATACCCCAGCTCCACATGGCCAGTAAGATATCCCTCCAACGGCGTAAGGTCTGCCCTGTTTCGAGTGATAACCTATGGAGGCGGATTTCCAAATGGAGATTTGCAGTGGAGTCACTTCAATGATTGCCTCCATAGCCGCTGTAGGGCAGGTCCGAATAGCTCCAGTAATGGAGGGGGAAGGAAGCAGTTCCAATCTGCTGCACAGGAGGATCACCGTGACTTGTTTGGTCTTGTACCACCAAACTGTAGCAGCATAAGCACTATGACCAAAAGACATAACGAACTGGTAGTATAAAAGGTGATTCCTAAGCTTAGGACTGCCACATAAAAAGTAGTACATAGTTGGAACGAGATAGAATGTTCAATCATGTTCAAACTATCACGGATTACGGGAAAAATAATCCTTATATGGAATATTGAAAATCCTGGCTTATGTTTATGGCCTTTAAATATCTAGGTGCTAGGTTTATCTCTATCAACGATTAAAAAATAAGATAACACCAGCCTCCAAGTATCACTTCTTAGTTCAAATAAAATATGTACACTAACGAGTTTCATTTGCATCATAGTAATACATCAACTATATTACATGAATGAAATCAACATGCTTTTAACGATCGCCATAATGCTCAACCCTACGCTAATAAATCTTTCATCAGGAAAAGTGCAAATATATTCGATATCCGCCCACAAAAACCATTCACGATGCTCGTTCACGCACCATAAAACTTTCATTTTACTCATCAACTGTCACAGCGATCGGTATCTAGTCTCTGTGAAGCAAGATGGAGGTGAGATCTTTGATTATGTCAACATTTGTAGGAATTTTTTTATATTAAATTTCTAATAATGTTTAATAATTTCTATAATAATATAACGTATCTTGAAGTGTTGCAAACGATATTTCAAAAATTTCATTAATTATTAAATTCGTTCATAAAGTGAAATCGTTGACGGTGAATGTTATATAATCATATCAAAAGATTCACCGGAGGAGCCTGAACGTTGCAATTCTAAAACTGGTTTCAACGTCATTCCATTTCAACAGACCTAAAGAAGTTCAAGATTAAGAGTGTGTATTTTTTTTGGAAAGGAATTCAACCCATTTTAGGACTGGTGGTATCAGTTCGATGGAGATGATTGTTGAGATGAATGATACCCCTTCGTTTGACCCATTACGAACCACCTTCTCAGCTGTTGCAAAATAATCGCACGATTACGTATTTTTGTTTAAAAAAAAAACTGGAAACTCATTTACAAAAAATACAAGAATTTATTTCTTCCTTATCTTCACCATATATATGTATATATATTTGTAATTAGCGTGAATTATTTTTATTCTAAACAAACAATTTGCCTGCGCTCAAGTACTACTAGCTCCATTCTTTATGACCCAGAAAGCTTCGCAATCTCTGCACAATGCTGGGATTTTTTAAAGCCGCATTTGATTCGCGCATTACACGCCGCCGACGCCGCCGGTGAAGGGAGATTTTGATTCAAGAAAACGTTAAAGGTCACCACAGCTGTTGTCTATCAGCATTACTCTTCAGTACTTCAAGTACCAAACGTAATTAAATTCAAATATTCTTCTTTGACTGTAAAAATTTCATTTTCGTAGGTAATTATAATTAAGCGCGAATTATTTCCCCACCCTTTTCGGTGCAGCGCCGAGAGCGAAAGGTTTTGACCTTGGATGACGTCCGTTCAAAAATTGCCCATTTTCATTATAAGATGGGGTGCCGGCCAATGCTTGGCGCAATTTAAAATATTATTTCATTATTTTTTTTTATTACTGATATTTAATTATTTTGAATTGTTTTTATTGACAAATAATGGAAATTCTGAGACCGTAAAATCATCAAAAATACGGAACATAAAGTTTTTCCTCGGATAAACTCTGAACTTTATGAGATTTTTGGGTTGAAGCACTAAAGATAATCGTATTTATTTGTAATATAAAAGAGGATGGAGGTGATTAGATTTCTTTGAAAACGTGATTCAACATTCATAAGCAAGAGGATATATACAGCTCGTGATGTTAAGGAAAACCCAAAAAGTTTATTTGTTTCGACAAAAACTGTTTTATCTGATTTCTTTGCGTTTGAGGGTTTATTAGTAGGTATAGATTTATTAATATCTACAACATTTCGCTATCTCTTGTGGTTAATTTCGTAACGTAAAATCCATTTCGCATTACAATAACGAATAGACGAGATTTTAGAAAAATAAGAAAAGAAATTCAGCTAAGCTACTTCGCAAAATCCTTTTATCCAGATGAATAATAGGATTAATTAAACATAAATTAGCTTATATGACTCGGAAGGTAAAATAAATAGTGGACTCCACTAGTGACCATTGAGTAAATTGGCTATACCCTTGATGAGAAAAAATTTCCACCGAATAACTTTTTTATAATAAGATATTTAGTTAAATAGTACACCATCATCATAATAGCTAGCACCACCTTCCATTGATCACAAACCTTGAATAGCTTGCATTAATTTATTCAAGCTAACTGGTGCCGAAATTGTATCCCTGAATGAGAAAAATCGTTCTGAATAAATGGAGGGAGCGAGTAAAAATTTGTTTTGTGTGTCAGTTTAAGCTCAGGAGTTAAATGTCATTATACTAGATTAAATCAATTCTTTTCGAAAAGCAGCTTTAGGAGACATGCACGATCGTGCTAGTCTTGAATTGTAGGATTAATACTCTCAGGTTATCGATGACAACTGGACGTTACATTTCTGAGCTAATGAAGCAAATAACTTCATATTCGAGGAATTTTAGGGCCAGATTTTGCACATTGTCTAGTCATATCTGCGAGACGCCAGACCAAATAAACAAGTGATATTCAAAACGATTCGAATATAGATTTGTAAGTAAACAACACCCACTCCTGGGGGATAAAAAGGAATTCATGTAGATCTCCGAGTGTTAGCTATTAGCTCTAGATCGTCTTCTACAATGGAACGAAAAGTGACAAAAGGTTTCTTATAAATACAGGAGGTAAGCCGTAGCCTTATAAATACCAAGAGGACGAACTAGGAACAGTTTATAGAGATTACAAAGACATGATTCTCAAACAAATCTAAGGGCAGAATCAAGTCAATCGCGAAACTTTGCAAAATGTTCAATGCCCTTAAAGCCCGATATGCTAGATAGAGCCAAGAAATTTCTTTGCCTATGAAAAAAAAATGGTCCAGAAATTGCCTAGAAATATTTTCAGTAATCTATTTCTGTAATCGGTGTACTAAAGAAAACAAACGGCACCAGAAATATCGTATCTTTTTAATGACGCACAGATGTCGCTTTTGATGAAATTTTAGCTTTTCTTCCAGAAATAAGTGTCGATACACGCAATGGTAAGAATAACATACTGTTGGTTTTTATTCATATTTTTTTAATGCCTGCAATGAAAATAAGTTACTGTCAAAATTTCTGAATTATTGTCATTTTTTCTTTTGGGACTAACTGCAAAAATTTCTCGAGAAACTGGCCTTTACCTTGAACACGTCATACTATACAAGGCATCAAGTCCAGTTAAATATACTAAAAAAGTCTCGAACGGTGATGACAGAAAAAGTAATCACACCTCAGGCACCTAACCAGGGAAATATTCAATATCTGTTACAAACATAAGTATTAGAAACGAAATATAAAGACGACATAGAAATGGAGTTACTCACAATGGGGATTACCAACCGGAAGATAAGGACGCAAGACTGAGAACGATAGAAGTTTCTTGAGTCTCACAAAGCGCTGTAGCGCCAGTGATGATGGTAGGGTCTAGGGGAATCAGCCCTACTTACGAAGATTCTCTTTAAGCAACTCTGCCTACCATTTTATGTAAGACTTGTCGCAGACAGGTGCGTAAGGTTGCGGAGACAGCGATATCATGGGAGGAAATTTGTTAACCCATCACCATAGGAAATATACCTTAGGCAATGACCATATATGTAAGTCGCAGGCATAGATAACACAATGCCAATTATGCTCCAGAAGACACATGACAGACATTATTGGTCCATGGCTTATATCATTCTGTAAGAACTGCCTACACTGGATAATTAGCCCTCTTATATATACATACATATGTATATCTACCAAAATCAACTTGTTTCTTTATGGCTTGGTTTCAGATTTCTGATTTACTACGTTTACTATAAACTGGACAAATTAAAGCGCCTTATTTATTTTTAAAAAGTATGTATGCCAGTGATTTGTTGTGTTGGAATATAAATCAACAAGAAAAGGAAATCAACAAGAACAAAATTGCTTTAACATGCAACAAAATACAGGTAAGCGGATTAACTTTGAAACATAGATACTAAAAAAATAAATAAACTTTTATAAGGTGACGCATAAAATATTTTAGCATTTTCTCAAAAAGATAAGTTACTTCTGAATGCCGTGAAGTGTGTCCGTCTCTTTAATTACAAAGAAAAACAAGGCATACAAAAGTTACACTAACATGAAGTAAAAAGAGTAAAACCAGCAGCAGCAAAAAATTTAAATGATTAAATGTCTTCAAAAGACAAGAACCTGTCCATGTCTATTTTAACTTTCATTTGATATTTAACACAATTTGCCTTAACATCTTTAACAAAGCTTATTTTTTTGCACAGAGTAACTTCAAACCATGTTCCAAATTGAACAACATCCTTCACTGGTTTACACTTCTATGGAGTGGCAGTTTTCTTCAGAGTGCAAACCATAAAAAAAATCCAAAATAAATGTCAAGGTTTTCATGCAGATCCAATTACTAACGTGACAACCCATGCACCTTATTGAATTTACGAACTCGCGATTGTACCGGAGCGCGGATCAGAAGAAGAAGAAAAATGTCGTCTGATAAAGGTAAATAACCAATTTAAAATGTTCCCAAATGTGCCGTTACACCATTAAGGATATCACAGCATCCAATCATCCAATTTGGAGCAGAAGCCTGTCGATAATCGTTACATAGCAGGCGCAATCGTATATGGTGATTTATTCAACCGTTGGCCGGCTGCAGGTGAGATTCGCGTATATTGAACCCAAAAATTTTGCGACCCAAAGATGCGCCGTTTGTCACGGATTTACTTGATTTCCTCTCTCTTTTTTTTGAGGGTGGAAAGAACGGTGCTTTTTGGGTGAAGGTGTTTTTTGGAACGACATCAGGACATCCATTGAGATGTTTATTTATACCATTATCACAGCAAAGTTGATTAACCTCATAAAATTTATGAATGATGATTAAAAACCGGTTGAGATATTTAACTGACCAAAAGTGGCCAGCGCACTTTTGTGAATAAAAACTAAACCGTTAAATCAATAAGAACTTACACAATTCGTCACTGTTGTCCGAATGAATACTAGGAGGCACGTCGCGTCGATTTGTTATACTCACAAGCACTTGGGTCACTACAGAATGATTCCTTTTTTATTGTAGTTTCACGCTGTTTATTAACGATCTTTTTAACCGCGGGGCACAATTTATGCACTATAAATGCAAATGGTGATCACTAACTATATTACAACACTCTGGAGCACTGATGATGAACCGAACCATTCGTCTTCTCGTGACGATGATGAGTGGTGGTTGCCTACCTGCGACACCTTACTCAACTAACTAAGAGAGCTCGAGATCCACTCTTTGTTTTATTTCACGGCTTCCACAACTTCTTGCCAACTAGTTTAATGCCCTTCTTATGAACACGAAACAAAAAACTTTTTTTCTTTTCGACAGAGCGATCTCCGGGGGATCACGTCCTGCTTCAGCTTCGTCTTGTACCGTACTCGACTGCGCCAGCGCGTGTTGATCGATTTTGTAGCCCCAACCAAAAGTTTAATGCTACACCGCGATACCATATAGCGCCCAGATATTCTTCACGCTTTTTTCTTCAGCTTTAAGCCCGCCAGATTTATTTTTATGAAGTGGTAAAGACTTGCAAACTGTCTTAAAGACATTACGCGATGTGGGAGGAGGTAGATGAAAGGCACGATGCTGCTTTTGTCTTTTAATTTACAGAAAACAAGACATTCGTTATCGGACAAACGAATCAATCACAACTGATTAGCACACCGAGTTTTGTCCCAGGTCGACTTGCTCTGCTTGCTACTTGGGTCATCGGATGAAGCCCGCCCTGAACAACACAGAGTGTTGCAAGGACGTTAAAGCTCAACGGGAAGCTCGAGAGACTTCGTTTTGGCCCTGATTCCAGGTTTCGCTACATCACCGTTCGCCCTGCTACTGTTTTTGATTTTGGAAAATATGAATAAATCGTTTTCCTCGGTTTTGCAACTCGGTTACGGCTTTGTACTTTTATACTTGTCGCGAGCGCGAGTTGATAAGTTTCCAAGCTTATATAATTTTTTTTCAACATTTTCAGCTTTAATATTGTTTGGCCTATTGGGGCCAAAGATTACTACGCAAGTTATTGATGCAGCGCTATCGGATTTGGAAGAATTCTTGCTTGATTTTTAGTTCACAGTTCCGTAAGCAAAAGGGAAATAATTTTTAGTTCCATGCTCGCATCGCCCGGAGACGGTATTCAATTATTGTAACCTTGATATTTTCCCGCAATTAAATTGACGAAATGTTTTTAATGGTTGATTAATGCAATATTAATTATTGCTACTGAAGCTTCCGTCAAATCAGTAACGCTTATAGTACCATCATTACTGTTCGATGTATTTTACATCATTTTACAATTATGTCAAATTAAATTAGTTTTTTCACAATGATGCAGCGTCAAGGTGAAGAAACTTAAATTTTGAATCCAGATTTTAACAATCCATGGATTGACATTACTGCAGAATATTATTTTGAGTAAATAGGAATTACTTAGCTTGGTGGCGACAACGTAGGATTATCATCAGATATCGGTGGAGCTTCCAATTCCTCTGTTAGCTCGTCATTTAGTAATTCATGAAAGTGCTCTTCCCATCGCCCGGCTTCCTTTTTCCGTCTGTGAACTCTCGTTTCTTTTATTCTGACCTCTTTTTATTTCTCTTCGCGTGCCCGTGTTCTTTGAGACTGCTGCATTGCTCTGTACGCACCACTCTTACGTTCAGTTGCCACCTTGCATTCATCAACGAACCAAACCTTCTGATCTGTACGACTTCTGCCTAAGATGGAGTCAGCAGTACTAATGACAGTATTTTTAAGGCGTGTCCAACGCATGGCCGTTAGCTTACAGTTATGCAATCTTAAATTAAAAATAAAACCCTAACCGGGAATTGAAGAGTTCAGAAAAGTACGCAAGAAATATGGCTACTGTCTGAAATATATTTTCCTCAACAAAAACTGACTTGCAAAATCTCTCAAGAGCTATAGAATACTTTTTTCTAGTAATTAATATAGAATCACATAAATCGAGTTTCATAGAACGTAATAATTTATCGTTATGTGAATGTTTTGGTGTATGCAGAAATGCATGCATTGCTAATG
Source organism: Thereva nobilitata (assembly GCA_963855945.1). Lineage (NCBI taxonomy): Eukaryota > Metazoa > Arthropoda > Insecta > Diptera > Therevidae > Thereva > Thereva nobilitata. The sequence continues at coordinate 191,434,672 of OY979695.1, read as the reverse complement.
ATTATGGATGAATAGAAGTAAATTTAACATCAAAAGCTTTATTTCACGAAATAAATAGAAAGAAAAAAACTAATCATAAAAACCATTTCGATAAATTACCGCACTACAACTAATTTTTCTGATATGCATGCAGAAAAGTACCATCAATTGTTATAATGACGCCAATTTTAATACTGAAGTCACCAGTATAAAAGGAAACTTCAATCATATTTTTTGTTAATAAAAATGAAGCATTTTGTAGGAGCACCCATAATCCCAATTGTGGGACTAATATTAATAAAAATATTATCGAGTACCTGTATTCAACATGTGATTCATGCAGAGAACCAAACGCTGCAATCTTCTTTTAATGGAGATCATTTGAATATCCCCGAAATACTGGAAAAATGTAACGACAGCTTTAGGATCCCATCAGGTAAATATCTGTTAAAATTAAGTTTTATCACTTAAATATTTTATACAGAACATATAAAATTTTTCAACGAAACTGGAAAATTGGAAGACGAGTCTGACAAAACGCCTATGGTAAGAAATTATTATATTTACATTATTTTAGTATAGCATATTTCATTCAGTGCTTTATTCGCTGTTATTTTGAAAGAATGGGCTTTTTAAAAGAGGGAAAACTTAACGGTACAAAAGTCAAACAAATATGGTGGCCAGCAACCGGCAATACTATTGAGGTATGCGGAAAAGAAGGCGGTATGTTCTTTTTACTTATAAAAACTGTGTTTATTTACTTTTTACTTGTAGATAACATTGAAAATCCATGCTCTCGTGCCTATAATATTGCTTCTTGTTTAACACTTCGATCATTGGTAGACGCAAGAATTGAAGAATCCGTTTAAGTTTGCGATAAAATATATAATTATTTTTGAAATGATATCATTTTTGTAGATTTACATACAGTAATCTTAGTAAAATTAAATAAAACATTTGACGTCAATCCATGTTTATTTCATTGACCTCAATTAACTATTTTTTTACTGTTGAAAATATTATGCGTGAAATCAGAACTTCCCTTTTGGTCGGTATGGTGGTATATACGAAATGTGTTGAAAAAGTAGGAAAGATGGATTTTTCTGTACTCACTCGTTGATAGCACTGCGACCAGTTTAGGATACTATATCTAATCCGAAATAGGATATGCGCATTATATAGACCCAGGCCCGCTGGGTGCGGGCGTGCAGAGCGTGCACCGCACGCGGGCGGCATTTTCAGGGGGCGGCAAACACAAAAATCTCGTTATCGAACTCATTTCCATCATTTGCACCTAGGTTCTTTTTATAATGCCATAACAATTACAAGTACTGATCTCCTTAAAAAATAAACCGATAAACCGAAAACGTGTGCAGTTGCAAACCACTTAAGATGGATCGATCTCTGAAAATAGTATAGTATAAGGACACAGAATGTAAAATAAATTCCCCACACTGAGAGACATTTTTAGTTACCACAACCATACGGCATCAAATAAATATATTTAGTTGTCGTTATTAACAAAAAATGCTTCTCATGACCAGAAAAAATTGTTGGAGTAACTAAATATATTTATTTGATGCCGTATGGTTGTGGTAACTAAAAATGTCTCTCAGTGCAGATAGCAGTCCAGTCATTTGGTAGTTTTGCCTGGAAATAGTTCCGGGAGTTTTGAAAATTTGTAGATTTCGATGTGCTCTTTCCGAATTTCAACTTTGCCACCTCGTATCTTTGCCGCTTCCGCCGCCATGTTGGAAAAATGGCGCCTAAGAGCAGTTTTTTGACAATATCTCCTTTCCGACTCAATTTTTTTTTTCAACATTCCAATGAGGCGGTTCTTGTTTGCCTCATTGCCCAGGAATTTATTTTGTGACACAGTTGGGATCATTGTCTCGTCAAAAAGTATGTCTACTGAAGCAGTTTTTCGTGATCGTCAGGATCGCTCCACATATTTGGTACTACGATTTGCTACATCTTCCGGATATCCGTCAAATACGGTAATGGCATTGGATGTATAGTTCGAACGAACGTAGGTAACGTATTTGCGGCAAAGATACGGGGTGTCAAAGTTGAAATTCGGAAAGAGCACATCGAAATCTATAAAATTACAAATTTTCAAAACTCCCGGAAAACTTTCCAGGTAACCCCTTTTTTAGAGCCAAATGACCGTACTATAGAAATCAAATTTATTCTGTAAATAAAAATTGACAAATTTTAAAGCATTTTGATGTCTAGTTATGGAGAAGGAATAATCCATTTTTATGTGCAATAAATTCCCACGTTTAAATATCATTTTTACTCGACACTTTACTTGAATTTTGAATATTAATTACTCGAATACAAGACGTTCAATGTTTTTTTAATAAATTTTATTGAATGTATGAGATATCAATAAATAACGTAATCAAATTTCAGATTTTTAATTTAGTCAATCGATCTTTCTTAAAGAGAAGAGAACAAGCTCAGTCAGAAAAAACAAGATAAGGGAGGGGGCGGCATTGTCTTTTTTGCACGCGGGCGCTGAAGCGGCTAGCGGCGGGCCTGTATAGACCTGAAGCGCTATTTTCTGATGAAGTTTGGGTGTTCTTTTGAGCACTCCTATTAGAGGGGTGAGGGTTTTTCCTATTTTTTCTATGTTTCCTTCAGTTCGGCTTATCGTCAATTAAAAGTCCTAGGTAGGCAACTTCAGTCGCCCTAGCTATTTTTTCTTCGCCTATCTTGATCGTAATTCTGATATCTGGCTTGTTTTTCTGATAGAATATCATGTACTTAGTCTTTTTTTCATTTAGATTTAGTTTATTTCCATACGCCCACTCCTTGAAATTTTCAGGTCACTGTTCATGATATTTTCTAGCTCTTCCGCAGTTCTAGCTCGATATATTAGGTTAGTATCATCTGCAAATATATGATATTCTGCACTGAGCCTTAAGTATTTGACGTTATTGATATAGAGCAAGTATAGAACTGGTCCTAGTATGGAGCCTTGAGGAACTCCAGTTGTGAGCATTAATTGGTCACTCGAGATACCATTAACTCTAGATGAGATAGCTCCCCTCAGCAGATCATTCGCCGAGCCCCTTATTTCAAGGTTGTAGAGGGAGCTTAGTAGGACATCATGATGCACTGTGTCAAAAGCCTTTTTTAAATCTTTAAATACTGCCCCTATATAGTAACCCATATCAAGATAGTCATTTATAAGGTTCAGGGTTTCCGAAGTGGCCAGTTCAGCGCTGCTGCATTCTTGGAAGCCAAACTGCTTACTGTCCAGACCTCCATTTTTAGCAATAAATTTCCTTATTCTTTTCTCAAAGATTTTTTCATAAATTTTTCCCACGTTGCTTATTCAGGCCTATTCTGAACCCCGTTGGAATTTTCTTACATTGGTAGCATACGATTGTTAGAAAATTCCAGCAGAGTTCAGAATAGGCCTGATAAATTTTATAACTCAAATACTATTAATTTATTTTCGCGGAGAAATCAACGTTATTTTAAAAACGAGCTTCGCTCCTAGAAATTACATTCGAAATTGATATTTTAATGTTCATGTATGAAATTCCAAAGGCACAAATCTTGTGGAATCTATTCAAATATATGAAATTTTTTAATTTAAAAAAATGGAAGATAAAAATTTTATTAATAGAAATACTAGATGTCGTTGTAATCGTTATGTGATAATTATAGTTTCTCAAAGTTTTGACAGCCACCAGCCGTACTTGGCGCTGTGTATACTGTTTTCTAAATCGAGACGTTGTGGCAGAAAAGTAATTGTTGCTTGTTAACCTAAATTGTGATATTTATGTAAATTAAAATGGCTAATAATGCTAAGCCCGTTGTAAGTAACTATGTATTGATATTCTCTATTTCTAACAGATAAATATAATGCAGACCCCCGGGCAACCCTTACCCCATGTCCAGGAATTTAGCATAAGGGTTCCAAAAAATGTAAAAAAGAAACATCATGTAATGAGATTTAATGCTACGTTGAACGTCGATTTTGCACAATGGAAAATGGTGAAAATGGAAAGGGAAAACAATATGAAAGAGTTTCGTGGGATGGATGAGGACACTCCAAAGTATGTAGTTACTTCAAAAAAGGACGAGTTGTTTCTGAAATTATGAAATTCTTTTCCTTTAAGATTCGGTGCTGGTTCTGAATATAACAGGGAACTTAGGGAAGAAGTAAGGAGGAAGAAGTTTGGTATTATTGCTCGAAAATATAAGCCAGAGGCTCAGCCTTGGATCCTTAAAGTTGGAGGAAAATCTGGGAAAAAATTCAAAGGAATACGGGAAGGCGGTGTTAGTGAAAATGCAGCCTTCTATGTTTTCACTCATGCTCCTGACGGAGCTATTGAAGCCTATCCCCTGAATGAATGGTACAATTTCCAGCCAATTCAAAGGTACGAATAAGTATTTGCAGTAAAGATTTCACAACATTAAAAATTTAAGATACAAGTCTCTTTCAGCAGAAGAAGCCGAACAGGAATTTGGTAGACGAAAGAAAGTACTCAATTACTTCTCACTTATGTTGAGGAAGCGCCTAAAGGGCGACGAAGAAGAGACCAATGACCCAGAGGAAAATACAATTAAAAGTGCTGGCAAGAAGGCTAAAGAACTAAAGATTAGTGAAATGGATGAGTGGATCGAGTCAGACGAAGAATCAGAATCGGAAGGCGAGGAAAAGGAAAAGAAAAATGAAAGTGATGAAGAGGATAAGAAGAAAAAGAAAGCGAAAAAGGGTGGTCCTGAAAAGAAGAAGAAACGAGATGTTGATGATGAAGCCTTCGAGGAATCAGATGATGGCGATGAAGAGGGGCGGGAATTAGATTATATTTCGGATTCCAGCGATGAGTAAATCTTTTTTTTAGTCTTCAATTTTCTGAAATTCATTTTTTTCTCTTTAAAGCGAACCAGATCAAGAGGGAAAAATCGACAAGGAAATGAAATCGGTAGCAGAAGAAGACGCACTACGTAATCTCTTAACTTCAGATGAGGATGAAGATGATGAAAAGAAGAAGTCCGGAGGTGAATCTGCTAAAGAGGAAGAGGATAATAAGAAAAAAGAACAAAAGGAAACGAAAGAATCGAAAGATAAAAAGAAGAAAAAACTTAAGAAAAAAGGAAAAGAAGATAAAAAAGGTAAAGAAATTCATAAACTCATTTTAAATTAGTACTAATTTTATAAAACTTAGAAGTATCAAGCGACTCCAGCTCCGATAGCAGCGATTCCGAAGTAGAAAATAAGAAAAAGAAGAAGGAAACTAACAACACTAGTAATTCAAGATCAGCGTCTCCGAGTGTTTCTTCTGATGTAAATAAACGCAAGTTGAATAGCATGCCTACAGACTTGTCGGCTTCAGAAAATAGTAATAGTCCAGCTGCAAGTCCTGCTAAGAAGCCAAAAATAGAAACACCTTCATTACCTGCGACATTTGCAGGTGTAGTAAACGTCAACAGCAAAGAGTAATTAGTAATATCGCAGAATAATTGAATGTTTCATAATATTAATATCGTTTTCAGGGATTATGGTATAACCGAAGAAGCTGTTCGACGGTACCTGATGCGCAAACCCATGACCGCTACAGAATTATTAACTAAATTCAAGAACAAAAAAACTGGTGTCTCGAGTGAACGGTTAGTTGAAACTATGACACAAATATTAAAGAAGATTAATCCGGTTAAGCAAACAATTCAAGGCAAGATGTATCTAAGCATTAAAGCAAATAAATAAGTCATGTCAGGCTTAGAGATATGTTTAAATTTTTTGGATGATGTATCTTCACATAATTTATATTGTGTTAATTAAACTGGTTTTCCTAACAATTTATCAATACCTATGAACTTGATTTTATTTGGAATTTGTCTATGCCCCATTAAAACATCAATATCAGGTCTCTCAGTATAACATCTAGGGCATTAACCGAAGGTCTGCCAAAGCCAATGCGCAAGTAGCAATTTGTTTTCAGCCTCAACGCAACGGCGAATTTCTTCAACTCAAGGTGCAGTTATACCAAATTGAGGCGAGACGTCAACGTCGGCAGATGGCCCCGGTGATGGAAAGGCAGGCCATTCTTGCTTCGTTTAGTTATAAATTTTTAAAGCGCATCACACTAAAGCCCGTCAGTTACCAACCATCACATAGCCTTTGGTTGTAGACTCCAAGTGGATGCACAAGGTCTGCGGCAGGCGCACTAACCAGAGCCGGGACAGTGCGGCTTACGGAACAGGGACATAAGCTGGTGACATATACAAGCGTACATGCATTGCATTCAGCGGCTCCCTGGTATGCGGAGATTTTCCACTGACACATAATTGCATGGTTGCGTTCCGTCCCGGCTCTCACAGATAGCCCAAAAATCTGAGTAACGAGTCGCATGTGTTTGTTGTGTATGCTTGTGTGTCCTATGTCGAGTGCGGCAATGCAGAAAAAGTTGAAAGTAGCCCGACATTTGCGTGGCATGCGGAACATCCACGGAATATTTCGTCAGGTCGCATTTGAATACACACACTTCTATATTATCTGTCAACGAATGCAACGCATGTACGCTTGGATATGTCACCAGCTATACCGTCTGTACTTTCTTTGCGGGAAAGGTGACCGACAAAGCACGCCTTCGGATCTGTGGGTCACTAGCTTAAGAAAAGAACCACCTCTTTCCTAACTCTCATTCTCCCCGCTTGATCGGCTTACGCCACTGCGTCACATGCTAGATCAGCTCTCTTTCCTTAATTCATTTATTTGCCTTGGACATGCTCAGTTCCCTTTATCGTAGGGGAATACGGCATAGAGTCCATCCAGTAGCAAAAAGTGCTACTCTGCATTGATGGCTATAGTGTTAAAGGATGTATTGTCGAAGGCTTCCTCGATATCTATATTGCAGAAACCCCAAAATTTTAAGCGATAAAAAGGTTTCAGTTGATTATTATATAATTTACTACTGAGGCTCATTTAAGAAAGCTAAAACATTAATTACAATCTTAAAATACTTATAAATAAAGAAATCACAATAATACCTGTAACATAATATAACAGACGCATTATAAACTTAACAAATATTTTGTGTAGTCCGGTTCAGTTTCGCTCGTAAGATATGCATTTAAGTAAAGAACCGACAATACACGAACACCAGCCTTACTTAAAGCCTTGTGGTCAGCTGGTTTCAATTGAAGATTCTTCTGATCAACAAAACAATGCGTGGCCTTTAATGCTTCCTTACATTTTGCAAAAGGACTGCTTACATTTAAAACCACACCACCGCCAGCATTTATAACCCTTTGAAATTGATCTTTCTTCTGAACATGTAAAATCACGCGGAAGCCAGTAAATGCGCCAGTTATCTTCTCACAACTATTCGCAATTTTTGTTCTCCATCGGAAAGATGCTTTTGCAAGTGCTTGTTCGTTAGTTTCTAATTTTGCAAAGTTTACTGCGCTTGGATTTCCAAATTCGTATTGTTCTTCCTAAAATAGAATTTTCGTTGATTATATTTTTAATGACACAAAAATCAAGCTATACATCTAGAAAATAACCAGCGGATTTGCTATCGTCAATATATTTTAATTCGAGAATCCATTTTCCAGAGGCAATTCCAGAAAGAATTTTCTCCCCTCTATTTGGCTTTTCACATATTATATGTGTGCATGTCTCATCGAAGCTTACTAAGTTTTCGCAGACTTCCCCTCGCAGTAGCTTGATAGATTTAATCAAAGAATCCATGAGCTTCAAAAAAAACATTATTAGAGGAAAAAAATAAAAAAGCCATAATTTTACTACCGTATCATCTGAACATGATATACTGAATCTTGGTGTTCCCTTATGTTGCATACCACCCAGCTTGGATCTTTTTAGGGGTACAAACTCACTTGGATCAGTCCAACCAACCATTTCCTGAGTGGGGCCTACGTGTTCATCAAGTTTACCCTGTATATTTTCGACGTCCTCCTCGGAGCATTTTTCGTAGTCCTTTTTCTCTTTGCGGTTTTTTATAAAGTCACTTAAACGTCTAAAATTTGTTGACGGAATATGGTTTTCTTCATCCTGAGCATCGTGAGCAGCACCGACGGCACTCTTGTCAAGTTGGGAAACCGCTTGTGTGTTATAGTTTCCGTCTTCGAAATAATGCTCTCCTAAAGCTTCTTTCCACAGGCGTCGTTTTATATCACTTATTGTCTAACCCAAAAAAAAACGGATGTTACTATTTGGAGCAAGTAAAATTTAAGATTTGGGCGGCCTACCGGACTTGGCGTATAATTTTTTCTATCGATTGGAATGTAATAACGATCCAAGAACTCAAATCTTCTCTTTTGAACTTCTGGTGTACTGCAAAAATCTTTATAAATAGAAAAAAAAACTCTTTACTCTTATTTTTTTATGTGGCAGATCTAAGCAGAGGATTCTTTGTACTATCAGTCCGCCATGTCGCTGGTCACGTCATGGTGCAATGTCTAGTGGTAAGCTTAGTATAGGCGATAAAAACGGGCTGTGTGTATGAGGTGTCAAGAGGATGTTGAAGGGGATGACCATGAACCTTGTGTTTGGACTGATAGCTTAGTTTTAGATGGATGCAAGATTCTACGATCTGAAGTCTACGATCTAAGATCTTCCGATATGCTACCGAATCCTACCTCCAGCTCCACGAAGATGTTGACTTTACATCGGATGGCCCCTGGATACTCTTGTCTATACAAGAGTAACAGACGGAGGAGGGTGAAAGGCGAGTATTTCGGGCCTCAAAACGAAGCAAATACCGGACTGGTCCTCCAGGTTGCGCGGCAGGCTGACAACGTTCCATCGTAAAAACCCAGCCGTCACGAATCCTCAATGCAGGCCTCGGACAGGACGGACTCAACAGCAATGACCCAGGCAACGGAATATGGAATTCGATCTTGGAACATGGAACGTCAGGACGCTCAGCAGAACAGGCGCTCTCCGTTCGCTTTTATTAGTGCTTAAAAATATGACATAAAGATCACAGCTCTTCAAGAAACCAAAGGGACCCATAGTGATATAATGAATCTTAAAACCCACACGGTACTCTTCAGTGGATCACCGAATGGAAGAAAAAAAATATTCATAAGATGACGTGGCAGTCACCAGACGGGGTAACAAATAATCAAATTGACCATGCCCTAATTGAGAGAAGAGGGGCCACGAGTATGCTGGACGTTAGAACAATGGGAGGAGCGTGCTGTGGCTCAGACCACTATCTAGTCAAGGTGATATTGAGAAACCGGATAACAACCAAAACTCATAGGGGGCAAACTCAACCAAAATACGATATAGATAAGCTAAAACTGGAAGAAAGAAGATGCCTACCAGCAAGCTGTCGTACAAAACTTGAGAGAAATAGAAGAAGAACAGCCCAACATCAACCACAAATAGGAGCAAATTAAAAGCAGCATAAAGGGGGCCGCAGAAGAGGCAGTAGGCTGAGCCCCCAGACAGACTAGAGTTGACTGGTTTGATCAGGAGTGTAGAGCCGCAATTGAAGAGAGAAACCAGGGCCACCGGGAGTACATCGCAAGGCCAACAAGAGCAAGGATGGAGGTCTTCAAGCAAAAAAGAAGAATCACAGACAACCTTTGCAGAAAGAAGAAGGAATATCTAAACAGGAGGATCTTACAGATACAGGAAGACTTCAATGAAGGGAGAATTAGACAAGCGTACAAAGGAACTTGCCAGATCACCAATAAATTTAAGCCAAGGACGGACATCTGCAAAGACATAGATGGGAACCTATTAGCAGACCCTGATCGGATAAAAGAAAGGCAGAGATAGTGTGGGGCTGAGATTTGACGCCATCCAATACTTTCTTGGCTGTATGATCTGAAAGAAAATTCTCGATCCAATTCTTCAGTTTCTGCTGCCAGCGGTTGCATTAAACAACTTAATTCTCAACTTATCATCAAATGATGATTTGACCTTCGTGAATTTACAGGAATTTCTAGTTTGAAGTACTCACGACGATGCGATTCCCTCGGGGAACTCTTGTACACTCTGAAGGCGGATTCTTTAGTTTTACGTCCATGCATTCCCAATTCAACTATCTGTTCTACCTTGACTTTACGGATTTCGTAGAATGGGGAATGAACAAATACATTCCCGCATGTATGATCCTGGTGATACGAATAGCGACGGAGTTCACAATCACAGATTCCAGTTAGCCGATTGAAAAAAAATGAGTAAGCCCCAACCAATTGGCCTTCCCATAATGTCACAGAGTTCTCTAATTATCAACATTTTTCCAAGTACCTGGAATTTTCGGTGTTGGAGGTGTTCCATGTTTTGTTCCAGGTGTAACTGCTAGTTTTCTTAATCTCTCTGATACAGGTGTTTCTTTTCCTTCCATTTCTTTTAAAACATTATAAAGCATTTCGCGATTTGGTGTTGAAACACCCTTTACAAAGTCAGAAACGTTCAAAACTACTTGACTTGGTGATATATTTGGTGAACCTAAGGAGTTTGTAGAAAGACGCCGACCAGGATTTGTTAATTCCGATACTCTAGGATGTCGTATTGTAAATTGTTCATTATCTATATTTTCTAATTTCTGCTGGTTATCGCTGTCGTCTGATTGAAGAGCAATTTCTTTGGCAGCTTCTTGCACTAAAAATAGTAATTTTAACAAAATTTTAAATACTTTTAAATCAATTCTAACATTCTTTCATCGCCTGGTTGGATGTAGACGGCTTCGGCTGATTAAATTCATCTGCTTTGGTCTCGCTTAGTAGATAGGGTTCCAATTCTACTTTAGTTCCAAGTTTAGCACATTCTACTAGCCAATCACTAGTAACAACGGGATGACCTACAAAGAAAAGTTTTTGCATTACCTCTGAAGCACCATTATTCAACAAATGTTACCCCATCTTACAGCAGCAGTATATTTGGCCCCTTCAGGTGAACGGCATATAAGCAATGAACATTCTTTTCTAGCGTATACCTCCTGTACTGTAGCGCCCATTATTGTTCCGAGGGAAGCAATAAACAATCTTTCATTGCCGGGATACAAACTGATAACAAAACTCAATCCTTCGAGAGGTTTTGAATTTACTGTTGTTGGAATATAATCGTAAAAGTATGTTTTCTCGACTAATTTATTTTGTACCATTGCGTCTTCCTAGAAAAAGTCACGTCCTCAGATATGGTTTATTATATTCATACTCATTGCTTACAATCCAAAGATCATTCACAATATTCTTATATTGAATTGGCAAAGATTTTACATCGATAGGTCGACTAGAACTAACTAGAACATAATCAACAACATCTCTGTAATCATCATTAACCAAGAAACCTCCACAGTGTTGAACGTCTTCTCTGATATACCCAACGTTTTCGCACTCTTCATGTACATAAACGGTCAGTCCATCGAGGAAATAATATTCAGCTGTACAACGTGTAGAACCAATAGATGAATCTTGACTTGTGGATCGTGCTGGAATGTAGTTAAACTCTGGCTCTGGATTTTTATAACCAGCAAGAAAATTTTTTTCCTCTATTTCAGAAGTCGCTGACAAATTACTCCCGAACTGTAACCGTTTCCTTGGAACAGCAGGTTTCCTAAAGCTGTGATTCATAGTTTTGATGGTCTGTAGGAAAATGCATTAGTAAATAGAAGAAGACCGAATAAGAAACGTAATACTCTTTTGCTAGATGGCGAAGGTGCTTCTGGTTCTTGTGCATGTTCGGTCGGGGGTTGATATATATATTCTGTTTCTTCTGCAGGCTGCTTCAAGGTAATGCTTTTTACAACCCAATCAAATACTAGGAAAGAGGCTCTAAACAAAATAAGCATAAATTAACTTTTGTCTATGCATAATAGCTTTGGTACTGTACAACTTAAGGAAACAGCTATATTTAAGGTGACTAGTCTACAAACTCCAAATTTATAATGTTGTTATTTACTGATTTCGTTCGCTATACTTTATTTTCTGAGAAAAACTTTAGATCTTTACAAGTTTACCACTTGGTGATTCAGATTTACAAGTTTAGACTTTGGGGATACAACGTCGAGACTTTTTTTTATCTTTTTTATATGGAAAGAGCTCAGAAATAACAATTTGTACTACCAGTTTATAATTTCATTCAAGTCGTGGTCCAATGTCTAGAGGTAAGCTTATTTCGAAAGGGAGTTCAACGAAAAAAAATAGCGAAACTAAGAGCAGTCTGGGTTTAAGAATGTTGGAGGAGATATCTATCAACTTTGCATGTGAATGTGCGCGAAAATGAGAGATGCAGACTGTAGAAATTAGTGGAGTGGGCTGATCTTGCGTTGCAGTCGCAGAGTTAAGATAGTGTGATTTTCGGTAGAAGTGGCTATTATAAAGCAGTAAAATTTTGTATCTATGATGGGGACAAATAGCGTTATCAGTAATGAATTTTGTGGCGCGGCTTTGTTCTTTATCTAGACATCTGTATTCCAGACCATACATTTAAAATATGGGAATTTTGGTTCAGCATCCATCTCTCCGCAAATGGTACAAGTATTATTTTGTCGGGATAGCTTAAGCGGTTAATTATGACAAGACTAATTTCTTTGTGAATTCAACAATCACAATCGACCATAGGAGTGGCAAGAGAGTTCCTCCATGTGGGCACCCTTTAACGGCGTTGACTGTAACGGAACCCTAATCGCAGGTTAGTTAGTTATTTTTCTGTACATTAGCATCGATATGAGCCATTCTGCCAGGCAATGATAAATGGTTAAGCTGACTAGCCTAAAGAATTTGCCTTAAGTACTAGCACTAACACAAAAATCTACTTCAGAGTGTTGAATTGGTAGCAGATGATTGTGTACATATGATGTAGACGAGAGAAATATGTTAAGGTGAAGCAATTTGGGGTAAGGAACATTTCAGGTCCCATGCTATGCGTAGATTTAGTAATTATTGCCCAATGTAAAGAATAAGTGCGACATTTGCAAGTTTTCAGCAATTGGAAGTCCATAGCTGAATACTTGCAAATGACTGCAGGCTTGCGTTTCCGAAATCGCCCTAACTTACGGTATGTTGCAATCCTTTAGTTTTTTATATTCAGCTGCATTTAATTGTCCCGTAATGATATGAGTTACTTTTTCATTTAATTCATCGTATCGGACGGCTCCACTAATATTTAGAATTTTATTCAATTTTTCCTTCTCAGTGGCAGTAAATCCAGCAGAAGTGACCTTTAAGAAAATTATTAACTTAATCACACTTGTACGAATTATACACAAAAAACCTACACAACAACCATCAAGAAAATTGCCTGCTTTTTTTACATCCTCTAATTTTAATTCTTTCAAGATATCCTTATAAGTTTTTTCAGAAGATGTGTCTGCTGTACACGTTCCTCCAGTTACGGTTTCATTTATTGTTTTATTTGATGGTGGCAAATCCATATGCGAAATCGCAGATATATCTGTGCAATCTGGATTGAAATTTGAAACACTTGTTCCTGAAATAAAACCGGTTTTTAGGAATAATAATAATGATATTCTGTGTGAATTATAAGTAACTACCGCTAAGTTTTGTTGGCGTTGAAACTTTTATCTTATTTACTTTATAGTGTTTTGTCGGCAATGCAAAACCTTTTGAAACACTATCTACTATCCAGTCTGGCAAGAGACATTCTTTCTTAAATTTCATAGCAGCGTTAAATTTTTCAGAATCTGCATGTTCTTTCTCAATAATCAATATATCTGGGAAAAAGTTAAAACTTATTCATTTGCATTGAACAATTAAAACCAAATATTACTCACCAATTACTTTTGATTTGAATGCCCTAACGTACGCTCCACCATTTTCTGTAATTAACTTAATCATTTCTTGCTTCTTATACTCTTGTAATCCAGAAGATGTAATATTAAGAGCGTGAAATACTGGCAGTTTGTGTTTATCGAATTCGGTGCTTGTTGCAGAAATAGTTTCTGTCAGATTTCGCTCCCAAACATCGTCCAGCCAATCGGTATGCATAATAGGAATACCATTTAACCCTGCTTTTTCATATTTATCAGATCTTACGGTATTTGAAATAAGATGGCTGCACTGCATGTTCAAATCATCAAAGTAATAACCGCCCATCCATGAAACCATATTTTTAATTTTGCGCTGTAGTAAAATATAATTCGTTTTAATAAAGCAAACTTTTGCGGAACTTTTTCTATTAATTAAAATTAAATTTTAGGAGCCGTTAAAGAATATTCAATAAAACGTGATTTACATTTTTGTAAAGTAGACTTTCGCTGTTCTCAAATGATAAGAATTAAAATGTAATTGGTGCTCGTAGTAGATTCAATCGTTGATGCAGAATTTAAGAAGGAATGAACCCAAATTACTAAAATACGACCAAGCAGTTTAGAAGTTCATAAATAACGAGGTGACGGAATCACCTTCCTTCTTCTTTCACGGCTCTACAACCGGGATTTGGATCTGGCCTCTCGCACTTGCTCTCTCCACGGATCCCGATTCCAGGGGTGGTAGCACGTAAGTTGTTTCAATCGACCTTTTCATACAAAAATTCAGAATTTGGCATCCCTAAGCTCTGGGCGCCCTGGTCTACGCCATCCTTCCAGCGGAGGTTGGGTCGTTGTAGAGTCTCGGAATCGTCCTTCCTCACATAAGGGGCCCAACAATTCTCCGAAGGATTTTCCTCTCGAACACGGCTAAGGGGTTCGAGTGCTTTCTGCTAAGCACCCATGTCTCGGATGCATATGTGAGTACCGGTATGACCATCATACACTAGGGAGCACGTGATTACCCTCACTTGAAATTTCGATGTGAGACTTGCTGCAATGACTCTATTCGTGCTAACTATATTTTAAATTATTTCTGGTTCGTTATTTCACAGTTCCTAATAATGAAAATGATTAAATGAAAAAAAGGTAACGGGAAATCCAAACTCAACCGCTCGGGAAATAAAGGAGAAAGCTGAAGTTTCAGCAAGTGTTTGGACACTTGGAAGGATAATTAAGCAATCCCCAAATATTCCCCGCAAAAATCTGCAGAAAAAACCATGCTTGCTTCAACATCATAGGGAAGCCACATTGAGATTTTGTAGAGCTGATCTAAGTTGGGAGAGCGAGTGGGATGTGTGATTTCTTCGGACGAACAAACATTAAATTTGGATAGTCCTGATGGCCTTCGAGCTAATACCTGTGCCCTCATACAAATTTTTTACAAGTCACTAGAAAATGGATTGTTTGAAGATCTTCAAAAAATGAAGGACCAGCGAAATATTAATAATACAAAAAGAAATTTAAAACAAATAAAATACATTCGTTTTATGGGTTTTTTAATGACTGAGAGTAATCAAGTGCTCCTCTTTCAAAGCAAGTAAAATGCAAAAATTTGGATTTCCCGTTACTTTTTTTTCTTTCAGTCATTTTGATTATTAGGAGCTGTGAAATAACGGACTAGAACCAACTTAAGAAATGGTTAATATGACTCGAGTCACTGATAACGGATTCTTCCTCAGTGACCCCAAAAAACCCCATATACCGATTTTCATAAAAAAATAATTTTTCTTACGGTAATAAATTAATTTTGTCCAGGTTTTCGGGATTTCAGACCACCGTGCGTCATCAGACCCGAAAGGTGGCGGCGGTCCAAGCTTTCTTCTTCTAGCGAAGGGCACTAGGGCCATTTCCATTGGTTGCATACTCAGTTCCTCATCTTGGCAATAAGCAAAAGTAAACCCGAGTTACACTTTCTTTCACTCTTTTCAATTATTACCACAAAAATGTAACACTTATGTCTTCTGTACTACATTTGAATAAATGGGCTACATGGCATATGAAATGTAATCTACTATTCAAACATAACAATTCTTTATATAGTTTACCTTTTTCTCTACTGAAAACCCAGATGCAGTTATAAATAAATTTCTCATAGGCGTTATAAAAACAGGCGATGTCCCCAAAGGAATTGATTGCGTCTCTAACAAACACGTCACTAGACATTTCGGACCAACAATTCTGAAAAAAATAATATGAATCTTAATGCACGAAACATTAACAGTTTTATTATACTTACAAGCAATTTGAAGCCTGTAAATAATCGAAAACCTCTCCAGAAAATTCGTTTAGAATGAAAATATCTCTCTTGGTTAATACATCCCTATTTATTTGAAGGCAATCATTTGCTATGACAAATTTTATATTCTCGTCACTTTCTACGTATTCCTTTAGATGCTGCAATTAGAAATAAATATGTTATAAGACAAGTTACAAGAAAATGAGCCGTTGAGAATTATAGTGGCGTGAGTCAAAAATTTTCAAAAACTGAGTTGACTTGGGATAATATTTAAATGCCGTTGCCTAGACAAAGATTCTTTAATATAATTTAATTCCTCTTTCATTAGCTAAAAACTAATGAATGCGGATTGAACCGATTTATTTATACCTTATATTCTTCCTTGACTTCAAACATATATGTATATATATAAAAAAGAGGAAAAGAACCACAAAAGTAAAAAATAAAATAAAATAAAGGGGCTGAAGGTCCCGCTAGCAAAGCGGCAATAGGGAATTAAAACAGTTATGCTTAAGCACTGAACACATTAAAATCTGCGGATTGCACCGATTTATTTATAAAACCTTATATTCTTCCTTGACTTCAAACATATATATATTTTTGTCTACTTTTCTGTTCAATTTATCGAGAAAGTTTACCTCATATGCGGCACCCATATGCTCTGATATATCAGATATGCCAGTCTTAACAATAAAATGAAACTTAAGACCGGCCTCCTTAAAGCTAGCTTCTTCAAAAGACATGATTATTTAAAAACGATTGAAAAATATAAGAAAAAATTAACTTAATTTGAACCAGGTTAAAAGAATACGCGCGAGCGTCTGTCGAACAGTCAACTGAGCAGCTGAGCGTCTTGTTCTTGAAATTTAAATAAGCTACAGCATATGTACACTTCTTGAGCGGAACATGAAAATAAGTATAAGGCGGGGTTTACATCTGCAATTTATTCGCGAATTTTTTGTTAGGAATTTTATTCACAAAAGTTCATTTCCTTTCGAGCAAGAAGTTCTACAAGCCAATGTAAACTAGGCTAGTGCTAGTTTTCACGCGTTTGGTTTTGCGTGAAAAATGTTTCGTTATGTTCTTCCGCTCCCCGACATCCCACTCTATAACAAATTTTGCCGCATTCTTGAGATCTTTCTCTATAATTTGGAAGTTTCAAAAGTTGCCCCTGTTTTGTGTAATTTAAATAAATTTCATAAAATTCTGGCCACTTTATAAGCACTTTGTCCGTCATATTGGATCCGCCATTTTGTTTTTTTAATTTTGAGTAGCAATTCGTAATCAGCATACTCGAAATACTCTTCATTCGAAATTGCATAAAAGGCGCGTTTCATTTTCATTGGAGTACGTACTCCGGGGTAGTTCAGCGCACATTCAGCTGTGGCAGCATCTACTCCGATGTGCGCCCAACTACGCTGGCGTACGTACTCCAATGAAAATGAAACGCGCCTAAGATCTGACCACTTTATTAAATCGGACCAGTAGAAATACACAAAATAACCATAAACTAGAGTGATCTATCGGTTTTGGGTCGGTGGAGCATAGAGATAACGCCAGGTTCGCTTTATGCTTTATTTTTTGGAGACTAGATCGGTTTTTCTGAAATATGAAGCGGATCTTTAAATTAAAGTATATTTCTCCTGAAATCGTTACCTTAATGCTAGATGCGAAATAAAAAAAACACACTTTAAACCAAAATGAAGATTATGAGGAAATTACTCCTTTTAAAGCAATATCTTTAGACCAACATACATATTTGAAATGAACAACGAAAAATTTCCGTGCTTTTATTCGACTCTTGATGTTTTTTTTATTAAAAAATATCTTTTTGTGCTTTTATTATAATTTACATTTTTTTTGTAATTGAATTGGAATAACAAAATTACACGCTTTTTCATCTTACAACAAATGTTTAATATTCTAAAACAAAAGACAGTACTAATCACTTTCGCTATCTGTAGGAGGTTTTTCATCTTTCTTTTCATCAGTCTTGTAATGTCGATATTCTTTCTTAAGCTCCCACATATTTTTATGTGGATTTTTCATATTATAATCACAAACTTCTTTTAAGATTTCCTTTAAATAACCAATTGGTTGTTTAGTTATTTTAACAAGATCCTTGATATTATAATATTGATGCTTTTCAAACGCATTGAATAACATATCGAGAACTGAATTCTTATCGTCACGTGCTTTCTTTCCTTCAGCCTTTTTTCGCTCTTTATACTCAATCTAGAAGAAAACGTTTATTAATAATAATGCAATGAATAAGTTTTTCCGTAACATACATTATGCTTGTGATCTTTAACTGGCTTAAAGTTCTGAACAATTTTATCAATAGCTTGAACTTTCTTTTGCGGTACTGAAGCCTTTTTAATAGATTCACATTTAAGTTTCATATAGAAATTATCTGCAATCGGACGGCATTCTAATTTTTGTACAATTCTGCCTTCCATATACAATTTCTCGCATTCTGGAACTACTTCATCAGTTTTAGTAGGAACAGCATGCGAGAATACTCCTAATGTTTGTTTAGTAACAACAGATACGTCAAGACGATGTTCTTTTGGAATTTTCTCAGTTGGATCCAAATTAACTACAGAGTCTGAAAGGGTCAGCGATACTTGAGCCTTTTGTCCAGGCGTTTTACAAATTGTTAACTTGGCAACTTCCATTTGACTTGAGGCTTTCTCCCATTTATTAGCCATATATTTAGGTACTTTTACTAGCCAAACGCCACGACCAGCATTTGATAAATCGAGCTCCTTATCGATATGCTTAACTTCGTCTTTGGACATTTTAATATTTTATAATTTGTATCGCGATGTTGTGAAATGTGTGCTAATTATGGCACTTCAGCAGCCACTAATGAGGATGTTTATATGAATTTTTCCTGTCAAAACGACAGTGGAATCAGCTGTTTGACACGCTTCTAGCTTCAGGTAAATGATTTTCGAACTTGTGAGTCAAAGCCAAACTACAGGGTCGTGCCGGGGTAGATTTAGGATTTGAAATTCGAATATTTGTAACACGCGCAAAGGAGGACCGGAAGAGGGATAGTCTATCTATAGTATTATTTATTAGTATGGGGGCAACCCATATATTGGACACCGCGGCCAAGTTAGGCATATGGCGTGCATGCACCACTAACGGAAAAGACGAAGGTCTTTAATTGAAGAAGACCGAACGCCTTTCTTCTAAGCTAGATCAGAGCCAGGACATTCACAGAGATCATGTGTGGAAGTGTCGTCGCCTTTCATACAGAATCGGCGTTCTGTCTTCTCAGACAGTTTTAGCTTGTCGAGGTGGTACAGCAGCCGCACATGGTTAGTCAGATATCCCACTAACAGCCTAAGATCCGCCATATTTAGAGTGATTACGTCCCGTAAGGCAAAGGGTCTTATTAGTTCTTTAGCCAGTCTAAGACCAGAGAAAATTCGTCGACAACCAGTGACCAAAGAAGCGATTCCAATACTCCACATTGAAGCCAGCTCTTAATGGTGGAGACACGTGAGGGTGAGGGTGACATTTGGTGGTCAAGGAACGCACATAAAGCAATTACCTTAGTGAGAAGGGCTTTCTCGATTTTGCTGATTTGTAAAGCCTAGGCAACATTTTTCGATTTGAGTTGGTGATCTGAGAGCTATTTAAAGAAAGGAAGAGCTCAAGCTTGCACCTGATTTGCAAGTTCGTTTTCAAAACAAATGAGGTTAAGCTGAGTGGTCTACACGATTAAGGCATCTCTAGGGGCCTTTTGCCTTGTTTAGGGATAAAAGCCGCCACGACTCTCCTCCATATGGTTTATTTAATTTGTTAATCACAAATGGCCTACCTTGTTTATGCGTAAGACGGTTTTAAGCTTAAAATCGGTTTAAGGCGAATTGCCTGTATAAACAGATTCGGATTCTCTCTCAGACAATTGAAAATTTACGTTCTATATTATGCATTAACATAACTTTAATCACTTAACCGGAATAGAGTGAGATTATTCTTTTAATGTAAAAGCAAAATTAGGCATTTTGAGAACTCACACAAACACACAATAATTTGTCTTTAGCTGAAATAAATTAAGCTTGAGACGAATTTCGACTTAAAATGTTTATACGGAGCCGGATTCTGTCTTAAGCCGAAATTCGACTTACGCATAAACAAGGTAATACATATATACAGATATTTTTGACATCAACAGCCAATATTATAACCATTATAGATTTTTTCTCCTTTATTATACACCCTATCACATTACATCCTATAAACAGTCTCCATAATTTTATATAACACTGATATCAAACCACAAGCCTACCCTTTCCCTAAATGTTGTGACTGATTTTACTAGTTTTATTTCCTCTGATTTAAAAACTTTACTGCTGCTTACATTCATAAGATGAAATTTATGTGCTTGGCTGGCTGAATAATTGTGCACATCTACATTTTTACTAAACAGATACTCGAAATTCCGGCAGTAATTTATTCTCTAATCTGTAGATAAATGTTAGTACATTCCCTTTAACTTCATTGTCTATTGTTAGATATCCTAACTCTTTCAACATACCATTTACACTTTCAGTACGTCTTTTGATTTGAACAGCTCTCATTCCTTTATTGAAATTCTTTTGCAATTTTGTTATTTCCATCTTATTTGTCATAGTTAATATCGTGGAACAGTACTTTATATGTGGCACTAAAATTAATTTAAACAACAACTCTTTCCCTTTCTTGAAATGACTTTTTCTTAATTTGTACAATAAATTAACTTTCTTTGCCATTTTTCCATCTTAACATGATCTTTGAATAAGCCTGCCAACTTTCCTAAATCGAAATGGGGGACGGAACGAGATTTTTCTATGCGATCATGAAAAAATAAAATAAGCCTATATAGTCCGGGAAATTAGCAAAAAAAACCCACGACAGGAGACAAAATTCCAAAATGGCTGAAAATTGGTCCTTGAGACTTTTTAAGATATGACTTACATATATGTTTTTTATTGTCAGTTAAAAAAAATTCGAAAAAAACCAGTTTTTGAATGATTTTTATTCCAAAAAGGGATATCTCCGGCGGCCATGTTTTTTTTGTGGTTCCGAAATTGTTTTCTTAAAATGTCCCAAGGAAGCTGTGGACCAATTTTCAACCATTTTCGAATTTTGTCTCCTTAAAATGTTAATTTCCCCGGACTAATAGTTCAGTCAAACTAGGGTTTCATCTCGGAATCAGGGGTGATAAGCTGATAATTTGTATGAACCTTTGTTTTGGCATTCTAAATCATGCGTCAAAAGTCTCATATAATCTCGTGTCCGCGTCTTGAGATATTAGAGGTCAAAGGTCACAAAAATCAGTTTTTCGCAAATATCGTAAATTATGGGCTTTACGTAAATTTTGGTTAAGTAAAGTTTGTTCATTATAAAAATCTGCATAAAAATGTCTTATACACCAATAGTTTTCGAGATATAGGGCTGAAAAGGAGAATGGAAGGGGCGTTTTTTACATGGTGTCCCCCGTAGGCCTAATCGTTGGGTTACAAGTTATGATAAAATTCTGTTGATTTTCTCTCTATCTCTTCTATTTCCACTTCTTCCATATTGCCATCTTCATCTACAATCAACTCAGAAGAAAATAATGAAGTGATCGGTGTCATCATCGTTGAACTCATATTCAACGGTTGTATCCTCCGACATACTATTGAGACACGACTGGCTCTGACAAGAGCCATACGCTACGGAACATGGCAATCTTACTTTTCTACATTCACTCATGGAGCTTTATAGTAGTTGCGCACCCCCGAATTACAGTCTAATTTTTCTCTTTAAGGGCCTTTAGGCTTAATACGCAAAGGGAATACGAAGAGAACGTACTACCTAGACGTAAAAACAGTGCATGTACATATGCAATCATGTGTATAAAAACAAAGTTTGTTCATATGTATTAATATTTTTCCGCCTCCTTAATCCTTTCCACCTGATGCACAATATACTATTTGAACAAAAACTAAATGCGGGACTTGTGGGACGAATTTGACGTTTGGGGGACAATGTGGGGCGCTTTTAATAACGGGGAACTATACAAGCAGATGCGGGACTGTCCCCCCTAATGCGGGACGGTTGGCAGCCTTATCTTTGAAACTTAAGATGTTATCAATAATTTACTCCAAGATATTTGCATCTTTGAACCCACACTACAAAGCCACTCATATACAAGCGATAGTTCTTCATTGATTTTGGCAATTACATTCTGTATACTTTTACCTCTACCTTATCCAAACAATTTTCTATAAAAGTTTTGCATTAAATAACTGGCATTTCCAAGCTGATTTTTGCTACTTTTAATCAATCTATCCAAGCCGATGGATTTCCGTAAAAATCAATTTCTTTATTTTAAGTTCTTCTACTTTATTGGGGGATCGAGTCTAAAACAAATTAATTCATGGATAAAATAACTTCTATGCGTTTTGGTTTCGTAATGTCAACAATTTTTTTATTTAATAATAAATTTTATTACTTCGTTGAAGAACGAGTACGTTTATTCCAAGCAAAATTAACGCCGTAATTTTTTACCCTTTCCTTTTTGCTAGATTCTTCAGGCTCATCCACAAACCACTTCCAACCATTCTTCTCGCAATGCACAATAGCTTCCTCCTTGGAATTGAAGTCAACTTGCATATTGGACAGAGGATCTCCACTAAAATATAATTTATGTGATTTCCATTTTTAATGCTAAAAGAACAACTTTACGAGGAACACCATCCCATTAAAGGATTTTCCCATCTTTCTCTGTTGTCGAAATGTATTTGCCAGTGATGCGTATTATTTGTTCCGCTTTGCATTGCATTTTTTGATGGCATATAAATACGAACTCTTCTTGTTTTAACATGTTCCTCGGGAACGCCAGTGATAGGGCTGATATCTACCTAAAATAGATATAACATAACAAGGATATAACATTGTTAGTTTCGTATTTCGCTTACGTCCTTTGGGACTGTTATGGTACCAGCGAGTTTTTGTTTCTGTTCTAGTTCTTCCGGATTAGAAATAATTAAGGAGACATCTACTATCGGGGCTTCTTTTGTAGAAGCTTGTCTTACCGCAGGCGTTGCAAAGACAGCTCGGGTCCTATTCGTATTAGAATTTGATTATGTCACAATACAAAACTAGGTTATATTTATTTTATTGATAGTACCAAACTGATCCCTGCACTTTTGGCAAGACACGAAGGAGACAAGCCATAGCGAAATGTTTTTCAAAAAATTAATGTGGTGTAAACTAATTTACTTCGTAAAAATATCTTAATTTTCCTTCCCTTCACGAATGTTGACAGTTGTTCTAAGCAAACTGTCAAAACTTTAGTTTCGAAAAGGTTTTCGATAATCGATAACAATTCAGCCGCTAAAAAGAATTGCGGAAGTGGATTAGCTGAGTTCGGTTAGTTGCTTCAACCCAGAGCTGCACGGGCAAATTTTGCGGCAATGGGAATGTTTATTATCAAAGTTTTATTACTATATTTAACTTTTTTAAAAAAAAAATACACAGGATATGTTCGTATAGTAAAAGGAAACATTCTTAAACAGAAAACTATTAATTTTGCAATTGCAAACAGAAATCAAATGGGCGAAATTGGCTAAAGGATGTTGACATCTTTATAGCCAATTCGAAATTGATTGAAAATTGAAACACGTCAATAGGCCGCCATCCACGGTCACACATGTATGACGAACTTCTTTCGAAAAACAACAATCATTTACACACACATAGAAGTTTTGACATTTCTAAGCCATCAACAGGGAAAATGAAATGATTTTTTATGAAACAAATATTTCTCGTAAGTCAAAAAATCAAAACTAACCGTGTTCTACATGTTTTATATGGCATTCACAAAAATTTCCACATACATTGAAGCAGGTATGAAGGAAATATTAAACCAGACGAATATTTTCTTCATACGGAGGCCAACTTCGAAAATGTGTATTTTTACACGCGCATACAGTGAGATAATTTCGATGTTCGCCGTATGTCTCATACTTGTGTGACCGTGGATGGGGGCCTAATCTTGTGTCAGTTGTAATGTGCAGCTGGCGTAGCGATGGCACCAACTTCGAGACATCGGTATAATGTAAATAAGTCTGAAAATGGACAACAAATCTCAAGGAAAATGTTTAAAAAAATCTCTAGGGAATCTAATAGCTCAAAGCAGAATCAAAATCAGTAAGTATAACTATAATATAGCTATATATTCACGAACTATTGACCAAACAGGCAGCCGGTTTCTTCGTCCAGAGCAAACACTTTAGTTCCAGGGATTGATACAGCATTTAAGGCGTTTGTAAGTGCCCGCTTTTGCTCAGCTATTTGGGCATATATAACTGATTGCGATGAAACATTCAATTACTGGGAACCTTTACATTATATTATTTACGGACACGGACTACAAACATGGGAATATAGCCCCCCATTTGCCTTGAGATCTTACACCTATCTCATGGTGCAGGGCGTTCCAGCATGGATTTACAATAAAATCTTCAATCCAAATCCAATAATAATTTTCTATTTTATTCGCTGCATGTTAGGATTAGGGTGTGCTATTATGGAGCGGTATTTATACAAGTAAGATAGTCATACTTAATACTAGTATGCGTTATACATTCATTTTAATTTAAGAGCGATTTGCCGAGAATTTGGGATTCATATTGGACGACTTTGGTTAATATTTCAGCTGTTCAGCGTAGGGATGTTTATATCTAGCACCGCTTTGTTGCCGAGTTCATTCTCCATGTATTTTGGAGGAGCTGCTTTAGCAGCTTGGTGGCATCAAAAGTACAGCTTGGCTATATTTTTGGTTGCTATATCATCCCTTTTGGGATGGCCATTTGCTGCTTTAGTAGGTGTCCCCATTGCATATGATATGCTAGTGAGGAGGAAATTGGTGAAAACATTTGTTATATGGACAATTATATCAGCTGCAACAATTCTCACTCCTATGATTGTGATTGATTCTACTTACTTCGGGAATGTAGCAATTGCGCCGATGAATTTGATTTTGTACAATGTATTCACCGATCATGGTCCAAATCTTTATGGGGTTGAGCCGTATTCCTTTTACCTAATCAATGGATTTCTTAATTTCAATATTGTTTGGGTACTTACTTTTTGGGCGTTTTATAATTTCTTAAACTAAATTCACTTATCAATTATATTTTCAGGTTTTGGCTCTACTAACACCCATTATGTTAATAATCGACTATTTATTTGTTCCAGCAAAATCAAAGAGCACATTGAACTATCCTCATTGGCTTAGTATATCAGCATTGTACATTTGGTTAGCGGTTTTCTTTTGGCAACCACATAAGGAGGAAAGATTCCTTTATCCAGTTTATCCATTAATAAGTCTTTGCGGTGCGATTACCGTTGATATTATCCAAAAACTATTCTTTCGTTTAAAGGATATATTCATGAAATTCGACGCCGGAACACATTATTTAGATCATTCAATGTTTATCGCACTATCCATTATGTCATTAAGTACTCTCCTGGGAATGTCTAGAATATTTGCTCTCTATCGTAACTACCACGCACCTATGGACCTCTTAATGGAATTAAACGAATTCAAAAACTCCGCTCAATATAAAAATGACCAAATTTACAATATTTGCACAGGAAAAGATTGGTACAGATTCCCAACAAGTTTCTTCTTACCCGCGCAAAATTTCCGAATAAGATTTTTAAAGTCGGAATTTGATGGAATGTTGCCAGCATACTACTCGGATGGACAGAATGCAACCGCAATTATACATCCTTATTTTAACGACATGAATCAGGGAGTAGATGATATGCATTTTGATTATCAAAAGTGCAACTTTCTTCTGGATTTGGATGTTGGAAAATATAGTGATCTTGAACCTAACTATGCTGCCAGGACAAAAGAATGGAGTTTAATGAAGAGTCTTCCGTTTTTGAATCAAGAAAGATCTCACAAAATATTCAGAGCATTTTACATTCCTTTTGTCAGTGATAATTATATTAGTTATGGCGACTTTAATTTACTTAAGAAAAAGAGACTTAAACTTAGTTAACTTTTATAGTTGTAGAGTGTAGAGAAAGACCAAAGTAATAATTGCAATGTCTGTGTTGTTTTTACATTTAATTTAAGAGTGCAATAAATGATTTTGTTTTATTTAAAGAAAATTTTAAATTTCTTGTTGGAAGCTAATCAGAAAGGTAAAATCCTTGTCCTTAGGATTGATGAGATATTGATGCAACTGAGCAGGGATTGTCGGTGTTCTACGATATCAGTGGAATCCGAGTCCGAGAAATCGGCTCAAAGGGGAGGAGTTCTGGCCCACAACAACAGATCTATGAAGAGAACAGATGAATCACAAAAAAGGATCTAAAATTCTAAACAAAAGAGACGGTTTCAACTAGGCAGCTCACATTGTGGCGCATGAAAGAATGCTAGCCAGGATTTTCAAAGGTAGACCATCAGGAAATAGAAGAGTAGGACGACCAAGAAATAGGTGGTTGGAAGACGTTCTAGAAGATGTACGGAAACTTCGTATAACAAATTGGAGAGAGCTAGCAAGACTACTGGAAGACGAGACCGAGTGCTATAAGCACTGTAGTGCCATTCAAGAAGAAGAAGAATCGGCTCTATAATTCGAACTCGCGAAAAACGGGCACTCACTTAGAGGTGACTCTGGAGGGCACTAGATCAAAAGGATGTTCGCAGGAAGGAGTTCTATCTCTATTTCGGTGGTGCCTTGTTATAGATGTACTTGGTGATAACCGATAAATCAAAGGTACTACGTCAAAACAACTGAAGCACACTCTTGATTTGGAATTCAGCCTTGCATGGTCCTGCCGATTTACATGAGCGCCTACAGCCAAAATCCATGTCTGGTCTACGCATGACCATGTACATATCTATATTCTCGCCAAACGCTTCATGACGACTAAATAGTATTAATTGTTCACTGTTTGTCCCTTTGGAAGGAATTCGAAGTACAGCATATTACGATAATCAAAGAAAACTGCCATTGGAGGGATTTTACTTGGGTTTTTGAGCTTCGGTTCATTTTTGAGCACGTGACGAAGACTGTTGGCTTGCTTGCATATTGTACTCATACGCAAATGTTTCGTCGCCAGCTGTGATGTATTTCATTTTTCGTCTCATTTTTTAGCGATCTCGTCGATGCCCTTTTAAACTGAAGCGGGTACCAGTTTCTTGATATCGATGTTTTCTTCGCGTTGTTGGACGTTAGAGGTCAACCAAAAATGAAGCAAATCAACTACCATTTCTCGGCCACTTTGAAGCTTTTTTATACCTAAAAGTATGGTTAAAATAAACAATTGCTGTAAAAACACTAAGTAACAGATGGGTCCGAAATTCCGCGTGGTTTTTGTATGTGAACGTCCAAGTTTAGGAGTCGCCCTTTGTACTGTCCGTCCGTCATGTCGTATTGGTCATGGTGCAAGTAGTAAGGATGGTTTACAGGAAGGAATAGATTATTGGATAGATTTATAAGAGTGTAGAGGATACTGAAGGAGGAGGCGATGAACCTTGCGTTGGAACTCCTGGGTGTTATAGAAGCTCACACCAAAGAGAATAAATTTGCACGAAGCCCACTGCAACAAAAATAAAAGGTTGTGACGCCGGCAGTACCAGACTATCAAATAAATAAGCAGATCTAAGCGGAATTTTGGAATTTAGGTACAGATATACTAGCTTACAGAAAGAAGGTTTAAACGCTGGGCGTCCATAAATGATCTTGTGTGAACGTAAACCGGTTTCTTCCTATGCCACCTGCAGAGGACCCTCGCGGAGAATGTGTTTGCCCTTCACGTTCACTACCCGCGATAACGAGGAGGAGAGGCTCGTTCTTTGGTGCAACCTGTATCGAACAGATTAGTTTAATCTAGTAAAAACTACACAAATCTCTAGCGGAGACTGCTGGCCTTGTTCAAAGGATCTTGCCAACAAATCTGAGGTACAGGATCAGTCAGGATAAAATGGCCTCCGCAGTATTTGTGAACCCTGCAATTTATTAAAAGAAGAAGAAGAAACCTACACCAGACACAACTTAACGGAAACTACAAAAAGAAGCCGTTCCATAACAGTTATGGCGTAAGTTTAATTAATCAAATTCACATTTATGGTATTTTATTTCCATGATTGTTATCGTAAATATTAAATGCTAATCAAATACGTTGAATTAATGAAAACAGGATGACGTTTTTCCGCATTTTGAGCTCTTATGCATCCGTTTCCGAGAAGTTTTTTTTGATCTTCTAGAGCTTTTTAGTTTTGTATGATTAAAAAGAATCGAAACAATTTGGCCAGTGAAAAGGTGGTAGAACTTTGCTACAATTTTATATAAACAAGAAATTTCAAACTGCACGCTACAAATTCCCTTGGAAAACAATATTCAAAAAGGAGTCAGTCACAATAAGATCGCAAACAATCGTTGCTAAGAAGTCGGCTTCGTGGTTGTAGCTTCTGTTACAGCCGACTCAGGTGAGTAAGTAACGAGAAACGCACACCTGTAAAAATATGTAGGTTGGCTGGTAGCTATAAAAATGTTAGTAGAAATGGGCATAAGGGGAGCAACTTCGCGAAAGTCTCAATGAAACGCTTGACGGGTGAAGTGGAAACGCTCCGGATTCTCGATTTCAGTTAGAAACGGACATTCAAAGCAGACAGACGAGCGGAAGGTGTACGTGTCCTGAAAGGATTTTTTTGTTTGTTTCGGGATTGGTCAAGCGATGATTGTTGATTTGCATTAAGCAACGGACAAGTGAAAGGGCCAGATACCGAAAAGGGGGTGTCTGCACTAATATTTACTTACTTCAGTTAAGGGTGAACGACTTTTAGGGACGATTTTAATGAGTGATAGACTTCCGGGGGCCTGTGTACAAAAGTGGTGAATGGAAAGGAGTGATTAATTAGAGTCTTGTGCAGTGAATAAAACACACAAAAAGAACTTGAGGCAATTTTGTTACGAATAGATTAGTTTGCTGCCAAAATTAGGGCGAACTTGTAGATACCGCAACAGTTCTTGTCGCTTTAAGTGAATGCAAAACTTGTGGCGGAAATAATGTTCTTGCATATCTTCGACAATCATTGGCGTTTTTCTTGTTTGAAAAAAACAGAGTGAGTAACGCCACAGCCTTTAAAGACATCGTTACCTAGTGCTATGCCAATTGCGGCTGCTGTCTGTTGATAGATACAAAATATGATTCTGTTACTTAGGCGCTTCCAGACTATAGACAACAAAGCCAGCTAGTGTATTCCATTCCATATTTAACATACTCTTTGAAGATACATAAATGTACTGTGCCGCCGTGCATTGTTACGGAATCTGTTGTTAAGGAATCTCGTCATCCATAAATATTTGAAACGTTGTCAAGGTTCTGTTAGGAATCTATTCCATTTATTTAGTTTTTTTTTCATATTTTGTTGCTTTTGTTGTTTCAAATGCACTGACATGTGCTTAGTGGTTAATTGTAAAATGCTGCCGGATTGCTGCTTACCACGGTTGTGACGAAAATGAGGATTACGATATATTTTTGGATATTTCTGCTATATTCTAGTCTTCAAGGTAAGTTTTTTGTTGATGGCACATTTTTTAGATATTGCAGCGTATACAGGAAATATTTTGATTCCGAAATACACAGTTGATTTTGAGATTTTTAAATATGATTGCGAGGTCCACGCTGAAATAGAAATGTCTGCAGAGCTTGAAGGATTTCTTTCGGTAGTGAAATGCAACTAAATATGCACACATAACAAAAAACAAAAGTTTGTTTTATCTTAACTATACTTGTTTTTTTCTTTGTGCTTCATAGTGAACACAGAATGCTTGAGTTTTGTCATGCCATCATTCTAAACATTCGCGACTTTTATTTTAAAGGAAGGAGTAGTCATACAAACCACTTTTATCTATATTACAGTAAACAAATTGGTATTTTTATGTGGTGTGAAGGCTCGTCTAAAAGTGCAATATTAGAGCTGATAGCAGCTTGGATGTACTATCAGTAGCAAATTTATACAGCGGTCATACAGCTTTTGGAAATTGAGGATAATATTGTTTTTGGAATTCTTGGCCTTCTGTTTGAGGGAATCAGACCACATTTTTCCCTTTTTGTCACTCAGTTTAGAGTCATCTCAGCGGGTCTCAGGATCTTTGGCTTGTTGTGGCATTCGGCAGCCCAATTATCACGTTATACATGTGGTTATAGCGTTTTTGGGGCTCGTCGACAATCTAGAGCATTATCGTACCTATCGATACCTGTGTGTCCTCTAACTCGAACGTCACATTCATCAGCTTCAAACACCTCGTTTCCATTGGGTCCTAAACAATCCAAACCTATCCGGAAAGTGAGAGTTCGTCAGGTTCTTAATGATTTCGTTCAACTTCTCCGCCACCTTACCTTGTGCGTTGGGCATTCTAATCCATCTTTGCAGATTGGGTCCTTGGAGATCATTTTCTGAAGTCTGCTTTACTGCTTCATAGATTCTTCTTGCTCGAGCAGAAGCTTCTCTTTTGCGTCATCGTAGAGTTTTACTTCATTTTTTAATTTCACGTAGATTGGTTGAAGGCTCTTTTTAACTCCTTCTTCAGTTCCACCAGTTCCCCACACCATCGGGGTGTAAGGTCGTGGTGCGCCTTCCAAAAAGCATTCTTTTTCGCTATATGCAAGACATGCAACTGATATTTCGCTTTTTTGTGGTTTTTGTCTTTCTGAGGTTAGCAAACAGTGTTTTTTACGCATTTCAGTGTATTTTGACAAGTCCATATTACGGGAAATACTTTTCGTTCTAGTTGGGTTCTGCAGACCAGAATCAAAAGACTACCTCGAATGAAATGGTTCTGTGACCTGACATTGTTGCTCAGTAAATCTCCTTCCTGCTGGAGGACTGTCTCAATATCCGGCTGCTACAAAGAGTATATATATATAAACACAATTCGGTTAGAATTGATGAAGGTAGCTGAACTTACAGTAGCCAGATTCTTGCAGACCACAAATTCGTCCAGAGCCTTTCCTCTGTGGTTGTTATTGGTGCTGCAGCATACCTTATTGTGGAATCGCAAGCAAATATCAGTTCTCTCGATATCGAATTCTCGAGTGAAGACAGGATTTGGTGAATGATACGGTAAAGCTATTACAAGAGCTCCATTTCCCGAATGTGAGATCAGGTGTATGCGATTGCGATGGGGCAGTAAGAACTCCCGGACTCCGTGCTTCACCACATGTTCTTACTTTGTAAGTAGTATATGGAAAGTAGAGACTGCTTCCTCGGTAAGCCTCTGTACACATAGATTTTGGTTTGACTCACACCAAATTGATCGTTCACGCGGTTGGTTTGGCAGGTTTGACAAACATTTACGTGTTTGAAGCCCGGTTTGATGGAAATCAATATTGTGGTTTGTTTCAAGCGCCGTTTGATCGTGTTCGCGACGTTTGATCAAACCTCGTCAGCCTTGCGATAAATTTCGAAACGATACGTTGTGTACGGGGTGGCAAATAGGTCCTTCTGGCTTGAAGCGACTTTTAAAACTGCGCTTCTAGTTTGACGCAATTCCAAAGCGACTTCAAACGGTTTGATCAAACACGTAAGGTTTGAGTTTGACCGTCTCGGGGGCCCTTAAGATCTAATCCGCAGTTGATTCTCCCATCTGCAAACCTGAGCGATTTCACAGTCTCCGCTTGAGTCTCTCATCCACCTCACATCATTGGGGAAGTGAAGACACCACACCACATTCAGGTTGAGTCCTACCCATAGGTCGGTCATCTTCATTACAGGCCGTCCAAGCTTCGTATTTTTGGTTCACGTACCTAAAGTCAATGATCCCGTCCTCCAAGTCTTCTCCGGGAACCCCTATGTCACCTGCTTCGTTAGGCAGGGGTCCAGGGCATTAAGAAGAGCAGCTTCAAAGGCAGTTGCTCTTCAAAAACTCTTGCCGCGGTCATTCTCCTGTTATCTTGTTTTATCCGGAACTCGATACTGATCTTTCGGCTACTTATCTTCCTCTGTCTCCAGCGTCCCGTCCTCTTTCTCTGCTTTAGCTTCTTTTGCAGCGTTTGAAGGAGTCCTGCGCCATCGCTGTCTTCAACTCAGAGCCGGCAGATGCCTTCAAATATTGCTCTGTTGCGATGTTTACTTTCTCTGATTGCCCCTCAGAGGCGTTAGACAACTTTATACATACCTGCGGCGATTATCGATTTCCTTTGGAAGACCTCTGCTGCAGGCGGTGTTTCACTAATCTACTCGTCATCGCATCTACATTTCCTTTCGTGAGCACGCTAACTTGTAGACCGTCTATTCGGCTGGCCTTTTTGAATAGTAAAAGGACCTCTCAGAGTGCATACGGCCTACCTCTGCAGATTGTGGATTTTCTTGACTTGCAAGGTTATCACCTGGAGTACTCTTATCTTTTGTTTTTCTCGATGCTAGCTTTTGATGGTCGATTCTGACATTTTTATTCCTACAGAGGCATAGATAGCTCCAGTAATCGGTTCTGAATTTCCGGGAGGTGGTGATTCAGTCACTCGTCAGAGTCCTCAGGATGTACCGCTGGCATACTGGTTTAAAGGTTCCTCTCGCACTTCGATTTGGTAAATGAAGATCTTGATTGTTGGAATTCTTTGACATTTTGTTGTTTAGAGGAATTTATCGGAAAATTAAGTCAATTGTTGCTATTTTTTGTGGAAGTTTTAATTTGCTTCTTATATTGAATGAAAACTATCTGAAATGAGAAAGTTGTTAGCATATTTCTTCATACGGCAAACTTTTTTGACTATCGATATATTTAATTGTTATAATCTACTCTTACATATGTATATACTATGAAAGATGTCAAATCTAAATTATTTTAAAACAATTAAACTAAAAAATTTCTAGGAAATAAAAAATAACACCATTATAATAAGTTAATGAGCAAAAATCTATTGCATTGTGCGTATGTCACGTGAAACAGACTTGAAGATGTCGCCAAAGCCATGTAGAACCAAAGTAATTACTTTAATTTGTGCTCTGACTAATTACAACCATAGCTCCACAACGAATTCCTCGGCGAAGTAAATTGCATAAACCACCGCCCACTCTAGTAAAAGCGTCGCAACTGAAGCGAAACTTTTGATAAAAAGCCTCACAAACGAACTTTGTGCATCAACTTGAAACTCCAAAAAATGGATTCGCCACACATGGAAAATGGAATGGAAGACAAGGAAAGCAAAAGTAGCCGGCAAAACACTTGGCACCCTTGGTAGTGAAAATTTCACTTTTAAAAATTGAGTCACATTCGAAAACAGAAAAAAAAAATGTTAACGAATCTTCCCCGGGGGCTCTGACACAACGCCGACGCTGAAATCTTGCGGCCAGTTGCGAAGACTGGGCATCTTCTCTACGTCTACGGTCTCGGCAGGATTCACGGATGAGCTACTTCGATTTTTGGTAGGGAAACGCGAGCGCGCAATCGCTCGAGCCTTACCAGACGGAGTGAGCACCTTGGTGTACCTTAAGCCGGTTTAGTTGGAAGGAACACAGGGCTATGGCTGCATGGGACGGTGTGCAAGGAATCAACATCGATGATTTCACCTGTTTTGCTCCAACGACGTCAATGTCGGGTGAATGTTGTGTTGTGTGTTACGACTTTTAAGAGTTTGTTCGGGTTGGATACCATCGAGCATGACAAATGGACAATGGGACATGTTTGCAAGGAATTGAAGGAAGTAAATGTGAAAAAATGTTGAGTCACGCCTGTGAAGAATAGACAGACAGGTGACACAAGATAGTCACCGTGATTAGGGCGAATTGGTTTAAATTGCGATACTAAGCTACTTCCGGTCATGTCCAACGATATCACGATGAAGTAATTGACAATTTTTACCGGAACAATTTAATTTGTTCTTTTAATTAATTCACTTAAACTTTTTTTTGATATATTTTTGATTTAAAAAAATGTTTTTTTGGTTCTTAAACGTGTGAAAAGGTGTTCAGAAAGGGAAATGTTTACAAAATTCCAAGTACTCTGCCTTAAGAAGAGAAAAGAGAACTTTTAAGCTTGTTTTGCAGTTGAAATGTGCTTTCGTCGAGGGTACAGAGTATCATACATCTTCAGAGTATTGAAATTATAAACAACGAGACCATTTTTTGGATAAAAAAATTAGAAAAACCCTAATAGTTCACGGGAGATGGGCTTATAGAAAACGAGTGTTGAGTGAAACCGTGGTACGCAAGACTCAGAACATAAGCACAATAGCAGCACATAGCACAACTAGAAGACGAACAGTCTCATGTTGCAAAAGCATCATATTGTTGCTCTGAGAATGGTAACAACGTGCAATGACACATAGGGGGCCGTAAACATGAACCAGGCCAGCATATTCAATATCTCGTAAGGATTACTTTCATCCGTAATCCGAGATATTGTTAACATGCTTAAACATCAATCTGCGTAAAATATGAGAATTTATTTTTCAAGGTTGGCAACTATTCGAATATTTTCGAAAATCACTTCTTTATTAAGCCGAGTTTAAGGTTAGCTTGAAGTAAACACTTTGAAGGAGTATACACACATATCAGGGCCGTGTCCGGGACGTCACAGGGCCGTGTTCTGTCATGTGTGAACGAGCCCGTGCCCGGATACGGGCATGTGTAAACGAGTAAAGGAGTATCCATACATATTAGTGTTCCGTCAGGGATTCAAAAAATATTGGCGCGTACATTTTATATGAACACGTTCACACATGTCCGTGTCCGGGCCGGAGCAAAAATCTAACGTCCCGGGCAC
This sequence comes from Thereva nobilitata, assembly GCA_963855945.1. Taxonomy (NCBI): domain Eukaryota; kingdom Metazoa; phylum Arthropoda; class Insecta; order Diptera; family Therevidae; genus Thereva; species Thereva nobilitata. Next base: position 191,399,906 of record OY979695.1, on the reverse strand, counting down.
GTCCCTGATGTGTGTGGATACTCCTTAAAGTGGAATACGTTGATTTGATGATTGTGTTGTAATCAGTAAATTGAAGAACAACAAAGAAATGTTGCAATACAGCAACAATTTGCGGGGAAGGTCACTCTTAGTTGCGATCGACAAAAAATATTTAATTCTAAAAATAATCAGTGATCAAACGCCAACAAGTGGCTATAAGACCTTTTAGATCATGCGTTGACCATATAAGCACGCACTTCAATTCATTTTTGAACAATGACTACGAAAAGGTTTTCGAATCGAACCGAAAGAAAATTACGGTGCAATGACCGATCTTTTTGGAACAGAAACTGGTGTGAGACAAGGCTGCGTTTTATCACCTCTACTATTCATCTCTGCGTTGGATGTAGTTTTTGACATTCTGGATACAACTCCTACTGATCTCCCATGGAAACCAGTAGCTAGGAGTTCAAGCTGGGGTGCGTTGATTTAATCCTCCTTCAAGTACCTATGAGGGAAGTGTTGACAAAAGTAAGTTTGAAGAAAATCGGGCCGGAAAGTATCAAACGTCCAAGGACTAAATTCTATAAATTCTATTCTGCAGCATCTAACACGTTTTGCAAACAGATGCCTGTGCAGCATTTCAGGTATATGTTGGGCCGCTTTGGAATCAACACAGCTGCGCTATGCAACGAAACGGCCAGCAACACTTAGGGTTATCCGTATGCCCAAGATTCCGTCGTCGATGACATTCGTCTTAAAAAAACTATCATTATTACTACTCACTTTACCTTAAGCAGAAATCGTAGAGGTTGAAATGACTGGTTTGATAATGAATGCGCAAGCTGGCAACTGGAGTTAAGAAGAACTTAGCGAAAAGACTTAGAAAAACCAGCTCTAAACCAACAAGGTCTTTGGGGTAGATGGCATCCTGACGAGCAGTCAAATATCAGCATCTGTATGGACTTTGTTAAACTGATAGTCTGGACTGAATTCTCTTCAATCAGGGTTTTGGAGAAAGTTATCCGTCATTCGGAATAGTTCCAGCAAACTACTGGCTTACGCAGACGACACATACGTCACTGGAAGAACAGTAAGAGCTGTACAGGACACTTTCACCCAGATCAAGAGACCGGCAAGAAATTGGCGTCTGCACATCAATGAAAACAAAAAAACATGAAGACTCATCTGCGAGGCGACCTAATTGGTACCTCTACCCAGGTTGAAAAATGACGTAAAAAATCTTCCATAGACGCAAGAAATTCTCGACTTTTGTGTCTGGGCGCATACAACCTATAAGACGATGGTGTTACCAATACTCGCATATCTGACCTCTTAGGCATGCTCGGTTGTTAAGTTCTTAGGAGAATTGTTGAGCTCTTCTAAGATATAGACCTGATCTACACACAAACTACGCATAACAAACCGGACAGGGATGGATTACGGACGAAGAGATGACTGAAAGAAGAGACACGCTGCGTTTTTTTAATCTGTTCTGTTCTGTCCTGGAACATTAAAAAACGGCAAAGGAATTTTCCTTACAGGGCAGAATTCACTTGTCATGTCATTACCTTAGCACAGAAAGTACAACACGTTAAAAAAATTAATTTCGTCTAATTTTGCAAATATTTCCATAAGTTACGGCTTCAAATTTCACAAAAAAATTTATTTATTTTATTTGTCAACTGTCAATTTAAAAAACCCATGTTGAAAAAAGGGAAATATAAAATTTCCCTTTGTGCTGGATGCTGTTCTCGAGGACAAGAGTTTGTATGGAAGTTATTCCAGAATAGAACAGCTTTAAAGAGTCCCAAGTGCTACAGGAGCTGAAGCGTTATTAAAGAAGAAGTTAAGTGGACATATTTAAGTTTAGTTGCAAAACCTAAATACGAAGTGCTTATCAAAAGCCAAAAATTATTACTATAACGACATGCATACTACAAACGACTCTACGACCAACATTTCCGCAAACTCTTTTATGATTCGAGTTTTGCCCAGTAGTAAAAATGTAGGTTTCTTACCCAATTCAATTCCCCCAGATCTGGCGGAGACATGCAAGCCTTTACCCAAATTTTCATAATGAAAACATTAAAGAAATCTTGTAAAGCAAAACTAATTAAACAATTATCGCACACCTGTGCACGCCAAAGTTATATATTATGGCCCCCGAAAAGTTTTGTGTTATCCTTAGAAGAATCAGTAACTTTAGGCCCTCCCCGCGTCCCCAAAAAATATGCTTCTGCCATAAAGTCATAGAAAGAGATTTGCCGTCTGCCGCTTACAACCGTAACATTGCGAAATTAGCTTAAGAATAACGAATTAGCCTCACCGCCTCCGTGCTAAGGTGCAATGAAGAAGCCATGTGGAATGCGATGGAATCCGATGGTTGGCGGCTATGCTCTGGTTGGCTTCCGTTTAACCACATTTCATTCTGTTTGCCCCCAATACATTGATTATCGGGTAACCATTGGGTCAATATGGAAAGCAGCAAAAAAGATGCGGAAGCTTCTCTCCGGCGCCCCAGAGACCAAAGCGGCCCTAGATGATGGACGGCGCCACAACCACAAGGCAAGACCGTTAAGGGTTGACCCATTTCATAATGGGTCGTTAGAAAATTTACCTTTGGCTGGCATGCAAAGAGTGGCACGAATTATAAATTCAACGTCATGCTACGAAATCGGGACAAAAACAGCCGAAATTTGATAAGAACTTGGGAAACTCTCCATCTGCAGCGTGGTCGCGATCCGCAATCATTGTGTTACGAGGTTATCCGCGGTGCCTACTCATTGGTGGCAATTACGACTGTTATTTTCGGTATTATTGACTTTTGCGGTATTTGCGGCGCAGTCACGGATGACGACGGCCGAGAGACACCTGTTGTTGCTGATCAGCGGTTGAATGCACGGATGCTCTCCGAATTGGAGGAAGTGATGCAGAATGAAATGGGCTTCTGCCTCGGCAAATGAGGACTTTCGAACTGTAATCAAGCAGACATCTTTCAATTTCTGAAAATCGCATGTTTCATAACTTTAAGGGCTTCCTGGTACATGAGTACCACACGTAAAGATACCTGCGAGTGAAGCCAGCGCGGTGAAACTCCTTGGCGCGTGACTTAAATTGATTTTGAAATTAAGTTTATTAAAAAGGGGGAAAATATGAGTTGTTTTAAGTGCAAACATGTTGACCAATTCTCAAGCATGCAAGCGAGTTCCTTGTTTGATGTAAAGCAGTCAATGAACCTGCAACGTTCAATTAAGGTATTTCGAAGGAGGTGGGTGGTATGGACAGTCTGTAGCCATTAATCGACCGTGTATAGTCATCAGTTTTCCATCAAAAATGAGGTTGACAAATTATTATGAAATAAACGACTGGTCACAGTACGCAAAGTGTCAGCGACACACAATAACGACAAGGAAACAGGAAAAGGACTGTTGTTAAAAGATAATTATTGTTTTCCGATATTTTGTACCGACGTTGTAGAAACACTAGAAGAGAACGACGAATGAGAAAAATGATTTTCCGACTCTGTTTATTTATCGGAAAGAAATATAAAAATGTCAGGATTTTTGTTTTATCAGTTCGTCATATCGTTTGGGTCATGATGCAATGTCTAGTAGTAAGCTTAGTTTGAACAATAGAAGAGAGAAGAGGTCTGGGGGGTGTTCAAGCAAATAGCAATAAGTCTTGCGTTTGAACTTTAGGGCGTTGTACGAATTTGAAAATACCGCCTTCGGAAGAGTGTTCCATAGTAGAATCTGGGAGTTGCATGTGAAGGAGGCGATCAACCCTGCGTTTGAACTCTTGAAGGTTGGCAATACTGACTGTGGAAGGTTATTCCATAGTCAAGTTGTTCTAGTTAAAAACGAAGTCGTAGGTCGAAGTGTGTGGTAAAAACCTATCTGTTGTGAGGTGAGGGACTACTACAAATATCGTCAGAGCTCTGCCGAGTTCAGCGGCCGGTCGCTGTGCTGAGTCCGTTGGAGGTTTTGTCTAAAATCCTCCATATCCACTCAAGAACTGCCTGAGAGATTGGATACCCTCTAGCGTACTCTGGGTCTTAAAGGTGCACGCCTTCCTTCCCGAGTATGTCTATGAGGTCATAACATTTGACGTGGTCCAGCATGCGCAGCATGCTTCTAGGGCGCTTAACCTGTATGTGGCCCTAGGCCCCTCTTCACACCAGCGCTGCATATAGTAGGACTGAGCTAACCACGCCCATAATGAGGAGGCGATGGTTCGGTCTAGGACACCCCACGTTCGAGAGTATTCTCAATTGAACACATTTCTCTATGGCGAATCTTGCCAGACCAACTACTATTTTTACTGCGATGCTACTCGGGTAAAATTGATACTGACACGTGTAAATACTGTCAGGTAGTTCCAGAAGCCACAAAACACGTCCTCTGCAAATATGTTGGACCTGAACACCTAGGTTATTATGCCCCAATAAATGGATTCTAAATATAAACCCGCTTTAATTTTTGTCGCTGCGATTATGTCCAATTGAATGTTAGGTTGCTCATTCCCCTGGTCTCTTGCTCTTGCTCATAAAAATTCGTTGTCTTTTCACAGCATGATACATTCAATTCATGTCCTGGTTCTGCTCTTTAGCGTCAAGTTCAATCTCGTACAGAAGACAACCGTAAAATCAACTCAGGCTGTACGGAAATATTACTTTGCTTACAACAAAACTTTACAAGTAAACGTCAATCCATTTTGACAGTTTTGAGCTGTACTAGAGTTGAGCTAAGCCAAAAATCAGAAATAATTAAGCTAACAGCGCAATTCACTGACGCAATTCAGTGGCGCAATTAAAGTAACTTTGGCCTAAACGGCCTAAACGCGCCCCACAAAACTCCAAAAACTTTTCTAACATCTCCTTCCAAGTTCTTACACGAATTTCGGAACACTCTCGATTAGCAAAATTATTTAAAAATGAAATAATTTATTTAAATTTTCAATTTCAGATACCAAAAGTGTGATACTGGACTCAAGATGTTATCTGGAAGGTGGAGGCTCTGCCGAAAGTTTCTTAGCAAGCGAAGATATGGCGATTGGTGCAGTAATCGGAAAACTGCGAATCAACGGAAATCCCAATGTTGATTCCGGAGATATTAACTTATCCCTGCGGGAAAAGGATGCACCAGTGAAAATACTACCAGGAACGAAAAATTTAGCTCTTGTGACTGCCCTAGACAAGGAGGGCGTCAAAGGACCATCTTCTATTTACGTTAATGTTATATGCGATCGGAGGCACTCCAACGACCCGGTAAGTAGGGAAAATGTAGTTCTTAATCTTGAAATTGTGAAAAAGCTGAAGGAAAAAGTTGCAGTAAGTGTTCTTACTCAGCTAATTTAATGCAATCACCACAAATGGAATTTTTACAATTTCCGACCTCCTTTCTCACCCCCTTTAATGGCAGCATAAACACCGCTGACCTGAACTCCTTCTATACACCCCTATACTCGCTAAGACTGCATTTTATTGCTGCGCACCTATCAAATAGAGACTTTAGCGGTGACATGTTTACTGCAGGTTTCCATTCAACGGATGTCCCCTGAATAGTGTGCGACTATATTGGATCGTAAAGGTTTGATTAAGGCTCCTTTGAGCGCCTATTGCAAAATCACGCTCCACGCTCACGAAATGAGTTTGTTGACTTCCATTCAGTCGCGGCACCGGCATGCAAGCAACCGGTCGCTGCTATTTTGGTGATTGCAAGACCCGGCACCCAGGTGTTTTCGATCCAGGTATATATACCCAAGCGGGGGGCTCTGCATGCCTGGCGAAAGTAGCTCACATCGATTTTTCGACAATTCGTTTAAGTCATACTCAATCAATCAAATTGTGGCTCTTATCAATGTTGTAATTAAGCGAATTTCCTTTTGTATTTCCAGAGTTTTGTTATTCCTGTAAATGTGCGCGTGACGGACGTGAACGACAATGCTCCGCAATGGATTGGTGCTCCGTACTCGCTGTCGTTGTCTGAAGTAACCGTTCCCGGCACGAGAATCTTGCAAGGAGCAAAAGCAGTGGATGATGACCAGCAAGGACCATTTTCTACCGTGGAATATCAGGTGCTGCCTGGACCGTACTCGGAATACGTTCAGTTTCTGAATCCGCTGGAAGGAACTTTGGTGCTTAGGAAAGCGCTCGACTATGAAGCTATGAACAATTTCACCGTTAGACTACGAGCACAGGATCAAGGAACACCACCCAAATTTACAGATACCCTCCTTAGGGTAATCATAACAGACGCAGACGATCAAAATCCAAAATTCAGTCGTGACAGCTACGGTGGCGACCTTCCACTCGATGGAAGACCTGGTGAGATCAAAATAAGCCCAGAACCAATCAAAGCCGTTGACCAGGATGAGGGACTGTGCGCTCCCATTCAGTACTCAATCGTGCAATCTCCAGAGACCAAATACTTTAAGATAAACTCGTCAACCGGAGTTATTAGCTTAGTGACTCCAATCGGAATGTCCGACTTACTGAACACAGCCACACTTGTCGTTAAGGCAACACAGATCGACAATCCCGATCGTTATGCCCTAGCAACAGTGACGATATCGCGTCCTGGAACGCACAGCGAATTGAATGCTTTAAGTTTTGTGCAGAAGAAGTTCGTAATTCGTGTTCGAGAAGATGTTCCTGTTGGAAACCGGATTTTGGCACTGCCTACAAACAAACCGGGGAAACACCTTAAATATTTCATCCATGATCCTGTCCAGTCGCAATTTTTCACGGTCGGATCTTTAGGGGAAGTGATTCTACAAAGGCCTTTAGATTATGAGAAAACGACGAAGCATGCATTTGAGGTGGTAGCGAGCGATGGACTGAGCAATGCTACAGCTGAGGTGATTTTAGAAGTTATGGACGTTAATGACTGGGAGCCTCGATTTAGGGAGTCACATTATGAATTTACCGTGCCGAAAAGTGTGAGTTTTGCAAAATTATATTCTGAATCATTTATTTATTTAATTTTGATGGTATAGAAGGGTTTTTTTAAGCTCTACTGGTTTACATAACCCAAGAAAGTGCAATATTTTTCAAATTTAATAATCAATAATTCTTTAAAGGTCCTACGGTCAAACAGTGAAAGCCTAGATGGATATATGATTGGTAAGGTAGAAGCAGCCGATGGCGACCGAGATGACAAGCTGGAGATCAACCTGAAAGGCCAATACGCTAATCTCTTCGAGATAGACAACAAAGGGAACCTGTGGATGCGATCAGACCAGGCAATAAACCAATCAACAATCCATCTTATAGCAACAGCAACAGACTCCGGCATCCCTCCCAGAAGCACTTCCGTTCCTATAACTGTCACAATGGAGGGAGTCTCAATGGCTTATACATCCTGGGCATCCAGCGTTCTCGGAATGTTTGCCCTTGTAGTAGCCGTATTCATCATAATCATCATAGCCTTGTCCTTTTACATAGTCAAAACAAAGAAAACCCCAAAATCTCGCAATCGAATACACAGTCAAGCTCACAGCACCGTTTCATCAGCCAATTTAGTCACACACGAGAAAGTCCCTACAAACGGTCTACATGGCTTGACAGCAGGAAACATTACAATGGCGAATCCCATTAATGGACATGGAGGGTCAGGCAGTAGCCTTAGTGCTGGAGCGTCTACGATATTGGCTGCAAGCCTGGAAAGAGAAGCGCAAAGGGAAAGAGAACGCGAACGCCAAAGAGAGAATTACACCGCAACAGTAAGAAGTAAGGTTTTCCTCGATATTGATCGTCTAGTAGAAAAAAATGAAATAAAACAATGTTTTCTAGGTATTGTTTCTCGAGCTTCAATTGCGCATGGCGGACAGACTTTAGAAGGGGAAATCGATCGTGACTCGATATCGAATGGAGACAGTCCTGATGTTACGACTCAAGAGAACAAGAAACTGAGCCCCAATTGGCGGAATGGGGGGAAATTGGATCTAATGTCATCGACTGATGACCTGGGGTCCACAGAAAATAACTTAACTGTATATTTCTAGTTGTAGTTAAATTTTAAGTATTGTTTTCGGTAATTTTTAAATTGTTTCTAATATTTTTATATGTAAAAAACAAGTTTGTAAATGTTTAGTGTTTTCTTTTTAGAATTTTATCCAGAGATCATTCGATCAATCAAGCCGTAATAATTATTAGGGTTGAAGAAAATAAATTTTTGGTATTTTGCCTAATTCCCTATTTCGAAAGAGGAACATAGCCTTTTAGTCTTGGATCAATGGAAAAACACGATCAATCAACAAACTAGCTACAGGCTGTAGGAAGATGATGGGGAACTACTCTTAGGCCCACGCCTCCTGTGAGAAGAATAGTAGGAGCTCTTCCTAAGTACAACTATTGCCAAGCTATTCTCGGATTCATCGGAACCACCTTAGCGTGGTTGGATAAAATACAAAAAAGGTCATAGTGACTGTTCCACCGAAATAAACGCTCTCCTGCCTCTACGGCAATCTTATACCCGCAGCCCAGTCATCTCACTCGCACCACCTGCACCCCGTCTCTTCGCATACTCAAAAGATAGCAATTCGTTCTATGTAGAACAACTCGACTGTGGAATGATCTTTCGTAGTCGGTGTTTCCAAGCTCCTACAACATCCAAGAGTTCAAATGCAGGGTTTATCACCACCTTTTCCTGGTGTAGCTACACCAGTGTACTTTAGAGTAGATGGAAAATGAAACGCATTTTTTTATTTCAGTGTAGTTTATAAGCTCAACGTAATTATCTATTGCATATAAATGGGAGTTTCGATATTTTTTTTAACACCATTTCCTTGGACTTATTTAATTTATTTAAACTTCTTCTATTCGTTTAGAATAATTTCGGTTTTATCAATGGTGTCATTGAATGAGAACTTCAAGAAACGCGCTTAAATGATTGATATAACCGAAAAGGTAAATAACAAAACCTTAAAATTTTTAAGGCGCCATCTTTTGCAAAAAAATCGAACTACTCTAATCCTACTACTCTAATCCTACTCCAATATGAGCTGGGGTAGTTGGAACCACACCGGTGTAGCTACACCAGGAAAAAGAAACACGCCTAGAGATACTAGTAAGACGGACTTATATTTTGCTGTCTTGTGATAAAAAAAACAAAAATAGTAAAGAACGAAATTATGATCATTTTGTTCCTTAAAATTTATTCATCAAAAATGTCCCCTATTTGGTGGAAACACGCGTTCGTTTGTCAAAGACAAAATTTGCGGTATAATTAGCGATTTTAGGCTTCTTAGATGTTGGCTCGTTAACGTACCAGCTCCAACCGTTTCTTTCACAAAATGCGATCGCTTCCTCTTTCGTGTTGAATTGAAGGTGAATATTGGATATTGCATCGCCGCTGAAATAATAAATTATGCTGTTATTACAATAACGACATTCTATAATCCTATTCATACCTGGATGACCAGCCCATGCAAGGATTTTCCCATCTTTCCTTGGTATCAAAGTCTACCCGCCAATAAATTTTCAAGCGTTGTCCACTCTGCATGGCATTTTTAGCGGGAATATAAATTCGAGCTCGTCTAGTTTCAGAATAAGACTCGGGAATGAATGAAACAGGTCGGAGGTCCTTAAATATTTTATCTGGTGAGTTATAAAATTGTAGTTTTAAATGTAATTTATTAAACACTTACTTCTTGTTGAACTGATATTTCTTGAGACAGCTTAAGTTTGTCCTTCTTCTCTTTAGGGGTCAGAATAATTAGACTACTATCTAACAAAGGCGCCTCATTGTAACTTCCGTCCTTACTAGGACTTTTCTTTTTTGCTTTATCATCAACTTTGTTGCCGCCTTTGCATACTCCTCGAACTCTGAGGAATTGTGTTGACCTGCAAAAATATTAAATAAATTATTTTAACTTCATTTTATTGTGGTTTCTCTACCGAAATGGGCTTCGATAATTTGGCAATAATCGTAGAAAATTAGCCATAATTCTATTAAAATAAATTTAAAATTTTGATTAAGACATTAAGTAACGTCATTTATTAATTTGGCTAAGAATACATGCTTAATAAAATGACAAATTAGTAGAAACGTGGCCTATTCCTTTTCTCCATGCTTCATGCTTTTTACTGGCCATAACGGTTTTTCACGTTGGCTCAAGTGAAATTAGCGTTTCTTATAATTGTTAATAGATGTCGGCAAAAAAAAGTTTTGAAATTTGTTCAGCACCTAGAAGCTATCTGAAAAATTATATTCAGCTTAAGTTTTAATCACGACAAATGTTTATGAACTTGGTGGGTTGTGACTTGGATAAAGTTTAAAATGCGCTTTGGAATTTCTCGAAACTTTAATGGCGAAGTAAAAAGTAATTAAAGAATTTTAATTACAAATAATATTTTTCATTGCCATTAAATTTATTTATTTATATTAATATTAGTATAAGCTGGTTAATAATATATTTTCTACTAGTTCAGCGTTAAGAATAATATGCATACTTTGTTTAAAAAAGTTGAATGTGGTAATACCATTTTTTGGAAGCTCAAATACGTATTGTGGTGTCGGGATGCTCTAACGTTTTTTGGTTAATTAATTAGTTTATTACGTCGTTATTGGCTAATAAATATTGTAGTATATTGGGTAAATATCTAAATTACTTTTATAAATATTGTAAAAAAGTGCAGTGAAGTTATGATAACGTGAAAAGAGCGAACTACTTTTTGTTCAGAGGATTAGGATTAGGGTATTTGACAGTTAGAAGCTAGGGAACGAAGTGGTAAGTCCAAGGCTATAAGGTAAACCCCAATGTACGCTTGGTGGGATGATACACGATTCAACGTGTTGGGAGCGGAGCTGGTACACGAGGCAACGCGTTGCACTTAACACTTTGTATAATACAATGCGATTTTATATGTGTTGAGCATAAATTTTTCTGTCAAACAAAAATTTTCTTTTAATATTCCATGAATCTGAAAGTCAAACTAATGGTGTGGCCACACTACGCGGTCTTGGGTCGTACGCGCTTTTGCCTTTTTTTTTCATATAGAGTTTTATGACTTTTTTACGACTTTTTTACGACTTTGTCCATGGTAAAGGCCGTGCGGCCACACAACGCGGACAAAAGGCTGTGGTTAAAAAGGTACATTGTGCGTCCACACACTATGAGCTTTTCAAAAGCGCGTACGCCGTTTCAAATGAGAATTGATTTTTTCTCACTCATGACTCAGAAAATTAAAAGATCACGCGCGCTTTTGGCTGGCCGTACGACCAAAAGCGCGTGGATTCTAAGTCCGCGTAGTGAGGACGGGCCTTAAAAAATAACAACACATCGCACAACATAGCAGGCCGACGTCTAAAATGCATCTGATATTCAAAATATTCAAAAAATTTTCGACCCCCAACCTAGGGTTGCCAGGTCCAAAAATAAAAAAGCCGGACACGGCGTTACATTTAGCCGGACATTTTGCCCTAAAATCCGGACTACCCATTTTGAATAGAAATAGAGTCAGTTAGGTATTTTCAATCGTTTATTTCAAAATAGACTAAATATTCTTCATTAAACAAAATAAACAATCATCTATTTTCCTTGGACGGAAAACTGGTCATTTCATTATAGTCCGGGAGGCAGCGTTGCATTTTGGATGATCTTTTCAGGTCGCTTGATTTTTGTTGGAATTGATAATTAAGATAAGGCCACCAGTGGTGGGGTGGTGGGGAGAAAATGTACATATTGCGACGATCAGCCCCACCACTACTCACGCAGCTGACGTTTACATCATCAACTTACTACCCGAAAGGAAAAATTTCTAAAATGAATCAATTGGCACGAAATGACCAGGTCACTTGCAACGCTCACTCCGGGACTACTTTTTTTATTAGTCCGGGATGCAGCGTTGGAAGTTACTTGGTCTGCTTAAATCTTTGTGTACTGGAGCTACTCTTACGTGATCAGAGGGACGATCGCTTAAAATCCGGACAAAAGCCGGACAGGCCGGACATGTATAAATTTGGCCGCCACGACCGTAGAAAGCCGGATATGTCCGGCTAAATCCGGACACCTGGCAACCCTACCCCAACCGCTTGACAGTTACGCATACATAAACATTTTTCATGCAACTCGAGAAAAAATAGATTATCGTTTCTAGTTTCGGTCAACACCGCAAACTTCGCCCTTACCCTTCCCTTGACCCACGAACTGCGAAGTGACAACTCGTGTTGATCAACACGTTGCGCCGTGTATCATGTAGAGGAAGGGAGAGCTCCAGCTTGCACCTAATATGAAGGTTAAGCTGATAGGTCTGTACGATTTAGTCAGCTCCAGTGGTCTGTTGCCCTGTTTGGGGATAAAACTACAACTTTCCTCCAAATGGTTGGAATGTATCCCCAGTTGAAGCTGGCTCTAAAGAGACAGGTCAGGTTGTCGAGAATCAGATCGAGGCACTTCTGAAGGATTGCCGGAAAAATACCATCCCCTCTCGGGGATTTATAGGGTTGAAACGAGCCCATTTAACCTTGTCACGGTCCAAGATGTTCCCAGAAAGACTCCGGGAATGGCGGTCTGGGATGGTCCTATGACTTACACCCAGCATCCAATGGATAAGCGGTCTGGAGGATTGACCCTGGAAAGTGCTCGCTGCGCAAATACCTCAAAGTTTCTTCATGGTTAGAGATGTAGGAGCCATTCTCCCTTTTGAGAATGCCCACTTCGTTGAAGGAGTCTTTTGAAAGGAGTTTTTGGAGTCTAGTCGCCTCTGGTAGAGTCTGAAGGCTCTCACAGTGTTTCCTCCAGGCAATCCTTTTGGACTGTCTTAACTCCTTGTTATAGGCTGTAAAGGTGAACCTATATTCATCCCAATGCCCGGTATGTTTTGCTCTATTGAGCAATCTCCGAACATCCCTACGCATTGCAGCTAATCTGTCGTTCCACCAGGGCACTTTACGCGACGACTGAAAGGAAGAGACAGTGTTGCTGTCATGGTAGGAGGAGTTCAGCACGTCAGTAAGCTGCGTGGCCGCATTCTCCAGTTCACACACTGAGCTGATAGAAGTGGCAAGTAGGTCTGATTTCGAGCCCACAAGCCCCTGAAACTTCAGCTGGTCAGCTGGTTTTTTTAGGAACCAAAGAAGAGGCGCGGATATGTGGGAGGCCCACAATGTCGAACGTAACGTGCAGATGACCCGACAGTGAGGCCTCGTCCAGAACACGCCAGTTATCAATCCTGTCCGAGAGAAGTCTGCTAGTGAAGGTGAGGTCCAGCACCTCCTTTCTACTAGCAGTGACAAAAGTGGGTTTGCATCCCCTATTTGCAATGTCTATGTTATTCATAACAAGAAATTCTAGGAGACAGGAGTGGTGAGCATTTGAATCACAACCGATGACGAATTGCCGATTCGTCCTTCGACAGAACCCAATCAGTTCTTGAACCTCCTGGGGTGGCACTATTGCTACATCCCTCGGAAAGTAAGCTGACGCAAGGACGATTTCTTGGAATCCGTTGGCCAACCGAGATCGCTACTAGATATCTAGAAATAAAGTTAGTAATGGAGAGATGAGTGACAAGATTGTCAATTAAAAGGGCAGCACGAGGTGTCCCGCATCTCCGATGATATACTAGTCTACTTGAGCCGGTGGCAAGTCCTCTGACTTTGGCTCCTGAATAAGAGCAAAGGTGCTGTTCTGTTACCACTACAAAAAACAATTTAAAAAAAAATTATTTAACAAAATTGGAGCTTTCTTGACTACCATTCATTCTCTCAATTTTTTTACTACATTATTTCTTTATGTAAGCGCTTTATACTGCCTCCATATAAAACAGCAAGGAAATGGAGCTCTCATGCTCGCACTTAATTAAAATTTAATTTCTTCAAAAGACGTGAAGAACTTTCTTATCCTTTGATGTAAATCAATCCTCAAACAAAGTAAACGGCCTTTTTCTCCGACCCATGCCGGAGCTTTGCCACCACCTCTCAACTAAGGAAGGTAGACTCGAGCATTAACGTAATTCGTCAATAAGTAAGACGCTGGGATTATTGTCATTTTGCGAATAAAAAATGCTGGTGGATAATGGTTACTAGGCTCTAATCTGATACAAAGGATCAAAAATTCTGCCTTTGATGTTCCGAAGAAATGAAAGCCAGAAAAAACTGGACAAAGTCATTACTGTGCTCATTAGGGAGAATCAGAGATCTTTAATTTTAGTCTTAAAAAGATTCAGAAGAGACGGATTTTATTTAATTGAGAAAGTATCAAAAATTTACTTATTTGCAATATTTTAAGGCGCAAGTCCTTGTTTAGTTCTACTTGAAGCACATCCACCAAATATCACAACAGCAGAAAAATCGTTGAACGTTTTTTTCTTATATAAAAGCAACGCAACCTCAAATTGACCTTTTTTCGCCTCCGAATTCTTATTTCTAAATGTCCATAAAAAATGCCCTTCGGCTTTGGTCCTGGACGCGTGTCAGACCCCGTCTTCCTGTTATCCACGCTTCCTTAATTCGATTCCTTGAAAACACTTGAGAATTACCCTAAGGACTGCGCGATTCTTGATTCCCTTCGCCTTCATCAGCTGTGACCTATTGGGTCGTGGCGATGCACACGGACATAATAACAAGGATCATAAGGACGAGGGACGAGAGTTGTTTTTTTTCTACATAGAGCCTACAGATCCATCTCTTAATAGGAGTCGCACGCGAGTGCTCCTCGCAACCTCCATGAGTTTTAATTTCAGCTTAGCGTGAGGCTCGCCTGTGAACCGTGAACTCGGGATAAGGAGTCCTGAAGGATTTTTGGCTTGAAATCTGCTTTTCCGGGATTAGGAATTCTTTAATGTCTTTTCTCGTTTTTCCCGCTGTTCATATTGAAGCTGAGTTTTCTAAAAATAACCTTTTTCCTGATGTTGAGGAAATAGTTTTGAATTTTTTTTCGTACTTCATTACATTTCTCGTGACACGTCGACCCATGTTGTCGTCATTTGCGTTATCGGCTGTTAATTTGCCTGAACTAATATTTACGCGATTTTAATTCCAGATGTACAAGTTGAGACGACACATATCACTATCAGCTTTAGTCCTACCCAAAAATGCCACTTAAATAATTCGGCAAACGACAGAACGACAATCTCTGTGACATCGTGCTGCTACCATTGTTCCAGAACCACGTAGGATGGCGGATACACCTCTTGCTGGCCCACAACATTACATTTTTTTATAATTTAGAAAAAAAGGTCATCCGGCTGCACGTCGAAAATACCTCCTTCAAAAATGAATGAATGAATGAACGAATGATACTCTTGGTCCAGGGAGATTTTACACCGGTAAAAAAGTCGCAAGATGATCATCCGTCTGCAGCAGCACGACTTAAGGTTAAGTAAGCTGACCTAAAGTCCCCTTCAACATTTATCTTAAGTTCTTCTATACAACAACAGAAGCAGCAGCAGCAGTGACAGAATCCGCATCTTTTGCGTAGGAATTTACGTCACCGATCAAAGGCTGTTGGTCCATTACTTCCCAACTGGACGATATTTATGGCCTGTGCATTGAGGAGTTTTTATTTTCTAAAGAGATATGGCATTTGATCGGACTTCTATTGTCCTTTCATGTTTCAAAGGACACGAGTCCCTTTAGGATTTGATTTTTTATTTAAAGACGTTTTCTTTTGAAAATAAAAAAAGATTTTCATGTCTCTCGGCGTAAGATGCTATCATTTCCGCTTCTTTTAGACAATTGATTACGTCGTGTTTTTTTTATCGAGTTTTTTTATTATTTTTTTAACTGAATGCGAGATTATTTTATAGTTGGCCAACATAAGTCGGCCTTGTAACACGGTAGTTTAAGAAAAATAGAGTTTTGTGGACCAAGTGGCTTAGGAGATGCAACTTAAATATCATAGGCATGGTAACAAATCAGTTTCAAAACAAAAATAAGTTACGTAATGTCGCACTTCTAACTTTCAAGCGGAGGTACTGCCTGCCAATCATGGAGATCCTGTGAGTTTCGAAATGCATCACTGCGGTATCACTGCAATATTCAACAGTGATGCATTTCGAAACTCACGATAACTAAGCGTGTGACATGAAGAATGCCTCTGTTTCGGGCTCATATTCGACAAATCTCACACAGTAAAAGAAGACATGCTCTGCGTTATCCTGGATACCTTACCTAGTCATACCAGTCACAGCGCTGAGCCATCGTGATCGAAAAGATGGAGGTATTTTCTAGATCCTTTATTTTTACTCAAAAACTGCGTGGGGTCGTAACTCACTTCCGCACATTCCCTCGTAGCCCATCTATCCACGTTTGGGATAAGTCTGAGGGTCCACCGACTCTTTAACAGACTCATCTCACTTGCCCGTTACAGACTCGCAGTGTGTCATATTCTAGATCATAGAGACTCTTGCTTTCTCTCGTCGGTATCTCTATGGATATAATTCCCGCTATCACTCACGCCGCATCGTTACATATGGTCCTGTATGCGCAGCACGCGCGAAGGACGCTTAAGCTGGAGACAGATACGTGTGAACTTTGGTGCGTGCGGTGATTGATATAATAGAATTGCGTGCATTCAAATGCAGATTGATAGTTACGTAAACAGAACGCACGCAACACAAAAGTTGGTCTAATTCCAACTTTTTCGCATTGCCGCATTCGCCATGGTCACAAATACCCAAACCCAAGCACACACAACAGACACATGCAATCGTCGCTTCGATTTTTTGGTTATTTGTAAAAGACGACGGAACCCAAGCACTTCGCCGCATACGCCGCACGCCCTGTACGCACGCGCGTATCTGTTTCCAATTTTGGTCTGTATGCGGCCCTCCATTTCCTGCTGTTAGCTCTCTTGTTCAACGCTTCTGCCCATACTGGCACTGCGTAAAGCTAGACTGAGCTAACCGTCCTCGCCATCAGAAGGCGAGGGATCGGTTTAGGCCTCCACCTTGGGCAGCATTCTTGCAAATGCTGCACAAATAGCGGGAGCTTTATCCGCCATGCCCTCCAAGTGTGTTTTAAAATTAAGCCTCTGGTACCTTAAGGCGGGCTGTGAGTGAATGATCTGATTCTTACGGATACTTGTTTTCCCAGGTTGATGATCAGCGCAGTTACTGTTTTGTGTTCAGCATACGGCAGACCAGCGCTTTCAGGCAATGCTTTAATATCCCAGATGGCTTCGTTCGCGCATAATTCGAACTCATCGAGGCGTAGCCTCAACATATCATTATACATTGTGAGTCACAGAAGAGGTCCCAGCACACCACATGTTGTTCCCATCTTCCGATCCACAATGAAGTGACATACCTTCTTTCCTTTTTTAGGAAAGGTTGTTTCCAAATAACAGTTTCGGAGGACGGGGTGTGTTTGTCTGTTTACCAACCCGGACCCAACATGATCCGCCGGCACTGCTTCCACTTGTCCCGCCTGATCATTATTCCTTCGCAATTATGCTGCCTGTTCACAGACATTTGTTTTTCTTTTTCGTTATGGAGTAGAGCATGGAAAGGACAATTAGAAATGCGAAAGTGAGTGTTTCTGGAAATATCCTTACTAAATCTCCACAAAATTGAGCCTGTTTCTGAACGAATATTTGCGTCATTAATATTGGAAGGAAGAATTAAAAACATAGACCAAAACTAAACCACTGGGGCTACATCAGCAGCGACAGCAAGTATAGAGGTAAGGTTCTGAAAAACAATTGTGCGAGGCACAGACTCAAATAGGATTGTTTCGCCATTGATGAAGATGATACAATATCAAATCAAACTCTGAAGAGACAGGTGAAATAGACATATCCAGTATTACTACCATTCTTACATTATAAATGACCATTCTTTCATTTTAGGATACTTCCTGCAGTCGTAAATATTGAATGTCAACCTGAATGTACCAAACAAATAAGCACTTTTAACAATTCCACACTTTTCACCTTGTTTTAATTAACAGCAAAATTGAAGGAGGTAACAACGTCTCTGGAAAAACAAATTGATTTGAACTTGATGTGGAACTCGTTAAAAGAAGAACTTCCAAAAACAACGAAAGAAGAAGGCAGTGGTTTGATGAACAATGTACGAGAAGCTTAAAGTAAAAAACCAGACAGGACAAGTGCATTTAACAAGAAGGACAAGAGTAAAATCATGAAAAGTGCGTTCCAGCACGAAAAGACCTGAAAAATTTATAAAAGCTTCAGGCAGGCCGTGTACCAAAGCTTCACAAGCTTATTGGCGACAGACACCACTAGCAAGTCGCTTTGCGACATGTGTTACGTGTTAAGGCCGTATCAGAACCTAAAAATATGCAGCGTGCAGCAGCAGCACCAGAGCAACATGCTGCAGTCGGTATCAGATCCTAGTCTTTTCCGCTGTGCAGCGCACTTTTTATTTGATAGCTAAACCTCAAATTAAAAATTTAAAAATTGCAGTAGTTCTACCAATTATTACTCCATGTCCTTTTAAATAATTTAAAACAAAAAATCCCGCGTCTCCTTGTTTAAAATCACTTGCCGCATTACGAAGTGTCAAAAGTGCTGCATATATATGCAGCAAAATTAGGATTTGAGATGAAAATGCAGCACGCTGGTCTGGTGCTGCTTTGCTTGTCATTTTACCAGCCTCAGCCAATAGAAACACTTGTCGTTGCAGCGCTGCATAGGTTCTGATACGGCCTTTAGCTTAAGCCGCAAATGAAATGATGAAAATTGTCAAAAGAACAAAATGAGTTCTAACATACCTGTGGCTTAGTATTTATTAAGAAAAAAAATTATAAAAAGGAAATACGACACACGTGAGTACTTTAAAAACAATATTCTTCATAGCTCAATTATAATATCTAAAAAATTGGAGCATTGCTATACACTGTAAAAAAATATGTAAATTCACAGTGCAAATGTACAGTAAAATTACAAATCGCGATATGAAATACTAATTTACTACAGAATTATTGTAATTTTACTATAAATTTTGTAACTTCACAAAATCAAAATGGAAATCTCCAATACTGCATAACGTAAATGTTGATTACATGAATGTGACCTATATTTTACACAATGCTGTGTATTTTTCTAAATCGTTTATGTAGGAAAATTACAATATTTCTTATATATTTATCAATGTTATGTACTGAAAAAATCCTAACACTTTGTACTGTAATTTTACTAAAGAGGCGTAATTTTAGAACATAAATTTTCAGTAAAATTACAAATCGGTTATTGGAATGTAAGGTTTAAATTTTTCCTCTCGTGGATATAATTCACAGGTAACAATGGAATACTAAGCATATAAACCAAATTGCTTTTAAGTTAAGGCCAGACCTATGACTTTGTCAGGGTCTGGGCAGTTCTTGTAACAGCCCAGAAATTTTGATAGGCATTGCCTCAGGTAGTACATGCTTAACAAGGCATTGTGAGCAAAATGCTAATTTTTTATGTATAGGGAGTGGGCATTAACTAAGAATAAAATTTGGCGCTTGGAAATATTTCAGGCAGGGCCAAGCACATTGGCACAGGGCGGTAATCTTCAGCTTTGGGTTTTTCCCTTTTCGTCTCTCGCTCTGGTAAAAAGTTGCAACAAGAGTTTTGGAAATTTACAAAACTATGAAGAGAAAGCTCCGCTCCAATACTGATTGTATTTTTACATCCCAGAAATAATTTATATTTACTACACAGTTGGTAAAAATACGTAAAATAGATTAGGAATATTCCTAATAATATATATTGCAAATTTACAAAACTGCTTGTGAATAAAACTTCCAGTATTTTTTTTGTAAAATTACCACAGAATTTTTTTACAGTGTATTATGATAGAATATTGTTCCATAAAAATAATATCCTTCAATAGATTCAACAAATTGAATACTGCACTCCCTATCATCCATTTTTTTTCTTTAAATAAAAAATAATCTCAAAATAAAACACTTCCACTTACAGAACTTTTTAAGGTGCATGGTAGGAAGAGAGAATAGTACTGTAGAAAGTATTATGGTTGTCATACTTGAACAGTGAGAGAAGCATCCCTAATACAAAGGAAACAGCCAACCGGAGTACAGATAAAATGATGCGCCAGAGCCTACAATAGAAGAAAGTGCAGATGCTATATCAAACTAAAATTATTAAACTCCACAGAACACAGTACCCACAGAAATATTAAAATATGGTGGTGAGAAACTATGCCATGCCTTACAGATTTTTGTTTGCAAGCAATGGTGGATCCACACTACACGGACTTTAGCACATACGCGCTTTTGCTTTTTTTTCATATAGAGTTTTTAATGGCAAAGGCAGTACGGCCAAACTGCGCGGACAAAAGGCTGTGCTTAAAAAGGTACATTGTACTTCCACACAATACGGGATTTTTAAATGAAAATTGATTTTTTTCTCAATGTAGATTAATCGATATTCAGTTAATAATTATTTTCTTTCAGATTAGTTCTTATTTTAGGATCCAAAACTAACGATTCAGAAAATTAAAAGGCCTTTCCGCCAAAAGCACGTGGGATCTAAGTCCGCGTAGTGAGGACGGGCCTTAAGGAGAAGCAGAAAGATACCGGAAGAACAGCTCTTGGCACGATTGTCCCAGTCCACAAAAGAGGTGAATTGATGAATTTCAAAAACTGCTTGCCTTCGCAGATGAAATCGTCATAATTGGACGTAAGATGTAAGACGTAAAGTAAACTTTTTCTATAATTCTAGAAAGTTCAGCAAAGTTCAATCTAAAAGTAAATGAGCCAAACCTATTTCACACTAGTCCCCATTCTAAAGAACCAAGAAACCTCAATATAATGCAAAGTAAGAATATATCACACATCAATTCGCCCAGCATTATGCTACGGGTCTGAAGTTTAAACATTAACTAAGCAAAGAGAGATAATCAGCTCAAAAAATTGGAAAGGAAAATGCTAGGAAGACTTTGGGATTAACCAAACTGAATTGAATTGAAATTTGGATATGATACGAACCTTTGTACAAAGAATGCTAGACCAACAGGAAAAACAAGCATAGAACGACAAAGAAATAAATGGATGGAGTCGTATAACGATTGAAGCCTCATTTAAGAAATAAATAAAAATTTGACAAGTACTCGTAGACAGTTTGGATCGACGTCGCGGCAATTACGTTGTAAGTTTTTCTATAAAAATTCTTTTTGTTTTAGAGTCTATATTTTATATTTAATATTGTAAAAATTTATTTAAAAATTCCTATAGATCTACAGTAAATTCCGAAAATTCCTTAAATATATAAATTTGTAATAAATTAGGTTATAACAAAGCATTAAAGTTCCTTACCAAATGCGCATGCCAAACGTCTTCGTATTTATGATTTATTGTATCAAAATGCTGTATTTTTCCTTCTTTTTTTTTTAAAGAAAACGCTTCATCATGCACAATTCCAACATAGCTAGGATCCTTACAATGATCATCGTGATCAGGCATTCAAAAATTTTAAAAACCGTCTGCATACATCACCCTCATCTGGCACATAATGAAACTGATGAAGGTCTCCGCCTTATTATTAGAAAAACTAACAACAGCAACCACGAGCCAAACACAAGAATCAATTGAAAATTTAAAACTCATGCCATATCACACTACCATCACCACCACCACCACCACCACACCAATATCGCAGCCACACATCACTTTCACGGAAAAAGGAATAAAAGAAAAACAAATTTTTGTACAATTTCCCGTTTATATTTTCTGAGTTTTCATGTTTTATGTAAGCTGCGCGCGCATCTCTTCTTCCTGTTCAGTTGTAGTTATCCAAAAATAGAGAAAGGTGAGTCCTTTTTGGCCGTTTGTGTCGTGGAGGTTTCTGATGTGCCACTGGGGACTATTATAACAGAACCATTGAAATTCTGACTGTCAGGAATGTCAGGAAGGAAGAAAAAAATCAGCAGATCTTAAGGATCTAGAAATGTATCCCTTAGTATCCTGGAACTTGGAGCACATGTTTCCTGGAGAATTCTAAAAATGCCATTTAGAACGATTTTTTTTGGTATTTTTGAATATTTCGGGATGCTGTGGAACTCTTTTGGTTTAACACGTGATAATGTTGCCTCCGCTATCTACTCGTATTGAACGAATATATCGAAATTAATACATTAAGTCTTAGGTAAGGCTTAACTTTCTTTTTTTCGAACTAAAACGCTTGCAGCTGAAACGATCCAGAGAAATTATCAAAATAGTTAACGACCACATCCTGTAACTCAATCCACGTCTATTATCAATCGAGAAATCAAATCCGGTAAACATCTCATTTGACAACCGTCATTCTTGTCCTGGCAATCTTCAAAGCCATAAAAAGATCCCTTACCACCACCTGTTTCTGTCATTTTTTACTGGAGCGCCTTGCAATATACCACCATAAGTTGATTTTTTTACCTGTCCATTGAAATGTGAAGGGCACCTTAGGTGCTTAGTGGAAAAAACCTCAGATCCTTCCCTTCAGATTAAGGAAAAAAAATCACCTTCTCAAATTTATCCGCAGATAAAAACCCAAAATTTTGCGGTCCCGCATTAGCCAATTTTTAAGGGATCTTTTCCACATCTCCCTTTCACGGCAATCAATTTTTTATGCGCATGTTTTTTGCGCTCGAAATTCCCCTATTGCTCGTCATTTGGCGAACCCCTGTTTTTCCCCGTTTTTTTTCAATTTTTTTTTTACCTGAGGGATGATAAAAAAAGCAACGCCACCTATCAACAGCCGCAGGGCTTGTTTTTTGTCTCCTTAAGCGCGGTGTGTTTAATTTTTTTATAAGGGCAC
The DNA here is from genome assembly GCA_963855945.1 of Thereva nobilitata. Lineage (NCBI taxonomy): Eukaryota > Metazoa > Arthropoda > Insecta > Diptera > Therevidae > Thereva > Thereva nobilitata. The sequence goes on along the minus strand of OY979695.1, from coordinate 191,377,217 downwards.
GCAACAAGTTCGAGATCACGGGATCAAGTGGGGTTAATCATGACTGGGAAAACAGGGCTATGTTTTTTGTTGCGTCACTTAATCCAGGGGTGGTAGAGAGATTTTTTATGGGGTTCAGGGTTAGTTTTTTCACCGCCGCGGAAGTGCTTTTCACGCAATAAATTGACTTGTTGATTTCGAGGATCGCTGGATTTTTTTTATTGAAGCCTTAATTTGTACATCGATGTCCCTTTTTAAGGATGTCGTAACATGACAGCAATAGAGGCGTGAATTATGTAATTTGAAAAGGAAAGGGTACGAAGCGAAGTGTTTTTTTCTCTCTTTTTAAATTCTAAAAGGGGATAAGTGGCAGAGGAATTGGGTAATTCTATTTTAATAGGTTGAAGGGTTTATCCAATGGAAGAGGACTGAATTGTGTTTTATTTTTTTAAAGGGCAACACGAAATCGCTTGAGGGTCGCTTGTAAAAATAGATCAATATGCGGTTGGTTGGGAATTTTAATTAGGGACTCGGTAGCATATAAGGAGCCATTTTGATACTTGAGGAAAGCTTGATACAAGACTATAGAACCCCAGTATTATATAAAAGATACTTCAGTGGCTGTTTTCTTTGAGTGCACATTAATAGCAGTGAGTTTAGGTTGATGGGGTGGGCAACTGCGTGAAGTAAAGAAAATATGTTAAAAATGGCTTTGGATGCGCCTCATTGGGCCTTAATATATGGGGACGTATGCTTATAGTCTGTTTTCTGCTATAACTCCTACTTTTTGACATATGGGCAGCATATCTCCTTTAGTGTTTTATCCCATAGATTTTTTGATAGGGTATTAACTCTAAACTTTACTATTATTACGATTTTTTTGTAGTTTGTGTTAAGGAAGGTCTTTTAACCATGCAATGATGGAACATAATTGTCCATTCTCATATTTTCTGACTTTGATTCCGCTGATCGAAAAAAGCTCCAATTTCTCTCTATGCTACAAAAAGACAAAAAACCAAAAAGTAATTGTTGTAAAGGGAGTAAAGGTGGAGATTCTGATTGTTGAATTGATGATCTCTGGGATCGTACGCGGACGTCATAACATTCGCCTAAACCAAGATCAAAAACTTTCCATTAAATATAAAAGCCTTTGGAGCGTGTGACAACCATTAATATAGAAGATTAGAATTAGAGTACAATATTTACTTCTTATTCGAAGCTAACTAACGATTAGGAAAATGCCATTTTCATCGCGTAAACGTTTCGCTGAACAACTTATCTTAATATATAAAAATCACGTGTTCGTACACGCTAATCTTCGAAACCGTCCAACCGACTTCAATGAAATTTTGTGAATTAGTATGGTTGGTTCTAGCTTGACATTTAGGATAGTTTTGGACCCGATAAGTGAGGTTCTTGTTGAAATCTAAAAAAAAATTCCAGCGAAATTTTTTATTTTGGTGTGAACAAATTTATTGAACGAATTTGGAACGAAATCTGGACGATCTAAACAAAAATCTGGAAAAAAAGCATTCCAGGGGCCGTATTTGGTTTTTCGAGTCGATCAATCGACTCGACAAGAAAAGCTTGTCGATTTTCTCTAAGTTTTATATTTGGCATTACGACCGAATCGACAGATACGTGTGGCCATAGAAAACCATCAAATTGTGCGATATTACTTCAAGTGCAGCAAAACACTTAATTTAGTTAAATGAAAAACTGGTAAAAGTTTATTGTATGCATAAATTGAGCCTTTTAATAAATGTCAAACGTCTTTATCGAGACGAGAAGGTTGTCGATATCGTGTCGCCAAATGCCAATTTTTATTTATCGACAGAAGTCGATATCGACTCGAGAAACCAAATACGGCCCCAGCCTAAATTAAAAAGGAATTTTTTTTACTTTTATGGTTCGTAGTTATTTTATTTCAATTTCAATTAATTTCGTTAGGTGCGCAAATGTCGTTTGACAGCTGACAGCTGATTGCGAAATTGTGAATCAAGCCCATGGTGACTATACAAGAAGCATAAACTCCGTGTCGTCAATTTTCGTTTGATTAATGAGGACGCTGCAGTTAAATGTACCCCAAAAAATATGGCCGATTATATTCATCCGGTTCATGGCCAAGTTTGTTAATTACTAGGATCATAGGCGTACCCAGGATTTTTTTTCGGGGGGGGGGGGGGGGGGGGGGGTCGGTCCAGAATTTTAACACAAACTTCATAGACAGCAAAAATGATTTTTTATTATTACATATTTTTATAAAACTTAAAAACTTTCTACAGAAGAATTCTTCTATTTTTTTTGGCAAATTCCGTAACCACTTTCTCCGGGTCGATGTGAATGTTGTAGTGGACATTAAGTAAGGCCAATCCATTTAGTCTGTCTTGAGATATGGTATTTCGCAAGTAGGATTTTAATCTTCTTAGGCAAGAAAATGTCCTCTCCGGAGTTGCCGTTGAAACTGGAAGGGTCGCTAAGATTGTTAGAAGGCAGTGGATGTTAGGGAATAAGCCTGAGTCACAGTTGTCCAGTGCTTCCACAGCACTCTTAGTGTTGTTGTGGGACCGGCACATTTCTTGCCAGATTTTAAACTCAGCTTTGACAATTGCTGTATTCGTTTCTGGTAGAACTGCTGCATACGTTGCAATGCACTCGTCAATTTCTGTGTTAGCACAAGTTACACAGTTTTGTGGCAAAATGCTGCATAAAGCAGTAATGTTTTTCCGATGATTGGAAAAACGATAAGTCAGATGGCTTATTACGTGATCTACAAATGGGATGAAACTGTTGATTTTGTAGTGGCTTTGAACATCGGAGGTTGGAGCATTCATGCGATTCACTTGTTTTCTTGTTATGCGAGGCATTTGTATGATACCTCCATTTTGCGACAAAGCATCAGAAGCTGCTTCGAAAACAGTTTTGAACTCATCGTCGGCGTTATTTCTGATACCTTTCAAGGTAGCTAATATAACATCAATATAACTAAAGGCTTTTATCAAGTCACAGTCGACTGCCTGAAGTTGTTTGCTAAGTATTATCGTATAGCTCATGATTTTCTCCAAGATAAACAAGGCTATTATGAAGTTGGTCGATCGCAATGTACTCAACATTTGACATGCCTTCTGCGATGTATCAATATTGCGGCTTTCTTGCAACTGTTCCAACGATGGCACAATAGCAGCATAAATTTCTCTGAAGCGAATTACTGCATCATGTTTGTGTACCCACCGAGTTTCACACATTGCCAGAACTGTTTTTTGGTGGTCAGTTGGAAGAAGTTCTCGTATATGTCTTTTCAGAATGTTTGTACGCTGAGCTGACGCGTGAAAGAAACTACCGATTGACTGTATTACACCAACACAATTGCGGATGTCAGCTTGAGAGCAAGAATTTGATATCGGCAGATTCAGTGAATGTGCACTGCAGTGGACGTAGAGAGCTAAGGGGCATTCTTCGCGGACATACACTTGGGCACCATGAAACAGTCCGCTCATTGCCGCTGCCCCGTCGTATCCCTGGCCAACTACATAGCGACAGTCTATTCCATTCTTCTTCAAACCACTAACAATAAGGTTACCCAAACCTCTCCCTGTCATGTCAGTAGTCGGAATAAACTCCAAATATGCTTCTGTGACTACGTGCTTGTTTAAATGATTGACACTCAGGTAGCGAAGACAAAAAGACACTTGTTCAACGTGGGCAATGTCTGTGGTTTCATCAGCCAAAACAGCGCAGAAACGGGCTTTCTTTACATCTTTTAAAATTTTTTGTTTTATGATGTCTCCACAGATGTCTATTAACTCGTTTTGAATTTTTGGGCTTGAATATAAAGCATTTTGTGGGGCATTACTTAAATGACTCTTTAAACATTCGTTACCCGACTCAACGGCATATCGCAAAAGAGCGCGAAAATTCCCCTCATTCTTCAGATTATTATCATTATCAGCATCACTATGGTTGATTTCGAGATTTTCCACACGCCCGGAGTCCTGTTTTCCTCGTAATGCAATACCTTGCTTTCCACAAAAAATAATGGCACTTACTATTGACTTCAGTTTCATCCTATTTTCATGCTTCTGCTTCTTATTCTCGGATGACAGCATTTCTATTACATTGGGAGAATTTTCAGACATTACTTTTAAGAAATTATCAGCCATTTGGCTATATTGCTTGTGGTAGCCAGTTTGCGAATGGGATTTAAATGTTTCGATTTCATTCTTCCAGTTGCAGAAAGGTTCATTAACAAGTTTACCCAAATGTTGATGTTGTTCTTTGCCTTCACCTTCAGCACTACGACCCATCACCAGACAAGTGCGACAGAATGCTCCCTGTTTAGCTTCTGAATACGTCAGCCAAGCAAATCTTTCTAGCCATTTGTGCTGAAAACTCAAATTTCGGGTTGAAGAAGTAGGAAACTGGTAGTTATTGGGCGGAGTCCAGGGCTCTTTTAATAATTTTTCTTTAATGGAATCGTTTATAACCGTAAGGCCGCGATAATTTCCGATATCCAATTCAACTAAAATAGTCGCAGCAGTTGTTGAAGGTGCAGTAGTAGTCGAAGCACTTGTGATCACAGCACTCATAACTGGAGCAGTCGTCACTGGAGGAGATATCACCGTAGCGGCCGTCACTGAAGCAGTCACCGTCGGAGCAATAGCTACAGCAGCAGATGCCATTCAAGCAGTAATCTTTGGAGGAGACGCGACTGCAGAAGTTTTAACAGAAGCAATTGTCGCCGAAGCAAATGTCGCTGGTGAATTCGTCGTTGGAGCAATAACCGCCGGAGCAGATGTCACGAAAGAAGACGTCGTCAGATCATTTGTCACCGGAGAAATCCTCGCATTTGTGTTCCCTTGTGTTTCATTAGATGATCGTCTGCACCATTTCTTCCAAAAGACCGTAGACTTCTCATCGATAAATTTCCTCTTCTCTTTTCCCATATTTTATTCTACAATGTGATCTATAACAAGAAACAACTACTTATTACTTAAAAATAAAAATACAGAACCTAAAAATTAATAGTTCCTTTAATCGGAAACTTGGGGCTATTGGGTGGTATTTTAGTTAAGTTAGCTTATATAAACAAAGCAGACCTTGCTTGACTTAGCTGAAAAAACTAAAGCTGAATTGAAAACACTAGACTGGAATAAAACTTAACTTAATAAAAAAACTTTTCAACCTTTGATTTAATTCCAATTAATTTATTTATTTCTTAGTTTGTACGCAATTTTTCTTTAAATTCATTTAAGTAAGTTTACATTACAATATTTCAATACCTATACAATCCTAATAACTTAAAAAAAAGCAATCCTAATCCTAATCATTTCAAAAAAATAAGTTTTGAACCTAAACTATCTTTCATGCGCCGGGATTTAGAGAAAGTTTTAGTGGAGGTGAGCCAAAGATAGACTCTGGACTGTACTATTATATAAATACGTATTAATGTACTTACGATCACAAGACCAAAATCTTCAAACTGTCGCTCGTAGAAGTTAAAAAAATGCGTGCACTACACTTAACAACTTAGAGATGACTGGGTTGAGGCCGAATACTTGAGACAAAACAATTCAATCGGCCTGCTTCGATTTAAAAGTACAATGCTAATAATTTCAAAGTATAAAAGCGAAACGCCTTCTAGATTTAAATTTTGACAGTTATTAATTTTTAAACAGACTGCTCTACAGACTATAAACACTTACCCACGATTGAGTTGAGGCCCGTCCACACGCCACAAGCGTGCTTGCGCCTGCATCATGCTTTTTTATGACCACAGAAATTACGCGCAAGATTTTTTATGAAAAAGAAATCAACTTTCATATAAAAGACCACAATAATCTTTCAAAAAGCATGTGTCGTGGGGATGCATTTCATACTCCTCATGGGGTTTTTTAGGACCTGCTTTTGGTCACGTTACTATGCTTGCGCTTGCAAAATTACATAAAATTCATATGGGAAAAAAGCGCGCGCGACGGATGCGCGACGTTAAAAAATTTCTTTGTTTTTTTCGGGGGGGGGGGGTTTGAACCCCTAGAACCCCCCCCTGGGTACGCCTATGACTAGGATATTTTATGTTTACGCCTAATTTGAAAAACCAGCTTGTAAATTCGATTTATATCAATGCGATTATTCATATTTAATCAATTTTTGGAGTTTCCAATGAATTTTTATTAATTACCAATGTTTTTTTTTTGCATTGACCCATTTCGACTAACTTAATTTTGAACGAATCGTCGAAATGGGTCAAATTCAGCTAACTTCATGTTGGGCACATCGGACAAAGGTGACATCTGTGGCCAAAAGTGAACTAGCAGTTTATTTTCTTCTGCCCATCCATTTCCTGTCATTATCCCCATAAGAGTTTATGCTCCTTGTATAGTCTCCATGATCAAGCCAATCGTTTAGATAGCGACGAAAAATTGATTCAGTTGTTTATTTTCAGTTTAATTGTGATTCTGTTGTAAGTTTATCGCAATCGTTTCATGAAATGAAGTAAGTTTCGTCGTTTTATCTCAAAAAAAATTTACATACGAAATACGGTGAAGTGGCAAACGGTTATACAGTAACAAAAAAGTGAATCAATTGTCTATTTTCATTTCAATTGTGATTCTTCCCATTGTACATTGTGTCTTTGGAGGCATTAGACTGAACGATGCGAGATCTACGAAACAATCAAAAGTGGATTGGTGGTGTTATGATTCTGTTGACAGGTGATTTTCGCAAAACATTGTCAGTGGGTCTATAGCAGCCGATGAACTTAATGCATCTTTGAAGTCGTTCGTTTTGTGGAAACACGTCCAGACACTGAAATTAAGTATGAAAAGGCGTGCCCAACTGCAGAACGACTTATTTGGAGAAGTACATATTTTCAAAACAATTGCTGGACATTTTCAATGGCAAAATCTCCGTTGACATTTCGACTGGCTGCATAACATTCCCCGTGTGTTTTTTTCAGTTCACCGCTTCAAAGACCGAACTCATCCGAAAGGTGTTCCTAAACATTGCCCAAAATTACAAACATAATGTTGAGTTGAGCGAACATACTATATTGGCTGCGAAAACTTACTGAGCCGTATCGATGTCGATGAGTACATGTATCAAGGCAGTTAATCCGTCCTCTGGTTAAAGCTAGTACTTTTGCGCTGTCTGTCGTTATTGGCCCAACGCGAATTGTATGTGACTGGCGAGAAGTGTCACTTTCGACGCTGGGATTGGAGAAGCCGGAAATCATTCATCGATTTATCGATTTTTGGGTGGATGGTGTTTTTGATCATGGAAGTTTCTTTACAGTGGCATGGATAATCATCGATTGAGTTGTCCGCTGTTGCCACAGTTCCTTTGACTGAAGAAACCAAGCATAAGTGTTGTTAGGTCCAAAATACCGCGCAGTTGGAGTCTCGAATCCTTCGTTCTGGTTTGTATTTGAGTTTCGGTCCTGTTTGCTGTTCTCGAGTGTTATAAATAAGATTAGATTGCGTGACCATTGACCATTCTGACCATTTTGTAAAAAAATCAAGATGGCGGTTCCAAGATGGCGGCCGATTTTGAAATTGTGCTCCCCGACCCCCGACATGGGTATCAAATGAAGGGATATGACAAGTAGAATACAATTAGCTATGTGGCGTCATTCCAAATTCAAAATGGCGGCCAACACAAAATGGCGGATTACCTTTTACTTTACAACGAACTCGGTATGGGCATCAATTGAAAGGATATGACAAGTAGAATACTACTAGCTCTGTGGCTTCATTCCAAATTCAAAATGGCGGCCAACACAAAATGGCGATTTACCTTTTTTTTACAAGGCCCTCTGTATGGGTTTCAAATGAAAGTATATGACGAGTATAGTATAGTAGCGACGTAATTTTAAATCTAATATGGCGGTCACTACAAAATGGCGGAAGACATATAATAGACTAAAAAAGAGAAAATAAAAAATATATTTCGAAAAGTAGGTTGTTTCCATATACTGGCTGAAGTAATAAAAACTTTACAATCAAAATTATATTTTACTTTTTAGTTCATTTTAAAATAAAAGCGTATTTTTTAGTTTTTTTAAACTATATTTTTTTCTCGATTAAATGCCTTTCAGAATTTTTTGAAAATTAAATTTTTCTAATATTTTATAGATGGAGCTACAACTATGTCCAAATATCATTGATAAATTGAGACGACCGTGGTAAACTATCAATTTGGACAATTACGCTCTGTATGTGGCCGAAGTTTTAATGAAGGAAATATTTTTAACTTGGCGTGTTTTTGTAACATTATTGGACAGTAATTGAATACAGGTTCTAGACATGACCTTTCCTCTTTTAATACATATTTTCGTTTACTTTAATCTCCACTATATGTGGGTCATGTGCCTCGAAACAAATAGTTTGTTGGATGTCCCTCGTTGTTGTATCAATGCTAGTTAATTTATATAATCGACCAATGATGGGATGTCGTGTGTTGCGTCGATTATGTTCAATAATTTTTTTAAAAAATAAATATAATGTGATCTTGTAAGTCGTCACATATTTATGTCTTTATTGCAAACTTCTCTAATCGTTGGCAGAAATTATTAAAAGTTTTTAAAAATGGTTTTAGGTTTTAGATGGAAAATCCTTCAAGGTCCCCACTTTTTACCTTCCTCAATATGCAACTTTTAATTCTAATACTTTCACCTGGATGCAAAACAAAGATTTGGAAAAAAGGAGCCGATTTGCAGCCTGCAGGTGGTCCCAAAATCTGGCACCTTTAGATCCTTTCAAACTGTCACAGCAAGCAGTAACCACCTTTTATGACCAGGCTTTAGGGCAAAATCATCATGAAAATCCTTTTTTCCCCGATCCTTGACTATGAAAATCATTGCATGTGCGATCATTATTCGCAATGCAAAGTCGGCCGTTGAAGGGCTTGAATGTGCCGCTCAAGTCCTGAATCCTTGATACGTCGAGAGAGCATCTGTCTGATAAAGGATGCGAGGCTGATGTATATTTCGTTACTTAAAATGCGAGTGACCCACAACTGCATTTTCTCCCTTTTTCCCCTAAAAAAGTAAACACGAAGGGATGCTTTTGTGTGATAAAAACAGAAATCGTTCTTTGTGTATCGATATTGATTGGTCAGAAAAAAAATCGGGGTTTTTCTAAGAATCGGTTGCCTGGTACCCTTTTTTGCGTTGTTTCAATTATGAAGGGTGCACAACGGTTGTGGGTGTAGGGTAAAACGAGTAATTTTGATTAGGGCTCACCCTCGCCCTCTTCCTATTTATATATGTTGTCCAGTGTTATTGCACTTGGGTTGCGTGTCTCCCAATTTTTTTTTGGGGAAAATGGCTGCGCTGAGAAACTCATGGCTGAAAGCAATAAAAACAAAAACAGAAAAAATATTTCAAGAACTATAAGAAGACTTTATTTAGAAAACAACAAGGGAACGAGATCTGAAATCGAAAATGATGGAAAATATTGATGCTGCAGGAGCTAATGAGTAATGGATAGTTTCGTGGCCGAGGTTCGGTGGCTTGATGTGGGCAACTTTGGCCCTTTTCATGCCTTTCAGAGGCTCATAACGAGCCGTGACATCAGAATTTTGAGGCCCGCGTCTTTCGGCATTTTTAAACATTTTTCGACGTCATGTGGCGGCTTATGGTTTGTTATGGAAAAAAATTTTGCCCACATACTGCAGTTTTTTTGGTATTAGGTAGGCGAGGCGATTTAGCCATAAATTTTTGCGATTAAATTATTTTTGACAGTAGAAAGGACTTTCGTTATTGGTTGGATTACTTTTTTTGAAACAGATGTTCTCTGGAAATTTTGTACTGGGGAATTTATTTAGTATCTTATGCCTGGTTTACATTTGCAAGTACTTTCGCGAAAGTAAGGCGTTTTTGACACGAAAGTAGAACTTTCGTCTTTACTTACGCCATGTAAACACTTGTATTTCGTGCAAGTAGAGACACATGAAAGCGACTTTCGTGAAAGTACATATGTACTTGCAAATGTAAACCTGTCATTACAGTGTGAAATCATGCGTATTTTATGTTTGAAAAATAACTGAACTTAAATTGCGTCCATTTTGCTGCAGACAGTCTTGCAATTTTGACTTCAGTCGGCGAAAAGATTTGGATTGGTAGAGGTCGCATCATAAAAGAAGGGAATCTCAAAATCGCAGTTTCCATGCGCAGTGAGAGTCCGAAGCGAGAACGTCACTTTGTTTATTTAAAAACGCAATTTCCTTTCTTTTATGATACGGGCACTAGCTGAGATTCCACGTCGCGTATTTTCCTGTAGCGTCTTTATTTTTGATGGCGAATTACTGTGCATGGGAGATTTGAGGTATCCTCATAGTCTAAGATACGTAGAAAAGCGACATGAAATTTTTTTTCATGATAAATAATATGCTAACAAAGGTAACGGTGATGGGTTGCCTAACGAAATATGTTCAAGGCTATATTTAATAGGCGTTTTTTCGAGCTTTTGAGCTAAAATTATGCATTTGTATGAAAAATTAAATGAGATCAAAGTAGTAGTTGCAGTTTTCAACGGCTTTTCTTTGGACGCTTTGATTTATCAACAGAATCTGAAAAAAGGTGCAAAACGGCCGCTAGCGGCGAAACTATGCGGAATTCGAAAAAACAGTGAAGACAAAGTTTGTAGGAAATTTGCTTTTTGCTCTACAACTTTGCTCTTTTGATATTCTCACCAAAATGCATAGTTTCTCATCAAAATAGATAAAAAGGCGGAAAATGGCGACAAAACGCCTATTAAATATAGCCTTGAACATATTTCGTTAGGCAACTCATCACCGTTACTTTTGTTAGCATATTATTTATCATGAAAAAAAATTTCATTCGGTTACTCGATCAGTGAAGGTCGTTGTTCTACGGATCCTGTACTATCAGGGAAAAATCGCATTGCGGTAGGTCTAGCGATTTTAGGAGGCCAGTCGATGTCATCAAAGCGGAAAAATGCTCCTTAGCTCTCTAGCACTGTGCAGGATGATTCTGCAAGGAGTATTAAACGCGGTTTAGCTTCTAAGAATACTTGGACGGCTTAAATGTTAAGTTGAGGTATAACTGTCAGTTATGAAATCGGGGATTCGACCTTTAGACATGTCATTGGCCGCCTTTATTCCAGATCCAATTTAACGATTTCAAACACAGGCAACCAAATTGATTCTGTTTTGTAGCTTGGCTTGAATGTGTCACTGCTGTAAAATTTCGGCATTAACTTTGGTTATGCGGAAAACTGTCAAAAAATGTGAAACGATAAATAAACAAAAATGACGTATACGACAAACTTAAATATTTAGGCCCGTATACATCAACGAAGACAATCCTTAATCGTTGATTTTATCACGAACATAAATTTAGTTTATGCCGCATAAAATCTAGGATTAGGGGTAATTTGATGCCTTTAAAATCTCGAAAGCTGAAATCTAGGTGCTTTTTCGTAAAATTATAGGCCCATTGCTGGAGGTAGTTTCGTATGTAGCTTATGTAGGTAATGGTAGTCATTTATTGGAAATATTGATGATATTGATAATCTCCGTTGATGTTTACCGCCCTTAAAAAATATAAAAGCGAAGTACGAATCACTCACGCACTTGACAAAATCACCGCGAATATAAAGCCAGAAATTTGGAAGGTAGGTTTCTAATGCAAAACATCTCCAATGAGGTTTTTGGAAATTCAGCCTCCTTGAAAAAATAGGACAGGGGTAATAAGGGTGGTACCAGAAAACAAATCCAAGGTAGATTTGAAGTCCACTCTTTTCCGAGTATGCCACACTCTCACTACAAGGCATTTTCTTCAGAACTCGCGAAGTGTTTGGGTGTCTCAAAGAGCTCGACGGCAATAAACCCACTGGCCCTAATGATCTCTCCCTAACGGCTTTTGAGAAATTTGCTTCAGCTTTGGCAAAACCGCTGTACAATCATGCTCCTCCGAAGTTTATCCAGACCTTTGGAAACTTAGTACATGTTCTGCCCATAATCTCTCAAGTACCGTCCAATAGCAATCTCTCTTCTAATCTCTCCAAAACTATTGAAAATAATCGAGGAAAAGCTTAAATGGTTTGAATTCAAATCAAATATTACAGCTTTATAGAAAGATATGCATCAGGCGCCTCGGTTCTTCCGCGAGTAAAAATAAAACTTGCCCGTACCTAGCCTGCAGAAGGCACGTACTAGCCTGCACGGCACCTGAAACTAGCCCGCGCCTAGCATGAAACAGGCACGGTACGCCTGACGAAAAATAAAACTCGCGCGCTCCTAGCTTGCAACAGGCACGCACTAGCCTGCACGGTGACCGCTCCTAGTTTGCAGCAAGCACGCATCCACAGACTAAGGGGATCAAAATTGGGCTTTACAAAATTATATAGGGCGAAGAGAACGGGCAATTGTTTTGGTGTTCATAATGGCCCGTCCACAAGACACAAAATTTTTTTGCGCAAATCTTGCTTTTTTATGGCTTTTTTATGAAAAAAACTAGCTGGGACCCGGTGCGCCTATGCTGCACCCCTAAACCAATAGTAGTAATCAGGTGATATGAATTTTCATTTAATACCCATACCGAATGGCTTGCAAAGAAAAAGGTAATCCGCCATTTTGTGTTGGCCGCCATTTTAAATTTGGACCGATCGATCTGAAACTTTGGGAATCGTATTTTTTTCGGAAAAAACCAAAATAATATAGATCTGAGCTCTTTAGCAGTAATTCGAAGAGTACCTCCCATACAAAAGTTCGAATTTTACGGATATCGGTACACTACAGCCACCCGAAGTGTTCGAGATAGAGCAAAATAGACCGCGTAGGAACACCCGCCGTACCCGAAAATCCCTATATACAAAAATTCAGGCCAATCGGATGAGCGGTTTCGGAGTCTATTGAACATTTACAGACATACTTTCACTTTTATATATATAGATTAGTTTTACGACTCCTTTTGGGGACGTCATTATGCTTGCCCCCCTGAAAAATTAAATAAAATTCATATGGGAACAAGATTTGCGCAAAATTTTTTGTGTTGTGTGGACAGGCCATAAAGGGTGTCATTAGCACACTCAGTAGACCAGCTCTCGTTTAATTGCGTAGGTCAAGCAGCATTGGATCTGGTTAGTGCTTAGTTGGGGGACTGCTTGGCAAAACGACATTCGCGTTTGGAATGGTCTATGCCGATGCGGGTGCATTTATAGATGTTCAATGTTCATGTCTGTAGCAGGAGCGTGCATACCTATGACGGGCACATTTTTAGATTTTCATGCCTGTGAAGGGAGAGGGCACACCCGTGCGCATTTGTTCGCTATGCGTGCTAGTTGTGGACGCGTGCATGCTTTTAAGAAAATTAGCCAACTAATTTATTTTTACTAGGTCGTCTTTCCACTTCTATTTCCATCGCCTGTAATCACAATTAGTGAGGAAGACTTCTCCTGTTTGATCACCGTTGAAACCTGGTGGATAAAACCGCATGTTTGCCATGTCATATCGGTCTATCTTTCCGAATGAAGCTTGGTATGCAATAATGAACTTTCTGATAGATCCGTTGCAGGTACATAAAAATTGTTTTGGAGAGCAATGTCCAAATGGATATCTCCAGGGCTTTTGACAGAGTATTGCACGCTGCTCTGTTGACTAAACTCCGGTAAACTCTTTCTTTAAAGTATTTATTAAATATAAAGAAGCGCAACATTTTCACTTTTTGTACCTTTGCCAGGGTTCCGTTTTTGGTTTTATGCATGAACTCAGTTCAACCTACAAATATTCGTTGAGTTGAGCAGAGTTGAAAATCTTTAACGAAAACTCTTAACTCAGTCTGTTTCCATGACGTATAACTCGGATTCAACTCTGGTTGAACTCTCAGTGTATGTAAGCTTGCTACTAGACATTGCACCGTAACGAGTACCTACGACATGGCAGACTGGTAGAACAAAAGGTGATTTCTAAGCTTCGCTTTTACTTAAAAAATATCGATAACAAGGTTTGTATATATCCCAAATCTAATAAAAGCCGTGCTATTGAAACTTACTAAAAAAAATGCAAGCCAATCACTAACAATCTGCAGCGCCATCTTGTATCTTTAGCGCATGACATTCCATTGTTATTTTCCATCTAAAAAAAACGAAATCTTCTCGCAAAAATATTTTCACCTAATTTAACGCTACTTATCGATCCGATGCTGTCGGGATGTTGTGAAGACTGTTGATGAGCTTAAGCCAATCTTATCTAAAGTAGCGCAAACTCTAATCCCGTTAAAGTTGAAAATTCTCAAAATTGTTGCCGACGGCAGATTTTATCAACGTTCCACAACAATGGCAGGAAATCACCTCCGAAATGGAAATGTCACGCTCATCAGATTTTCTGTTTTCACTTTTGTCGTGCGATTGTCACTCGGTGAGGAATGGCCATGCTGGCGTTGAAATCTGTCTCGTGCCATGTGATAATAGTCAATGACAAAAGGATCCTTTATGATGGCTCCTTGTAGGGAAATTCGTTAGTAGGAAATTGTGCTAAAACAATTCTCGCTAAGGATGTTTGGTAACTACAGTAGGTTTTAGTGATAAGTATAAGAGTGAATCCAAAATCAAAGGAGTTCGATTTGTGTGCCACAAGCTCCAATCCGGCAGGACAAACAGCCGCACGTTTTGATATTTGCGTTGTTAGTGGATATTAAATAGCATGCGACAAGGACCAATCCGAAAACATCTGCCCCATGCGCATATAGGCGACCAGAAGTTGAGCGCCGTGTTCTAGCCCTCAACACAAACATTTCCGAGTCCTGATTTTAGCGGAGGGTCAGAAGTTTTTTCCATAATTTTTTTCTGGTCAAACTATAGAAAATGGAATGCACACGTTTTCCACAACAAAAAAATCGCCCAGTGACAAAAAATTTTACATCCCTAAACTCGAGACAGTTTGAGCAGTTGGTCATGCACAAACACACACACACAGAATTGAGGGTGATTATTCAGGGATCCTTTTGGTCCATCTTTAATTGTGGACGTTCTTGATGTTTCATTCTGTTCATTTCCTCCTCTTTACGACCGATATCTTCGACTAAGGTCCTGGAGGTTATGAAAAGGTGATTTATTGCAAATAATTGGCATGCGCCCGTTTTTCAGGATTTGTGGATTGTTCCTTGGGGGATTTAAGGTATGATTCAGGTTAAAAAGTGAAATTTGAGTCCTTTTTTTTTATTCCTGGCAAAAATCTCAAGAAGCTTGTTCGCCTTTTTTACTCGAAATTCTCTTTTATGAATCAAATCCGTGCTAATCCATTACCGTATGTCCATCCATGAAATAATTCCAGCTCCTTTCCAGGATATTCTTTATTAGTTTACATTTCGTCTTCTTGGCTTCTACCGAAACACATTCGCACATTTATAAAAACTCTTAACGCACCGCAATAAAGTTGAGAAATGAAAACGTTTTCTGAGTTTTTCCTTTTTTTGTTTTTGGAAATTACAAAAGTCGTCCTTTTACCCTTCTTTTTTCTCTGAGGAAGGTTTAAACAGTTATGTACTTTCGCATATCCTTAATTTTTTTGGTTCACTTTCCTTTGTGATTTTATTATTTAGATTTAGACCCTTTTTCGGGGTATTTGTGGAGTTTTCAAACTACTGGGCGGTGCCTGTTTGTTTTTGGCACCCTGTTTTATTGCTGAGGATTTGTATTTTTATTTTTACCTTTTTTTCGTAGCGACAAAACTCGTTTTTCCCATGAAGATGTAATTTTCGGTGACCTCGACAGCCGTGCTGTAATTATATGTAATTAGGGATGTCTTCGGACTGATCTCCTTGCAGTCATAAAAGTTTCCGTTTGACATTCGGAACTATTTTTCGGTGATTTTTTCCCTTTTTTTATGTTGGGACTAAAAATGTTTAACAAAAAGGATTTTTTGTAATTAAATTTCGGAAAGTAAATAAATATTATTTCCTAAAATTAAGTCAACATTTTGTCGCCGAAAAATATCTTGTTTAAGGCTTAAATATCTCTTGAACGCGTTAAGAATTTCTAGAAGTCTTTTCAAGAGAAGCCTGGTATATGTTTTTAAGCACAACACGCAAATAATTGTATATTTGAAGGTTTCAGTTAGAACATAAAGTTATGTGCTTTAAATTAAAGAAAAGTCCTTTAACCAATCCCTTTTGTTAAATGCGTCTGTCTTTAAGCTACCAACTAAATGCAAGTTTTTTTCATTCGCCTTTTACAATTTGAACAATTAAAAGAAATGCAAGAGTAATTCTAATCATAGGGCGCGTTTAGGCCCGAGTTATTTTAATTAGTGCTGTTAACTTAGCACCGTTTCTAGCATGCCATTTGACAGGTCTCATTTTACAGCTAATAACAAGCAAAAATAATAACATTTCTCATTTTACAAATAATAAAAAGCTAAAAAATGAGTAATAATAATAATATCTTCATGCTGTATTGAAATATTTCTAAATTATTTGCTTACAACAAAAATTTACAAGCAAACGTCAATTCATTTTGGCTGTGCTATCTTTTAGCTAAGCCAAAAAGCAGAAATAAGTTAGCTAACAGCGCTAAAAATTGCTGTTTATGTCATTGTTAACTTGCTTAGCTCAGTTAAATTAACTTGGGTCTAAACGCGACCATAGACTCAAAACTCAACTGGCAGTCAAACATCGAAGACAGGGTAAAAAGAAGTTCGGCAAGAGACGTGGTCTCAAGCCAAAGATGGTCCTGTAAATAGAGACACATCCTCACGTATGGCTCTCTGGTTTGCAGGCCAGCTCTGACCAGGACCACGAGGGAGTGGTGAGAGTCGTATCATCGGTCGATTAGCACGGAATGTGGACCTGTATGTAAGGCCTATGCCTAGGAGGGGTGACAACGCTGGTAGCCCAAACACAGACGGTGGTGTCAGATTCCTACTAAGTAAACCCATGTTTGAGTCCAGACCCGTACGAGCCGTAAAGGCATTACTTCGGTCTGGCTGGGCCAAGGGTCCTCCGAATATACTCACCAGAGCCGGAACAGTCGACGTGATGTCTCTGCATACGGACCAGCGACGTAATTGCATCATGGGACTGCATCAACTATCTCTCCCTGCATCAACTATCTTGCCTTTCTCTGATTATTTTAGCTTCGTCTTGCTAAAGTTTCTGGTGGATGGCCTTCAGCGCCACTTTCACCATTCTCTACACATCCTCAGACCTCATCATCCGATCCAGGATATTATCCGGCTTTCCAGCACAGCCCTGTGCTCCGCATACCTCGGTCCTGCGCTAACCAGGACTTTAATGTCATAATTGGGAAGGGTCCAAAGGGCGGTAACAATAGAGGCAACAGGGACCATCAATGAACCATGCTCCACGAACGCCCTTGGTGTTCTGTTGCACCTGCTCTCTCCGACCTTCACATCAAACATCTGGCCTCGTGCAGTGTCCTTGGATTGAGGGAATCCGACGCCTGGACCTCGAAACCCTCAGTCATAGCAACATCTTGGATTTGCTACCCGAGGGTATGGTCGCTACAAGTCGAGGTTGAGCCCAAGCTCAGAACTTCCTCATTATGGCCGGCCTCGGTACTTGGTAGCCTAGGGATTGAGGCGCCTACTACCATTCCAGAGGTCCGTGGTTCGGATACACTTCGCCTTTCCATTTCTCCGACCTATATAACTTTCCTTCTTCCTTGTCCTTCCTCTTTACAATAAATTCCCTGCCCAGCATTGCACACTCGATATAGAACCGTCGAAAGTACAAAGGTGCATCACCTATGAGCGCTAGTCTTTCACAAAGAATGATGCAATGTTTATTAGTAGACTTAACACGAAAGATAGTTGAAGAATGAGTGAGAGAAGCTAAATCGGACCACGTGTGCAGTAGATCTTCCTATTGCTTTGGTTCCACTAGTTATCGCAACTCTTTACTTGCCTCTTGTCCTCCAACCAATGAAATCTGGGTTTGCAGACGTTTCTTCTTCTCGCCAATATGCACAATAACAACACAACCCAATATGCGTGGTCGCTTCATATTCCTTTAGACACAGTCATCAACCAGAATTCTCATTCCTTTAAGCTGATACCCGAAACGTCTGTGTCCTGTAGCTAATGCCACAAACCACCTGAAAAACCGCTGCTAAATCTGAAGGATATATTTTCTAGAAGTGGCATCCGGCGGCCAAATACAACTTTAGCCCTTCTGATGTTCTTTGATGACCCATTTCTCAATACGGTTCCTTATACGTGCCAGAGCATGGTTCCGGACTCCAAAACTTCGCAGTGGACCCCTGCTTATCCAGGCTGTCAGTCTTCTCGTTCCCATAGATCCCTCATTTAGGTAATCCAAAGCATGCAGTAAGAACCAGATTCTCCGCTTGGTAAACTGAAGCATATTTCTCCACACTCAACGGAGCAGGTTAAATTTAAATCCTTTCAGAGGACGACGAAGATCCTATGTCAACTCCGCTTCACCGTTAAACGTCACGCCCGATCAATCCCATTTTTGGAATCGCTTCCATAGATATCATGAAGATTTTCATGTACATGCGGATGCTACACAGTGCTAAGCGCGGAGGGCGACGTACTCTTCAACATTTGAAGATCCAACTTCGGCTAGATCAGCAGAATTTCCATTTCGGCGGCATGTCTAAGTGCCCCTTTTAACGGGTTTCTTTGCGGCCTTAGCCCGTCAGATCTTTTAGCCATGCATTATCATGGAATTCACGATCATGGTTTATGTGCAGTCAGTATGTCAGTACCTTAGTCGAGACACTTTGAAACGCTGGTGATATTTTCTTCGACGTGATGTTTCAAAGTCAGCTGCAACTCTAGATTTATTTATTTAATTATTTGTACATCACTGTTCTACTACTCGATGACTATTCGTCGTAATGTCTGCAATAGTTTTCATAAACTGAGCGTATATCAGTTCTTCTAACTTCCTAAGCAGAGTCTGCAGATAAGTTCCACAAAAAGGGTAATAGAATCCCGCTATGTGACATCTTTTGCCAATTATTTCTCGAAGTTGCTAGTCTCCTGTCGGAATACTTATTGCCACTTACTTCAATACCATTGGCGTAACGACACCAGAGCACCCCAGGTTAGTTTACTACAATAGCCGTGTTCCTTTTCTGCTCTTTTTTATTCGTATTTACTTGAAACTACTCCTGCTCTCTCAGAGAATTCATACGTTTTACTCAAATCGACAAATTTTGCGTTCCATTAATTTTTTACTCCGGAGTACTTAAAAGTAGAAAAGGAACACGGCTAATGTATCTAAACGAAGGAACTTTCAATGTCCATAATCGTGGGCATCACCGTACCTTCAATTTACAGTTCCTCCTCGGCTACTTTCATCAGGTGGCGTAGATATGCTTCTGTAAAACTTCCAGTCTGAAACGCATCTTGGGTTCTACTCTAATAATACATCTTTGGTATAGTGTTCTCTACATAGTCTGCCTTTGCATTGGTTTCAACAGAAAACATGTTCGTCTGACCAATCTGGGCAACTTCGCTTCAAAGTAATTTTTTCTGTCGGGCTTGGGAAAGAATAACACTTTGGTTTCTCTCCGCACCGCTGGACGATGAGTTATTGTTAAACGCGTAGTTAATATTATGCGAAACTTAAGTGCACTGAAGTCTTTGCCCCATTGGAACAAAACGGGGAAGGCATTTCATTCACACCTCACCCACTCTTTTGTCAGGATCCTCTCAGCCTCATCTCGGCCAAGTCAATCGCGAAACAATTATTACAATGCATAGGATTTCTCAAGAAATACAAGTTCCTCCTTCAATTAGCAGCCTGGGGCCTTATTCTCTATTACAATATTGGCATTAATTTTACTTGAAAATGTAAGGATATTGTTAAATGTTGGCTCGAAAGCTGTTTTGTTATCGGATGGGATTTAACAATATTGTAATAGAGAATAGGGACCCAGAGCTACAATCTGCAAGTTCTGCAGTCGAACTGGCATCTCTAAAACCATCTTTCTTGGATTGATGGAACCGTTTTTTTCTGGAAATAAGGTAGCATTTCATTTACTTGATACTTGCCTCACTCAAGAATTAGTTTAATATCTCTGTTCATTGAAGTGGACCTCCACGACCGAGAAGATCGTTACATTATTGAAGGCATAAGAATAACGCAAAGTAACGTCGTCAGCGAACCTGTGAAGTAAGTTGAATCGAAATAAATAAATAAAAACAACCAAAAAAATTGCTATTGAAATATTTATACTTTTATTACAAATTGATTTCATCCCATTTTACATACCATTCACTACCACATTTAAAGTAAAAATATTATTAATCTTTCTTTCCTCTCCACTTTTTAATCTCTCAAGAAAAACAATACAATTCTATAAAAAAAACTACTTAAATATGCTAAAACGTTTTTTTTTGTTAAACTAGATTTCAAAATATTTGGTTTGATCTTGACTTGAGCTTCTTTGACTTTGATTTTTTTTTGTTTCACTTAAAAATGAATTAAAAATATTTTTTTATTAATTTTAATATTAACTATTTTGTTAATTATTTTTTTAATTATTTTGATTCTATTGCTCAGAAAATATTCTATAAATTTTATTTACAATTTAATTATTTGTTTTTTTTTGTTATTAATTAATTAATTTCTCTTTAGGAATAATAATAATAATAGTAAAATTCTCTGCGACCCTATTTTATTATTTTTCTCTTTCTTTCTTTTTTTCTTGTTCACATTTACAATTTTTTTTTATTTAATTAAAATCAGCTACTTTAGTTAATAATATTAAAAATATTTAAAAGGAACAATTTTTGAGAATAGTTTCTTTCTTCTTTTGGTATTTTTCGTGTTTTTTTATTAGTTTTTTTCTTTTAAAGGAAATTATGACTAAAAATATAAATTATTTTTTGGTTTACAAAATATTTTTTGTGTATGTTTTTTTTTTGGTTTTTTTCGTTTTTGTTAATTTTTTTTTTGGTTCTAATTTTTCTTTTGTACCTTAGTATTGTCTTATTATTAGTTTTTTTTGCGCTAATTATATATTTTTTCATTTATTACTTATTGTACTTGATTTTTACTTTATTAAATTTGTGTAATTGCAGATTTTTGAGATAATTTTTTTTCTTCTGGTGGATAAAATATATTTATGTGCTTTAAATTTTAATTATAGTGTTTAAAACGACAAAAAAATGGCTCTTAGTCTGCATTTTAAAGTTTTAAAATGAGAAAAGAACATGGAATTTTTAAAATTAGCTGTTGCAGTACCAAACTCTGAATGAAACCTAAAATATATGATTTGGGCTCTCGGAATTCGATCGTATGTACTACATTCCTTCATTACTACTCAAATTTGTTTTAACATTTCCTCGATTTATTTTAATTGTGTTAAAGGTAATCCATTTTTAGATAAATTAATTTCATGAGAATAAATTTCTTGGAACAAAATAGCAAACAGAAATTTTATATAAAATTATTGCTACAATGGACTAAACAAGTTGTCGTTGACAACTAATGACGCATCTT
The DNA here is from genome assembly GCA_963855945.1 of Thereva nobilitata. NCBI lineage: Eukaryota > Metazoa > Arthropoda > Insecta > Diptera > Therevidae > Thereva > Thereva nobilitata. The sequence continues at coordinate 191,355,784 of OY979695.1, read as the reverse complement.
TATGAACACCTGAAACTGAGTAAGACGCTTTTAATTCATTATATGGCAATAGTATACAAAATAATATTAAAAATGTCATTAACAAATTTCTATTTTAGTTTAAACCTTTCTTCTTCTTCTTCGGAGGCTCTACAGACCAATTCGAGCCTTGGTCTCAATTAAGTTTAAAACTTTAAATGTGTGTAATAACGGCAAGCTTAAAATAGGCATGAAAACAAGATAATAATATAAGGTCTGTTCGGCGACCTGCTCCAGCTCAACTTAGAGCACAAGACTGATGATACACGACTTAAAGAATGATGCACGACCCTAATGCAATTCAACCAACAAAAGTCGTTGGAAAAGTCTCCAAAGAGTCCGCACAGGGCCAGAGAGTGGAAGTGCTAAGTTGAGTTTAGGCCACTGTACTGAGAGTCGTAATTCGACTGAAACGTCACTTTCTTCAACTCAAACGGATTGTCACATTACACAACTCGACTTTCAGCACAGAGGATAAGTAAGTAAGTAACTGAGTGAAGCAATCGAGTATGAGCATTTTCAATGTATGTAGGTGTCCACAATTAACAAAATATATTATTTTCATTTTTAGAAATTGTAGAAAGAACATCAAACTTTACGAAATGATACGAAAACAAAGTACACGATTGTAACAGAAAAATAACAGAGAGTTGGGATGAAACAGGCCAGAGTCCTACAACGTCTGAAGCGTTATTTAAGAAGTAAGGATGAAACATCTCAAAATTTTGAGTATAATAGTATGGAAATTGTAGATAATCTCTTCTATACTTAGAGGCAATGTTTACAACAGAAAATAAGATAATGCATGGCATACATAGACTATTTCGCACTAGAACCAAGAAATCTCAACGCACAGTTCCCTGTTACACGTCTGAGCGTGGATATTAACTAAGCAACCATATCAAAACTTTAGAAAGTAAAAACATACGAAGAATGATTCGGACTGCTTCTGTAAGGGTTAACCAAAACGAATGACGCATTAGAACGAACGAAGGGCTGGAAGCAATGTACATTATGTCGAAATAAATATACTTTGAACACAAGAAAACTGGGTACGATAGCTCGGACATATGTATTGTGCAAGCCTAGAACAAATGTTGGCCAGAATGGTAGCCCAACAGAAAAATAGAAGTGTAGAACGACCTTAAAATAGGAGGATGGATAACAAGGTTATAAGTGGCTCACAACTAAATTCACGCAATATGAACAAAAAAAGAGAAAATCAGCTGTAAAATGCAGTAAAAAATACAGTATACAGGGGTGGCGGCGTAAGTAAGTCATTTAAATTTTATTGTGACGAGTTTTTCGTAATTTGGCGTTTGAGTATAGTCGAAACAAGAAAGTTTGTACCGACTTACGTGCTTCCACCCCATCGCATTTCAAATAAAACAATGACCTCGATTGCCGAATCCGGCGGATCGGAAGTGAGTGCGGATTTGACACTTATGTCCAAAATGCCGTATGTTTAAGTTGAGAATCCATAATTTTGTTCTCGGAGATCGTTTACAGGTTGGCATTGCTATACGTTTAGATTCACGATTACACACACACGGCGGATTAGGGAATCGCAAAGTATCCAATCCGCACTCATTTCGGCAATCGAGGCCATTACTTTAATTTTAGATTCCCAGAATTTTTGAACACCCTAATCAGTTTTTGTTCATTTACTATACCGGAATGCATGCTTTGCGTTCTGCGCACATTTTTAAAAGAAAATATGGCTAGAGGGAAGGATTTGCAGCTAGAGAAACACGTAATCTAATCTCAGAACATAGAAAAGAAGGAAAATCTCTAGGGAAAAACCATCTTATTGTAAAGAAAATTCGTGCTACTGTACAAAAAATTATCGACCGGCATAATCTTAGCAGGAATACAATCCGGTCGTTTTCGCAATGTAACCAAAGTGGAACCGTGGCAAATATTAGATGAACTAAGGATTAATCCATGGCAGGGTCCAGAAAGAAATCGTGTATTTCTGCTGAAAAGCCGTAACTTCGCTTCTGAAACGCTTTGGGAAAATGTGCTTTTCATTGACTAGAGCAAGTTCGAGATATTTGGCCAAAAGTACAAAGATGAAGTCTGGAGATCAACCAACATCGAGCTCCTTACGTAAATCTCACTTCCATAGTGAAACATGGCGAAGGTTCAATGATAGGGTGCATGGTGTCGCGGGACAAGGAATCTTGTTTTCATTGAATTTACACAAAAGAGCAATGAGTATTTGAATATTAAAAAAAACAATTTAAGGCTAAGCGTGCAGAAATTAGGCCTGCTAGCCCGTTGGACCTTCGAACAAGATAACAACCCAAAGCATACAGCGAAGAGAATGAGAGAATAGTTAGTGTATAACAACCTTAAGTAACTTGACTCTTCTCCACAGTCTTCAGATTTTAGTACTATAGAACATCTATGGGAAGGTTTGGACAGGAGTATACGAAAACGTCCAGTTAGGTCCAAAAAAGCTCTTCAGATTGCATTGAAGAATGGGAAAACATTTTACTGGATATTACTAAATTTCGTCAATTTGATGCGAAGACGATTAGATGCCATCATAAAAGCACAAAGAGTTTCCACAAAATACTGATACTTTTACTTCATATTTATAGGTAAGGAGAACAATTGCCTTTTTTTCTGTTTGTATATTAACTTTTGACTGCATTTTTCAGGAGATTTCTTCTTTTTCCTTGCATCATACACGAATTGTACCTTGTTTTCTATTTTTAATTGAATGGAAAAGCGACAATTTTCGAAATTACATTATAATGGCAGAAAATAATGTAGAAGTACGATCATGTAAGTTAGTTTCTTTTATTATGTTAGATTCTTTAATAATTAAATAAGAATTCGTGATTATGACGGCCACATATTTGTATATATATATTTGAAATTTGTTTTCGTTTGCATCAAGTTCAAGCTATTTAAATATTCAAAATCGTAAAGACTTTATAAATTTTGGCCAAAAACTCCCAGTTTGTATTCTCGTTGGCGAGTGACGTGACTACGAGGGACGTGGTGGAATGAAACTATCGATACCTACAAACGTATCGAGGGAAATATCACTTCACACACCACCTTGCGACAATTAGAATACGACGTTTGTAGCTCTACGTCACCAGGAGTCTCTTAGATTGACAATGAGAATATCAATTTAATGTCGAAGTGACATATGCCATGTTACTCGACAACGAGAATAAGGCGGATTAACAAATAACATCAAACTAAATGTTATAGCGAACGTAAAATTCGAGTGTAATGAATACATATGTATACTGTTTAAAAATTTATGAAATGGTTCATTACAATATTAGATCGTAGCATAAATTTAAAAATCCTTTCTTATTTTAATATAAAATTTTGTTTTAATGCACATAAAAATATATTTTACTTCTCATTTTACTTCAATTAAAAAATAATCTCAAAAATCTGGCAACACACAAATCGAGCTCGAATTAACGAGATTCTTACAAAAGTCCGAATTTTTACACAATATTCGAATTTTTTCACATATAAGCATAAATTTTAGTTTTCTCTCTGTACAATCATATTTCTTACTTAATAATAAACAAATATATTTTAAAATATTCTTAAAATATAATAAACCAAAAAAAAGACTTAACCTAAAAAAAAAATAAATTCTTTGTACAATCATTTTTAGTATTTTGTGTTAAAAAATAAATTTAAAATCCATTTTCCATTTTCAATTTATACAATTTAAAACGAACAATTTTAGTTCGATTTCATTTTGAATATTTACAATCATTTCTTTCAAAAAATAATTTAGTCATTATTATAATAATTAATATTTTTTGTTCAATCATTTTAAAACTAATAATAATAGAAAATTCTAGGAAACTAGGATATTTCCTTGTTTTTTGGCATTATAAAAAAATGCCCGTGAACTTAATGAAAGTCGTTCATGAATGCGCGTTTCTTGCCATATGAACAAAGAGTCCCACTGGACCATGGCACTTCTCCCCGCACATGTTGCACTTGAATACATCATCACAGCTATGATAGCCCATGTGAATGGTGTATAGAACGGCATCCTTGAAGTAGATATCACAGTACTTGCACTCGAATATACCTGCCAACTGCTGCTGCTGCTGTTGTTGTTGATGATGATGCTGTTGTTGTTGTTGTTGCTGCTGCTGTTGAGCGATATTACTCTGACTATCAGCTGATTCGGTTGAAACAATATTGAACTTTTGATCTTCGACTGATGATGATGTTGGTGACAAGGGCTGTTCATTAACATCATCATCATCATCATCGTTATCACTCTGTGTATTCTCTTGTTTTGGTTCTGTTGTTCGATTGTTGCAGTCAACATCCATTGATGATTTTGCTTGATTCTCATTAGTTGTTAACGGTGAATCATTTGATTGTTGAAGCGTTGTTGAATCAAGTTTCAATACTCTCCCTTTTCGCCTAGAACTGCTCGATGATGCTATTGTTGGTGTATTGATTTCATCAACAGTAGTAGGTAATTCATGTTCATCTCGCTGTTTTTGTTGCTGCTGTGGATATACTTTTGTTGGTGTCGTTTGAGACAGATCCATCGCACTACTTTCCGATTTTCGGTCATCATTTTCATCGTCTTCATCGTCATCATCATCATCATCATCCTCAATATTATGTTTATCCTTTTGATCATCACCAGAGCTGCTTAAGTTATTCAAGGAATGTAAGGCTGCGTCACGCATGCGCGGTGATAGCTGTGCCAGCACAGCCTGATGTTGTGCTGCTATCATCTGCAGGTTAAGATTTAAATAAGGAAAGAAAGGCATATTCCTGCTCTGTTGTAGCATATTAGCAATTGTATTGGGCAGCAACGACGACATTGGATTCTGTTGATGTCCCATCAATATTGGCGGAATCTGAGCTTTAACTGGTGACGACTGAGACGACTGTTGCTGCTGCTGTTGCTGTAATTGTGTTGTTGATGTTTCTTTTCTTTCTTGTTTATTACTTTTTGTTGATCTACCACTTCCACCCTTCATTTTAGGTCCGCGTCTAGTGCCATACACATCTATCACAACCGCCGGATTTGGAGCACCATCTTCATCCAAAACTAGCCCTGGCTTATGATCATACTTTCTCAAATGTAGCTTAAACGAATGGCAATATTTTGTAGCGTAATCACAATCAGCACATCTATACTGATAAACCGATGAATGCGACTTGAGATGTGAATTGAGCATTGATTTATTAACGCAACTATAGTTGCACTTATCGCACTGGAATGGCTTTAAATTTTTATGCTTCCGAATGTGATACTCCAGATGATGTTTTAGTTCCGTAACAAATGGACATTTCGGACATTGCAGTATCTTCTCCGGCTTCATGTGAGCCCTGACGTGATTCCAAAATGATACTTTTGTAATGGCCAGAAATCCGCAATGCTTACATTTGTAATTCTTCATTTTCCCATGAGAATTGTAAATTGGCATGCGAATTGACTCGTCGTCTTCGCTTTCTAAAAATCGCGTGTCCTCACTGGAATTCGATGTCAGTTCATTATCCTTTTCCTGTGTTTCTGTACTGAATTGTATTTTCGGTGATTTTGGTGGGGTAACATCCATTGGCGGTGTATTTCTTGGTGTAAGCGAATTATTTTCAATTTTCGGTATTACATCGGGCGATTGATGATTGTGTTGGTGGTGGTGGTGGTGGTGATGATGAACACCGTGCTGCTGCTGGATCGACTGATTTTGTTGTTCCTGTTGCATTTCATGATGGAAATTCATTGATGGAATTACAGCGTTCGGCAGGCCTGGCGGCGTTAGGGGGTTGAAGCCCAACGGGTGGTGATTGTTCATCGCTGATAATCCATTGTCTAAGAAGTTGTGCACATCACCCCCATCCATTCGTGGGGATGGTGTTAGTGAACTCATGTCTATCGCTTGTGTCTGCTTAATACCTAGATAGTGATCCATAGCCAGCCCTGAGGTTTGTGGCTCTGTCTTCACGGGAAACATGTTTCCATACCAGTTGTGCTCGTAGTTAGCTGGCGGCAGAGAATCCCAGTTCTGCATATTGGAATCTGAAATAGAATCAAGGGTGGTTTTGTTAATAAAAAACTGTATTGAACCTGTTTTTATAGTATGGTAAAAAACTAACTCCTCCCAAAAGCATGAAATTGATGTGGTTCAAGCGCCATTTTGCTTTACTTTTTGTTGTCAATAAAAAGCATCAACCAACCCACCCCGTAAATAATAAAAAAAAACTGTAAACGCGTGTACAGAGAACTACGGGCGCGAGGACTGCGCGTGCCCGGCGCAGGGAGTACCCTCGCTCCTTCAGCCCGGTCTCTCTCGAAGACCGCTATATCAAAGGGATTTCTCCCCCTATGGTACATAAACTCAAATCCTAAGTATATAAGCGCATTGGCATTGACTGACGATACACACGACCAGCTCCTGGTTGCCGTTCCTCTGTGTTCTTTTACTTTTTTCCCCTCTCAATAATTTTCGGCTCTTACCTCATCCCTCGGCGCCCTTCAACCAAGGGGGTTCATGCGGTTGATCCCCCTCGCCTCCCGCCTAACTCCCCGTATACGAATTTCCCGACTTGTAGAGAGTTTTCTGTGATAAACAACCCGAGGGGAAGTTTTTTTCACTTTCTGTAATTTTTTTCCTCCCTTTTTTGCTTTTCCTCTTCACTTAAACCGATTGGTATTTGGAGGATGGGTGATTGTGGAAAAGAATGGCTTTTATAGGACCCAAAATCTTACGTACTGTAGTGTAAGCCTTCGCTATGTTGATAGCTAGGCATAAGATATGATACAGGGGTGGAAGGATGTTATGCGAAGCCAGCGCTCAAGATATGGGTGGCAACGAAATGGGGTGGGTAATGATGGAAAAATGTGAACATCAAGAAGGAAATAAATTTTTGTCGCTATCTTATCGAAAATTTTCATGTGAAAACATAAAACGTTAAGATCTAGGAAAAATAATTCCAGTGGGGATCTTTTAAATGGCTCTTAGTAACTACATATATAGTAGAGCAGAAGGAACCGGCCGAATAGGCTTTTACTTTATTTATGGCTAAGAAATTAGCAAAGGGAGCAAGACCCAAATGGCATATTATTAGGTCCAACGATTCTCATTCTGAATCCCTACAATTTTTTTTATCTTTTTTTCTGTTATCGCGATGTAATATGGAACCCCGTTATTATATTATTAATCGGTGAGAAAATTGAGCGGCAAAATTAAAAAAATATATCTTTCGGTTTTTTTCTTATTACAGGAAGAAAAGGTAATCATGAGCTAAGGTCGTTTTTTATCTTAGTTTAAGTATTTAATACCACAATTCGTACAATTTTATAGAAATGAAATTAATTTCTCGGGGTTTTGTAGATTGTTAGCAATAAAATATCGTGCAAAGGCTGTTTTATTGTCATAGAACTGATTTTTAAGCCTTATTTTAAACTTTGGTTGGTTGAGCTTTAAAAGACAAAAAACAGCCAAATAAGCAAACCAAATATGATTTTGCTATTTCATGCGAGTTCATTTTTTAAATGTCTCAAATCAAGGATTACCTTTATCCGTGATCAGTAATATTTTTAACATGATTAAACATAACTCAGTGTAATCTTTTCACGCCCTTCAAACAACAGCACTGTTGCAACTTGACATTCGAAATATTTCGTACAAATGGCGAATATTGAATCTTGGAATTTAACCGGGACTATCTAGGTTGATGTTTATGATAAAATCCCGAATAAAGATTAGTGTCGCCTTGCTTAAGTCCGGCAATAAATATGATCCTTAATAACTAGGTATAGACCGGTGAACCTGCTTTCTAATGTGGCTTAAATGATCCAAAAATAGCTAAAGAGTAGACTGTAGTTTAATTTTTTGGATGATGACCCGACAAAAAATGTGGCATGCGTATTCGTTCGCTATGCGTGCTTGTTTCGGGCGAGGTGCAGGTTAGTGCGTGCCTTTTGCAGGGTAGGAGCGGGCGAGTTTTATTTTTACTCGGGGATCACATTCCTGCAAAATATCACATGTAACATATGTATATTCACATTTCCAAATTTTCTGTATGAGTTGTTCTATTATTCATCCACAAATTAATGCTTCAAGACACATCCGTTTATATTTTTACAACTTTGCTAGACTGTTATCAAAAACTGGAAAATATAAACTTGGCACTGATATTTGCCTTGACCATTTGAAAATACAAAGGAGCATTTCCGTGAGTCTTTATAAATATGCATAAATGTGGATGCCAGTGCTGTGACGTCACAAAAGCTCCAAATAAAAAGGAGCTTTTGAAATAAAAGCTTTTTTTTAGTTTTTAAAATACAATCCTACACTAAAATCTTGACTGTTAACTTTTTACTGTCTAGCTTAGAATAGACGAACAAAAAATTGTATGGGGGGGGGGGAATCGTAACAGTTTAGCCGCTAAGGCGTTTTCAAATTTTTTTGTTAGAGTTTTACTTATCACCCTGTATTTTTGTAACGCTATAACCTATTTTCATGAATAAGGTATCAGCGTACGCAGAATACTTCCACCTATCTAAAATTGTAAAAGTGACAGTTCCACCCTATCATGGGGCCATACAATTGTTTGTTCGTCTATCCAAAACCTATCCACAGCCGGCTGCTTTGTAAACTTAGCAGGTACACGTTGTATAAGTTATTTTTTAGGTTTATTTAGCACAGTAAGCAATGCTTCTGATGATGAAAAATTCAAAAACAATATTCAGGAAGAAAAAAGTTCAAGAAGATTCTAAGGGCCCTGAGCAGATATTTAATACTAATGAAATGTTCATTTGAATCATAGTTTCGAACGAAATCACACATAGAACGTACAAGGAAGTAGTAGTCAAAAATATCATACTCTAGTAGAATACATGCTGCAGTCATGATTGGTGTAAAGCATCGTTTCTCAACCTTTTTAGTGGCGCGACCCGCTGAAAAGACAAAAAATTAAGTGAACAATTTTGCGACCCTTGGAGGAGGAACTTCCGTCTCTTAAGGGGTAATATCACCTTGTGAACAATAAATTTCGCGTGATTTTCTGAGACGTACCACGAACGATAGGAAAGAGATAGATATATGAGGTTTTGTGCATATGAAAGTACTAGTGTTTAACTACAAAGAGCATGTTTTCTTTTAATTTTACGATGCAAAATGGCGAGGAAAAAAAAATCTCGGACGTTCGACATGGGCGTACCGGTACAGGTCACATTTTTTAATCTGGAACAAAAAACCAAAAAGTTTCTTAAAATATAGTCCAAATTCTAGCGAATGTCGTAGGATTTTTTTGATATCTTGATTTTTATAGATTTTATAAGCGATATTCGGCCGATTTTTTCGAAAAAACAAGAAAAAAAATTCAAATTAACGCCATTTTTTTCTAAATCAAGCTAAGATGAAGATGGGGCGGGTGATCAAATTTACCCTTGGGGACATCGGCAGAGATGATACGGGCCTGAGATTTTACGGCATTCAACACTACCTTGATTGAACGGCCGGTAATAGAACAGGGTACCAAACCCTATCAGAAGCCTTGGAGGTATCCAGACCAACCAAACCAGACTCACCAAAGCGATGCATACTTTCGGGCAGACCATATAAGCAAAATATGTCTCAAATTGCATTTTTTTCGTGTAAATATCATGCTTAATTGTGGCAGACGAATGAAAATAATTCGATGAATCTTTGGTGTGGAAAAAGACATACAAACTGATGAACAGAGACAGTGGAAGTGAATTGTATCTCAAGCTAAGGCTAACCCGGAGCTGAACCCCTATAGATTGGTTTAAATAAAAATCCAAGTATTTGAGCAATTTACTCGGTAAGAAACCAAAAATTGAGTCTGATGGAGACGACAGGAAAACAAACATGTTTAATCGGGCTTCATTTTCTTCCGTCAACATTGGTCGTAAAATTGAGTTATTCCCGCAAAAACCATGGCTAAATTCTTCGATTTTAAAAGGTTGTTTTTACATGGTTATAAAATATATGCTTTTTTGGACAGATTGCGACCCCCCGTTGAGAAACTATGGTGTAAAGAGTCACCGAGGAGCAAAAAAGACTAGAACAAAAAAGTAATAGCAAAAAGTAACTATGAAAAGAACGTGTGAACTTGAAAATTGGATGGGATGATAATAAAACAATGCGACTGAAAACACGCTAAAATGAAATCACTTCGAATAAATGTGAAATTGTGAAAGAATTTATATTTTGAACGGTTCCAGATATTGAGAGTACATTAGAATTTCAAAGTACAATTCTAGTTTGAATACAAATTAATAAAATACCCGCCATAGTAATTAAATGTTAATTATATTATCTAAAAAAAAATTAACTAAGATTAATTAAGCGAAAAATATCGCCAACACTTCAATTAGAGCAGCTTTAGTCCTTCGCATAAAAAAGTGCCTATTCTGTCATTGAAATAATTTCACCGCTGTACCCTAAGTTTAGTTGGGCATATCTTTCCGCGTTGTATAAATGATTGATATTGTCTTGTTTTACACAGAATCGTACAATCGAGATTCTGAAGAATGTATCTACCGTGTAAACTGAGGGTTGGGTACCGTGTAAACCAAAGCCATGAATATTTTATATATCACAACAAAATAGCACAGGGGAATATTCTAAATTTCATTTTCTGTTAGTTCATTGTAAGTTCGAAGAGATTTTCTAGTCACGATACTCAAAAACATGAAAATTTATTGAAAACAAGGAAAAACTACAAGTATTCGCTGAGATTTAAAAAAATTAGTAAATGACAAATGCAAAAGTGATAAAGTAATGCAGAATCAGTAAAATTACACATTCGAATAATAATGGCCTATAAAAAGAAGCGGGGATTTGTAGTTAATCCGGCAAATAGGGGATATTAGCGGATGAGTCCTCCTTTAATCCTAGTGATTCACTTTCAAAAATAGTTTATATAATTTTATATTACCGCGTGTTTTATCGTATTCCTTTGCAATTGTTCTGTCTGTTAAAACACCATCACCATAATGTAATGGAAGACTTTTGAGGTATTAAAGTAGATACAGAATATGTCTCAGAAACGAAAAGAACAATCTTTGTAAATCCAGGGAAACTCTTAGAAAATTCCACGGTTAAAAAAGCTGAAAGTTTTCAGACACAAAATGCACTTTTAAATTTTCATAATGCAGAAGCTTAGTAAATCAGATTATAGACACAATCTACAATTCCTTGATACGACCCAAACATATTTTTTAATATAAAATTACTCCGATAAAGAAACCAAGAAATTGTCAAAAAATATAACACTTACTGCACACCACCATTTTTACATAAAACAAATTTTTCTCTTCACTTGCTGAAGATAAGTAAAAAATCACACGTTAACTTCACAACGAACTTTAACTAACTAAAAGAGTCAACCAGCCACAACCGTTACTAATCGCCTTAAATTTGCTCATAGTGCAGTAGTAGGGATATAACTGGTTTTTTTCATCCCTGTTAAATTACACCCCAATAAAAAAAAATTAACTTTTCACCTCGTCCTTTTTATTGCACGTCCACAGAGTTTGCATATGCAAATTACATCAGCTCCAGGTACAAAAAAATATTGTGACTAACTCTTCAGTTTTCGGACCGCGTCCAAGTCCATGTCCTTAATCCTTGGAAATTTTACTCGCAGACAGCACTGTTTTTCGCATCAACATGCCGTCAATAATGGAACTGGCAATTTTCGTCGCCCTCCTGTTTTTATCCTTTTAACTGGAAAATTTTTATTTAATTTTTATTGCCTAAAAGTCATCCCAAAATCTGGGTTTGAGCAAATAAAAGGTATAGGCACGAAAGGCACAGTTCAAATATCCTTTTTCTGATGGTCAGTTTTCGTGGAATGAGTTTTTTATTGCCTTGAGGACAGATTTAAGTACAAATGCAATGAAAGTGTTTAGGAAATCATTTGAATATTTGTATTTTGTGAAGGAGAAAGGGAGAAAGGATTAATGTGGTGAAAAGAGAAAGGAGATTGGGCATGGAGTATTTTTGTAAATGACGCGGTGAGCTGGAATGAGTTGTTGAAGCGTTATTGACGAGTTTCGTTATATTAAACTAAGTATGTAGCCACAATTTGACTTTAATAACCTTTTTCTAGCTCAATCCCAAAGATAAATTGAAAAACCCCGAATGATGTTTTGTGGGTTATTTACTGGGCAAATCCATTTAGATATGGATTCACTGCACTGATTGATACGGTATCCAATAAGTGATAGTAGCCATTCTTTTAATAAATCAAGCAATTTGGTTTGATCAACAACTTGAAATATCAAAATATATACACAAAATTTATCATTTGAAAGATGCGAGTCACAGATACTGCTTCAGCTTGTTTCTGTAGCCTGGTAACGCTGCATCGAACATTTGGGCTCTATCTGTGATTTAATGCGTTCACATGTAGTCGCTTATGTTAATCTTACGTTTAAGTGGTTTTTATAATGTAAACAGTTTAACAAAAGAGTTTGTTTTGGGTTTTCAATCGAAACTCGTTCGACAAATCGGTGAAAATATTGCAGAAAACAGGTCGACCATCGCTACAGTCTAAATCGAGCCCTGGCCTCTTCTAGGGCATTTCTCCAATTTTGACGGTCCCTTGCAGCATGTCTCCAGTTCCGGATGTTGAGCATTGCCTCTGCGTCAGCCCTCACAGAATCTATCCATCTCCTCCTGGGTCTGCCTACTGGTCTATTTCCTGAAATTTCTGATATCATAAGCCATTTTGGGATGCGATTATCCTCCATCCTGACTTGGGTTAAGACTTATCGGGCGGTTAAAGTTAACTGGCCAATTTTGAGAGTTTATCTCTTGGTTAGTTCTATTGAAGTGTCAAAATATTTGTGGTTGAAATATTTTTAAATATTACATTAAATTAAAAATGGAAGCACCCGAACGTTGGACGCTTGACATTGGAAGCTCATAGCTCGAGCATCTGACACACGATACGTCTTATACCCTTGACACACTGCAAAAAGGGATGAAAATTCTTCCAATTTCATTGGCTTTCAATGGCCGGGTTTATGCCGAGGACACTTTGGAATGTATGAAACGGAGCTTCCAACTTTGCTATCGTTTTAACCGAAACGTTTGACAATTATTATCACACGTTTGACATTTCTCATCAGTAATAAATCTTTGTGAAATAATTGAGAAAATATTAATAAATTATCAATAATTGAGGCGCGCAAAAAGTTTTTTATATTGGAAACAGTTACAAAATAAACGTAATAATTATGTATATGTTACACTTTTTCACTTTGTTTACGTCGTTTGACATTTTTAGAAAGTCTAAAGTGTTCATACCGTAACTTCCAGGCAGTACCAAATGTTTGGTTACGCCAAAAAGCAGATCCACTTTGGCAGGTTGCGCCGAAAATTCTTGTCGTATATGCCGCTTCCAAGATGTCAGGCAACACCAAAGTGTCCGCGGCATAAACCCGGCCAATGATCATTCGTTTAAGAAGTGACACAGTGCATTTCTCAATGTTCATTGGAACTGTCAAAATACAAACTATAAATAAACTGCCAAATATATGAACTGAAAGTGATTAGATAGTGATTTATACTTTTAAATTTAATAAAAATTACAATGGACCGTACTATTTTTTTTAAAAATTCTAAAATTTGAATGACAGTTTGACAGTTATGTATTTCAGTTGGAAATTTTACTGGAAAGTTCATGGAAAGTTGTTCGATAATTTCCCAATTTCACTTCCATCTTCATTGAATAAAGTTATTTTTACTTCATTCGATTGAATGTCAATGGAGTTTTTAAATGAAGATTGGACATTACACACTGGGCGAAAATGATCATTCATGGCCGAATGATACTTCAATGTCCATTCGATGCTGTAGTGTGTCAAGGGTATAACCATCAAGCGTCCAACGTTGGAGGGTGTTCATAGCATCGTGTAGAGCCGGCTTTAAATCATTATCATAATTATTACGCTTCTTTCGACCGCGTTTTACATTTTTTTGCGCTGCCACCATTATTTTTACGTTTAGATTGCATTTAAATGTTAATAATATCAATTATCTACAATTAATAACGCAGAACCAAGAAAATCCTGCTAGAGCGGCGTTTTGATGTTGTTCAACAAAAAAAACATGTTATAATTTGCAGAGTTGCCATATGAATGGTAGGTTAACTATCTGTGGAATACGTAACTTTGGGTCCGCGTGAAGAAAACCGTCCGACATTTAATCGAAGTTTATCTTTATTCTAAAGTTAGAAAACCCGTGGATAAGTGTAAAGTGAAGAAATCGGGCATTAGTCTGTTAATTTTTATTAAAGTTGAGAGTTCTGGGTCGTTAAAAATTTTATACAATTCGTGTTGTATCTCCTTCGCCATATTCCATCCTCTCTGGTTGGGCCTATTATGCACCTGAGGACTTTTCTCTCAAACCTGTTGACTCATTCCTCTATGTCCTGGGGCATAGTTCAAGTCTCGCGACCATAGCACAGTACTGGTCGTATTACTATTTTGTAGAGTGAGAGTTTCGTTTTTCTGTGCACAAATCTTGAGTGCAGTATTTGTTTTTGAGCACAAAAGACTCTATTAGCCAGTAGTATTCTTCGAGTTATCTCTTCCTTTTCTTCGTTTCTTCGACCATCAATATCTTCGAAAATCATAATCTGGTGATTGAAAATCGTCGTATGAGTCATAAAGAGTGGCCTGAAGTTGTGAACCTATGTTGTTAGTCCCTTCTTAAAATTATGACTGGTATTTTGGACATAAAAGGCGTAACCGCCCATCATGAAAAGCATCGTAACGCAGTTGTACGTAAATATTGAAAATTGAGATTTTTTAGTATTTTCAAAGTCCTAAAATAGACATTTTAAATAAAGTAACGAAGTATTGCGTATGCTCACAAGAAAGTACATAAAAAACCTACAATTTAAAAAAAATATTTTACCGTACGATAATTTGGCATAAAATGGCGGCAATTTTAAAATTTCTTCGAAAACTGCCAATTGTTGCCGTAAAAATCGAAAGTTTTTTTTGAAATTTCAACCACGTATTTATATCATCAAATTACATATTTTCTCCAAATTTTATCAAAATCCGACTATTTTCCCGTTATTTATTTCATTTTTAGTAAAATAAAACAAAATTTCATACATTTTGGTTTTTTGAGGTTAGGATTCATTTTTAAAGTATTTATACCGAATCAGTTCGATAGTCTATTCATTCACGAGTATTTTCCAATTTTTTTTATTTTTCTACGACCAACAGAACTGGAGAAATTAAAAAAATAGTGTAGCATTGCACTCAAAATGCATCAAAAATGGACATTTATGTAATTTTCTCGCGCAGCACAGGACCGATTTTGCAGAAAAATTTTTTTACGCTTTATCTTAACATATGTAAAGAAAAAAAACAAAAAAATTCAACTTCCCAACAACATCACTATCGTATGACAATTTTCCTCTACTACTTGGGAAAATCTCTATTCAATTTTTTCTTTCATTTTTCAGCCTAGCCAAGGCAGCATTTTCAGCCTACAAAAAAGCCAGTGTAATACAGCTACTAGTGGTAAGCCCTTTTGTACTGTCAACAGCTCTATTTAGAGTACATTGTAGTCGGAAAGATAATAGAAAGAAGAATGATAAACTGCCAACGCTAACATGCGGTTTTATTGCACCAACTCACACTCAACACTACCGTGACAGAACGCTGACTTCGGTTATTTGACAGAAGATATGGCTTCTTCGCTTATTATGCCTAAAGGCGATGGCTGGAGAAAAGGTAGGATAGGCTGTAAAAATAGAAGACGGAAAAGAAGGAATTTTATCTATTGTTGGACAAGGGCAAAGGTGAAAGAACATTTCGCCGCGAGCCTTTTGGGTGATAGTCAGGCGCTTTACCTCTAGGTTGCGGTCGATCCACACCTATCCGTGACGTGACGGGGGCTTCAGTGCAATATCGGAGGCATCAGTGAAAAAAAAATATCGGCACAATGTAATTCCATGGAAACAAATTGGGAAAGGCACGACATGTTCGACGCAGTGGGGCACCGACGTTCTCAGTACCCTTCAGGCGTCCGTGAAAAAGACAAAAAATACTACTCTTTCTTTAATTCTTTTCCTCCTCGGCTAAGAGCAAATGCTATTGCAGTAAGATATTCCACGCTACATTCCATGATGCACATGAGATCACAAATCAAATTTTAAAACTTAAAAGTAATCACAGATGCCATTGAACATTGAGCACTGATATGGAAAAGGCGGTGCTGTGTGAATGTCAGTGAAAAATTCATCACTGAAGCCACTGGCACGGAGAGCATCGGTGCCGTGCCGTCACGGAAATGTCTGGAGCGACCTTTAAGGTGGATTTACATATCTGACATTTTTCTGCCGCGACGGTCTTTTTTTAAATTTCGACCAATCCGAAACAGCCTCTGCGACAACTTACCCGTCAAGGCGAAGAGTTAAATAAACTTTAACTTTTCTGTGGCTGGATGAAAAAACAGCCTACTGACTGACAGAAATTAAAATTTAACTTGTTTGGTTTTTTTTTAAAAAAAAGTCAATTTATTTTTTTAAGGAGATTGTTCACCCAACGTTTCTCTTTTTGACACTTTTTTTTGTTAATATGTCCATAATAAGAAGACTTTTAGATTTTGCAATCTTTTTAATTTACAATTTTAGTTTTGCCTCTCTTCACGTCAGTTGTCTAAAGCAACGACAGAATTCGTCACAAATGTGAAACGCGTATTAAAAATCTGCGACAGAAATGATCAGCTGTGATGCGGCGCGACAGAAAAATGTCAGATATTTAAATTCACCTTTAAACATACAATTTGGGTGTCATGAAGTATTTGCGGAAAATTATTCGCCGAAAATGGATTTTTGGGGATTTTGAACGACGCTTACGCATCGTCGCACCAAGTCATCTGTGTCAAAGTCAAAACAAAACTAAATCATTTGACATCGCCCCGTGTGGCTTTTCCCTATTCCCGATGATCACTTTGACGAGGGCGTGTCGAGTCAATTTGAGGCCATAAAAGAAAATTCGCTGAAAAGGCGGAATGCCTCAATCAGACTATCAGAAAAATATGAAGGATTGGGTCACACACTGGAATACTGCGATTGTCGTCGAAGGGCCGGACCTACTTTGAAAGCAACAAAATAAATTTTAATGAATAAAACAATTTGTTTGGTTTTATTTAGGCCGCGTTCCCATGGGCTGCATGCCGCACGGCAAAAGCTCTTAATGTTCTCTGATTGGCCAGGAAATAATATCTGTCTCGACACATGTTTTCTCTCTCACACAGTATTGCTGCAAAAATCATGCAAAGAGGAAATCTCTTATCCATGCGGCAAAATTACGGAACTGTCAAGTTCGAGCTTTTGCCGTGCTGCATGCAGGCCATGGGAACGTGCTGCAAAATCACGGAACTATCAAGTTGGCGATTCTAGCGATGCCATCTGCTTACTATTTTGCTTTGCACTTGCAGCCTATTTTGTGAACTTTCCCAAAAATATGATTTATTACCCTAATCTTTTTATTTTTGTAGTAATCCATTTCAGTTAGCACTTGTCACTCACAAAAATTATTAGGAAACAGCTGATTTCTGACAAGACGGAGATGCATCCATGGGAACGAGGAGATGCAAGCATGCGGCAAGCTTTTTGCAGTCTCTCACGAAAATTTCCGAATACTACACGAAGGCAAGCCGAAATCGAGCTTTTGCCTTGCTGCATGCAGTCCATGGGAACGCGGCCTTAATCATTCCGTTTTTTTATGTGGAGAAAACAAGCTTAGGAATCACCTGTCAGGTCGTCCAGGTCATGGTGCAATGTCTAGTAGCCTAGTTTGAAGGATGGTTTTGTACTTTGTCAAGCCGCGCTAAGATGTTTTTTAAAACACCAGGTCAGATAAATGAGTTCCACTCGGGCCGGATGAAGGACTCGTAGATTGTAGCCCGCGATGCTGGCTGAAGGAGGAACTGGCTTCCTCTCCAATCGCAAGGATTGGGACGCTTGTTTGGCGATTTGGAATCCATGATAATTCTATCGCAGATCCTCGGTTAAAGTTGTGATCATACCGTCCACTGAGACAGCAGCAATGTCGGTTCAAGTTTTATTAGAGGCGAAGCAGTACCTACTTACTTTTGGGGTATTCGATTCGACAGGATTCTGGCAGCCCCGGTCAAGGATGAATTCGATATCCCGGTCGATTGAATTGGATATCAGTTCACGATCATGAAGGCATAGTCTGCAAAGGGCTCGTCTTTATTGTCGAGGGCGAAGGAGTAACGCAGAGCACCATCATCGGCGAAGTCGTGTAATGGATTTTAAGCGAATCATTTATAACGATTAGGATAAGAGCAGATGATAGAATTGACTCCTCGAAAACATCGGCCGAGATGGTGTGGAGTTTAGATTCGACAACCTCGATTGAACAGCCAAAAAGAAAACTATCAATCCAGTTCCTTCGAGTCGATACCAATAGTTTGGAGTTTATTCAATAGAGTGGGGTGCCATACACAATAGAAGAGACTTGGAGATATCAAGAGCAACCAGACCAGACTTATCAAAGCGATGGTTGATGTGCTCCGGTAGGCATTCGAGAAGGTCACCAGTAGATCTTTTGGGTCTGAACCGTACATGAACATGAGATAGTTTCCAGGAGTCTGAATAAACTCAGAGAAGTGACAGAGCAAAAAATTAGGTTTAGTTAAAGGTGAGGCACTCTAGGGGGAATATTGTGGAGGATCAGCATTTTTATTGTCGGTAGAGGATAGTGTGGGCTTTAGATTTGAGGCCATCTAATTTTACCTTGATTGCACGGCCACGTAGAAAACGACCGATCTAGTTCTGAGTCAATATCAATAACTTGGATTTTAGTTAACAGACCAAGGTGCAATACTCCATGGATATCTAGAGAAACCAGATCAGGTCGATTAATACTTTGGTTGGAGTGTTCTGTAAAACACATTTAAAGATCACTGGTGGACCATTTCTTGTCTAAAGCCATAACAAAAGTCCCCATCGATCAGGCTTGTGTGCAAAATCTTTTATTCAGGATAAAATAAAACCAACTGGTATCATCCTAGTACAGCAGAAAGCCTCGTACGAATGCATATTAGTATTTCCAATTTTTGAAATCAGTTTTTCTTGAGAAATCATTACTTTTTCTTTCTTTCAATCTCACCGGGTTAAACTTAGGGTACTTTTCATTAGAACATCATTACTAATAATATCCGCAAGAATTCAGCTTTAATGGAAATTATTTTTTAGTAATAGTGACAGTGCAGATGTTTTCTATATTTACTGCGGTATGAATAGCGATCTTGAAGCCATTTGAAAAAGATCTTTAATGCGTTTGTATACCTGAATCCTGTGTTTAAGGAATTAAAAGAAAAAAATTAAATGTATTAGCCTCCATGGCTCTCTATTTTCTCCCCAACACAATACTACCGCGCTCGGTTCACTCTGCAGCCGTTATTTTCGCGAATTTTTCGGTTTCGAAATTTTTTTATAAAAAGAACAACTCGACTATGGAACTCCCTTGAACAATCAGTGTTCCCGAACTCATACAACATCCAAGAGTTGAAACGCAAGGTTTATCGCTTCCTGCTCATGCATCCCTCAGCCTCCTCTTAACCAATCTTATCCTTTTTCTATCCTTCGAGCTAAGCTTTCTGCTACACTACTAGAGATTGCACTATGACTTGAACGACAAGGCGGACTGAATTGGTAGTATCTGAGCTTAGACTTGAGCATAAAAAAAATAAAACAAAAGGAACGAAAGAAACAACAAACTAGCTTCTAAAAATTAACAAAAAAATTAATTCGTAATAACTGCAATAATTCCATGCAAGCTGTTCTGTCTTTAAAATGCGCCATTAAACATCCAGATCTTTAATGCAGAAAAAAAGTGCATAATCGCACCTTAATTATTTTTGCAATAGTTGCTAAATTACAAACGTTCTATTTTTGGATAAACATAAAAACAAGAGGTTCCGAAAAAAGGAAGACCAACCAACAACAACAACAGCAAGAACAAAAAATCCATTTAAAGGCCAAGTCCGAGAATTGAGAAATTATTATAAACAAAACGTTAGCCGCCAACGGGAAAGCGGTTCCTCCGCTTCGGCATATTTATTAATGAGGGATCGAGGCGCATCTCTTAAAAAACTCTTTTTCTCGGGCTGCATGTGCTGCTGCAGTTTAGGTCAAGTTCTGGCTCCGAAGGGGAGTATTTTTGCACACAAGACACAAGGGGGGCCCCAGAGTATGGCCTGCTGATGCTGGTTGTACTATATGCACATTAAGCTCCTGTGGTTGGTGCAGCAGCATTTTGCCAAGTTTTTTAGTGACTTTGAAATATTGTGAAATTTCTAATTTTAAACATCATGAAATCATGAATAGTTTTTTTTTAATAAAATAAAAAAAAATAAAAAAAGTGAAGAAATGCACTTTTTCGAACGCAAAAAAAAATTGTGCAATTCTTTCTTTCTTTATTTTTACTGTAATTTAGATTTGTATGTTATATGCATATATTCGGCTGGTTAAAAAAAGCAACACTTGGCTACAAACAAATAACAGGAATTCTAACAAAAAAAACAGGAATTGTGCAAAAAATAATCCTTAACAAACTCAAGTAATTCTAAGTAAAAAAAAATCCTTTACCTTCAAAAAACCGATTCCTTGGCTAAAAAATACTCGGATTCTGCTACTCTTAATCCATCAACTATGGCGAAAAAAAATCACAAAAAAACTGAAAGCAGTCAAAAATGCACACACAAAAAACGACACCGCAACAGCGCACAAAAAAAATCTCCTTTTTAACTGTGCAAAATACAAAAAAAAATCCTTTTATCGTTCTGTGCCTGCCGAAAGAAAAACACTTGCACACTTGCCCTCCTCCTCACACTCACTATTTTTTTTTATTTTTGAGAAAAACTTTATTTTATTTTTTGCAACTTTTAATTATAAATTTTAAATAAAAACATCAACAATAAATTTCGCCTTATTTTTAGTGGCTGTGTGTGTGTGTTAAAAAAGCAACGATTTAAATTTTTATTATTATTATTATTTTTTGACCGCGTGCACGTCCTTTCCCTGTCGAGGCATCGAACACGACTGAGATTTTTGCTCCAAGTTGAGTTGTGAAAAAAGTTTTTCAGTTTTTCATATTTTCGTCGCCTCCGTCCGATTCGATTCAGTAAAAAAATTTCCTTCCGGCACAAACAAATACAGAAAAACACAAAAATTCATTTCGGAGTATTCATTTCGGACAATTCATTCTGCAACAAACACATCGATGCCTATCAACAAAAACCCCTATATACTCTCTCTTTCTCCGTTTCTTGTTGTGTACGTATTTCTCCAGCCTTTTGCAAGTGTTCCGGATGAACTCGTGTGTCTCAAGTACGTTTTTCATCCTTTGTTGATGTCCTTTTTTCCTTTTTCGAAATTCATTCGAGTTTGTAGTGTGTGCGTGTGCGTATCCGAAGGTTTTCCGAAACATGGTGTGGTAATGAACTTGGGTTTTCACTTTAGATTCGCGCGAGAGTAGAGGTGAGTGAAAATAGTCGATCCTGATTGGTTGATTTTTTGTTTGTTTTTCATGATCAGTTCGGAGAATTTTTTGTAAGGATCATTTCAAGGATTTCTTTTTTTTTATTATTTTACAGTTTAATGCCCGGGCTTTTATTGTGCTTCATTTTAACGCATTTGGAGTCGCTTGTGATTTTATTACTGGCAATAAATTTCTGGATTCGTTCGATTTCGTTGCAACAATTCACGTCATATTCTTTTGAGTAAAGAAATGGCGTTTGATGCAAATTATTAAAGAACATTTGTCCTATAATCCTTTGAATTGTATATTTTTTAATCCGTTATAAGTAAAAAAAGCCCGTTTTTTTAATTTTGTCTGTTTTCATGCCTACATTTAATATACCTACATACATATCCTTTCGAGCAATTAGTTTTGTTTTAACACTTTTCAAAATGAAGCAAGTCTAGTTTTTTTCTTATGGAGCTTAGGAGTCACTCTTTGTACTATCAGTTCATTAGCTTATCTCGAAGGAGTGAATAGATTTAAGATTATAAGAAGTCATTTGGGTGTTGTAGGATATGATGATGAATCCTGTGTTTGAATTCTTAGATATAGTTTGAGTAGGGAAATATTGTTTGTTCCACGATCGAGTTGTTCAATTCCTTGTTTCTAACGTGAAAAAGGGGAGTGTACGCAGAACCATTGATACTGAGCTGAGCGAGCCTCATATGGTATTGTGGGTGTAACATCGTCGAGGTAAAAGAGTGGTCGTTGATGGAAAAATAGGGCAACTACCGATTAGTTTAGGACCGGTTCTACGCGTTTAACTTAAACACTTTTTTTTCTAATTGTAGAAACTATCACGCATATTTTCAATTACTGCCTGACAACTTCCCAAGTACCGCTGATTTGGAAAAAGTCTGTTGTAATTCCGTTAACAAAGAAATCCTCACCCGTAGATTTGAAAGTTTATCGCCTTATCAGTATTCTTCCCTTCCTTGCCAAAGTCTTTGAGAAAACTGTCTTCGCTCAGATCACGCGCTATCTCGAATCGAATAACTTCCTCTCTAAATTCCAATCTGGCTTCCTTAAAAACCACAGTTGCGAAATTGCTATATTGAAAGTAACTTCAGATCTTAGTTCAGTGCTAGATCAGGGTGACTTAGCAATACTAGTTCTGCTTGATATCTCAAAAGCTTTTGACTCATTAGTTCACTCTCACTTTTGCTCTGCAAACTTAGAGCACTCTATAACTTTTCTTCTTCTGCTATTCGACTTTTCTTATCTCTTCTATCTAATCGACTTCAGTGTGTGCGCCACAATGGTGCTGTATCTTCCTTTCTACTAGTACCTTTGGGGGTTCCACAAGGTTCAATTCTTGGTCCCCTTCTTTTCTCATTATGTCATATCTGCTATCCAACGTTGTTCCTTCCATCTGTATGCTGATGATCTCCAGCTGTATACCTCTTGTCCTCCTAGTCAGATTAGATCTTGCATCTCTGATCTTAATAATATTCTGTTCCAAAAAAACGAGTGGAGTTCATCTAATTTCCTCAAATTAAATTCTAATAAGTCCAAAGCTCTCGTCCTAAGACGTCCCACTCTGTTCCTGGACAACTTAAATGTCAAAAGCAACTTTCACTTGTCATGTCAAACCAAAACGATTACAACGCGCTGAAAATAATTTCTTTATTTGCTGCCTTACTACAATAAATTGAATAAAAATAATTTAATAATTTCAATGTGCTTTTTAGGTTATGTTCTTCTTGATTTGCAAGAAACATCCCGCAACAGCAACACAGACGACACCGAACAAGACCAATAACTGTACAAGAAGCATTCAGCCGGATCGAGAGGATGCCACAAAAACAGAGCCTGCACACCAATGAAAATACATGGTCTGCGAAACGGTCTGAAATTGTTCACACAATCGACGTAGTTGGACATGATTTTGAAGTAATACAATACCTTGGCTCAAAAACAGCCGACAGCAGCACGGAAGCAGAAATATGTTGTTGCTAAGAGCTAACAAAATCTATGATAGTCTGTCAAGGTTCTTCAAATTCAAGCATCTAACCATGACAAAATGCTTGTATATAGGACGATGGTCTTACCAATGCTTACATATTTATCGAGTCTTTGTGCCTGCCAAAAATCAGGCAGTCTAGGACCGGATTCTGGTTATAAAAACTGATAAGTAAGTACGAATATAGTTAGTAGGGTCGTTCAGAAAAACGGGTATCTCAGCGGTATTTTAAGCTAAAGTATTAGGTCTAGGGAAAAGTTCGTGGCGTTTTCGCGATAGATGTGCAAATAAGTCACGAATCATTGTTTTGCAGCGTCAGTCGTTTTCGTTTTGCTAATTTTAGTGTGAAATTTAACCCACGCTTTAGTCGTCCCATCACTGAAAAAACTGATGAAACTCTTGAAAAAGCCCAGCAAGATAGGCATGTCAGCAATATCGATACTGGTATTGAGCTAGGAATTGACCATAAAACTGTTTTGAACCACTTACACAAAGCTGGATACAAAAAGAAGCTTGATGTATGGGTTACACATGAGTTGAGCGCGAAAAACATGATAGACCGAATTAAAGGCCCAATTACAATGAACGGATGAGAGCGGAACAGAATCGGATTGATCTGTCAAAGTGGTTTTCCGAACATGCGTTTTCCATTTGAGCGATTACAATGAACGGATACAAGCGCATTTGATCGGATCTGGGCGGGTTCGTTTTCGTTTGTTTAGAAATCGGCGGATTGGGCTGTCAGAATTTTCGTAAACAAGTCAAGTTCAATTTTGTTTTCTTTTTTTTTATAATTTAAAAGTTATTTTCTGATGAATAATTAATAGGAGAAGTAAAATAATACAATTATTATATGATAAGGCGAAAAGTGGTTATAAAATTAGACAAAACAGTTTGACATTTAAACGCGAACAGATCCGTTCACTGTAATCAGTGCAGTTTCCTATCCGCTCCGGTGCGTTTCTTTGACATTTCAATCCGCGTAGATCTGTTCATTGTAATTGGGCCTTAACATCTTCGATGCGCGCTGTTGAAACGCAATGAAGTCGACCCATTTCAGTAACGTCTCAAAACTGATGAAGAAAAATAGGTTACGACAAACGGAAGCGTGAGGGATAGTGGACAAGAGATTGTGAGTCGTCATAAACGTTTGCGAAGCCAGGATTGCCCTCGAAAAAGGTGATGCTATGTGATGAGGTGTGACTGGAAGGGAATCGTCCACTATAAGGTACTTCCAGTTGGTAATGATTCTCCACTCGGATGTGGACAACTAGAGAGATTGCGTCAGGCAATTGAACGTTAACTTTTTCTATATTTTTGGAATTATTCTTTTCTGCAAAACAAAATTAAAATAGAATACAAAGAAAAATCGGATTATAACACCCACGAGTAATCAATTTCCATTTTCAAACAATGTTAGAGGCGCAGTGACTAAAAATAATTAAAAAATTGATAAAATGCAGATAAAAAGGCAAATTTTTAGAGTGCCAACGTTTACCCATGAGTAAGTTCGATAACAGAGTTTGCACTTGACCCTGGACAATTGAAGTTGCTACAGCAAACATGAAAACTGTGTTGTTTTTAAAAATGCGCTCAAGTCAATACCCAAAAGCAAATTCACGCTTCTTTGCCTTCTCCTGGAAAATTACGGCGAACTTTGGCCCTTTTCGAAAGAAGAATTTTTTTATCAAATTTTTTTATCATTTTGCCACCGACAGAAGACAAAGGCGAAAGCAAATTTCCCAGATTTGTCGTGATAAAGAAGAAGTTTTATTGCCAATTTTTTGGGGACTGTTCAAGAATTTGTTTTCGTCGTTTTTTTTTTTATGTGTGTGGAAAATTCAACGACTTGGAAAATTCCTCCGCCATTCTCCCAGCCCCGATTGGGGTGCGATACTACTGCAGAAGTCCACGTAGAGTTAATGTGTCTTTGAAGGAGGATTTTCATGCAAAAAAAAGGCTACAGATTCTTCCTTTAGTGCCCATTGTCTTTTATGGCAATTGCAAAACAAAGGGAATATATTAAACGAGACAAAAGTCATAAAAAATATCGATTTTCTGGCATCTCTTTCTTCCGTATCGAATGCCCTCGGAGGGATTTTTTTCCGCTATCCCCAGAATGAAATTCACGAATTCCTGTGTCATCTAAAAATATTTCCACCCTCGCCGCGACCAACCCCTCGGTAAGGCACATAAAAATGTATGGCCATGATTGTTGGTGGTGTTGTTGGTGTTGCTGCTGGCTTAGTGTTAGGGGCTGCAGCGCCGGGGGTTGGGTGTAGCCCTCGAATTGAATCTGAGATATCGTCCGTGCCCCCATTGCTGCCGGCCGCCTCGGCAAAAATGTCGACCCTCCGCACTCGAAGCCCGTTCCAGGATCCATTTTCATCCGTCTTATGGCCTCCTCCACCACTGTTTTATTTTTCCGGCAGTTTTTTTTCCTCCTTCCGAAGGATGATGTCGGACTCCGTCCCCTCGGATGTTTTTTGTGCGCTTTTCCGTTTTCTTCGCACACACAAACTTTTTATGGCGCATAGGATGGGGGTGCGTTTTTCTGCTTTTCCTTCTGCAGATTGCGAAGGGGGCCGCACGAGCCGAACGAAGGACGCGCTGGTCTCGGGCTTAAGGCTTGCCGGTGCTATTAAATATGGACGGATAATGGGCTCAGATGGGGGAAGAGATGACCATTTATAGTTTATGGAGCCATGTCAGTGCTTTCGTTATAGCAAGTAGCCGGGCCTAGCCGTGGTGGTGAAGCAAGAACGATCGGGGTGTTTATAAGGGCTGCAAAATAAAAACTGTTCCAATTGGACTGGTCCCACCACATGTGCCACCCCCCACCCCCGGCCATTTCTTTTAAATCAGTCCTTAACAAGGAACTTGAGATTAGAGTTGCCCAATTTTATGCTTCCGATAACCAAAATAAACGGATCATTCCTCCTGCAGTTCGTCAAGGGTGTCTTTTTAAAGAATCCCCTGAATGGACGCATCAAGGATTAGGATTATTTTCTTATTTCTTTTTTTTTGCAAACTCATCGTCACCTTCGACCACAGCTCAAATTTCGATTTTGAACTGTCAGGACGCAAAGTGAATGGCAAGATCCTTGGACCTTTTTGCCATCAGTGAGAGTTTTTTTCCCGCTTTTGTGAGTTTTCCAGCACACAAGGAGAAGTCCACTTTGCTCGGCGGCTGCTGCTGCGGTGGCATATGGTTTGCTCGTTAGCCTATATCCTCAAAGAATTTGCATAGTCACCGTTCAGGGCGACATTGTTGATGTTTTGAAAGGTTATAAGACGTTTTTATGCCGGTAAAAGGAGGTTTGTTTTGTTTGGTCAAGAAGGTCCTTGGGTAGATACGATGTACACTTTGTAAAATCGGGCAATCAAAGGAGGACGTTGTTGATTTAATTGAGTTTAATTACTTTAGGATATTAGAAATTATTAAATTTTGAGTGGATTTGTGTGATATTTACGTATAAATATAAAATACTGTTATAAAAAGGTGTTTTGAGTGTTTGTAAAAAAAAACAATTGGACATAAGCAGTGAGTATCATCTCTTTTATGTTTAATAGTTATTGGCCAGTTCTTCACGACACTGGCATTCTCTTTCTTTGATAAAACAAGGATAAGCTAATGATCTTTAGACCTCGGTCTAAATCGGGACACGTTTAAAGATATCTAATATCTAGGGTTCATTTTAGATAAGAGAATTAAGTGGAATTTACATACTAGCCGTGTTCCTTTTCTACTTTTAAGTACTCCGGAGTAAACAATTAAAGGAACGCAAAATTTGTCGATATGAGTAAAACCTATGAATTCTCTATGAGAGCAGGAGTAGTTCCAAGTAAGTACGAGTAAAAAAGCGCAGAAAAGGAACACGGCTACTGAAAGTGTTGCCAATAAAGTCACCAGAGTATTATATTACTGTCAGAGGCTAAAGTTACCTAGATCGGAAAAGTAGAAAGACGCAGGACCACGCTGTGGGGTGGATTTGAACCTGGTGTGGTAGTCAGCCACCTTAACCACTATGCTACCGAAGCCGGCCAGCACCCTTAAGTCGTAGCCTTCACAAAATGTGATCGCTATTTACATAGCGACTGTTCCACTGAAATTAACGCCCTTCTGCATCGAAATATTGGGGCTTATCGTGGTAAACGTACGTTTAACGAAACGCGCCGTTTTCACGTTTCACTTCACCTTAAATTGGAATCGTAGTAAACGCGTGAATGAAGTTATGTTCGAATCTTTTCGAAATCAGCTGAAATTTGTCAAAATCAATTTAATCACGTCTGCACTGAGATTCCGTTTCGTTTGATTTCCTCAAAGTGTATAAATTTTCAATTATTGTGTATCAATTATTATGGATTCTGTGGGTTTTTATGAAGAAGGTGTGGAAATTAGAAGAAAAATTGCGAATTCGTTTCGTTGATTATTAAAAACAATAATTATTATTTTATGTCAATTGTTTTCTAAAAATATATGTGTATTTTTCGAAAAAAAGTCTGCAAAAAGCATTAACATTCCTTCGTGGAGTGTAAAATATATCTCTTAATTAATAATTTTTTTTATTTATTTGTAAAAATATACTTTTAATATCATCAAAAATTTCCGCTTAAATAAATGTGCATTCAAATATGTTCTCAAAGAATGCCTCCATGGCGAAATTAAAAATGAAACTATTTAGAACATATTTCCAAATTTAAGTCAAACCCCGCTAGGAAACGTACAACTGCCGCCAACAAAAGTTCACGTTTCACAAACATACGGGGAACTGCCGCCGCACGTTTTGAACGGTACCGAAAAAACAATTTCGAAATTAGCGTTTGCCGCTTTCCCCTGCTGCGTTTACAACGATACCAAAATTGAACGTTTCACGTTTCGTTCGCGTTTACGTTTTGGGCGATAAGCCCCATTTTTCCCGCAACACAAGGCTAGTTCTCACGGCTCACTCTAATACCCTACGGTCCTTCTTTTCGCAGACGCTGTGGCCTCGAAATCCTTTCATAAATAGAAAAGGCGGACTTTGAAAACACCTTTCATAGTAGCTCTGTACGTCTACTACACACGGGAGCTCGAGATTTTTGACTGTAAAGTTGAAGAGTGGGGATAAAATTCGGAAAGTAAGAAAACGCATTCTGGGATGTTTCGTGTAAATCAAGAAGACCATAACCTAAAATTCACTTGTCTTAAAAATAATGACATAAAACTATTAATTAATAAATTAACTAATAAATTATTTATGAAATTATTCACAATAACCAAACAGGCACCAAATCAAGAACTTATTTTCAGCACGTCGTAATCGTTTTGGTTTGCCATAATATAGTCCGGAGAAATTAGCATTTAAAGGAGACAAAATTCGGAAATGGCTGAAAATTGGACCACAGCTTCTTGTGGACTTTTTAAGAAAACAATTTCGGAATCACAAAAAAAAATGGCCGCCGGAAATATAGCGGTTTTCCGGTGTTTTCCTTGTATCTCGGTTTCTATAGGTCGTACAATCCCGTACAAAGGCCCTAAATGTTGACAATGACATTCTCTACAACTTTTGTTCTTACAAAGATGTTGACCCGATTAACTCTTTCAAAATTATTCAAAGTCAAAGTTTCCAAAAATCACTTTTTGGCGAAAACATCACACAAAAGCTGGTTTTTTCGAAAAAAAATTTTGATCGGTCAATACGAAAGCTCATTGCCTACAAAAAAGCCTTTTGTCATTTTTACGAAAAACTTAACCCTTTCGAAGTTATTCAAGGTCAAATTTTACAAAAATCACTTTTCGGCCAAAAAATCACTATTGATTATTGCAAAATTTTTCGAAAAGTTTTCGAAAAAATTGCAAGGGTGTCATTAGGGTAGGCAATAATCTTTTGTATAAATAGAACAAAAAAAATTTCTCAATAATCAGTTTTTGAGTCCTTTTTTGACCAAAAGCCGATTTTTTGAAACTTTGACCTTGAATAACTTCGAAAGGATTAAGTTTTCGAAAAAATGACAAGTGGCTTTTTTGTAGGCAATAAGCTTTCGTATTGACTGATCAAAATTTTTTTTCGAAAAAACCAGCTTTTAAGTGATGTTTTCGCCAAAAAGTGATTTTTGGAAACTTTGACCTTGAATAACTTTGAAAGGGTTAATCAGTTCAACATCTTTGTAAGAACAAAAGTTGTAGAGAATTTCATTGTCAACATTTAGGGCCTTTGTACGGGATTGTACGACCTATAGAAACCGAGATACAAGGAAAACACCGGAAAACCGCTATATTTCCGGCGGCCATTTTGTTTTTTTGTGATTCCAAAATCGTTTTCTTAAAAAATCCCAAGGAAGCTGTGGTCTAATTTTCAGCCATTTCCGAATTTTGTCTCCTTTCGTGCGTTTTTTTTTGCTAATTTTCCCGGACTAACAAGTGACAATTACTTTTGATAATTCAAATTCCACTACAATCGCTTTGACAGCCAGCCACAGTCGCTGGGACTCGAGACCTCGGGAACTTATTTGCAAGAGGGGAAGCGAAAATTTCCCCTGTTTTTCGATCCCGAGAAAGTAAGAAAATGCAAAATTTGCGCACGCGGGATCTCGGGTAGAGCTAGTAAATATTTCCGAATCCGTACATCCCAGGCTTCTAATCCTTCTGCTCTCCTTACTGCACTTGGAATTGTAGCATAACATGACTCAAACGACGCACATATGAGTATTTGGCCCAAAAGTCGGTCATAAGTCAAAATCAAAAAGATGATGCAATGCTTGACACAATGTATATTTCTTTTAGCTAAATAACCGGTCTATCGAATGACAGTGGACAGTCCCAAGCACAAGGCATCTCCGCACGTGATGGGGGGCAAGCATTTCAACTCCCATCCTTTAGCTATGCGCAGCATGTTGGGTTAATTATGGGCTTATAAAAACTCGTAGCCGATGTCTGTTCACGATGTCGATTGGTGAGGGGGTTTTTATCCTGAGGCTATGGGGGAAATTAAATTTCATGTCCGATTCATCAGCTAAGCGTAAGTTTGGGGTTTTTTGTGGGCATAGGAAGATTCGAAGCCGATTTACTGTAATGGGTGAGAGGTTCTGGCGCGAGGCTATGGAGGGAAATCCGATTCGCGTCCTATTAGGCCCCCATCCACGGTCAAACAAACCCACAAATTTCTTACTTCTTGCGCTATTAAGGGTAGTTCTCACCTCTAGAGAGTAAAAAAAAATCTTTCAATTTTGGGATCACCGTAATTACATAAAAAAGTGAAATCTTTATGTCAATTTAGGGGTGGTTTCCGCCCCTTCTCTTCACAGGTGACCATACACTTTGAGCTCAGTTTTTATAGACGCACTATATTTGCCAATTTCCGGCACAATTTGCACATTCCCGAGCATTATTTGGGAGTCTCATAAACATTTTTGCGAAAAACCTCTAAAAAAATGGGGTTTTTTGGCAATTTTAGGGGGTTCCGACCATTTTAGATCGCCGAGACCCCGATTTTCGTGGTCAGCGCCCCAAAAAACATAAAGTAAAAGTTGTCTCGATACGTGGGGCGTTCCGAGCTCCATATCCCGCGTTTTAAATGGGCTAAAAATTATAAGCAAATTCTTGATAATCTTTAAAAGCGCAAAAACATTGCAGTTTTTTTTTCACTATTAACACCATTTTTATGACTGGCTCAAACCTCATTTTCAAGCCGTAAACAATTGTAAAAAGCCACTAAAAAGTACGCCAACCAAAACCAACCAAAATGGCTACAACTATTTTGTATAAAATCGCGGCTTGTAAACTGTCCGTCCACATTCTAATTACCTCATTAAGTAAATTGCGTCCGCTTCAATAAAAATTTGGGTTAATTTTTAAGGCGGTCTAATTACAACTGACGTCGGTCAGCAGTCATTGGTTAGTAATTAGTGCGTTTTCTAGCCAGCAACCAGTTAACTCGACCCAACAAAAAAAACCGCTTAATTACAATTGAATCATTTTTGCAAATTTAAAAACTCCAAACGAGCCGTGTTAAAACGTGCGAGACTTTCTAAAAATGTGTGTTCCATTGTGATAAGAAATCGTGGAGAGACTGGCTGGATTTGGCGGGAATAAGTCCCGCCATAATTGCAATACTTTTTCCACCCGGGCTTAACACAGAACTCACCCTAACTGACCTCTGAGAAAAATTAATGCCCAGAAGAATAATGTCCAGGTCAGTTATAAATTACCAACGCACATAAATAGTCGCGAAATTCTTTGACAGGGTCAAATGAAAAGTGAGAACGCTGCCCATTGTCCTTTCGTGCCGGGGCCAATTGTGATCCCTTTTCGTCGTTTTTGATCCTTGCTTGATTTGTTCAATGTCGTAAATTCGATGTGTCGTAAATGAAAAATTGCAATATTTTCAATTTTAACCCCGAATATCCTTGGGACTTCCTTATGCGTGACCCCGGTGACAGGGGAGGCCGATGGTTCGACCCGGCATGTCTCATTTCCGTGCATTCAGATTAAACTATTGTTGACATTTGACCAATGGTCAAATTTTGGAAATTTCGTTTTTATGCAACTTTTCGTCCGGGGTAACACCTCGCCCTTGTCTAAAGGGCTGCATGTTGGTTGACCCGCATCTGTTCTTACCCTCTGACCTATTTATGGTTACGGTAATCATACATGTAGGGCGCGGAGATTACATTGTCCGCAAAGGATCCAAGGATCCGTGTCAAAAGAAATCCGATTGAATTTTATGAAAATTTCGGCAATTATATCCTGGAACGATTAATGGCGATCAGTTGAGACTCGAACTATTGTTACCTTCTCTGTGATTTCGTTTTGTTACATTTCTAGCTTCTAGGTTTGGTAGTGGGAATAAAATGCATTCGACCCAAGGTTGGAGATAATCCGTTATTTGTGCAAAGAGTGGAAAATCTCATTAGGAAATGGTTTGGCGCTATTATAGTTGCATGAATTTATAAATATGGTGACCAAAATTACGATTGACCGCCCGTAATCAGCATTCTAACGTTATTCCATGAAATAGCATATCGCACTAATCTTCCAGAGGGATTCTGAGTGAAATTTGTTGCAACAATCAAAAAATATGCCTTGATATGATTTTTTTCTCAGTTCTCACAAAAGGTTTATTGAAACAGAACATAGCGTAAGTTATGTAAAATCATTAAAAATAACGGATCTACCCATTCCCTGGTCTCCTGTAGTTTCGTCTTCCAAAGTTGCACCTCCTTCGACTTTGGATCCAGCTGATAGCACTTTTGCGATTCTGTTTGTGTGTTATATTCTTCAAAATGGCACTTTTGTCGGTGTTCGATTGAGACCTTGAATTAGCAGTCGAAGTTTTATAAAACAATCCTCAATGAGGATGGCTATGATGACGCAAAAGATGCCATAACCGATGAGTTTGATGGCGAGTTTTGAGTCTTTTCGAGCCCACGAAAGCAGGGTTTCAGGCGTCAATCGGGATAAACGAGTTCTTTTCGAAACGGGGCCTTACGTCGAACTTGTAAATTGTAGCCCAAGTTGCGGGCTAAATAAAGAAGATGCATTTCTTAAGAAAAAATATATAGCTTAAAAAAACTAAAAAATACGCTTTTATTTTAAAATGAACTAAAAAGAAAAAAATAATTTTGAAGCTTTTATTGCTCCAGCCAGTGTAGGGAACAACCTACCTTTCGAAATCAGGCAAATAACTAAATTAATGAAGTTATTGGTAAAAATTATAAATATAACTTACTTAAATGTAAAAAATCGTGGGCCTCTTTACCTACATATATTATTATTTTATTAACACTGGAGCTTTTCGTTAGCGGCCAACGCTTTTTTTTACATTTAAGTAAGTTATATTTATAATTTTTACCAATAACTTCATTAATTTAGTTATTTGCCTGATTTCGAAAGGTAGGTTGTTCCCTACACTGGCTGGAGCAATAAAAGCTTCAAAATTATTTTTTTCTTTTTAGTTCATTTTAAAATAAAAGCGTATTTTTTAGTTTTTTTAAGCTATATATTTTTATTTTTTACTTTTTAGTCTACCATTTATCTTCCACCATTTTGTTGTGGCCGCCATATTACTTTTGCCGGTCCGATAACTTAGCAAGCACAGCTCAGTTTAAGACAAGAAAGCAATGATAAAGAAGGAAATACGGAATAGAAAAATGCAATAAACTCAAAATCATCGAATTTGCATTTCTGGCTTTTTACTGTAGATATGTGCAATATTTTTCAGATCATTTTAAAATAAAAACGAATTTTTTAGTTTTGCTAAATTGTACATTTTTATTTTTTTACTTTTTGGTCTTCCGTTTTTTGGTAGTCGCCATATTAGGTTTAAAATGACGTCACACGGCTTAATGTATTCTACTCGTCATACTCTTTCATTTGATACCCATATCGAGGGTGTTGTAAAGAAAAAGGTAGTCCGCCATTTTGTGTGGGCCGCCATTTTGAATTTGGAATAACGCCACACAGCTTATAGTGTTCCACTTGTCATATCCTTTCATTTGATACCCATTTTAAGTATGTTAGAAAGAAAAAGTTAATCCGCCATTTTGTAATGGCCGCCATTTTGAATTTGGGATGACGCCATAAGGCTAATTGTATTCTATTTGTCATACCCTTTCATTTAATACCCATGTCGGGGGTCCGGGAGCACAATAGCAAAATTCGGCCGCCATCTTGGAACCGCCATCTTGATTATTTCACAAAATGGTCAGATTGCATTGTCACGCCAGCTTTACATATGGGCAAAATTTGAAGTTGATCGGTTATATGGAAGTGGGTCAAAATCAAGTTGCAAGATTTGTCTACATACATACATACACACATACATACATACATACATACATACATACAGGTGAAGCTAATATAAAGCGTATAAAAAGGCGGCAGATAAATGAGCTCGCAGAGAAAGCGGAAAACGCGGCAAACACAGGCAACAGTAAGGTGCTGTACCAAATTACTAAGCAGCTCTCGGGAAAGCACTCTACTAAAAAGCATGCCGTAAAGAGTGCGGATGGAAGGCTGCTGTGCAGCGACGAGGAGCAACTCCAAAGATGGAGAGACTACTTCTTCGCCGCCCTGAATGGTTCCTTTTCGCAGGAACCTGAAGAAAATAACAACAATGCACAGCCAATAAGAATCGCCACTCGTGCACCATCCAAGACAGAAATAGTAACCGCAATTCATGCAATGGCCAATGGTAAAGCAGCTGGAAAAGATGGCATCCCGCCAGAATTGTTGAAAGCCGACGCCAGCTTCATAGCAGATGCGCTACAGCCAATGCTGGAAATAGAATGGAACACCTGTACCTTTCCGGAGGATTGGACGGAAGGTATCATAGTTCTAACAATATGTGACAACTGGAGAGGCATCTTTCTACTATCTACTGTGGGCAAAATCGTGTCCCACATATTATTATCAAGGATAAGAGAGGCAGTAGATCGAACGCTTAGAAGACAGCAGGCTGGATTCAGAAAGGGCCGCTCCTGCATAGCCCATATTAACACCTTGAGAATCATAGTGGAGCAGTCTACTGAATTCCGATCCCCCCTTTACCTTGCTTTCGTAGACTATGAGAAAGCGTTCGACTCGGTCAATAGGAGCTTTATATGGCGAGCTCTACGGAAACGTGGACTGCCGGACAAAATAATAGAATTGATAAAAGCTCTATACAACAATTCCAAATGCAGAGTTCTCCATAATGGAAAATTATCCGACAGCTTTGAGGTGAGCTCAGGAGTACGACAAGGATGTCTACTTTCACCATTACTATTTCTTATAGTAATAAACGACATTCTTGTCAGCGCTCTAGATAGAAGAACAGGTGGCATACAATGGGGATTGCTAGACCGCCTTAAGGATCTCGACTACGCGGATGATATCTGTTTGCTGGCCAACAGACACCAGGACCTCAAAAACATGTTAAACAAATTGGCAACAGAAAGTAGCTCGGCGGGCTTAAGGTTAAATCCGACTAAAACAAAAGAAATGCGGATAAATGCAAACACCCTTGAACGGACAGCGCTAAATAACCGTGACGTGGAACTGGTCGACAAATTCTGTTACCTCGGTAGTATTATTACCGAAAACGGCGGTACAGAAGAAGATGTCAGTTCCAGAATAAATAAAGCAAGAAGCGCATATGCATGCCTGTTTCACATATGGAGATCAACAGAGATCTCAATTAACACCAAATTGCGGCTGTTCAACTCCAACGTTAAGGCAGCTCTTTTGTACGGTTGCGAAACATGGAAAGTCACCCAATTCATCACAGGGCGCCTACAAGTTTTCATCAACAGATGCCTACGTCGTATCCTAAAAATCCGCTGGCAAGATAGAATTTCAAATGAAGAACTATGGCGCCGTGCCGGCCAAGAAAGGATAGACGACCAAATTAGGCGAAGGAAATGGAATTGGATTGGCCACACCTTGCGACGCGAAGACGATAATCTAGCCAATCCGCAAGGATCCCGTCGAGTCGGAAGACCTAGAACAACGTGGAGGAGAACCCTATTATCAGAGGCCGCAACAACCGGGAGATCCTGGTCAGAGCTGAGAGCTGTCGCGCAAAACAGAGTCCGCTGGAGGGCAACTGTTTCCGCCCTATGTCCCATGAGGGATTAAATGAGCAATTAGTAGTAGTAGTATTTCTTAAGAAATCTTAGGCATTATGATACTTGTTTAGCGATTTGGAATATTTGGTCATTCAATCGCAGCTCTTCGGTTAATATGATGCCTAAGATGGTAAAAAATGGATCAGCCATTAGTTCCACACCGTTCAAAAACATTGGTGAAGGTCTTATTACAAATAATTCATTTTGGTAGCATCGAATTCGACCCGGTGCTACGGCCCCATTCAAGATGAGTTCAATATCCACATGGGTTCAAGATCATGACTATAAGGTCTGCCATGTGCTGGTCTTACATTATCGAAGTCATAGGAGTAACGCAAGAGTATCGCCATTAGCAATGCCATCAAGTGGTTTGGAGGAGATTGAGGACGAGATAATTTATGAACATTAGAAAAAGAGCGGGTGATAAAGTTTACCCCTGCGGGACACCAGCAGAAATTCGGGGTTGTTGGATTTAAATTAGCCGCCACCTAATTGTTAGAGGGAGGCGCTAAGTTACTACTGGTTACAAGTTTCCACGAATTTGGATAGAACTATGGCATAGCAGTGACGGATAAAGAAGAGATCAAGACGAATCGAAATACTAGTAAGTCGATCCCAGTCATCTCTCGTTCAGTCGCAAATTGCATGCATCGTTAAGCCGATCTGTTCCGATCTCTACGACTTATGCATAAAAGTGTTTTTAGGAGTGTTGGGAGACTCATGGCGTGTTTTTAAGCATCAAACTCTAGTTGCCATACGGCATCTCATTTCCAGAAATTCCTCTGGCTTTACTGTAGGTGAGTTCTAAAACATTTCTGTATGTGACTTTTCATTGCGTTGGGCAGCTCCATTGATTTGAGCCTGATTCGCCCATAAAAAGTGCGCTCTTGGAACACCAATCATTACGGGGGCGCCTTAGCGGGCACTGCAACCTATTTTATTTGGTCCATTGTTCCAATCCCGTCGTTAGAAACCGTCCAGGTCAAGGCTTTATATATATACCAAATTTCCCTGAGATCAGGGAAGTCGCGATGGAGGACACTCAAACTCTTTCTCGCTGTAGTCTCACATTTCCACAGCAAGTCCTCAGTAGTTCCCGGAGCTGTTCCGCAAAACCGCCCTATTCTGCTTTTTTGGTTAATATTATTTAATATAGTCATAGCGGAGCCATACACACATTCGTTCAACTGTTGTCGAGCCTGATGTGCAACATATTCCCAGCGCACACAGGTATTCTTTCACCACGAGTAACTTTCTTGTCTTTACAAGCACATATCAAAGTCCTTCCCTCCTTTTTCTTTTTACTCTCTCCTAAAAAAACCGTTTCGACTGCACTTGAAGGATCCTACCTACCTATGTACCTCCCCAAATAATATATGTATACTTCCCAACTCTCTTCTCTGCTTGTTAATACCCTACAACAAAATGCTTCTCTTCACCACACCAAAAAAAAGCTGTTAAAACATCTAATAAAAAAATTCCTTCTGTAATTAAAAAACATCTTTAGTAACAAGTAAAAAATCATCGGCATAATAAAAGGAGATAATTCTCTCTCTAAATAATGGTCTTCGCATCCTCCTTATTTTATGGGTCAGGCAATGAGGTCATGTTTCGCTTTTATGAAGGTCCCTTAAAAGAAATTTTTGGCGGATGAAGAAAACACACAGACGCAACCTCAATATATATGCCCTAAAGTGAGTCATAAACGCATTACGTTTACAGTGTTTACCTTTAATCCTTTGTAGGCAAGAGGATAGAAAGTAGCTGACACGGGAAAGATTACATGTTCTCTAGAATAATTACTGGAATTCTGTGCTCTAAGATGTTATAAAAATCAAAAAGAACAAAAAAAAGAGTTTTATAACCGAGTAAAATTTTCGCTTCCACCTAAATTTTTAAGCAGGTACAAAAAGGTGTTGAATTTTTTTGGCCGTAATCGTCCCCTTCACTACAGAATAATCTTGGAGTTGTTAAGTTTTTAAAGAATTTGCATATCGCAAGCCTTTGTTATAGCTAAAAGCGCTAACCTAACCCTTTCAACTACCAGTCGCAGTCGGCATATCGTAATTGCCATGGTGCAATGTCTAGTTACTAAGAGTGTGGCGGGTGCTGAAGGAGGAGGCGATGGACACGTTTGAACTCCTGGATTTTGTAGGAGTTCGTTCACACCAAAGAGAAGAAATTTGCACGAAGCCCATGGTTGTAACTAAAAACAAAGCAAAACAATTTTGTAACGGGGCTCCGATTTCGAAAGGTCGATATCTTCAATAGCAGCCGGCTGATACAGAGACGTAACCGTTGGGGTTAGCGGTAGACAGCCTCGTCGGTGTGTTACGCCTCCTGAAACAATTGAATTCGAAAAAAGGCTGGGAGGCCGGCAGTACCAGGTGAATAAGATGTACCGTCCCCTAGATGAAGATCTGACCTAAGCGGAACTTTGATACCCTATTGTTAATTAGTTAAGCCGATGAGATGGCTCATTAGGACTACTCTGCTTATTATGAAAAAAATAAACTAACAAATCTTGAAGTCAGGTTTAAAATAAAACAAATGATTTTTTTTTAAAAATAGTTACTAGTATCCAACAAAAAAAATGTAAAACATCTTACAATTCATCTTTTACATGAAGATGCCCGTAAAGGTACTGGATGACCTCCTCTAGTCTTTGTGCGATTTCTTTCAAATATTCACCATCGCTGCTCTGAAAACGATTTCTAATAGTTAGCAAAGTGTGTCTAAGCATAGGACTCTCAGACCAAACTGGAAAACACATCTTTTGTGTAGTTTGCAGCGCTTGTACAAAGTAATCTGTTAAATCGGTTTCTACAAGCAATTTACTTTTACTTTCCGACAAAAACTCTACCACAATATCACAGAATTTAAATCCTAGCAACCAATTATCCAAGTGGACATTATTGTACTGTTCTGCCTTCAATTTGTTGGATGGATCTAGTTCCATATTCATAGCGTAATCCTTCTCAATTATTAAATCACTTATCAGAGTCATTGCCTTGGCTTTTATTTTAAGATCAGTGTCTCTACTTAGTACTGATATTATTGCCTTTGTTCCAGATATTGATAGGATTTGTTTTTGAGCATGTGGAAATTTACGCAACATCGCGCCAAATGCGTAGAGGCAAGTCGATAACTCTTCAGAGTTTGTGGATGTGATTAAAATCTGACTTAGATAGCTTCCAAAGTTCTTTTCAAATACCTTAATCTGTGCCTTGGGATTATTTTGTGCTAAAGCTCCCAAAATTCTAAGGGATTTTATACGAAGAGGCACGCTTGTTTGGTTCACTATCATCGGTAGTAGAACATGATCTAAACCACCTTCCTGGATAAACCACAGTGCATTATCGATTTGATGAATTAAATAATGTATATCCTCCAATATAAACCCAAATTCCTTCTCAGCGGCGGCATCCTTTGTTAGATTTTTATATTCTTTAACAAGTTTCGTTAATATTTCAGAATCAGTCTTTATGCCCATGTTCATATCTTCAAAATCTTTTTTAATTTCCTTGTAAGTACGATATTTCTTTCTTAGTTCTTCCAGCTGGTCCAGAGAATAGTCTAATGTTGTCATTGGAATCTTCTTCAACGCTTCTTCTAATTTATTAGAAATAGGCTGCGAATTTTGAGGTGTAGAAGTTTTCGACTCATTTTGGACATTTTCCTCAGGCAGAACCGAGAGCTCCTGTTTGGTATCTTCTTCTTCCATTAATTTAGCCTCTTTTTTACCTGTTTGTAAATTAATTCTTACATGCAATCCAGGTGGAATAGATTGACCTAAAATATTTTAAATACGCATATTATTTAAACAATGTATTTATATCAACTGCAGCCAAATACCATCTTTTATTATTTGCCATTCTTTAGTCGGAGTAAAAGTATCATTGTTCGAATCGCTTACTTTAATTAATAGTAAGCCTAGCAACAAAATAATTAGAGTTTTTCCTGTCATCATTCCAATTTAATTTACTAAAATCTTACTTAAAAAATTCAATAAGAATCTTTTAATTTCCTATGCGTACACAAATGATAAGAATCGTTCCAGCTGATTGTCAAAATAAAAGCCGGATTTCGAATTCGATATAATCAGAATGTGTTCCAGCTGGAAAACAGTTTTTTAGAACTTTTTGGCCTGTTGAGCTTTTACGAATTCTACGAAAATAGAATAATAACGTCAATTCTTGTTTTGACTGTTTGGAGATGCAACCCTGCAAACATTTACATTCGGAAACGATTCGAGAACGACACGCAAAAGCGAGAGCTTGCTTCGAACTCGGGCTCGTAAACGACTCGTAAACGAATTCGAAGGCAATAAAAGCGGAGCAAGATATCGAAACCAATGTACTAGGAAAGCTTTTATGGTGGGTTTTGAAGCTTTTCTCGTACCTTTCGCAAGCAGTTTTCGAATCGAGAATGTTTCGAGAAAGCGAGCCTCCGAGAAAAGCCGAGAAATTGTTTGCAGGGAAACTTAGCAAATACGTGATGTAAAAATTTGCGTTTATTATGGCAAATGAGTGAAAGTAGATATTTTAGCTTTGGGAGTAGCGATGACGTTAAATAAACATAAACTTTTCAAACAAGAGAGAAAGACTTTAATCCGCCAGGATATCCTGGTAGCATCTCCGACTCAACCGGTTGGTTAAAAAAATGTAGTCATACAACATCCAAGAATTCAAACGCGAGGTGCCCTCCCCTTCCTCTTACAGCCCCCGGCTCCCCTTAACCTATCCTATTCTTTTTCTATAAACTTATAAATGTAAACAAAAATAAGAGTGTTTTTAGCATGCCTACAAGTGAAGTTGTCCTTAAAAAAATCTCTTAAATATAGCGTGAATCTCTTTCTTTGTTGTTGTATTTTTTTATTTGTTATCTTTTTATGTTTGCATACCTTAGCTGAGCCACAGGGCAGTGGTAAATGTTTCTCATCTCTATTAATTAATAAACAGTGACACCTGAGCTTAGACTTCGCATAAAAAAACGGTTAGTTAATATACCATTCTCTAGTAAAATCTGTAAACCTAGTTTCTAGAGGTATAAGTAGAGTGTTATGAAATAACACCCAGGGTATACACATATTCGGGGACCGGTCCTCCTCCGGAAATTGTCCTTCCCTGGCCGGGAGGTAAAGGGTCATTCTTCTGTGGGTACTGGGTCTCAGGAACATCGAGGGAAACGAGAAGGCAAATGAATTGCCTACACTGGGACAACTCTTGAGATATCTCCATGTACTTTCTCTCAGTTGCTGGCTTCAGATGGAAGAGTCGATCATCATGCGTCAAGGCTAGGAAGACTTGGCATTGTTTTTGATCGCGCGACCTCTTGCAGGTGCCTCGGAAGGACATCGCCAGAATCGTAGCGATAATTACGGGACACTGGCCAATTGGACATCATGCAGAAGGATTGAGAATTCTGTACAACATCCACTGCTGTAGCTGTGGAGAGGGAGAGAACGGTGAGACAACCGAACACCTTCTCTGTGCCTGTCCGACTCTGGCCAACATCAGACAGGATTTACTTGGAAACCTCTCCTTAAAGGATTTTGTGGGAGGTTTCAAACCTCAAAATAGGAGATTTGATTCGGTATCTAAATATGACTGGCTGGATCTAAAGTTTCCTAAATCACTGCCATTTTTATGCAAAAGTTTTTCACGGGTGCGGCTAAAAAAGGACCAGCCTCCGTTTTGGATGGCCCTACTCCTCCTACCTACCCATATGGAAATATGCTTGGACTAACTTTAGATTCAGCCCGTCATATTTCCTATTTTAAGCTTCGAAA
The DNA here is from genome assembly GCA_963855945.1 of Thereva nobilitata. Lineage (NCBI taxonomy): Eukaryota > Metazoa > Arthropoda > Insecta > Diptera > Therevidae > Thereva > Thereva nobilitata. Next base: position 191,313,841 of record OY979695.1, on the reverse strand, counting down.
TCTCTGTAGCAAAAGATTTCCAAATGCACGATATCTGATCCTAGCCAGAATACGACAATGGCAGAGAAAATTCTGCGTTGTCTCTGTGATTTGTTCATCCAGTGGGTATTGTATAAAATTCTCAATCAGGTCCCATGTTCTCCAAATGGTCGACTCGTTTCGATCACGTGATTTCTGTTTGCTGTTGTCAGGCCTATTCTTTCTAATACTGGCACATGATATTAAACATCTCCACCCAGAGCTTGCAATTGAAAGGGACTATATGATATCACTCTTTGTCATACATAGCAACTTCTGTCCACTCTCCACAGCTTGTCTAAAAGATTTACTCTTAGTCGAGCCAATCCATTTGCTTTCTCGTTGTCCTCGATGTTCCTGTAACCATGTCCGGATACTAGGTCCCCAGAGTCGACCAGCTTAATCCTGTTGTTCTCAAATATTTTTAGGATTTTAGACAACACCAAGACGACTCCGCCCTGAGGTGTGCCCGATACAACGTCTTTACCGCTCTGTCGTTGCTTATAATTTGCAGTAAAACGCTCATTGTATATTTTTTTTGGCTTACACTTTTAATTATATAAATCTCATCTTAAAACAAGTATTTGAAATAACATAAAGAATTTGAACATAAGGCACACAATCCTCAACTGGTTCGACGATAAAACCACACCTTTTCATTGGTATGTGGGTTTGAATTCACTAGGACACTCGCCAGTATGTAGAACAGAGTATCCTATCAGAATAAAATTTAGTTTTTACTCAAATCAATATCATATAAAAAATCAATACTTACTGTTAACAGTAAAAATGCAATTGTGGTTTTCCAGTTCACACATATTATTGAAAGTTCGCTTAAAACTCATAAAATTCGTCCCTTCATTGGGTGCTGTACAAATAGGCTCGAACGTTTGTGGACATGCTTTGAAGCAATCGTATCCCTTTTGTGATGATTCCGTTTCCCGCATAATGAGTTTCTCAAATTTAGGACATTCTCCTTCAAATTCTAATCTATATTCTGTTGAAGAAACCATTTCAGTCTTATTCTTAGGTCACAAATTTAACATTTCATTTTTACTTACGATCGGTGTAGAATTCACAATTGTGGTTTTCAAGCTTACATTTATTTTGAAATGTGCGTTGCGGACTCTGCTTGTGTATGGCAGATGCGCACACTGGTATATAGTCACATTCACAATCTTTAATGCAGTTTAACGGTGGTTGGGGTAGGATCGGTGGAGGTGGAGGCGTTGATTCAGGTCTACAGTCGCCATCATATTCATAATCGTAGGCTATAATAAGGAAAGATAACAGAATGTGGCTTTGCTGGCAAAATTATGAGTTCCTAGCTTTTGCACTTACGATTGAGAACGTTCTCGCAATTATAGTTGTCAAGCTTGCATCTATTCGTAAATGTTTTTCTAGGTCCAGATCCTTGTCTTGGTGCTGCGCAAATAGCTCGGCGTGTGCATTCACAATCTCTTATGCAGGAGAAGCCAGGAATTGGTATTGGCTCGGGAGTTGTACTTTTACAAAGGCCATAGTGTAGAAAATCGTATTCTGTTACAATGAGAGATCTTAAAGCGTATCTTAATCCCGAGTTGATTAAACTCGTAGTATACTAACGGTCATTAACATGTTCACAATTGTACATATTCATCATGCAGCGATTGGAAAATGTTTTTGTCAGTCCTGGCTGGCGCTGCGATGTCGTACAAACAGGATGAACTTCTCGTGTACATTGCATATTTCTGCAATCCACCATTGGTAGACTTGGAGGATCTGGAATAACTTCAGACTTGCACTCTCCGTCATGTAAAATCTCGAATTCTGTGAAATGAACAGTTTTAATGTGGCGAAACATTATTTAAATATTATATTACTAAAAAGGAAATTTTCACAATTGTAATTTTCTAAAACACATTGATTTTCGAAAGTTCTCTTCTTCCCAAGTCCCCAAATTTGCGATGCACAGACGGGTAAATATTGCTGAGTGCACACCCTGAGACATGTTGGTTGCGCTGGTGGAGTTTCGATTACTTCTGCTTGACACCTTCCTGAATGGGAGTACTCGAAACCTAGTAGTAGAATTTTATTAAAACAGCTGCGAGTACGTTATAATAAAAGCACAACCATAGGAGCTGTAATCACAATTATAGTTATCCATTTCACAAATATTTTTGAAGGTGGCTTTGGAGTGATGGAGTTTAGATACTGCACATATCGGACTATAGTCCTCATAAGTGCAGGCTCTTTTACAGGACGGCTTTGTAGGAGGTTCTGTGGGAGGTTCCGTTTGTGTTGACTGGCATGATCCATCATGTAAGAAGTTATACCCTGAAAAAAAATATTAACCAAATTTATTTAACACAAAACAGACTATGTTCTTACGCGTGTGTGAATGATGTATGCAATTGTAGTTATTTAAATAACATCGATTCCTAAACTCAACATTTGGCCCCAATCGATTTTGAGGAGAGGCGCAAAGTGTCTGTTCAGTATCAGGACAAGTGCTTAAGCATGTGTTATTTTTTGGTGGGACGAATTCTGGGCAAGCATTCCATGCAGTAAAATCATAAACTGAAAAAAATAAACATAAATAAAAACGTAATATTATTGGCATAAAACCTAACTATCGTGCATTGTTAAGCAATTGTAATTGTAAAGATGACAATCGCTTGTAAATGTTCTTCGTATGTTGGGATTTTCGCGGGATGTTGCACAAACAGGATTCTTGTCTTCCTCACAAGCTATAGGACATTGCGGTGGAGGTTGTGCTGTTGTTGTTGTTGTAGTGGTTGTTTTATCTGATAAACATTCTCCTTCGTTGATGACTTCATATAATTCGTCAGCTGAAATGATAATTTAATTTAATAAAGCAAATTTAATAGTGTTTCTTTATGTGTTATTAATGTTGAAAGTGTATAATAAAGAAAAACATGGAATTTGAATCGTTATTACTGAAGCTAAAACCCATATAGTGGTAACCGCGGCCAATTTAGACCTATTGTGCGCTAAGACCGTAGACCATCCGAACGAAGGCAAGAATGTCTTTAATTTAAAAAGACTGAGGCGAGGCTTAGAAGCTCTGTGATAACCGGTCTTCTCCTAAGCCGGATCAAAGAACATGCGAGGAAATCTCATCGCCTTCCATGCAAAGTCGGCATTCTGTCTCCTGAGACAGGTTATGGAGATGGTACCGCGGCCCCCCATGACTAATCAAATATTCCACGAACAGCCTAAGGTCCGCCCTGTTTAGAGGGATAACGCTCCTTAAGACAAAGGGTTTTATTAGACTTCTAGCCTGTCTAAGACCGGTTCACAACAGGTGAGGTTTAGTCCCTTTTAACCCAGTTCTCTATCAGTGAGTTGGAGGTGGACCATAAGATGCCACAGAAAAGTTCGTGCCCTGGATCAGCGTCCTAGACCCCACCCTCGCGGAGCTTCTCCGCAGGCGCATTGCATAGCGAGACTCATTTTTCCTGGCCAGGCAATGGCCTCTCTACAACTACTTTGGAGGAAAACTACGATTGAAACCACCATTGCAATTGAGACCTTGTAGTTGGGTCATGCGACACCAGCCCCTGTATCATAGTCCATCTTGGACGCATCGGTAAACAGTAGAGATTTCTTGCATCACAGGAAGGATGAATTCTTCCCACGGAATCCGGAATAATCCCATATCCATATGTCCTTTGACTGCATAGGGCCAATTCAATGAGATTTGAGGTTTCAAGGCACTTATAAATAGCAGCGAATTTCCATATGAAGTTGTGCAATAGAGTCAGTCCAATGATTGCTTCCATTGCAACTGTGCGACCAGTCCGCATAGCTCCAACAATGAAGAGGCAAGCAAACCATTGCAGTCTGTTGCACTTGATGATCACCGTGATCTGTTTTGGCTTTGGCCGCCAGATTATAGCGCCATATGCGAAAACAGGTTTAACGCTGGTGTTGTACATCCAGTGATCATTTGTGGTGCAAGACCCCATGTCTTATCCAAAAGCCTTTTAGAGGTCCATATAGCTCTAGTAACTTTACTGATGGCGTAGACTTGTTGAGCGTTGCAGTTCAGTCTCAGTTCAGATATTTCACTGAGCCTGAGTATTTAACCCTGGATACAAATAGGACCCCTATTTAGATTGATTGATAGGCCTTCCGTGATACACCATCTTTGAACTTCTCGGAGTGCTGTTCTAATGACCTTTTTAATGGTCAAGTCAGACTTCGTCGAAACAATTATGGCAATCATCTACATAGCTATTGACATCGAAACCAGATTCGTGTAGTTTAGTCAAAAGTTCATCGACAACCAGTGACCAGAGTAACGGGGACAGAACTCCACATTGAGGGCAGTCCTTGATAGCCTCGACACTAATGGTGGAATCACCCAGGGTAGAAGAAATTCCACGCCCTACAAGCAGGGCATTCATCGACTCAATTGTGTGGGGACCTATGTTTCTGAGAGCCAGTGTTCTAGAAATACCATCGTAGCCAGTGTTATCGAAAGCATTCTCAATGTCAAGGAACGCACAAAAGGCATTTTCCTTAAAGAGGAGGGCTTTCTCGATTTACTAGTTGGTGTGAAGCAACATCTGTTTATTTACCTTTTAGGAAGCGAACTGAGAGCTGGAGGAGGAGAAAGCTTCAGCTTGCACTTGATGTGAAGGTCCCGCAGGCTTTCCACCATTTTCAATAGAAAAGAGGTTAAACTGATAGGTCTATACGATTTATGCAGCTCCAGCTTCCAATTTGGATGACATTGGCTCAGAATCTAGGCTGATGCAGGAAGCAGTTTTAAAATGACAGAGCCGGATCCGGGTGTCGATCCGAATAAATAATTCATCCTCTAAAGCCGAGGTTACGTTACTTAGGGCTTAGATAAGATTCAGCTCTAGTCTTTACTTTTGTAATAATTACCCCGTTTATGATTAGGTTGAAAAGTTGAGTCGAGGTTGAGTTGAAATTTCGACCACCGTATATGATTCTGAGTTGAGTTCACTTTGGGTTGAAATCGGGTTGAATTGCCATCAAAACATAACCTCTTTTTGTTAATTCTTTTTCTATATTTCTGACTTCCTATACAGTTTTCCATCAAAATGGTGAAGGGAATTTTGTTCCCGCATTATTTCTAACATAGTTTTTGTTTCCTGATGCTCCCAAACATTTCTTTTAGCCAATGTCAAAATTAAATTTCCACTATTTTTACATATATAGTTAGTATAAAATAATTAACGCGCTACAAAAACACCGAACACAAAACTAACGCCGAAGGCAGACTTCACGGATGGTAAACAAACAAAACAAATGTCACTTCAACCCAATTTCAACTCAACACCCGTTTATGAGGTGAAATATCAACTCGACCCAGGTAGGAGAGCTGAGTTGGGTTGAGTGGACCCAGTTTCAACTCGATCCCCGTTTATGACTGGGTTCAACCTGGGTTGAACCTAGGTTGAACCTAGTCATAAACGGGGTAAATATTAGGTTAATGACGCGAGCTTCCAAGCAGCATTATTTGTCGCGTTAGTAGTTTTTTGGGAGTTGCTTTCGGAAACGGTACGCCGTCAGCATTTGCCATTCTCCTTCTTTGTTTGCTTCCTTATGATTTGATCTTGCTGTCAGATATTTCACCAATGACGTGATCAAAATGGCATGAAGGTCGAAAGATAGTATAACGAAGAAAACTATAGATTACATATACGGAAATCAGAAAATATCATGTTTTTCTACGGTTTGGCTAATTTTCAAAATAATAATGATCAATAATGATGTTTTTTTTCTTTACATATGTTAAGATAAAGCGAAAAAAATAATTTCTGCAAAATCGGGCCTGTGCTGCACGAGAAAATTGCAAAAATGTGGATTTTTGATGCATTTTGAGTGCATTGCTACACTATTTTTTAATTTCTCCAGTTATGTTGGTCGTAGAAAAATAAAATACATTTGAAAATATTCGTGAATGAATAGACTATCGCACTGATTTGGTATAAATACTTTAAAAATGACCTCAAAAAACCAAAATGTATGAAATTTTGTTTTATTTTACTAAAAAAGCAATAAATAACGGGAAAAAGGTCGGATTTTGATAAAAATTGGAGAAAAGATGTACTTTGATGCTATAAATACGTGGTTGAAATTTCAAAAAAAACTCGATTTTTACGGCAACAATTGGCACTTTTCGAAAAAAAAATTAAAATTGCCGCCATTTTATGACAAATCATCGTACGGTAAAACATTTTTTTTTAAATTGTAGGGTTTTTTATGTACTTTCTTGTGAGCATACGCAATACTTCGTTACTTTATTTAAAATGTCTATTTTAGGAATTTGGAAAAACTAAAAAATTTCAATAATTCAATTTTTTGCCTTTTTATAGTTGCTTTTTATAGTTGGCAAAAGGCAAAAAATTCTAAACTCCTAAAATAGACATTTTAAATAAAGTAACGAAGTATTCCGTATGCTCACAAGAAAGTACATAAAAAACCCTACAATTTAAAAAAAAATGTTTTACCGTACAATGATTTGTCATAAAATGGCGGCAACTTTAATTTTTTTTTCGAAAAGTGCCAATTGTTGCCGTAAAAATCGAAAGTTTTTTTTGAAATTTCAACCACGTATTTATAGCATCAAAGTACATCTTTTCTCCGGTCTTTTTCCCGTTATTTATTGCATTTTTAGTAAAATAAAAATTACACATTTTGTTTTTTTGAGGTTAGGATTCATTTTTAAAGTATTTACACCGAATCAATTCGATAGTATATTCATTCACGATTATTTTCCAATTTATTTTATTTTCTACGACCAACTGGAGAAATTAAAAAAATAGTGTAGCAATGCACTCAAAATGCATCAAAAATGGACATTTATGCAATTTTCTCGTGCAGCACAGGCCCGATTTTGCAGAAATTTTTTTTTCGCTTTATCTTAACATATGTAAAGAAAAGAAACAAAAAAATCCAACTTCCCAACTACATCACTATCATATGACAATTTCCCTCTACTAAAGTGATCATGAAATGTGAAATCTACTAATGAGCCAATTATTTGAACATAATACTAACGATTTTCAATACGATCGCAGTTGTGCCTATTCATTATGCAGCGGTTTATGAACGTTCTTCTTTCTCCCGACTTAAAGTATCTTATTGCGCAAACTGGCTTATATTCTCCAGTACATTGAAGTGTTCTGCAATCTAAAATAGGAAGACTTGGAGGTTCTGGAAAAACGTCTGCTTTACATTCTCCTTCATATAAAAGTTCGTAATCTGTGGGAAGAAACAAATTTAAGTACCAAACTATTGGGTTTTGTATATTTAAACAAATTACTAAAAAGCGACCGGTCACAATTGTAATTGTCTAACAGACAACGATTGCGGAAAGTTGTCTTCATTCCGAGGCCCCAACTATACGATGCACAAACAGGTGCATATTCGTCGCCGCAAATTCTAGGGCATGTTTGTTCGGGTTCTATTGGTGGTCTTGGGATAACTTCTGGCTCACATTTTCCACCATGAATGAACTCGAAGGCTGGAAAGAAATATTTTTATTGGAATTATATTAGTTCTTTAATAAAATATTGCTTTTACCATCATCAGCACTCGAATCACAATTGTAATTACTCATTTCACAATGATTCTGAAATGTGACTTGGTTTCTGTTTCGTTTAGATTCGGCGCATATTGGAGCATAGTCTCTACTGCAGGTTCTTTTGCAAGGAAGTGGTGTTGTAATTGGTGGTGGACGCCGAGTTGGAGGAGGTTGTGTAGCCGTAGATGCACAAGATCCATCATGGAAGAAATCATACTCTAAAAACAAAACTTGAATGAAACTTCAGCTACAAAATATAACAAATTAATTTACGTGAGTATGAATGTATGCAGTTGTAGTTATTTAAGTAGCAGCGATTCCTGAACTCGACATTTGGTCCCAATTGATTTTTGGGTGAGGCGCATAAAGTTTGTGGAGTATCAGGGCAAGTTTGGACACATGTATTATTGTCCGTGCAGGTTTTGTTTTCAATTAAGTAAAAAACTAAAAATACAGGAACCAAAAATTACTTGTGAAAATTTGTTTTGAATGAATTAAATACTTACGATCGTGCTTGAATAAACAGTTATGATTGTAAAGTTCACAATCGCTGGAAAATGTTCTTTTTATATCGTGATGTTCCCAGGATGCCGCACAAATTGGTGCATAAGACATGTTACATTGTAAAGGACATAAAGGAGATGGAGGAAGCATAGTGGGAGGAGTTGTTGTTGGAGCTTCAATTTGGCATTTTCCAATATAAAATAATTCAAATATATCACCAGCTGAAAAAGGACAATTTAGAATTAATAAAATTGGATCTGTTCGTTATAATGAAAAAAGGTAAAATATTTAAATTTCTGTTACTAACAGCACCATTTCTAGATTTGTTCCTAACAGAATTCATACCAGGAGGAAGTCCATTGACACGACACGTCTGATTCTTGAGCAGGAAAGGGCAGTGCTACCATCATAACACCCATGGTAGTTAGTGTAGTGAAATAGAACGAGGCTTTAATGGCTTTGCTATGAAATGCAAAGATTCAACGAATGACCATCACCGAGCTATTCGAACCTCGCCCACTGCAACGTTTAAGGCCTAAGGTACGGCAATATTTACTCATGGTACACGGATGGCTTTAAGGAGAGACAGGTGTCAGTACCCCGAGCTGAGGTAAAAGCCCAGGTTTAATAGAGCGTTCAACTACTGTCTTTCAAGAAAACTTGTGAATTATACCGCATCTATGTAAACTTAAAAATGACCTACGCTAACGAACGGATATTTAGCTTTTCTGACGTGGACCAAATCTTAACTAGTCTGAGACTGCTAGCATGACCTGGATAAACATTCTCAATCAAAATTCGCTGGTTTGTGTTTCGGAGCTTCCAAAACGATGAAAATGCGGATGCTCTTGCCAGGGGTGTAGAGAATCTACCAACTTGGTGAATAGGTCCCTTGACGATCAGAATCTGATGAAACATCAAAAACTGGAAGTCTGTGCCTCTTTTGGACAAAGCCAACTGCCTTTTTCCTTTGTCGTTTTACAAAGCTTCCGAAGAATTGTTATTGAATTTGAGGCTGTTTTCACCCTGTCGATAGATGTCGACTTGGTTGTCCCATTTATTTTGAAGACGAAATGCTTTGATTAGTTGAAATGCTTGATTAGTTGTTATGAGCATTCAAAAATAGGTAGTGTCCGACCGAAGGTTCGGCTTCGGCTTCGGCTTCGGCCAAAAAAACACCTTCGGCCGCACATTCGGCTTCGGCCAAAGGAGCCGAAGGTTAGCCGAAGCCGAAGTTTTTATATCCAGCAAGGCCAGTCGCTGAAAACGAAAAGAATTGAGAGTGTGATGTGAATGTGACATTGAAACGTATGGTATTCCTCAAATAAAAATAAACAAATCTTAGTTTATTATTTTTGGAAAGCCGCAACTTAGTTATTTAAAAAGCATATTGCAATCATTTTCGGCACTATGACTATAAAACAAAATAACAGTGAAGAATTTTCATTATTATGTATATATTTCAGTCAGTATACCAAGATTTCTGTGTATGATTGAACCTTCGGCTTCGGTTTCGGCCGAAGGTTATGGCAAAAGCCGAACATTCGGCATCGGCCTAAAACTGACCTTCGGTGGGACACTATAAATAGGTTCGAAAGTTTTCCGAAGGCGATCGACTCATGTGAATTTGTAATCGGCGTCCTCCAAAGCTGTTGACAGACTCTCGAAGAAGCGTCGACTCGAGCAACTGCTGTCAGCACCAGACCCTGGAGATCGAGACCATTCAGAGTTTTTGCGTAAACTTGTAAATTAAGTTGTACGTGGCTGCCATTGCCACACCATTTGTGGAGGATAGGAAGGACGGGAACTCCATCTGGACGCTTCAAGAACCTTCATGTTCTCTGTTGCTATCTTACGATAGCAAGGAGAATCTGCCCTATCTTCAACAGTCAAGTCTAAGCAAATTACTAGGCAAACTACTGAGGCCCCTGTGCTGAAAGTCGAGTCGTGTTTCGTGACAAGTCGTTTGAGTTGTAGAAAGTGACGTTTCAGTCAATAACGACTTTCAGCACAGGGGCCTGAATCTGTTCAAACAGTTTGGGCTAGAAATCTCAGACATAGCGGTTTAGCACAATACACCAAATAATGCCATTCCTGATTCCTCATTTGAAGAATCGCAAGAAAGAGCGTGCGAAAAAAGCAGATCAGATCGGTTTAGATGCAGATAAAAAAATTCAATCAAGTACTAGACTAGATCAAACATACTTACATCCTGAAACACCTGCTTGACAATTATAATAATTAAGTAAACAGAGATTGTTAAATGTCTGCGGGGGCTTATCGCCAAGCAATGATCTAGCGCAAATTGGATCATATTCCCTAGAGCAGTTACCATTGCAAAGTTGTTCACAGTTTCCGTCATGGATGTACTTATAATCTGAAATAAAGATTTTTTTTGTTAATTTAAAGAACAACGTATCATCATAACCATTGTACTACCGCTGTTATGTAAACAATTAAACCGGTCAAGCTGGCATCGATTTTCAAAAGTTCTTCCAGCTCCTGTACTTGGCATCCTTCCACAAACCGGCTTTTGTTCGGGATCACAATCACCACATTGTAACGAAGCAGAAGGTGGTGGAGGGGGGGTAATTATTGGTTGAACAGGGCATGGTCCTAAGTTTACAATACCGTATTCTATAAAAAAAAAACATTTATTGTTATTGGTATTAAAGAAGAAACATTTTATTTCAGTCTACCTTTATCTCGATGATTACAGTTATAATTTCTCATTTCACAAAAATTCTTAAACGTTTGCATCTCTCCAGTACCACTTACCGTAGCACCACAAATGGGATTATCATCAACTGCACAAGGCTTAATGCAATTTATATCCTCACATCGCCCATTAAAGACGATCTTATACTCTAAAATGCAAAGATAAAACCATAATTCACAAGAAAACAGCTTTTGAGGTTGCGAAAAACATACTAGCATTTTCATTCTCACAATTATAATTTTCTAATTCGCATAAACTACGAAAAGTTATATGCGGGCCAAATCCTTTTAAGCTACCGCAAACCGGATAATGTGGCGGTACACATGGCCTTGGACATTGCTTTTGGGGATCCGTATTAGGGCATGGTCCGTCACTTCGATAAATGTATTCTGTTGATGAAATTAATTATATTAAACCGAAATTAAAACATAATCGCTTAAAGTAGATAAATATACTTACGTAAGCCATGTTTGTGCTGGCAGTTGTACGTAGCTAGAGCGCATCGACTAGCAAAGGTCTTGAAGTCGGTACCGTTCCGGGGAATTGCACATATGAATGTTTCTTCTGTATCATCACATTTTTCATCACTGATTGTTTCATTCAGCGATTGACTTTTTCCCAGAAAACAGATTAAAATCACTGTAAAAATTATAAAATTATAAATCCACAGTGCCTCAGTGAATAGTTATTATTTATTTATGTTACTCCATTTATTACACCAATATTTGTTTGCTTGTAAACTATACTTTGGATTTTACTGTATAACTACAGTATGTGTCTTTGTAGAACGTACCACGAAACAATTTTACATCGCATAAACCGCAAAAATGCACTTTTCCTCAACAATTTCCAGATTATATTATCTTCAAAAGGGGTAATGTCATCGGTGTCCCCGATTGCCTGAATTAACTACCCTCGTTTTATTTTTATGCGAAAGACTAAAGTCACAAGTATGACCTTGATAACCTAGTGGAAGCTTCTCTAGATAACCAGTCGAATTGTCGTGCCGTGTCGTGTGTCAGATAACGGATCAAATCTCCTATTTTAGGCTTCGAAATCTCTCCTAAGCCCTGTAACAAAATGTTTACAAATGTACGACGTCTGATCCTAGAAACGGATATGACGCTTCCCAACTCTCCCTTCCAATCTACTAATACGACATTCACGTGGTGAAGCTATAAACTCTGAATAGATGCAACCTCCAGCGGAAAAGAGGAGAACTTTTGTGGACCCATTACATGCATTACATTGTATTCATCGATCTGGATTGGGACACCCACCAGTTTGGTGAAGAGGCCCTTGTCGACGCGACTTGTATGAACTGTCGAACAGTTAAGTGTAAGCGTCAAGCCACTAAACAGACTGCCAAACCTATATTCAAGCGGTCTAGTCTACAAATATCAGCTATAGAGGTGTAGTATTAAAGCCCAAGTGAAGTGGTACTTTTGGACCCAACCTTACCAAAGAAGAATAACAAGACATGGGCTCAGAATTCGTGCGTTAATTGAAGGTAAACTGGAATTGGAAATTTTTGTTGAACAAGTGAAAAGTATCCATTCTATTTTTTCCAGGTTAATGGTGCCCGTAACGGTTGGACCACACGCTATACTTTCCAAGAGCTCACTGATTATAAAGAGAAACATTCCGGATACTGATCAGAATGTCGTCCGCATAGAATGCCTTTATCGTGTCATTTTCAACATGCGGAGATTCCACTGCTTAATGTTATTGCTGATTCCGATTTCTGCCAAGGTCTCCTGGATGACCTAATAAAGCACGAATTAATCCTGGTTTTTAACGCTATTGACAAAAAGTCTGTAGAATACTTCCTCCGGATGGAAATAGTAGAAAACGTCAAAAGAGAACTTATTAAAGTATTCCAAAAGGAGACAAAGGAAAAATTGATCACATTCCACTAGAACCAGGTTTGTAGTTGAGGAAATATGAAATTTACGAGGAATTACAAAAATTTTAAAAAAAAATTCTACCAATCATTAATAGGTTTGCTGAATTTTTTACAATATCTCTTAAAATACACGCCATGTGCAGGTTAGCTCGGTACAACAGCATAACACCTTACAAACGTTAGGTAGTTTTGAACCGTGTTGCTGTTTTTAGTTCTTTCACTCTTCTCTCTACTATGTTTCAAACTAGAGCTTCGAGTCCGAAATTGCACTCAATGGTAAAACCGTCGACTGAGGCAGCACTAAAGCACATCATATTCGTGAAGTTTGCAAGGAAAAACTAATAGATTTGTATTACATACTAAGAACGAGGAGCTAGTATCCATTAATGAAATGTCTCTGTTTAAGTCTCTACGAAAGAGAGCAGTCTAGGAGGTGTTCCTTTGAAATGAGGGTGTTGAAGTACGAGAAGAAATGATAATGGTTATACGAATACACCACTGATCTCATATTTTTGGTAGTACTCTTTTTTAGATTTTTCATTCACTTTTTAATGGGTTTTCTGAAGATCACTAAAGGAAGCCATATTTTTCCTTTTCTTGTTTTAGTTTTACTATTAACGTCCTTAACATACATAAACGTATTGTTTTTTTATAATTGTATCATATAAACAGCATTTCGACAGTATTGAAAATAAGACTTTTAACTAAAAAAAAGTCTGCACCTCCTATAATACACAAAACACCGGCTTTCATTCATTTATTATTAATCCATTATCAGCAGTGACCTTAAAGACATAGAGAAGACGTAGTTAAAAATTGCTGCTTCGTCTATTTATAAATATCATCTAATTCAATTCGTATCGCATAGTGAATTTTTAATAGAGCACGTGCTTAACAGTATCAGAATAACAGACTATACATAGACCATATATTTTTCAGCCTTAGACTTTATCTCCATTATGGTGACATTGTATTATACAACAAAAAAATATCATTGATAATCACTAAAGAAACTTATATAACACGCATTTCACTTTTCTAATTAAACGAACTATCTTAAAAACTTTTACGGAACACATATCGTTAGCAGGGAGTTTAGGAAGGGTATTCCGGATCACCACTTGATTTTGTACTTGATAAACACTTTTCAACTAGAATCACAGGTAAACCACTGTGTCAATCTTACCTAAAATAGTAAAAATAGACCATTCTATGTCCTTAGACATATTTATGTTTTTATTCAATACCGATCAATTACAACAGTAAAATAAGGTTTTAAATATTCCAAATCTCGAATGAAACTGTCGATTAAAGATAGAAGATTCGTCTTTTATGTACTTCCAACTGATATGAATAGGGGCAAAAAAATAAGATCGAGATAATCAGTTCTAGCCCCACCTGATCACAACCAATCGGAAAAAATTTTAAAAACGGATTTAAAAATACTGCCAATGTCTTTCTCTAATAGGAACTTCTGGGTCACTAGGCTATCACTTCAGCCACTCTAGTCTTGATTACAATATAAAAATGTCTTTTTCAACGATTTGTTTACATAATTAAAAAAAATTAAATGGAAATAATGAATTAGAGACAGAATATATATGATTTTTGGTGGCACTTGTGTAAGTATTGATGGACTGAGTCAATAGATTTTCAGAAAAGCTGGGACATTATCTGGATGTATAATATATGTATAACTACGAAAGTCTAGAGGTTTATATTTTGACGTAATAAATTATTTGAGAGTGTTTTGATAAACCGAATTTCAAGGTTATTTCTGAAAAATAATCTTTGAATTTGCGAATAAAGTATAGATAGTAATAAATGTCCTCTTTGCAATTGAGCTACTTATTTATCAATGGTTGTTTCTTGAGTCATATTGTGTTTCGAGAAAAGTTATTTGTTTAAACGCAAGAGCGACTTTAAGCTTTAAATTATACTTAAGTGTGAAACCCCAAAGCAAGAAGGCCAAATTGTTAGCATTTTTTTATTCAAATACACAAATGTAAATGATAAGGAGCTGCTTGAAATAGTTTAAATCTTGCTGCTCTTCTTATACTTCCTATGACAGTACAGTCCACTATGAGCCTTGGCCATCCTACTCATATGTGTCCAAATCAGATCTGTTTTTCGATTTTTAGTTCTGTATACTCATCATTCGTATACCTTCGAACACATAGTAGACTAGTCGATATCATCAAAGCGACTTGTTAATTTTCCCCGAAAAATGCTCTTTAGTTTTTCTGTTGGGACCCTAGCTATATGTGCCCTGGCCCAACCCTGCTTTTCCAGCATCCTACAGTATCATACTGCAGTGAGTTTTTACGTTCGCCGAAAAAAAGGACCGATAAAGCCTTTACTGAAAGAACATCGGTGCAGAACGAGCTTCGCATAATTTTCTCCTTTTGTGCAATCATCTGCTTTCGAACATTTTGCAGCCTGCCACAAAGGAGGGGGGGAACTGGGATGAATTGCGCCGGGCCACAGGCCAGAGGGTCTCCCAAAATAGCTTGATTATTCCTTAAAGCTCCAATATTGCTCCCTTCGGAGCTTATTGGCAGCGCATCAAATTTGCTTAACGCTTCGAATTTTTCCTGCTGGGATAGCCTCTGGATTGATTCTGCCAAAAGAAATATGTGTACTGAGCCCTAGAGCTAAGCGCAAGGGCCTGTCTACATAAAACCTGTTCCATTCTAGGCTGCACAATGTAACTTAAGATTCATTCGCGAATGAAGAACCGACCGTTTGGTATCTATATATTAAATGCTTATTCTTACCAGAAAATAGATAGATAGCGATAGCGATATTTGGTGATAACAAATTCAAATTACAAAAAATAGGGTAACCGTACGCTGGTGCTGGCGCAAATGTGTCTGCAGCTGCATATCTTGTTTTTTGTCTGCATAGAGAAGATCTTCGCTATCATCCGGTTCTGGTGCTGAAACTCCAAATCTATTGCGATAATAACTTGGATCATTGGCTTGGACATTCGTTTCGTATGACTTCATTCCAAAACTGGGAATTTAAAAAAAACTGTTGATCACTACCTCAAATGACTTTGCTAAGGATACCGGATAATTAATAAGTAAATTCAATTATATCTAGTTCGCGAATTCCATCAAGCATGGTATTTGGTTCGTTCATAATGAGATTCTTTACTCGCTACGAAAAGGCATCTAAAACCCATCAGCCGTCTCAATGGCGATTTGTTGACAAGATTCGAGAGGTGTTTCTACGTTTTGTAGAGTTGTCTGCCATGGGTTCTTTTATACGACCGGACACCGAACAGACAAAACGAACGAACAAATTGGGGTTTATGGGAAAGAGGGTGAGAGAGGGGACGGTTTTCCATTGTCCTCTCTCACCCTCTTCCCCATAAACTCCAGTTTGTTCGTTCGTTTTGTCTGTTCGGTGTCTGGTCGTGTAAAACCGTCCTATGCAACAACGGGGTAGCTCTTGGAAGACTTAAAAGAGATCCCCAGATTAGAGGTCAGAGCACTGATAAGTTCATAAACTTCAGAGGATGGCTTTAAACATCCACCACAGTCGATTTAACAACCACCTAACCTTAGGCTCACGGCGTTGTAGCATCAAATCGGCGCACCAAAGCGCCAATTCGGCCTCCGGTTGCATTGGAGGCAGCCCTACGCCTAATATAACCAATTGTTTCAACAATCATAGAAGATGTTTCTCCTCTCCGTCAAATAATTCATCCTGTAAAAGAAAACTTAGATTCCCACTATCATAAATCTTACTACTTCAATGAAAGCTTAAGTTGTCCGTATTTATTAAATTAAAACATACCAAAATTGTTATTGTTCCTTTTTATATCCTAGTGCGCCTCTTTAACAATTGTTTGCCTTTTGATCAGAATAAGAACAAAGTTATGAGATTTTTACAATTTTTTATACAAATTACATCCGTTATGGAAGTATTTAACTTCGGAAACTCGGCAAATTATTAGCTCGTCCAAGACAACAACCTTTTCCGTTTAAAAACAGAAAACAGCATTAATAAAAGTAACCTTAGCACTCGAACAATTTATCAGCTGTTTTGTGTACTAAATTTTGACGTTTTCGAATATTTTGGTCGACTGCTCATTCTGTATTCGGCGGCCAATCGTAAGTTCTGCGGCACCCATTTCAGACGAGATTTCTAACAACGCAAAAGCTTGAAATTGCAGAAGTTTTAATTTAAAAAAAGAAGAATTTAAGAAAAATGTCTCTAACCAGAGTCACCAGATTGCTTCAGCAGCAAATAAGGAGGACGCAGAGTGTTCCTGCTGCTCTTTATCACGAAAATGTAAGTTTTTTCCAATATAATGTTGTAATGTTGTGAAATTTTAAATTATTGATCGAAGAAACGCTTATATATATTATTAAGTAGCTAATTTATTGTTGTGACGAAGGTAGTTTCACACCAAGAAAGGAAATATTCTTATTATGCAATGAATTATTCTCGAAGATTGTTTACAATCCAAATTTAGATCTTGATTTCTAAACCTGATAACGCCGTGTTTTGCCACTTGTTTTCTACTTTCAATCATTTTTTTAGGTTGTCGAGCACTATGAAAACCCCCGAAATGTTGGATCTTTGGATAAAAAAGACAAAAACGTTGGCACAGGACTAGTTGGAGCGCCGGCATGCGGTGATGTCATGAAATTGCAAATAAAAGTCGACGATAATGGAAAAATTATCGATGCGAAATTCAAAACATTCGGCTGCGGCTCTGCAATTGCATCCAGTTCTTTGGCAACTGAATGGGTTAAAGGGAAGACTCTTGATGAGGCTGGCAAATTGAAGAATACCGATATTGCAAAGGAACTGAAGTTGCCCCCCGTGAAGTTGCATTGCTCCATGCTAGCAGAGGATGCAATTAAAGCAGCCTTGGCTGATTACAAGCAGAAGAAATCACAAGCGCAGTAAATTGTTATTTTGTTGTAGATGATTGGTTGAATATCTTGTGGATATAATGTGCAAGGGTGATATGAATTTTCTAGGAATACAATACTGCTACTACAAATTATTTTCATTGTGATTTATAATATTATACTCTTTAAGCGGTAGGCGTTTCTGTTTGGCATAACGCAGGCCTGCCTTGTAAAATAGTTTTACTTGCTTATCAATAAAAATTCAAATGTATTTTAATAGTTTTATTGAACAAAAAATAGGTCCTATCTCTCTATCCTAGATAAAAGCATCATCGACTACAGCAAGAATGTGGGTAATTACGAACTACATACATTTATTCCTAATCTATTGTGCATTTTAAAATAATTTTTTTTTATATCGTACTTACTGAGAATTACTGCAATATAGGCCCCTAGTCCAATTCTCGTCCAACAGCCGAACGAATGTTAGATCGAAAAAGTGGTAGTCCCATTCTCGATTGTAGTGAACCGAGTCGATTGCAGTCGATGACAGTTCACGATTGCATTTAGATGGTCGAATGCGTGTGTGGCGTTTATTTTATTTAAAAAACAACAACTTTCTTAAAACAACATTGCCATTAAATTTCCTTCGAAAAATTCATCAAAATGACAGAAAATTGTCAGTTACAATGCCGGTACTTTTGGTTCGATTCGACTGCGTTACGGACTACCAATTTTTTATCATTGAAAATGATTATAGGGTCGGTAAGTATGAAAATTGGTAACGAAAAATGTAACGAAAAAGCGTTACGCAGAGATGCTGAGATGCATGTGCCTTTGTATCGTCGTGTATCGTGCTTGGAATACAGAACTACAGGAAGGGCCCTCGCCGAATTTTAGCGTAGTGAAATTCTTTTTGTGTGAGTGCTCAGGTTTTTATAGTGTGTGTGCAAAGGAAGGCGAAAAAAGCGAGTGCATTTGAAGAGGCAGAAAACAAGAAATTCTATTTTGTTACATTTATAATTATTTCGCGTGTATATTTATATAGAGGTAAGTTTCAACATATCGCAAAATCATTTTCAATGATCCCGTCGTTTGCGTGTTTGCAAAGACTAGATTTTTCACAATCGAATCAGCTTTCGATTCTCGATCGATTGACGAATCGAATTTCATACTAGGGGTCATAGATTGATTTTTATATAGTTTTCTTTTCAGAAGG
Organism: Thereva nobilitata; assembly: GCA_963855945.1. NCBI lineage: Eukaryota > Metazoa > Arthropoda > Insecta > Diptera > Therevidae > Thereva > Thereva nobilitata. The sequence goes on along the minus strand of OY979695.1, from coordinate 191,295,037 downwards.
ATCTAATATCACTCCGTAGTTGATCTAGTAAGAACGCCAACTCGGTCAATCTCTGCATCACCATCTTTATATACGGGCGAGTATGTATTTGGTTATTCCTCTTTCTACCAAGTCTATAAATCGAAGGCTAAATGGTTGGTTTACCTGAGAGTGTTTGAACGCAATTAAAGCTAAGGAAATCGTCTTTAGAACATACAGACGCCTTCTGAATGAGTCATACATCATGAATGCTTAAAGTTGAGAAATTGTTGTAAGTTGGCCATATTCTTCATCTTCTTTAACGGTCCTACAACAGGGATCCAGTTCTGGCGTCGCAAGTGCTCTATCCACTAGTCCCGATTCTGAGTCGATGTTATCCAGTTTAGCATTCATAAGCTCTGGGCGTCCTGCTCTTCGCCATCCTTCTAGCGGAGACTGGTTCGATAGCACTCATAGATTTCGTCGTTGTGAGGTTCTCCGAAGGAATTTCCGCTAAGATGGAGTGTTTTTTTGCTAACCACCTAAGTCTCCGACCAGTAAGATCATCGTCTCAAGCTGGCTTCCCATGGTGCGCAATTTTGCAGATTATCACACACGGCTAACGTCCACGGACAGCCACGCCCCGGACTGAGGCTCTTCCAACGGTGCGTATCGGTCTGTGAAGGTGAAAGAGAACATATCACTGCAGCTGCGGCCCTTGTGGTATTATTTAGCAATAATCATTATATTATGTGCCTCAGAACTCTTGGTTTTTTTTTGTTTATAAATATCGTCCAAAAACATTGTCGACATTACGCCATAAAAGGGCCACTCAACTCCATAGCGTTGGTTAATTTTGATACAGATTTAAGAAATTAAAAATAAGTCCGTTCGTCCACTACATTTATCATAGTGTACCCATGCACGGGTCTCAGCGAAATGAACAGTTTTTGACATGCTCGTCTGTGTTTATACGGACGACCTCAGATCGCACCGCACCTTTGTAGTTACAGACTCGCGGCGGATCCCTACAGACATGTCGGCGCCTTCACGCGCCTGTCCGCAAGATCACGCACCGTGGAAAGCCAGTTTTATACAGCAGCAGCTTTGATATTCAGATGCTTGCGTTTGAAGAGCCTTGGCAGACTAGAGTAGGCTTTGCTGGCATTTAGCAGCCGTGCGTGTATTTCTGGTTCCATGTTATCGGTTGCTACTATTTACCCAAGGTAAGTAAAGGAGTTCAAATTCGCGCTTCTCTACCTTAATTGTGGAACCAATGTTACATGTTTTTGCAGACGGGGCCACCGTTTTGCTTTTATTGGCTTCTATTCCCAAATCCGCCGGCGGGAAAGTGAACGAGAATTTGATAGGTTGCGTGGACTGGCAGTTTTTGGTCGGATTGAATAATCACTCGACCGCGACTGGAATGTCAGATGCGCCGGATTCGCCCATTGGGCCCATTGTTGTGCAATCTGGGTTTGATGACGGTTTAAGAAATAAGATCTTCAGTGCTTGCGGTAAAAACTTGTGGTCCTTGGTAACTTCCATCAAGCCGAGTATCAATTCATTCACAATGCTTTTTATGTACAAGGGGATGGTGGTACCAGTAAGCAAAGGCCGATTTTTATACAGCTCGGTTCGTTTCGCATTCCTTTTTACTCGAGACTGCTATATAAGTCGTCCCGTAATATACTGCTCTCTCAGTGGACAAGATTACCATCAGGACTTGACATTGTACCCAATCTGTTCGTAAAATAATGTGTCTCACCTTTGACTAAACGACGCTAACTCTTCGCCCTCTTCGACGTAGTTTATTCAGGCTCTAACAAACTAGCTCATGTTCAGTCCATAGCGAAACAGGTGACACCTACCCTTTTCTGAACTACCAATTACTTCTATTCTATCCAGAAACCATGGGGGCAATAAATAACAAAAGGTTTATTGCATAAATATGGAATGCAACCAAATGTTTCACGACAAGCAGTATGGCTTTTCGCTATTTTAATATCTACTGGCGTATGTTCAACAGAGGCAAAGTTTTTCTGGTCTGGTTGTTCTAGATATTTCTAAAGCTTTGGGTTTGGTGCCTTGCTCTGCTGACAAAGCCAAGCTTTTGTTCTCATTCCCTCCCTAACCCATTTCACAGCTTAGTTGGAGCATGCGCCAGGCTTTGTCTTCGTTATCCTTAACTCTTGTGAACAGCGACATCGGGCTCATTCTTGATTGAAGACGGAAGAATAGTGTTGAATTGAAACGAAATGTGTACTGTACTATAAACTCGTTGCTCTTGGATGGGGTTTCGCAAACAGTCTTAGGTTAGCTGTAGAAGGTGCCGCCGGTGATGACACCTTTTGCTTTCCCATAAACATGGAACCAGAAGTGAAACAGGCCGTGCAAAATTGTCTTTCTATTGTCATAGCATACATTCCATAACAGTCAGAAACATATAATTTTTTGGGCTTTACTTAGTCTAGATTCGTTAGTGTATTCATTTGCAAGAGCGAGCCGACAGAGGCGTTTATCAGCATTGATTTAATCATTGCTGTGTAGAGCCAGCGGACATGTGTGGCTTTAACTTCTATCTATTGCCGAAGGTTTGTTTTCCTGCATGGAAGCTATGGTGACCTTTCTTGCTCTCGATCTTGAGCGTCGTGTTTAGCTTTTCGATTCAAAACAGGGCTCAGGAATTTAGTAGATTGGTATAGGCTCAGTGCTCGGCCATTATCTGCAGGTAGACTTAAATGCATCAGTTTTGGTGAAAAGAATAAGTTCTCTTTTTCCGGGATATCGAATAGTCCATAGCGGTTGCATTATGTACTAACCTTTAAAGAGCCATCTGTAAAATCTCAACGACTGTGGGTGGAGAGAGACCTTCCGGACATCAGGATTACGAAATCGCCCGCATAAGCGGCTACCTTTATTCTGGCGTTCTCTAATGTTTTTAGAATCTTTTACATAGCCATATAGCAACAGCGAGAGGACAATAGCCCTCGTAGATTTCGTGATTGCAGTTCGGAATCGCCCTCGGATCTACCGGGCCAACTATTTTTTGTAGAACCTTCCTTTCGAACACGATTAATAGCTCAGTTCTCGAGTCTCCATTTATACGGATGCTGGTATACAATCATCTTATACAGCAGCATTTTAGAATGGTTAAACGCTTGTATTTTAAGAACCTCGACAGACTATAATAGGCTTTTTGGGTTTTAACAACCGAACATCCATTTTTGCCTCACTGCTGTTATCGTCTGCTATTGTTTAGTCGAAGCAAGTTAAGGAGTGCACTACTTCCAATTCATTCTAACTTGATTATAGGATCAATATTAGTACATCTCTTCTCATAAAGCTTGAAATTAATTTATGAAAAAAGTGTGGGCTTAAAAAAACAGGAAACACTTTGCTAATGCAATCTAAAAAGAATCAGTCAAGCTAACTAATTAAATTTCATGAAATTCGGGTAAATACTTTTTGTTTCGTTTGTGCTTAATTAAATTCATTTTCACTGGCGCAGAATCAAGATTTCCTGTAACAAAAAATATATCAAAATTTACTTTTTTTTCGCATACAAATTTAATGAAACGCCCGCTGAAATTTCATTAAGGTCAAATGAGGGTTATTAAAATCGCGAGTTCCAAGAATCCCGCAGCACAGAAGTCGCTCGCTCATATGTAGTTAGATTTTTTTATCGTACGCACTACCTCTTAGCACTTGATCATTGTAAACACTCATGCTTTTTGGGGATTTTGCATTATTAACAGAAGCGTAAGAGTAAGTTGTACGGAAATTCTACTAATAAGACTAAATAAAAACGCCATCAAACCGATGACTAGCTCCAAACGAGGATAAAAGAAACAAATAAATTTTCATGTACGAGCAGAATAGTTGCGTCTAGGTCAACATTCATGAAGCTCTGAAAAGACCACTCGATTTGTGGATTCTTATTTACATACAACCTGAGCTAAACACTGGACTCCATCGACGTGTATTGTTATGCTATCAGAAGAGGTGATCTCACAAATCGGCTCATATATAATATAAAAGCAGCATCGGAACGGCAGGCTCGCTAGTTTAGTCCAGAAATTCGTTAAACGCGATCAGAGCTGAAAACCGGTTGCTCGAGTTAGTGCAATTTATATTTTATTGAAGAAAATCAAGATGCGTCTCGCTGTGCTTGGATGTGGTAAATTATTTATTAGATCTCTTAATTGCGTAAAAAGTAGAGAGCTGGCTGACAATAGGTTTTTGGCCTGCAGCAGTCCAGTAAAAAGTGGATTTATTCGTTTTTTTGTGATTGTTCAAGGTTTCAGCATTTTGTGACTATACGAGATCGGAAGTGATTTCCAAATTTTCATGTGATTTTATTATGGTGTCATTCTTTTCAATTTAATATTCAGGCTTCCGGCACAAACAACTTGTAACACTTATTAAATTGGATAAAATTGTCTAATTAGGTTAAATTGAATATTCTGATTGTTACATTTTAGGCGAAATACCCGTCGAACTGGAAAAGTAATTCTTATTATTTAAGCACAGTTTTTTTGCTTTCAATTCCATTTAATTTTGTTTTGCAAACTTTCCACTTTCTACGAATATGTTTGATAACCCCAAAGATATTTTAGCTTAATGCGATTTATTTGCATGATGAACTTTGAATTTAGATAACAATATTACGTTAATATTTTTGCTTATTGTGTTGTGGTAATACCCACAAATCTTAAGTCGCATGATATTAAATCGTTTAACAAAATACTCTTAACATGTTTAAGCCAGGCGATAAAATTACAAAATGGATCTGAGGAAGTCCAAACTTGAGATTTGTTGCTTACACTAGCCTATACGAACGAGTTCGAGACCTGCTTCCCGTTAAGTAGCCTCTCGAGGCAAAGCCTACAGGTTGGATCCTCTGCTCTTCCGATCCTCCATATATGGTAGGCCCCGTTGCAGGGAGAAACGCTCGGCGTTCACCACACGAAGTGTGAACTTCGATATATCTCATCATGGTGCGATAGTCTAGAACCCTCTCAACCAAACTCTCTAACCGGGTAAAATCACCTCCTTATCATACATTCTCCCCGCGTTACTGGCTTACACCATTGCGTCACAGGGCTGGATCAGCTATCTAGTTTCTATCTCTCCTGGCATTTCTTTGCCTTTCCCTGCCTCGTTAGCCATTCCTACACGAGGAACCATGGTTCTGGGAGCACGAGCTTTTCTTGGGCAAGGGAGGCTTGCAGGGAAACTCCGCACGCTTCCTTTGCCCAAAAAAAAGCTGGTGCTTCCCGAACCATGGTCCGTCGTGTAGGAATGGCCTTTGAGTCTCCCATTGCTTAAGGTTCTGGTCGCTGGCCTTCAGGGTCGATTCCACCTTTCTCCAAAAATTCTCCGACCTTCGTCCAACCCAAAGCGATGAAAGTATGTATGTCATATAACCTTCATGTCCACTCAGGAACTGCGGCGGGAAGAAACTCACTTCCCCATGTTCCGTCATACCCACTTCTCCACATTTGAAATGAGTCAATGGGTTCATCGGTTCTTAGTAGACTCGTTCCACCTGCTCTGTCATGCTGTAATGAATGGACTTACTGCACGCCAGAATCCGTTGCACTGCTTTGGGCTCCCTACATATTTCGGGTCGTATAAGCCAGGGTCGACTTCAAAAATTTTCGACTCCGACTCCTTGATCTTATTGCGTAGCGCATTTTTTTACCACGTTCATCTTTCTTTATTCCGGGAAAGTATTCAAAATAAATTGTTTAGTTGATGGAATGTCATTTATTTACCATAAAATTCTGTTGATCTAAGGGCGTAAATTAATTGCAATAAACTGGCACAATTCGAGATCCCTCGATGTTATACACCTTGATTCGCGATCGTGATGTTATACACCGTGAATAGTGTGATCAACAAAAGTGACCGATATATACGCTGTCCCGTTCGGCCTCTTTTGCACCACAGGGTTTTAGAGTAGGCTTTTTAAGGTCAGTTTATAGCAAAATCAGAAATTACAGGAATTTTGAGTTTGCTCACTTTCATTCTAATTAAGGATGCGATTTGTAGTTGTGTTATTTTACGTAAATTGTTATAAGAAAAATTTATAGCTTTTTTCCTAGAAGAAAACAAAAGCAAAAAATTACAGTACTTTGTAAAAGGAGTCGTAGTCGACAAATTTTTTGATTGTGTTTTCGACTCCGACTCCAGTAACTATAGAAAATTCCTTCCGACTCCGCAGACCTGGTATAAGCTCTTACTCTCCGCCGCCAGAATATCAATTGATTCTTGCTAGAAAACATACTCAGGCCTATTCTGAACTCCGCTAAAATCGATTCCGCTGGAATTTTCTTACAACCGTATTTTACCAATGTAAGAAAATTCCAGCGGAGTTCAGAATAGGCCCCACTGTTTCATCGGATGTAGTACGGTATGCAGAGCATGATTGAAGAGTTTATTTTCCTCCTTCGAAGCCCAACTGACTCAAATCGCAAACAACGGTGATCCGGGAGAAGGCATTTCGAGAGTTGTTACTCTGCTTACAGATAATGGATGGCAGAAGGGAGTCAGAAGGCAAAGGATCACGCCGCTGCGAGACTCAAACCTTGGCCCCTGGATGATAGTCGAAAGTCTTAACCCTTAGGTCGCCAAAGCCGACGTAATTCAGGATTGTTATAGGCCAACTTATAAACTATTGCTTTTGAGCAAGATTAACGAAAATTCGTGACATGAGAAAGAGAATTTTAAGATACTTACCCGAATGCTGTTTCTATACGTTGTGGTACTTCTTTTATTCATCTTTTAAATATTGATATTATTCTCATGTATATTTTGACTAGAATCATGTACACGTAAAACTTAATAAATAAATTCAAAAGCTTTCGCTTCACAAATTACGTAATCTATTGTATGTGCTAGTTAAACATTCTAAGTAATAGAATAGTGACGTTATATAAATTATATATCATTAAAAACGGCGCTTGCCAAACCCATCCATTTCGAATAAAAAACCAGAACAATATTAAGCATTAATAAATTTGTTTACTTTGATTTTTTAGTTCTCTTTTTCATTGCGTTGGCTGTAGCTGCACCAGCCAAACCATCCGATTGTTCTAAGGCTTGCCCTTTTAATTACGATCCTCTTTGCGCAACTCCTGATGCTGGATCTGGAGCAGATCTTTCATTTGGAAATAAATGCGTTTTAGATAACTACAATTGTGAGCATGGTTCAGCTAGTAAGTATATTTTACTCTTCATTTGATCTCAATATTAGATGTTTTTTAACTTAATACTAAATTTCTTTTTAGAATACAGAGAAAAGGCAAAGGGTGAATGCCCTGGAGGAACTTCAATCAGGCTTCAGTAAAGTGATATTTGAATTTTGAATAAAAATTGATTCATTCTTATTTTAATAAAGTTTTAAAAAAATATATATACATATATATTTTGTAGTGTACTTGTCAGAAGAACATAGTATTAAGGATATTGGCTCAAAGTGTTTCGGTCTAGGTAGTTGAATTGATTTAACCCTTCGCAATTGTAGTCTTTTGTTTTATAGTTACTCATTCTTATTTTCACTATTGATTGCAAATTACTCCTCTTTTTATTTAGGGGCTAGGTAATCTAGTGGTTAAGATGCCCGACTACCATCACGAGATCCGTGTTTCGATTCCACGCAGCACACAATAAGTCGGAAAGCCATTTAATGTTCGATCGGTGATGTTAGTTTTCTGTAGCGGTAGTATCGGATGGGAGCGGGCGCCCTAAAAACCGCGTGTTTCACGGTTAAGTTTGTTACCGCATTTTTCTGCACCCATTATTATTTTTTGTCTCCATATGTAGTTAGGATGCTTCGTTTCCTTGTTTGGACGACTCTGCCGGGATGTTATCAATTCTTGGACATTTTTAATTTTTCAGAAATCGCATTGCACGTTATTTTTCCAGGGTTAGCACGTTTGGTTCTCCGTGTCATTATTATGTTGTAGACGAGTTTCTGGTAAGTGTCGAGTGCTTTCGTTCGTGTGCAACAGTTCGCTTAAGAATTCCTTCAGCTTTTTCTTAACGTCTTCGCTAACAAAATAAGTAAGTCTTATTTTACTTGAGTGAACAGCCGGTGTCTAATTCTAGCTTTTACTGGAAGGTTATCCAGGTTAAATTTGCGTCTCTTTGTAGAATATTTCTAGGGGTACACTGGAAGTTGTTTTTGTGTCAATGAGTAGGATACGGCATATTGGCTGCAGATTTCATGTCAGCAGATTGCCATGTCAATAACACTTTATAGACATTTTCCTTTACAATTGTTAATCTGTGGCAGCAAATTGAAAAATTCTTACCTTAAACATGAATGCTAAAAAAATCTTCTCTCCATTAAAAAATTAGAAACAACTTATTTTTTAAAAATCTAAATTATATTTATTTGGATGCAAATAATAATTTAGAATGATGTGTACAAAATGCATCTTTTAAAGTTCAAATATATACGCAATGTTATATTTATTTTTAAACATATTTTTTGATAGGCATAAGTTGGTTTAACAACGAAAATTTTAATATGAACTTTGAGTTTTTTTTATTTCTTCTTCTATTAAATATAATTTCTCCGTTAACGGACATCACACTTTTCGTCAGGATTAAATAATGAATTTAAAACGCGTAAAAGGAAATAATTTATTTGAATTCTTCCTTAATTGAATAAAATACCAAAAAACAAAAAAACAACTATATTTCCTTCACTGTGCAATTAATAAATCCTGTTCATGTAAAATAGAATGTGCCTCCTTTACATAGCCATAAATATTCTTTCTTGTATCCATAACAACATCCCTAACCATATTTGTAAAAAATGCTGTATGCCTTGGCGATTCGGAATATCTTTCATAATTATCTAAAGAGTCTTGAAGCTTTAATGTTAAATCATAATTTTTTCGTACAACAGCAAGTATTTGTTCCTCGGTGGGCGTCGATAGCCCTTGTTCTAGAAGCCAATCTTTGATTTTATTTTGAAAATGTTTTATTATTGCTAAGATATTTCCCAGCGAACTCATTAGCTTTAGGACATCTTCTTTATATTCACATTCTGGCATTGCCGTGTATCGCAGTACTGTAAACGAATCAATAGTAGAGATAGTATTTGTTTTAAAGAGACGAGCTGTTACCCATTGCCTGAATTTCACTGAAAACTTTTTCTTCTCGATTCAGTTCATAGTAGAGTTCATCATAGCTGTTTGTCGTTGCGAGGAAGGTGTCGCCGTATGTGATAAAAAGATTGAAAATATTTACTACCTGAAAAGGAAAAATTAGATAACACTTGAACGGGCTCCACCTGTTGCGGTTAAGATGGAAGAGTTTATCTCTATTATAGAAAAACTAAGAAGAAACCTTGAACTAACGGACAAGCTATAAGTAGGTCTAAAGAGACAGAGTTGGTTATTTATAAAGATAAGAAATATAACAGATGATAGAATTGAGCTGTGGGAGACACCCGTAGAGATATAGTGGGGTTTAGATTTGGCGATATCCGATATTGGCCCCTAGTGCGGTTCTCGTCAAACAGTCGAACGAATGTTCGATCGAAAAAGTGGTAGTCGCATTCTCGACTGCAATCGACTCGGTTCACTACAATCGAGAATGCGACTACCACTTTTTCGATCGAACATTCGTTCGACTGTTTCACGAGAACCGCACTAGGGGCCATTGCCTTGATTGAACGGCCAGAAAAGATATTCTCAATCCAGTTAAAACCGAGTCAATACCAACAGCTGGGAGTTTAGCTAAAAGAGCAGGATGGGGGAGAAGAATTTTTTACAGGGCATTGGAGGCTTGTTTGTGCTGTGTCCGAACGTGATCCGAACACGGTACAATCAGGGCCTTCTCCTCAGACCACATTCTGCTCAAGGCGAAGCTGCACTGATGCATGGACAGGTGAGGGCTTATCAAGCTGCTCCTGCATGGCAATGAAACAGACTCAATACCACGGATATAGAGAGAACACTCGATAAAACCCACAATCCCAAGGTGTAAACAATCGTGCTGAAGAAATGAATGGTACTGCGTGAACGTACTGCCAATGATGGACTCCGACCACCAGGCGACCTCCGGTTTAACACAGCCTTCCCTATGGTAAAGCGGAGCTCTTGTCGTGCAACTCGTAGAATTAATATTGATCCATATGCTAAGGTGCTGCAGAGAGGCTAATGTGTTCTTTATTCCCAAAGCGGGGGAAGATCATACAAAGAAGCAAAATCCTATCGATCGATCAGCCTCTCGTCCTTTCTTCTGAAAACGATGAAGAAGATTTTAGATAAGTAGTCTTGGAGATATGAGTAGCCAGGCCAGATTAACCAAAGTTATCTTGACTGGTATGTAGAGAAGCAGAGATTAATAATAGATTTGTGCCACAAAGAAATTATGCACTACTACTATAAGGTCCACGAAAATTTCAAAGGTAAAGTGCCGCTAACAGTACAGATACTCCCATCCTATTAATGAAAAATAATATAAATAAAATTACCTGCAATGACAGGTAAAATATGTTGCATTTCTTCACTAAATTTTGTTCCTGGGTAACTAAAAACCTTAATAGACTAATCAACGCCGCCCATAACTCTTTCCATGGATAGTTCAGGCGTACTCTGCAACGCTTCTGATAACATAATATTCGGTGTATAACTCCAATACATAAAAGATAAAGTTCCATTGGGAATTTCTTCATCAAATGTGAAACTATAAACTCGACTAGTAAATCTAACAATGTGGCTGCTAAAGGTTGCGACTTTCCCAGCCTATCGATATTCAGTTTTCTATGCCTCATCTGAGCTCTATGTAGCATCACTTTAAAAGTCAAATTATTGTCGTGCATCATTGAGTTCGCATATTGGTCCTCAGATATGCAGGTCAGAATAAGAAAGCAAAGCTTTAAATTTGCTATGCTCGATTCATTTTTGTTGTCTTGCATCACAATTGAACTGAAATTAAGATTTTTTTTATCAGGTATTAAAATAGATAAATTAATTTACCAATATTGAAAAACAGCGACTAGTAAATTCGTGGGATATTGTGTGATATCAATAATTGGAGCATTGGATAAATCTGGCACAGGTTGATTTGCATTTAAAGTATTGCTTGGCGATGGTGGAGCACTTGTTTCAGCCTGCGTATGCGCTAAAGTAGTAATAAAATTCCTATTGAGGTGAACAGCCTCATATAGGGCAAGCAAAAGTGCGTTGTTTGCTTTTATTTGCTGGACACGCTCGCATCCTTCATCCGATACAAACATATTGCCAACGATATTTGACAACGAAGAAAACCAAGATGATGACTGGACATTTGATAGCGTCTGCATATATTGCCGGCAAAAATCGATTAGTGTTGAAGATATCATTTGACCGTAACTTGAATAGTGCGTAATTAATAATAAGGTAACATATAACAGCAATGCTTACCCATTTAAAGCTAATTCATCAGCTAAAATTGATAGCTGTACAATATAGGGATTCGCAACCTTGCGATATTTGACTAGAACAGTAAGGAGAATAACAATATCGTGTCCATGTTGTGCACGGAGGCTAGGATCTCTTAATAGGCTAACAAAGGCGTCGAATAAACTGTGTATCATAAGATATTCCACTAATATATTCTGGCTCACGTTATCAGTTCCAGTTACGATAATTAACAGAAGTTTAAGACACATAAACCTTGAATTCTCTGTAACTTCACCTGCAAAAAGCATGCAGTAATGCAAACATGATTTTTCCCTGGAAATAATTGCCATACCTAACAAAATATTATTACATTGCGTCAATAGTAATTTCATTTTTTCGTCCATCTGTTCAAATTCGAAAATTGTCCTAATAACATCAAACGTAGGCTCTGCAGCTGACTTTCTAAAAATCGAATGGAATAATGCACAAAGTGTCTGAAGGCTGTTGCAGAGTCTCTTTGGGTGTGCTAAATAAAATATATTATTTATATATAGCTAACATATTGTTGATGACAACCACTTACTCGAATCCAACATTTCGATGCATTTTGAAAATATCTCATTAATGTTGGACTTAACAGAAAGCAGCTGTTCAACGCTTAATTTAATAATTTCATTTTCGAGGCATTCAACATTTGGCTGTAAAAGGAAAAATTCATTCCAAAATTCTGGATTTTGATTTGTTGGGTCTTCGCCATGGAAGAAAAGTTCGTATATGTAAACAACTTTTTCTTTTGGACGCTTTGAAGAGCCCGAACCGCTACGTTTTCGAGAGCTCATGCCGGTAACTCAGTTGTTCTAGCTCTGCGTATTTTATTTTTTAATTGTTTTATGGAAAAATAACTATAATTCACCGTCTCAAAAGGCACAAATAAGGGACTGTCAAAATTATAATACGTCAAAATATATTTTTGGTATAAATCTAAAATTTATACCTAAATTATAAAATTCAGTTACTTTTTGATGATTGTGCTGCCACCTTTGTCTTCATGGATGAATAATGAAAAAAACGATTTTCGAGAAAAATGAATAACGAGGACGTCTTGTGCTGAATTATCTAAATAGTTAATACTTATTTACCAATAATAATAATAAATCAGAGATAGCGGATGTATACTTGCATGGACTTCGGGAACACGGTAAGTTACTAGATATGTTGATTAGATAAGAACTTCTCCAGTATTAGGCCAAGCATCATATAATGGGCCTTTTTTATTTGAACGTCTAAGCTCAGCTGTCACCCTTTATACTACCATGGTGCAGTGTCTAGTAGTAAGCTCGAAGGATAAACAAAGAAAGGATAGGTTAAGGGAAGTCTGATGGCTGCATGAGGAGGAGTTGGTGAACCTCCTGTTTGAACTCTTGGATGTTGGCTAGCGGGAGTGTTACGCCTCCTGAAGCAAGTGAACCCGCTAACCAGCCGACAAAGGCTGTAACGCCGCAGTATCAGACTACCAGATGAACAAAAAGGTTTCCGTCTGAACAGGAAAGTGTACCGACAGCTTTGCTCAACTTGTTAATATGATATTTAACAGGATAATGTTCTCCGGCAGATTTGGAAAGCTTAAATCTCTTTTTATTTACTGGAGGAAAAAAGCTTTGGAAAGCTTAAATCTCTTTTTATTTACTGGAGGAAAAAAGCTCTTGCCATCGCCGCGCTCATGCCTGGACTGATTTTCGTCATTCCCGCACGTCGGTTTTGTGGGACTCTAACCCATAGAAATATAAACTAGTTTATATTTTTATGCTCTAACCCAAGAAACCAAAAAACCTCCACCACTCCACTCTCCCGCGGAACAGGCTTTTCAGCATTGCTTCGCGGGGTTGGGTTCAAGTCTAGAAATAACAAGTCCTTCATCTTCATACAAAATTTTCACCAGTTAGTTGTGTGCATACATATATGAACATCACTGCTGAGCCACAACTCAACGCATACATCGCGCAATCTGTCGCCGTACCGTTTTAGGCTCCCCTCTACCACATTCTGGGTCATAGAGACACATGCCTTCTCTCGTCAGCATGTCTATGGGATCATCCCCACTATCCCGCACGTCGCATCGTCGGACGTGGTTCTATATGCGCAGCACGCGCGGAGAGCGCTTAAGCTGGTGACATATATAGGCCATTCATACACGAGGGAGCACGGTTCCGGAGCAAAAGCTTTTTTCGGGCAAGGGAGGCGTGGGGAGATGCAATAAGTGTAGAGTTTCGTGCTCCGGTGGAGACTTTTGTGCTCCTGCCTTTGGCCTGCGAACACGGAAAGCATGCACTCACACCAATAAGAAATCAATGCTTTGGCGATGAAAAAAAACTTTCAAACAGTAAAATTTGGTCAAAATTTGTATATAATAAGAAAAAACTTTTAATTATTGAGAATTCAAAGGGAGTGAGTGAATTTTTTCAAATAAATTATTTCATAATAGCGAAAAAACCTCCATTTTGTTTTTAATAAAAAATTTGACATCTCACTAATACGAACAAATATCAAGTAGCAACACAAAAGCTGCTTCCATCGCTGTTGCTCCGTCTATTTTCAGAAAACTTGCAGCAAAGCTTTTGGTTGCAGAACCATGCTCCCTCGTGTATGAATGGCCATAAGCGTACATGCATTGCATTCAGCGGCTCCCTGATATGCGGAGATTTTCCACTGACACATAATTGCAGGTTTGCGTTCCGTCCCGGCTCTCCCAGATAGCCCAAAAATAAGTAGCCCGACATTTGCGTGGCATGCGGAACATTCACGGAGTATTTCGTCTGGTCGCATTTGAATACACACACCTCTATATTATCTGTCAACGAATGCAACGCATGTACGCTTGGATATGTCACCAGCTTTAGTCTGTATGCGGTTCTACATTTTCTGCTGTTAGCAGCCCTGTTCAACACTGCTGCCCACACTGACGCTGCCTAAAGGACTGAACTAACCACCCTCCCCATCAGGAGATGACGACTCGTTCTAGAGCCCACAGCGTTGGGTAGCGGGCTGTGAGTGGATGACCTGTTCCCCTACCTTGATCCTTACGGACACTGGCTTTCTCCGTTTGCTGATTAGCACGGCTTCAGTTTTGTACACAGCAAGCCCCCTTTTACACGACCGGACACCGAACAGACAAAACGAACGAGCAAACTGGGGTTTATGGGAAAGAGGGTGAGAGAGGACGATGGAAAACCGGCCCCTCTCTCACCCTCTTTCCTATAAACCCCAGTTTGTTCGTTCGTTTTGTCTGTTCGGTGTCCGGTCGTGTAAAAGGGGGCCAAGTGTAAACTAGTTTGTTTCATCTCGCCGAGTTGAAAGCATTTTTTACGTTAAGGGTTATCAATGCACAGCAGTGATTTTTCTCTATGGCTGCTCTTGCCATGCCCACCACCATGTTGATTGCATCAGTCGTTTACCTTGCCTTTTTGAAGCCGAATTGCTTGTCCGACAGCTCTCCTTCTGCTAGGGAGTATTCTGTTACAGATCACTCGCTCGAAAAGTTTGCCTATGCAACTAAGGAGACATATCGGTCTATAAGACGATGTGTCCCCTAAAGGTTTGTTCGGCTTAGGGAGGAGTATGAGTTTCTGCTGTTTCCGTCGCTTCGAATCGAATTCGCTTCGTCGAATTTTGTAGCCTGTAAAGTTCGTTTTTGTAATCTACCTTTTTAACCAGATAGATAGATCGGGATTCCAAAAGCTTCAGTCATCAATAGCTACGGAACACAATCGCTTTAGCCAAAATGGCCAGAGTTTTGTTGGATACTCTCTTATAGACCACAAAGTGGTCACTGTCGCATAAAATTCATCACTAGTTTATAGTCCTGGAACAAGTGGTATGCCCATAACGTGTTAAAACATAGGAGGGGTGAATAATTAATTTTATAGAAACACTTATATTATATAATTTTATTTATTTAAGTTTATCGACAAAATAAATGGCTTAAACTGAAATGTATAATTTTTTAACTAGAATATTTTGATAAAGTTAAAACAGAAATTTGTTCAAATTTTTAATAAACTAAGTATTAAGACTAACCAGACTAAAATATGGTTTATATGATTTTTTTTTACAATATCCTGCTATAGTAAAAACCTATCAATATTTTAAAATAACTATATACATCGAAAATAGTAAAATTATTTATTAAGTTTAAACTTTACTTTTTTTTAAAACGAAACGTAAAACACGTTCATATGCCAAAAAAATTGATTCCCAAAAAAAGGCACTAAAATTTATGATTATATTTAAAAATATCCTTAGAATATACGCTTGATTTTTGTTTATGTACAATTAATAGTTATGGAGAGTAATTTTTTTTTAAAAATGATCAACTTTCACAGAGACTGTATGAGCGGCTGCATTGGTAGGAAGATCGATGTTGTCCCAATTTGTTTGAAGATTTTTCTCGCTATCAGTTGCTTTAAGGGCGAGTCCAAGTGAAACTGTTCTTCCGGCACAATGAGGAATGTTAAGAGTAACTGGAACCAAAAATTCAAGACCCTGCGGACCACACATCACTAAGGGTGAGAGCATTGTTTCACCTGTGAAATAAAAATATTTAATTTTTCTTTGAATTTAAATGTAAGAAAATTTGCATGAATCACAAGTGTATCAAAAAACACTACAAATCGTGCATTATTTTTTTTTTGCATCAACTCTTTTAATTATATATGTTGAGGATAAGTTTATTCAAGACGTAAATATAATATTATAATTGGCAATAGTGCACTATTGTTCTATTATCATGCTCAAAAATAAATATAAGAGTATAATAATTTGCTGATAGAAAATTTCAAAATCAGTGCTTTTGTGCGCATTTTAAGTTTTCAGATAAATATAGTAAAAGCTATCTTAGAAATGAAAAGTTTGGGTGAATTTCGATCCTTTAATTAAAATATAATTGGTTACTATGCATTTAAATGCAATTAATGTAACAATTGGCGGCAGTAACACTTCTGATTTAAGTTGTGAAATATTCCTTTAAACAATTTATAAAGTTTATATTTCAAAATGAAAAGGAAGAAGATGTATAATAAAGTGAAAACCGGAAATGCACCGGATGATGATGGCTTACAACTGAAATAATAAAAAAAGCAGATAATGTAATCATTTTTACAGAAGGTTTCATAATATATGTAAAATTTGAATGAATGAAGAAATGACTAGCAGATGAAAATCAAGACTAATCTTTGCCACTTGACAAAACAGGTGGCCGAACCTCCAATAATAATTACGGAGGCACAATGCGGCAAATTGTGCTTTTAAGATGAAAACCAATATGTTGCATGTAACACAAATTTACCTAGATATCCTAGGAGTCACTCACAATCAAATAGGCCACATTTTAGTAGACCGCCGCCACCATGCGGATTTGAAAACGCTACGAATGTACCAAGATAACACATTCAGTGGAATATTGCGTATCAAGCAATACAGCAGTCCCATTAAAGTATACAAAGAGCTCAAAAAAGAAAGAAGGCTTGGAGACAAAAAAGGAAAAAAAGCTTGGAGAATAAGAACCTCGTATGTGAACTAAAACAGTACAGAAAGCGATCATCGCTCCACGCGCGGGAGTTCTACCAAAAAGTTCACGGTATGGCGCGATGCATTTTTTAGAGTGAAAGTCCAAGCTTAGAAGTCACTCTTTGTACTAAAAGTCCATCACGTCGTACTCGTCATTGTCTATTATTACAAAAGAAAAGGTCCTCTGGGCGATTAATAGCTTCTCCCCTTCAAAGCACCCGGCGCGGATGGCATACTACCAGTCATGCTACAGAAATTACCTGTGGTAGTAGTACCATTGCTGGTGGTCATGTTCAAGAGCTGCGTGGTGCTCAGCTACGTTCCCATGAGTTGGAGAAGGGCGAGGGTCGTCTTCATCCCAAAGATAGGGAGAAGAGGTCATCCTTCGTGCCACTAGAAAGGGTCATTGACTCCTACTCAATCGGTAGATGTTTCTTTACTGTAAACAAAGACTTTTGGCAAAGCCAAAGATGGTCCTGTGGAGGTACACAGCTGTAGTACGCCCAATTCTCACGAATGGTTCGCTAGTATGGTGGCCAGCGCTGAGCAGGACTTATAACGTCATAAAGTTGAAAATAGTCCAGAGAACGGCAACAATAGGGGCACCCCCTCCCCCGACATTCACATCAAACATCTAGCCTCGTGTAGTGCTCTCAGGGGCCTGGACCTCAAAACCCTACGGAAATAGCAGTATCTTGAATCTGCTACCCGAGAGTATGGTCGTTACAACCACAGACTACCTTCTCCTAGATTGACCTTTAGCAAAGACTTCTCCGCCGAAATACCCCCAAGAAGAGAGTGGAGAAACGGAAACGTCCTGCGAAAGTTCGATGTATGAATATTCACCGAAGGCTCCAAGACCCGTCGGGGCAGGGGTTTATCTCTAGAGACCACTAGCAGTTCACTGTCCTGGCACCTCCCGGTGTACGCTAGAATCTTTCAAGTGGAAGTGCTCGCGATCCTGAAGGCCTGCCAGACAATGAACTTATAGAACCTACACAAGGATGCAGTAGTGGAATTTTCATAGACAGCCAAGCCTCTATAAAAGTTCTGGATTCAGTAATGATGCGCTCCAAACTAGGGGAGCGATGCAGAGCTGAGCTAAGTAGACTTGGTAGAAAGCAAAACGTGACTCTCGTCTGGGTTCCCGGTCATAGGAACATAGATGGGAACGAGAAAGCCGACTACCTAGCCAAGCAGGGAGTTTCTCTCCGCGTCTCGGAGACCGAGATAGTCGGCCAATTTTGACTACGACCTGCCGCTAGCCAGCCAAAAGTGGAGAGCACTGGAAACCTGCACTATCTCTAAGGCGCAAAAAAACAATGGGCCCCTTCAACCTTCCCCAATCCCCTTCGCGATGAGATATTGCCAGAATCACGGCAATCATCACGGGACATTGGCCCATAGGAGACCACGCTGCCAAGTTGGGCATCCCGTTCAACGTCTGTTGCCGTAGCTGAGGGGAGACGAAAGAGAGATGAACACTTGTTCACTTCCTGTGTGAATGCCCGGCTTTAGTTAAAGTCAGACAGTGCACACTAGGCAGTTACGTTCTGGAAAACTTAAAAGAGATCTCCAGACTGGAGATCAGATCATTGATAAGCGTCCTAAATTCCCCAGAATGGCTGTGCAATGACTGAGCAATTGGAGGCTCCACTAAAAACGTTTCATTCCAAGCAAACCAATAACTTATCATCCTAAGGTAGGCGAGAGCAAGAGTTTTAAAAGTCAATCCAAAATTTCTTCATAGATCTAAGGTCGCCGGATTAACCAACAACTTTCATCTATTTTGTAAACACTTTCCCGGGCATAGAGTGAAAAGAATATTTTGTCTTCCAGAATTAAGACAGACATATACAAAAAAAGAGAAACAAGAAGGAAAACATACTTAAGGTTTCAAAATACTCGATAGTTTCCTTTGTTACTTATTTCTTTGGAGAAGTTTGCTTTTATTGTTAATTTAAATCGTTAAGTTTCGTATTAGAAGTTAAAAGAGTGAAAATATAAAATGTAAATACAAAACAAAATGCCTTACACTACGTGGTTATTATAGAAATTGTTTATATGACAATAAAATATTATATTATTATATTTTTTTTAAATATCAACACTCAATTTATACTTTCTTATATTAGGCATAATCCTTAATTATTATTTTACTAAAATAAACATTTTAATATCTGAAATATTCCAAACACAACATGCCCAATAACCATGACCACAAAAAAACAAGACAGTTATGAAATTAGTAAAGACTAAAATAACAAACAAAAAAGCAATCCACAAACAAACTCACACGCACTTCAAAACTTGATAAAAAAAAATATGTGAAAAGTTTGGTGAAAGAATATAAAAAGGCAGAAAATGTAAGATAAAAAATAAAGCAATAAATAAAAAGCACACAAACCGTTTTCCATGTCCAACGGTGGTCCTCCAACTGTCTCACTCATACGCGGGTCACTAACGGTGAAATATATTTCTTGTTTAACACCTGGAGGTATAGCTCCTGGTGGTATATGCAGGGCAACGTTCCACAAGGTATCACAAAGTGTTCCACCAGTTTCATCAAAGACACCTTTTGTGGTTGACGGCTCTCGTGGTACCGATGGAAATTGAGACGTTGACGCCAATGGACCACCAACAGGCAAGGATAATTCACTATCGTATGGTGTACTAGTAGCGTTAGGTGGTCCTACTGGTAAGCTAGCTTGAGATGTATAATGCGTTTCAATTGAAGTTCGACTAGATGCAATTGTTACTGGAGGAGGTGCTGTTCGTTTTATAATATTAGAAATATGGAACGGTGTTCGCAATGAACGTGGCGTAGATGGAACATCTGTTCCGGAAGACGAAGACGGTTCAATTTCATCGGGATCTTCTTTTTTCGATGCTAGCAAAGGATTTTCGATCACGGTTTCATCAGATCTTTGTAAATCGGAATGTTTAGAATCTGTTAATGTATCTTCCATAGAATCCGACTTTTCTTCTTTCTTTTCATCTGTTTCGTTTTCTCTTGAAAACATCACACATTCTTCTCTTGATTCATAAATAGGCGCATGCTTAACGACTTCTCGCTTAGATACATAAATTGGTTCTGCCATGGACTCCATAGCGTTTTGTCTAGTTTGGTAAATTTGTTCCCTCAGCTGAGATCTCGTTCTTAGTCCATTTTCTTTCACTTCTCGTCTTGATTGATACATTGAATCTCTGTCTGACCTGTCATCACGTTCTTCAGCCGATTGACTGCTACTTTGTGGACTAAATTCTCGTTCCATTTCCTTTTTACCTTGTGCTATGCGTTCTTGCATTTCTCGACGTGATTGATAAAGGTGACTTCGGTGCATTTCTCTACGTGATTGATAAATAGGTTCATCGGGATGTTCAGGGTAGAAGCGCCTTCTCATCATAACAGCTGAGCCTGGAGCTCGCCTTGGCTGCATTAGAAAAGATCCTTGCCTGCTTTGGTAAATATCCTCTGGTTCATAATTGGGCGATGGTAGCATCATCGGGCGATGTGAAGACCTATCGGCCATACTATGCCTTCTTATTATGCGTCGACCACCAGCTCTTACTTCAGCTTGGCGCCTCTCGAGATCAATAAGCGCACGATTGGCGTAGAGATCATCAAACTCTTGCTGCTGTTGATCTCTTCGGCCACAATTTCCGTAAATATCTTCAGTCTCTAAATTCTGATAAGTACTATTCATATCCTGAGGATAAAACGGCTCATGTCGAACATTACGATGCTGAATAGGAATTTGAAAAGGATGATGAGTATATTCTTCAGGATAATGAACCCTTGACACGTTTCGTTCGGTCATTGAATGTTGTCGCCGCAAACATGGCTTTATTTTCCTTTCCGGCTCAACCATGCTGTTCATTCTTCTCAATGGACGGGTCGTTTTAATAAATGCATTTTTTAAAGCAGCTAACGGCGATTTTAGCACTGATTTCTTTTTAGTTTTTGGTGGTGGTAAAGGTGGAGGTAAAGGTGGAGGTGTTTCATTAACAGCGTAAAAGTGACGATAATTTCGTTCGTTCATTTCATTTGCGTATATCATAGATCGATGCTGTGGAGTTTGATAATAGTATCGCTCGTAAGGCTCCATGTCGCTGCATTTTTGGAGATTTATTGAATTTAAGATTTTTTTTTCTTTTATTTTGTTTTTTTTTATAAAGAATTAATAGAAAACATAGAGACACATGCACTAACTGATTGTGTATTTAGTTTTGGACTTTTTTTGTTGTTGTTTAAAAAGAGGAAATAAATACACACACACACGCACACACACTCGCTCATTTGCCTGCCACCAAAAATACATTTATTCAAGGCTTCTAATAAAAATTTATAAAAGCAAGACAATCGCTTTTCGATTCCCCGAGATTTTAACTTTAACCCTCTACAATAATATAATTTTTTCGGAGATGGTTTGTGGTTAATTTTGTACATTTTCTTTAATCCCAAAAGTAGCATATTTTAAATATTAACAGAAGATTATCATTTTAGTTTTATTTTATACATACATATATAAATAACCGCAATTGAAAAGATCAATCTCAGTTCTACATTTGATTAGGGATGTTTGAAAGTAACGTTCCTTGATTATTTATAACTAGAATATTATTATAGATTACTTTCTTGAAATTTCAGTTATTTTACTACATTTAACGATTTGATCTCATTAAGGAAATTTGGGAACTTCTTCAAAAAAGACTTTAACCCTCCTCCTATATATGTAGAAAAAAAGGAGGTACTATAGTCACAGGCAGCGAAGACGTAAAGGCGGAAGGAATTTTTTAGCAAACTTATATACACGAACTACTGCTGCATATGGAAAAACAAATAAATGCCCGAAGATTGGGATCAAAGCTGCCTAATATACAAGAAAGCTGACAAATTCAACTGAGCAAACTATGAGGCATATCTCTTTTAAGCATAGTATATCAACTATGACAAACATAATTAAATCCAGAGTGGAACTCTATGCAAAAGCAGCAATTAGTGAATACCAAGCTGAATTAAGAAGAAATAGGTCAATAATGGACCAATTATTTTCTGTAAGGCAGGTCTTCCTGCTGGAAATATGACTCAACGATGCTGAAACACCTCCTGAATCTACTACCGGATGGGGAAAGACCACTTGGCAAACCACAATCAAGGTGGGAAGACGATGTTAAGGCTGATGCAACAAAACTCCTCAACACAAGAAACGGCAGGCTGGGAGCAGAGAGACAAAAGTGTTACTGAAACTTATTTTAATGCTTATGCATATCCTTTGCCTGGTTCTCGTAGTTCCCCTCTAGCTACTGTTGCAATACTAAACACTGTCATCCGTAAATTTCTCAAACCATTTCTATAAGAAAGAGTAGATAGTTTACTACCCTTTTTATGTAATAAAAAAATTCAGTTCCATTTAAAAAGAGGAAGTCTTATCAATCAATCCCTTAAGGTCCCCCGTATTGTAAAAGCAGTCACAAGTCACAACGCAATCACAAATGTGTGGTGAGTCTCAACTTGAAGGACTATACTAAATGAAAAGTAACGTAGAAGCGAAGTAGAAGTTAAGTAGACGTAACTTCTGTGAACATTAACAGAGAAACCATAAGAAGTTAATAAGAAGTAAACGCCAAATCTTGTGACTTATGATTGGTCACAATTTTAGTATTGGGGGTTAGTTGCATTTCAATGTGGGATATCGCTTCAATAAAGAATTGAAATTAACCGCCTATGAAGTGAACATTTTCTGTAAATGGTCAAAATAATGGGACACTACATAATGGGACTGTATTTCTTAAATCCTGTCTTTTGGGACGTTTCCACTTCTTTTATTTATAAACATTTTCCTTTTGATTTCGCTAAACTTAAAAATTCAAATTATTATGAAAAAATTCTGGTAAATATTTCCCAATAATTAAAAAAAATGTTGTTAACCACAAATCATCTTACGATAAAACAAAAAAAATATATTAAAACACAAAAATATATATAAACCCCAGCAAAAGTATGTTAGTCAACAAGTAGCAAACAAAGTAAATTTGTCTTTAAGAAAAACAAAATATATAAAGGGGGGTAAAGCAAGATTTGAGTGTTGTGCGCATGTAATAGTTAGTGCAATGGCCTGCGCAATCCGATAATAAATAAATTTTTCTTTTTGTTTTGAATATAAAAAATAAAAATCAATTTGATTTTAAAAGAAAAAAAGTAGGAAACATGCAGGAAGCATTTTTTTTTGGCGGGAAAAGCGGATTTTGGAATGTAAACATAAAAAACTTAAAAAATGGTAATAATGTAATAACCTACCTCATATTGTGATGGTGCCCGGATGCTCCAATTTGTGGCTTACGGTATAGTTCAAATGCTGATCCACGTTGCTCTCGACTACCAGCTAAATCTATGGCATGACGTTGACGTTCCGAGGAATGATGCGGGAGATTTCCTAACACGGAGATATACAGGTTAATTTGGGGCTGTTTTGATTTTTATTTAATTAATCCTTACCAATGGGTGGAGGATGACCGCGATGTATATATTGTCCAGCATAGGGATTATTTCCTCCACCATTATATCCATTTGATGGTGGATAAGGAGGCTGTTGTTCACTGTTATAATGGCCATAGGCATGTATAGGTGGTTGCGATCCTGGGCCACCGGGATTATGAGGTGATCCTGAAGTTCCTTGGGAATGATGATAATGAGATGGAGTTGGTGGATAGAAAAATCCATTGGGCGATCGTGGTGATGATGGTTCCTTAACAATTAATTTAATATTATTTTTTTTCTAATTGATTTTATATACAATTTACTTACCCCATTATCCCAATTCATTTGTCCTTGCATTGGTGGACGATAATTTTTCGGTTTTGGTGGTGGAACTGGCTTAAATGGTGCTGCGCCATTGCTATTACTTGAATTGCCATTATTAGCTCCAGGCGCTGGTGCTGCTATATGTGGACTTTTTGGTATTTTACTATAATCGGCCTGCGATGCTGAGTTATTCCGGCTAATGAGGAAGATGAGGTAATGATAATAATAAAAAAACAAAGAAAATAACAAAAGAAAATAAAATCACAAAATAAATGCCAATTTTTTTTTAGAGCAAATTGCAAATTAAAATAAGGGTGTTCCTTACACAAGGGTATCGTATTTTGAAATGGTATGAAAGATTGGTTTTAAGTAATATGTGGATTCAGGGAAATGTCGTTTAAGGTATAAATTTTGTTGGGACTGATAACGGATAAGGTTTTGCAGCTGAAGACGCTGCCTGTTTTAATTATAAGTAAGTAAAGCCAATATTATATCCAATGTTATTGCTGAAAGCGGTATTAATATTTTACCTGTATTTGCCATAATCGGTTTTTGTTTCGACTACAACTTGTTTTCTTGGACTATTTTCGATTCCTAAATTTGTTGGCCGTTGCGGTATGTTTAATCCAGGATTTGGAGGACCTCTGGGATCTAAAATTATATTAAAAATTAATAAATTTGTTAAATTTTTACTCTATTTTAGAGAAGAAGTTTTGTCGTTGTTATAGTTTTCGATATATGCACTTATGTAGATATTATAACAGAATTATTTATTACCAAAGTTTGTGCAAACAGCTTAGTTAAAAAGATAAATGTTCGACGATATCTTAATCAAAATTCTAGTATTAATCACAATTATGAAATTACCAATATTTCTTGGAGAATTCACATCATGATAAGGTGGCCGACCAGGACTGTTCTGTCTATTTAAATCATTAGGACCCGAGAATCCTCTAGAATGATGTTCATGCACAGCCCTATATTCTGGAGTGTTTGGTCCCACTGTTGCTGGTGGAGGTGGCCGCCCGCTATAAATTTATATAGAAAAATGAATAATTTAACCTTTTTTCACTGTCATCAAGATATTTTGGGGTAAAAAATTTACGCAAAACATACTTTGCCGTTGGTACTGACTTTAGATCGTCGGGTGCATTCGGTCCCAATCGAATATTTTGAACAGAAAGTTGTGTCGTATTATAGGAATCATAACTTGATACACTATCGTAAGATCCATTCTGTGTTGGAAGTGCACCAGTTTTCGCTGGGCTACCCATTGCATTAGCAGGTGGAGGTCGTGAGCGATCTAGAGAATTTTGTTGTCTTTCTATTGAATCCATATTTGGGCGTGTTACATAATCTTCTTGACCATCCTCTGTAGATTGCTTTCCGAAAAGTCGTTCTTGTGCTGATCTTCCAAATGTTCCGCCACTATTTCTTTGTGGATTTGTTCCAGGTGGGTTTACAATCGGTTGCCCACCAGGAGGTTTAGATGCACGATCAATACGTGGCGGTAAATCAGGTGCGTGTACTCCATAGATCGACTGAGGACGGGCGGTACTAATATCTGTAGTATTTGTTTGAGTGGGATTTCCTGGTACAAAACTATATTTGTTATCCATAGTTGGGCGACGATTATGTGGAATATTTGCTTGATCATAAGGGTGCTGTAGACATAATCATGAATAATTATTAATAATATTTATTATTTATCAATTTAAAAAAGAAAAACTAGGAAAAATTAAAAAAGGCCAGTTAGAAGCGAGATTGGATAACGGCTTTATATATTTATAGTATATATATGTTTGTTAATTTTTTGGCATAAATATTATATATAAAAGTAATCCTCTTACCGTATATGGAGGCGGTAATCCTTCACCAATGTCCCTATCCCTATCCAAGTTATCCTGGTTAGTTGCAATCGATGGATCTGAGCTCGATTTAACCAATTGTGGTAAATTTCCAAGAGATAATGATGCTGACGGGCCAGGACTTAGCTCCAAATCTGATTCAGGACTTGATGCATACGATAAACGGGAGGTGGTCATAGGGAAAAGGAAATCATCGGACAGAGATTCTACGGGCTGTTTTCATGGACAGCAAAAGCACAAAAGGATGAGGAAATTTTATTTTTAATTTTTTTTTGTATTATTCAAGGATATACAAATATATCCAAAATGAAAACAAATCGGGAATTTATATATATATGCAGGATCGATTTTTAATGTATCAGTTATGGAGCACAAGCGGGGAAATGACCATGATGTAATATAAAAGAAAAAAAACACAAAAAAACACTCAGTTAGAACACTTACACTTTTATGGATAGGAAGAAATTTTGTGATAGAATATTCTAAGTTCATTCAAATTTTTTTGAATATCTAAGGACAACATTTGGCAAGCAACAAACAAATAAAAATTAAAGTGAAAGTAATGAAATTGCTTTTTGGGTGAGAAGCTGATATTAATGTTAATTAACAATATGTATTAAGGATAAAAAAATGGCATGCTTCTATGAATAATTGTTATATTATTTAATCATGCATTAACGTTCGCTAAATTACGACATGCTGGTATTGGTGTAAATCCATTTTCATTAAAAATATTATCATTAATTACTCCACCACCACTACCTCCGCTGCTTTGATCTGATCTGCGGCTTCTTCGCTTATTTTTTGATGAGTTGCTGGCGCTGCTTATATGTGCCCCGCCACTAGAACTGTCGTTACAATCAATGAATTGGAAATCATCTACTAATTTTTCTTTTTCATTCTCATTATTATCGCCGGGATACTGAAGATTTAAATTGGAATCAAACACAGATGACGATGTTAGCAGGTCGTTGTAGTAATATGGGGTTGACTTCCTTTCTGGCTTCGGATCTCCGGGATTTGAATTACTAGACGAGGTTAAGGGTGTGTTTAAATTCGAAATTGAAGAACTTTCTCGTTTTCCAAAAGTCTGAAGCAAATTTGGCTGTGATGTTCTGTGGTATTGAGTTTCTGGAGGGAGGCTCATTCTCATTACATTCGGTATTCCTAAACCTCCTGGTAGTGATGATGAACTTTTTATGATTGGAATAGTTTGGTAAGTCATCGGTATGTCTGATGGTGCTGGTGGCGGTGGCGGTAACTTAACAGATGGTGGTCTTGGGGGTGTTATGGATCGCGTTAGCGGTATTAAACTACGCATTGGATAACGAGGAAGAGATGTGGAATATATAGGTCGGCAACATGGGAGATTACAAGGAGGGGTTATATAAGGTGGCATTATTATTTCAGAAGGAATTTCAGGAAGCTATAATTAATGTACAGTTTTTTTTTGTTATATAACCATCACCATAAGCTAAATTGAAGTATTTAAGCTACGAATTTATTGGAACTAAAATATAATGGTTTTTATCATTATTTTCTCAAGTGTATAACAAACTTTGTTGATTTATTGGAGAAATATTTTTTAGAAGCGTAAACTAAAAAAAACTTGTTCAAACTTGCTGAATCGTCTTTACCCCATCTTACTGTTTTTCTTTGTAAAGACGTTTCCAGTACTTAAGCCAAATAAAAGCTGTGTAAAACTTTTTGCAATGTTAGGACAGGACCTGCACCAATGTGAGTAATTATAGATGAACTAGATAAAGATATAGAATACAAATCGGTAGATGAACTGGTTAAAGAGTCCTAGAATGAAGAAACGCGCCCATTTTTTACCACCGCATTAATAATAACTCCAAAAGGAACTTTGGTGTGGGTTTTTGTATGCTCAAAGCTCTAACAAACAACATCGTAGACTTCAATCCGATTTGTGGTCGGATCGCGCCCTTAAGAATTAAATCTAATTTCCATATTATAAGGTTCATTACGGTGCACCAGCCTTCGATATAAAAACCAGTTCAAGAAAATAATGACTTTTATGAAGCACTAAGAGAGACAAGGGGGGCAAAATCGAACCATTGGCCTGATGTCAGGACACTTGTTCCCTTGATTGCCGAATTATGGGGCACGGTACAAAGGATGCCAGGAACTTTGTTGGCTTGATATGAGGTCACTTATTGTCAGGATAGTTGTCGGCTTGATTACCGAACACTGCGAGAAGAAAGAATGTTAGCCAGGATTTTCAATTGTAGAACATATATGTATGTTTGGATAGATCATATGCTAGAAGATTACGAACGAAGATTACGATGTAGAGAACTAATAAAACGTAGAGAGATGACTGGACATCAAGAGCCCTATAACGCTTGTAGTGGCATTTAAGAATAAGAAAAGAGGAATTTGCTCTTATAGAAAAACAATTTCAATTAATGGTAGAAATTTCAGACCAGCCATTAGTTTATCCCGTTATTTTTTAATGTGTAACCATATGTAAACCTAAAAGAACGTTTTACGAAGCGTGTGAAATTATACGTCATGCTTAACATGCCCTATTACGATAACAAACTTGCAAACTAATAATGTAAACGAAATATAATTAAATATTTTTAAACTTTAACAGCAATACATTTCGTCGCTGCGATTATTATCAGTAAAAACGTTCCAAAAATCAAAATCAATGCAGAAATTTGTAAATCAACAAAGTTTGTATTTTCTATCTATCTCTTATCGCTTAACCATTCCAGTTATTATATATACATAGATACTCCCATATAAAATAATGTGCATTTATAAAGTACAAAAACCGATAAAAAAATATATATAGTTTTCAATCGTAAAGTGCAAGAGATAGATGCTAAATAGGAGGAAAATTTAAAACATACCTTTGATTCCGACATCCATACTGCTCCGCTCTGTTGCAGATCGATGGCTTCTCTTAATTTTCTATACCATGAATCAGTCTCATTTAGAGCGATTGTTGTGCTGAAAATATGAGACCAGACTCTTTCCAATTTTTGACATTGTTCTAAAAGTTTTTTTGAGCTTTTATGCGCCGATTTAGGAACGCCTTGCCGTAACTGTTTTATAACGTGTTTAGTGTCTGTTTTCAAAAATATAACAACAGGATAAAATTGAGCATAATTAAGACGATCAACGGCATTTGGAGTTATGTCTAAAAGAGCATGTTTTCCACGATCCATAATATCACGTATGTTTGATAAACGAACAATTTTGCATTTTGAATTTGATTTATCATCATCTTGTAAAGGCGCTGTAAATTTATCAGGAAAATCTTTGGTCAATTTTTCACGAGCTATATCAGAAACTGGTCCAAACAAGACAACTGGACGAACAAAGCCTGGATGTCGCAGCACAACGCGTTCATATGCTGGGAATTTTGATATTGAATCTGAAAAAACAACATCATCCCAATTTTCACGTGATAGGCTTTTGGATCTGCGATGAGTTGATCTGTTGAAGGATATTAATTTAAGGATTGAAGATTAATAAATAGATTAGAGTAACAGTTGACGTACCTTCGCCTCCTAAAGAAATTGCCTCGTGATTCAGAAGCATTCATTTCTTTCTTTGTAGCATTAAATTGTGCGGTTGCTAATTCCTCCGCTCTTGATTTGTTCGGTATTACACCTCTTTGCATCTCTTGATGACCCCGACCAATTTTTAGCACCTGCCATGATCCAACAACACCATTATGTAAAGTATCAATTACTCTGAAAACGTCTCCGGCTTTAAATGCCATTTCACCTTTTGAAGGATTTTCACAATGGAAGTGGGTTTTTATATGAAACGAGTCTCCTCGCTGATTTGCCACGGCTTCCTCATACTCTTCCTTGCAATGCTGTACTATAAGATCAATGCGGTCTTGCAAACTCAATAGAAATAGAACAGCCTCTTCTCTCGTTACACCGTGCATGTCCATATCATTCACCTTTAAAATTTTATCACCAGGAGTTAATCCCTGCAACGATGCAGGACTTCCAGGCTGTACGGCAGTCACAAATATACCAGCTTCATTGCCACCAGTCAAGCGAATTCCCACGCTGCCTTCCTTCTGGAACGATATAAATCGAGGCTCGGCTGATTGTCGTGAACGTTGTAAAGGATCATCTTCATACAGCTGCCTTCTAGAACTATAAAAATCTTCACCTCTGGGCGGCGGTGGTCGTGGAGGCTCATCTGGTCTACGTGGTGTTGCATTTGGCGGTGTGCTTGGTCTGTCTAATTGCGATAACGATACATCCATTAATGGTCCGCGAGACCTTCCCCTTGGTGTTAAATTACTTTTTTCATCGCCTAGAGCTGGAACACTTCCGCCTCTTGTTGGTGGTTGAACGTAAAGATTTTGTGATGAATAATTTGCTCCACCACTTAAATATGGATCCTCTATATTATTACTGCATCCGGATACTTGTTGAGCATGCGAATAGACATTCGATTGCACTCCGGAATTATTTAAGGTATTGTTGACGTTTGAAGGCTGATTTGTAATATCTCTTAGTACTACTAGATTAAGGCGCTCTTTACATCCATCGATAATCTTTTTCGCTTCCTTCATGCTCATTGAATCATTGCAATTTGTATTATGTATCCTTGTGACTATATCTCCTTCTTGTAATGAATATCCGTTGGCAGTGAGTTGGTCTCGTGCTTTAGATGAAATTTCCTACAAATTAAAAGTTCTGAAGTAATTCTTCTAAAATCAACGAAAAATATTTACCTTAATAAAGAGGCGACATCCTAGAACTATACCGAAATCCTCTTTTTTACTAGCTTTTGTTAGAACTACTTTAATTGGTTGGGCAGGTGCTGCAAGTGGTGGTGGCACAACAGGAGGACCTACACCGGCTGTTGGCGTATTTATTATAGCTCCACCACCTGCTAATCCAGCTGAACTTAAACTATGAGAGTGCTGATGGATCGATGGAATAATTGGATTAGGTACACGTCTTTTTACAACGAGTGTAACGGTATTGCCACTATCACGAAGTACTTGAACTGCTGTTGCATATTCAACATTTTCGAGACTTACACCGTTTACAGATATGATCCGATCGTTTACTCTGTAATTAAAAATGTTTAAATGTTTTATTGGATATTGATTTAAAACAAAGTGAAGATAAATTAATAAAAGTAAAGATATCAGAACGATAACCTATAAAGAAGTGTGGGGATATGAATTAGATAGAAATTAGTAAGTAGCCCTAACGTGGGGACCTACCGATAAACTACAACTAGAGGGGCATTATGTCTATTATCTTCTGTGGGTAAAGTCTTGTCCCACATTTTTTATCTAGGATAAGAGAAGCAGTAGACCGAACGCTTAGAAGACAGCAGGATGAATTCAGAAAGGGCCGCTCCTGCATAGATCTTATTAACACCTTGAGAATCATAGTGGAGGAGTTTACTGCCTTACAACTCCCCCTATACCTTATTTTTATAGACTATGAGTAAGCTTTCGATTTCGTTAATAGGAGTTATATGGCAAAAAAAAACTTATGCAAGAGAAGTAAAGCCATGAGATCGAAGGATTGAAAAAGTCCCAACCTAGTAGGGAATTTTGGACACCCGACACATGATCAGATCTTCTCATATGAAAAATGAACCTAAGGCAATCATTAAATGCCACCTTAAGACGCTGACGGAAATATATACCAGCGAGCCATAAAGGAAATGAGGGACAGCGAGAGATTTGATAAGTTTGACTCGAATAGGTGAGTATAACAGACTGGCATGTAGCCACAGAGACCAGCAATTAAACATGATTGCAGCAGGAGACTTTGGAATTGAAAACAATACCAAGGTTTTTGGCACAGTCGACGATTGGAAGAGGAACATTATTAAGTAAAGTAAGGTACTTGCGATTTAATTGGACTTAATTAAAGGAAATAACTAGAACTCCTTTCATTTATTTGAGACAAAGTGTTATTGAGTTCAGAGACACAGAATTCAATCTGATTAGGAGGACAAGAGATATTAGCTGGAGATCATCAGCATATAGATTAAAAGAGCAGCGACGGATAACGGAGGGAAGATCATTAACATATAGAGAGAAAAGCAAAGGACAAAGAACCAAACCCTGAGGTACACCTGCAGGCACACTTAGGAAAGATGATGTATCATTATTATGTCGAACACACTGAGATTTATTAGGGAGAAGAGAAGAAGACGAACAGAAGAAGAGGAAAAGTGATATCGTTGGCTAAGTTTTTGGAGCAGATGCGAGTGAACCACAGGTCGAATGCTTTGGAGAAATATAGGAGAACTAGTATTGCAATATCGCCTTGGTCAAGGGCGAGGAGAAATTCCATTATCCAAAGCCATTGGACGAAATGGAAAACAATATTCCAAGAATTTCAAGTGAGTCAACACAACGAAAATTAAAACCATCAGAACATAGAGAGTTGGAAGAAGGGCGAAGCCAGTGCGAAATTAGGAGGAGGTTGAATGAAAGATGCATTGAGTGAGTGTACATCAACATCAAAAGAGTTAAGCTCAGAGGTGTGAATGCCTAGAGAACGAAGGTTAGACCAAAGTTAGTGGACAGAGCAGGATAAAGTTTATGGGAGTAAAATCAGATGTTTCCGGCCTATGTCCCACGAGAGGTTAAAGGAGCATAAAGAAGAAGAGAGATCTGCGGAACAGTTCTTTTAACGATAAACTATAAAGAAGTACTGGGATATGAATAAGATTAAATTAATAAGTGGCTAACCCAGCCTTAAATTTTAATTAAAATCACTTTTGGAATTTCAATGTGATAAGTAGTGTGACCAAAGATTATTTCTAGTGCCGTGAGGTCACAATGCTTTATTATCTTTCGCACAGTAATTATTTAATGCAGATTGGTTTCATTTATCCGCTACCGATAGTGGTAGAAGGAAGCACACGCTCTGTGTTTCTGCATTCATTGGTTATTTACAATCTTTTTTAATAGTTCGTATGGAATTCTGTACACCTATGCTATACAATAAAGAAGGAAAGCCGGCTTTAGGATAAAAGGTATGCTGTTGCTGGAAATACCAAAATATCCATATCTACTGGAGAATGAATGTCCGGATATTACTGGTTATTCGACTTTTAAAACCATGAAAAATTAAAAAGAAATATAATAATAACTTCTACCATATGACAGCACTAGACAATAAAAATAAACAATCGTTTAAAATATGCGCCATGCTCTCGACCTCTCACTGACAACAAGACATGTTTTTCTACTTGTTTTTGCTTCGTTTGCATATATTTTTGTGTTCTTTTATTTGATTTTTACATCATCGAAAGATTGTTAACAAGTGACTCACGTTTCAACTAAAAGCATCTTTAAAAAAAAATTTGCCGACGACTAAAAGCTGCAAAGAAGAAAAAACATATTGAAGCAAAAATCAAATAACTTACTGTAGACGATCTTCAGCTGGACCACCTTTGAGGACATCACTGACTGCTATTGATGGATCACCGTTGGCAAAGTGGGGATTATCACGTCCACCGGAAACTGCAATACCAAATCCATAACCAGGAACTCTGGTTACTGAAACTGTATGATATTCCCATGATGTTCTGTCACCCTAAAAAAAAGAGAAAAAGAAAGTTGATAAATAATTACACAAAAATATTAAATACACAATCTTAAACAGCTCTACACAAAGGGCATCGG
Source organism: Thereva nobilitata (assembly GCA_963855945.1). Taxonomy (NCBI): domain Eukaryota; kingdom Metazoa; phylum Arthropoda; class Insecta; order Diptera; family Therevidae; genus Thereva; species Thereva nobilitata. Next base: position 191,261,767 of record OY979695.1, on the reverse strand, counting down.
AAATGTTATCAGCTGGGAATCGTGGTCTGTTGGGGCTTATATTATAGTCTAGTGCCCACTCAGTTCATTTATGACCATAAAACAAACGCGTAGGTGAAACATATCGAATTAATACGATAGTATCGAAACGTTTTCATTGAACTCCAGCAACAATCTGACTCCGTATAGTTTTGTGTTAAGAAAGATTCCATTCAGCAGTCTCTATTGTGATTGCGCTTACCCGGAGGTTATTAAGGCGAAAATTTTGAAATTTCATAACTCTGCTTGAAGATTTCAGAAACGTAGATGGGTGCACATCCTCTCAGATTTGCATCGAATGGACGTAATCAAACTAAATTACGACCAGCAGGGAGCACCATAATTCGATTTGATAACATCGCGGACTTCTTAATGACCGGCTTCGGATGGTACACACTCGACGCGTATCTCGAATGTCTCCAGACCGTCCAGGCTGGACTCTTAAACAATTCACTTTCTTAAGTTTCAAGCACTTCACTAGATTCTAAATCGGGATTGTGGTGTGTCGTTTTTTTTTGTTGATTTTTAAAATTTAATCTTTATTTCTTAAGTATATTATCCGTGTCTTCGCATGTCTTCTTGTCGAGACGACGTGCATAATACCGAGTACAAATTAAGATACAAACGCGACGAACAGAAGTGCATCATCCGAGACCAGTTTTAAGACTGGATGGAAAATGAGATTCATGCTTGGATGTGGAGAGGAAAGCTTCAAGCACAGTTGGACAGATCGCACTTTGTATATTTCGAGATTCAGAGTTTAGGCTCTGATCTTGAGACTGGGGCACTTAGGAATTTGGTGCTGAGTGCGCTTTTATGACTTATATGAACACAAAATCTATCAGATTCCCTAGATTCAGTTAATAAACATAGAGAATCAAGCCTCAGGTCGCCAATTCTTGTACGACTAAATTGGCTTCGAGCAGAATTTCAGTTCTGTGATGTGCGATTATGCCGACACGCTCCTTTGTGACGTCGCACCGTCATTCATCTGAAAGATGGCTTAAGATTAGGATGGAATTTCCTTGCGAGATATTAAACAGTCAAAATCAGAAAAAATTGACATGTCCGTGATTAAAATAAAAAGTGTTTTGTTTAAAATTTCAGAACTTGTAAATCGAGTTGTTTATTTGCATTTGTGATAGCGGCGGCGAGTTAAAGAATGAGTAATTTTCTGACTAATTCTTGCTTAAAATCTTTTATAAGTATGAAAAAAAGAATTTATTGCATAAGGTGTAAAATATTCCTTCATTCATGATAGTGCTAATATTTTTAACAGTCGAAGATTCAAATATGACTTTGTCACTTAGTACCGAATTAAATTTCAAACTTTTTTGTTATCAATGGATTGTTTCAGAAACAAATTAAAATTGTTAAGTCCTAAATCAAGTAAATAAGGGAACTAAGAAATTCCTTTCCAAATCTCACGAATTTGTTCACAGGCATACAGTAGCCGTGTTCCTTTTCTACTTTTAAGTACTCGGGAGTAAAAAATTAAAGGAACGCAAAATTTGTCGATTTGAATAAAATCTATGAATTGTCTGTGAGAGCAGGAGTAGTTCCTAGTAAATACGAGTAAAAAAGAGCAGAAAAGGAACACGGCTAATATTGGTTCTGGCCTGTGAAGGATTATTTGTGATTTTGAATGAAACTGTTCATTTGTCTTAAAGCTTCCCTTGCAATGTTTACGAATGTTGGGAATTAATATAGATGCTTGAACCTGGTTTGTATAAAGCCCGCCTCACACGATCGTACCATGTACCATGCAATGGTTTTTTTCTCCAATTCATATTTGTGTACTTGTTGCGCTGCGCGCTGTGATGCCTCCTACACAATGACGATTGCAACTGATGCTAGGCTCTGATCTGTTGATAGTTCCTGGGAAACATGAAGTCGAAGTCGAGTCTACCGATAATCATGAAATAACTACATGAAAACTTTGGTTAGTAGCCAAATACACCAATACACACATTGGTTAGTAGCCAAATACACCAAGCTCGAAAAATAGAACTGGTGGTACATTTGAAATGAAGGATGCGATAGCTTGCTGATCTAGCACAGGTATCCAGCGCGATTCCTAACATGGTATTGATTTGAGGTAAGCTTAAGTCACCCAAAATTCTAGTTAACTTTTTTTAAAGTCATATTGGTTTGTTTAGAAGCAAATCACGGCATTTTTGCTTTGTGTTATCGTATCCGATTGTTTCCATTTCCTTGACTCGTTACAAGATGTTGAAAAACAGGTTCGTATCTGTAATCTTTATTATCCACTGTTAATTCATGAGGTGTCCAAATTCCAATTCTGTTTCTTTCACTAATTGGTTTCAAATTGTTTTGCACTGTTGTTTCATTAATAGTTCATCTTGGATTACTTTTGACCAAAATGTTCACCGTCGTTTCCATTTGTTTATCGTAGTATAAGAGATACTGCAGACCGACTCTGTCGCATTAGTAGTATTCATATCATTATTGGAAATAAAGTGATGTCTGATATACGCTTCCTCATGAGCTTTGGCTGTCTGAGGGTTAACGGAAAATTATGCTTATGTCCTAAAAAATAAAGTTAATTATTATCATTAAAAAGAGAACAAATTACAAAAAAGAGCATATTCCAGAATCGACTGACCCCAAAGTCAAACTTAATGATTGTTTTCTTTCTAGACCCTCTAGAATTAAGCAGAAGATGCCGCTTATCTATGAAGAAATATGCCATCCTTATTTATTTAATGAGGGCAATGTTTGAGAAAAAGATTTTGATTAAAAGAAAATAAAGAGCGAGAGAAATAAAAGAGTCTAGCTTGTTCCTCATCATATATGATGATACAAACGTTCCGAGGTGCCAACTTCAATTCGGCTCACTATCTTGTTAGTTTCCGAGAGAACAGTACGCCGCAGAAAAGTTTTATATCTGCGAATCAAGCTCGAATTAACACGGTTTCCTATAAAATCTACGAAACGGCCGGCCATGAGTAAAAACTACCTCTCCCTGATAGAAGGGTAAGTCCTGGAGACGAATTGCCAGGTATCAATGAGGGTTGCACACGCCTTCCGCCTGCCATGTCGTTGGTCAGTCAAGTCATGGTGCAAGAAGTAAGCTTAATACGGGAAATTGAATAGGCTTGAGGTTATAAGGAATTAGGAAGTGACGATAAATCCCGCGTTTAAACTCTTGGATGTTGTACGAATTCGATTTACGATTTTTGATGCATGTTAGCTGGCTTATAAGCGTAAGAATGGTAAGTTCAAGCAATGCAGCAGTCTCTAGGGCACGAGAAGAAGAAAGCAAAGACCTTAGCAAGAAAGAAAAAACAGGAGCAAAAAGAAGCCTAAAAAGAAGAAACTTGTATATGAAGAAGAACTGTATACAGAAGAAGCCCGCACCAAGTCGACGATATGATGCGATTCACAACTTTCAGCACTTACTGCAAGAACAGAGGGGACATTCTCATCCGTGATCTGATCTAATCACCAGAAGGGGCATCTTGAAGCGATACGAGAAGCGCTTACATAGTTCATTAAATGCGAGCTAACACAGGATTTGGGACTCCACCAAAAGCATTTTTGATACCTTAGTCTTATTCGAGAGGAAAGTCCTTCTAGGAGCTATTGGCCCCTTATGTAAAGGAGAACAATTCTGAAACTCGACAATGACGAGATCTACGAGTGCTATTAGCTGTGCTCCTCATGCCTATGTTGAGAAGTAGGAACGAGTAGAAGCCAGCAGCTTGCGAGAACTTTGCTCGAATTTTGGAACACAGCTATTGTGACATAGACATCATGAAAAAAAATAAAGATCGGTAGGCTCCAGTAGGAAGAACATCTAGGTCATATGAGTGAAGAGGAATCTGTTCGGAAAGTCTTTTGCTGTAGGATTTATGGGATTCGATAAAGAGGTAGACCAAATCTCCGTTGGAAAGATGGCGTTAACAAGGACGCGTAGAAATTAGAGGTGCCAAACTGGATGATATCGGCTCGGAATAGAGATCGGTCGAGAGGGCAGTTGAAGCAGTAAGTAAAACTGACAAAATAAGTGTACTTACATTTCACACACAACTGTTCAATTTTTACGTGCGTCACTGTTGCACATATAAAGCGACCGTGCAAACCAGAACGACACACTCATCAGGATGGATTTATTTACAATTTCATACTTTTCCCTAGTGGAGTCTCAGAATTTTAAATAGATCCCTGAAAAGACTTCTGACCCCTACACTCTGCAGCCCCCTCACCTTTGCGTGCAGATGAAACACACAGTTGCAGTGACCTAGTCGAACCCCTTTTATTTTGTTGCGAATTACTTCGCATAAAAGATTCCATTTCGTGCAAATGTGTGTATATATAGCAGGACTACATATACCTTCCATAAGTCCACTTTAATAACTTCATTTCAGCCCTAACAGAATTCTTTTATGCTCAGCTGCATTTTATGGTGGAATTTTTGATCAGTTATTGAAGTCCCAAGGGAAAGAAGTCGCAATGTTAGAGAAGAACTAGGAACGCCCTAAATCTTACTTATGTGGCTTAGGTTCGCGAAGATGTTTGCAGAACCCAAATTTTAATTTATTTTAGTGAGGATGCACAAAAACAAGTTTGAAGCTATGTAAACTGAAAGGCATAGTGCAGGACCGTAGCCGCATATTGAAGGAATGTTTTTATTATTTATATCCGAAAATGCTAAGAGTCGTTTTTCATCATTCTTCCGTTTTTCTCCTTAAATTACTCGTCAAGACTTGAATGTCTCTGCCTTCTCATAATATTTTAAGTGTTTTGGATTTCTTAAAGTAGGCAGCAGATGTTTTGAAATTCGGCACGACCTCTTAAATGCGGCGAAGGTTGTAGTTGTGGGGGAGGCCGACAGAGTGTGTTCCGTGTCATTAAAAATTAAATGAGGAGCAAGTAGCACTGAACGCTAGCGCTGCTTTAATGTCTGCCTTTCAGAGTCAATCGGTGAAATTTAAAATGGGTTTTATGCACGGCACCGAGTTTAAAAACAAACAATGCATCTGCGTAATTGTAGTTGTAACGAGGATTGTTTACGAATGAGGAAAACGACAAAAGGGGAGTGTGTGGTGAATAGCTTCTCCAATTATTATTTAGAATGACATGGAAATATGAGAGAGTTGCAATTTATTACTTTAATAGCACAATGAATAATTGCACGTTTTCCAATAATCAGAGGTGTACGGCCACTCTATTTGCATACAAAGAAAATCTATCAAAGAATAAAAAATAAAAACATTTAAGATTCTTCAGGCGTAAGTGTTCTGTGCTGCTGGTGATTTGCATATAGGCTTTAGTAGGTAGAAACGATTTGTTTTAACATAGGTTCATAAAATTTAGAAGTGCGACATGCATAACAAATTGACTTCTATGGCCATTGATTTTCCTGATAAACTGACACTTTTAAAGTGTTTGGCAAGGTTAAAAATAACTGAGCGCCGCCTTTAATGTTTGTTAGATCATTACGAAAAAAAAATAATCTGAAATTCCAATCTTATTTCTTCTGTATTATTTATTTTATTTGAAGTAGGTGCAGGTATGCAAGGGTCATACGCTTGATGGATTAAGAAAAGGTCCGTCAATGCAGACTGCTTTTTTTTGTGTGAGGGGCTGCAATATAAAGGCCTAAGACCTAATAATAATAATAGTGGACTATTTCGAGGGTTAGCGAACCGGACAACTTTTTGCGAGTCTCGTGATGCGATGTCGACGGCACACGGTGTTGCAAAGCGTTAGTACTAAGGGCCTGTGTGAATTCTATGACTAAAATTTAGTGTCGATAATACAGTATTTAGTCTTTTGGCGAGTAGACTAAATTTTTCGACAGTTGACTAAATTGTTGTTATGGTTACAATTTAAATATTTGAATAACTGACAGAATTTAGTCATCAAAAGAATTCACACAGCAATTCCCTACATTATCCACAAAAACTGCAAAATTTAGTTTAGTCATCAATTTAGTTACTATTCGCACAGGCCCTAAGTATCTAGGTAAGTACTACCTGCGCCCAATGCTGCCTGACTTTGATTATTGAATGAGAACAAGTTTGTTCAGTGTCCTAATGTCACGTCAAAATTATATAGTAACCATAAATTCACGATCATCATTTTGGGCTCATAAGTGCTTTTAGTTTTTTCACTGGAGAAAAGCTTATACAAAGGCTCTGTCCATCCGTGAACCAATTTATCCGAAACTACTGGTGCAGCAAAAGACATGTGCTATATCTCAAATTGTAGGATAGGCGACCTAAACTGACAGAATGGTCCGGACGTTCCAGTCGGAAGTAGACTTAACGCCAAAACAGAAAATTCTGTTCGAAAATGAAAACTGCAGACATTGAATCAAGTCAGAGTCACATAAGCATAAGTAATGATATTATCTACTTTTGTAGTGCAGATCTGTCATATTTATTGCGCGTGGAAAACTCGATATTTTGAGCGAATTTGCCTACCTTATCTTCTATGTTCTTCAAAATATTACTTTAACCCTTCAAATCGGAGTTCTAGTAGAAGCTGCGATTGCTTTGCTGTGCTAATTTTGACAGATTTATGGTACATCAAGAAAACTGAAAATTTCGATAATTCAGGGCATTTTTTATTTGCCTTCACGTTTAACATGTCTGTCAATTGGATTTTTATGATGTTTGGTTTTATTACCCTTTTATTACCTTCGGTAATTGCCACGTTTTGTAAAAAATTTCATCACATTTCCCTAGAATAAATCGAACACTTAGAAATTTAATAATTAGAAATAAAAGTACTTTGAATAATGTTATAGGAGAATGTAATAATATTTCTGACAGAACATGATTATTACCGGGGGTAATAAAACGGTACTAAAACCAAACATTATAAAAATGCAATTGACAGGCACATTTAATTAAACACATTCATAAGCCAGTTTGAAATCGTTATTTAACTTGAAAGCATGTCGTGAAACGGCATAATTAGTGCCGAGTTCTTTGGGACAAGAATCCACTTGTTTCGTTACACTCGTAAAATTGCCCTAAGTGCAAAACATTTATTTTGAAACTTATTTGTGGCGTTTTTATTGTCTTGAAAATTCGGATAAAGAGTGAGGTATTTATACATAGATTGAATTTTTATTGTTTTTGGGCATGCACAAGCGTTCCAATGAAACTGAAAACATAAAACGGATGAATATGAGATGTTAAAAATGGCTGATTATGTCAAGTGCAGAACACTGAGTTAGATTCTTCTCTGCAATTTTCTTGTATTCGTGGTCGTTTTGATCCTAAGCAAAGTGATCCATAGGACCAAACCTGAACTAGCCTGGACCTGCTAACGTGCTCTTCATGAACTAGGTATTCTCAATAAAGTTACTCTTGTTGGGGCAAGGATCATCGAGGCTTCACCGGCAAGGACAAGGCGGACAACCTGTTCATAAAGGGTATTCAGCTGTTCGAAACTAGCTATTAGAACACCCACAACCTCTCCGAACACTGAAGAGCTCCGGCTGGTTTGGCCAACTCAAATTCATTTCTTTCTGTAGTGTCTCAATGGAATGTGGCTTGAGAATTGTTGGTCTATTGGAAGCTTAGTGTGAAGAATAGAAGAAAGCAGAACAGATTCGGAGGGGTCGGGGCTGATAGAGCTGACAGCGATGGAAGACAGTAACTGCGGAAGATTGCTCCACCGTTCTATTAACATTCTTGTCGTGTCTGGTTTTACACTTTGTACACCCACGCTAAGGCGATTTTCCAAGTCACAGTCCAAATAAACGATTTGTATGCAAGCATAATGAAAGATGTCTAGGATGAAGCCAGGGCTGCTGGCTGAAAGAGGATCTCATGTCTCTTATGCTTGTTAGGCAAGTTCGGTCATGCTATCGCAGATCCTCAAACAGAACTGAAGCTTAGGATGTTCCGAGATGGATCAGCTGTTAGATTCACACCCTCCACTGAGATAAAAGGATAGTCAGTGCAGTTTTCATTAGAGGTAAGATGCACAGGCACGAAAATCTAAAAATGTGTCTCCTAGAGGTATGCACGCCTCTGTTACAGATATGAATGTGCATATATTCATAATCGACCATTCCAAACGCGAGTGTCGTTCTTCCAAGTGGTCCCCCAACTAAGTACTAACCACGTCCAATGCTGCTTGACCTACGCAATCGAACGAGAACGGTATACTGAGTATGCTAATGGCACCCATTATGGCCACCAAGACAATTGCCCGTTTTCTTCGTCCTTTAAAATTTTTTAAACCCCCAATTTTGATTCCCTTAGTCTAGAAAACGAGTGAGCGCATTCCGGGCGAGTCTTATTTTTACTCGGGTAGATCGTTTATAAATATTAAGAAAAAATCGGGTGATCGAATTGACCCCTTACGACACCAGCAGATATGGTTTAGTTAGGGATTGTTGGAATCATCTTTTTTCGGGATAGCCTGAACATGATCTTGTTCCAAAGAGTTAGGATAAACTCCGGAGAAGTATGTCAGGGCATAGAGTAGCTAATGGAAAATCAGGAAAAAAGTTTATTCCCATTTCCTAAGCTTTGGAAAAAACCTTCATAGTATATACTGCGGATTAACTTGGAATATTGCTCAAATCGCTGTAAGATCGTACGATTAATTTGATGAGCTTTAATAACGCCCGATTCGTTATTTTTCCTTCCTTAATAACAAAACAAATATTAGCTGGCTCTAATGTTATTTATCCTTGGCAGCACGAATGACTGCGTTTGAAATTTGCATTCTATATCTTATCGTTTGTTGAAATAATTCATTGAAATTAAACGAGTGAAACCTAAGCCGTTACGGAATTACGTAACTAGTCGTAATTACTAGTAGTTTTATCTGCATAACCTCAGAATCGATTTGGTCAATTGCATTTAATATTACACTCACGTTTTCAATTTACAACTTTGGTTACAGATGAAGTTCTCATTTCACACGACCACTCAATTACTCGATTTAAAATGAAGCGATTACGGTTTCCAATCCTACAACTCTTAACGACAAACCACTCTTAAGTTTTCGCAAATTATGTACATAATTGTCGAGATAAATTTAACTGGTTCATTAAAAATCGCCGTGTACATTTTAATAAGGTATTTTTTGGGAGGAAAAACACAGGCATTTCAGGTAACTCAGTGATGCATCTTTGATACTGAAACCGGACATACCTGGAATTCCAATCCCTTTACGATTTATTTCTTTAATTCCAGCATTTAACAAAGAACTCTGTCCGTCACCGACTCATCCTTGCGTTAGCTCCCCCGGATGCCGACGACGTCGAAAACATTCCTTAGCATTGCCCAAAAGAAAACGAAAAGAATTCTTAGAGAACAGCGATTACCAATCATGAGTCAAAGCAAGCAACCACCTGCAGCAGCAGGGGATTGCCTGAGGAGGTGATCGTAGGTGTTCCGCTCTCAAGCTCACCTGAATGAACTGAATGAACATTAGTGAACCGTGAACATAGCAACCAGCAAAAAAATAATTGCAGTCGATCGTGATGAAATCGACGAAAAATTTGCGATTTAATTTTTTTTTTTACTTGTGTGTGTGTGTTATTATTGAAGAAAACGAATCCATTCCAGTTTCTACCGAGATGTTTACAAGCAGAGCTCCGCTAAACGTAGTTAGGGAATTTATCAGCGGATTGGATAACGACACTCGTGTGGCAAAGTTGGTTGCGTTATCCGATAATAACTTGTTTACGTTTAATTTTAGCTGACGAACAGCAGCTAAGTGGCCTGCCTCTGGCCGAGCCACATTTGTTTATACTCCATTAAAGAAGTTTTGTTGGTGGGAAAGTCACGTAACTCGACTCGAGAAAAATCGTAAACGACGTAAATAATCAAAAGCAAGTTTTATGCAAATACTTGTCGTAGTCGTCGTCGTCGTCGCTTGAAATGGAACTTGAAAATAGAACTTGTCACACATGGGTGTGCCTCTTTTGTTAAGAATATCCACTTAATACCCGGGCATATACTATACAAAGAAACACCTGTTTTAAAGGCGACGCGATATATTCTTCTATTCACATACCTGAATGATAAGAAATTGTGTTGACAAATAATGAAAAGTAGGACAGAAAAAAGAGAGAAGAAAAAAGTCATTTACTAGAGTCGAACGCCGCAGAAACTGGTTCACGAAAGATTTAAATGCAGCCAAGAAATGAGGCGAGAAACTTTCGTTGAGTGATTTTCACTTCTCTCCGCAGATTTATTTATTTATTTATCATTCATTCAACGACGACAGATAAATTTCGTGGAAAATAAAAAAAAAAAAGAGAAACAAAATGAGCACAAAATCATTCATGAATTTTGTGGGAAAATTTATTTTTATGGCGTATATTTCTTTTGAGAGCGGGGGAAATTGGGTGAAGGAAATAACACTAAAAAGTTTACTAAAGACTCAATAAAGCTGAGGATGATTAAGGTAATCACCGAGGACAGGTAACCACAGTGATGCTTTTGAGATTTGAATATAACATTTAAAAATAAAATTAGTTGAATTAGTAATAGTGTTTTAATGTAATTTGTTTTTACGATGCTGGCGGAAAATCTTCGTAAGATTTATACTGCATAAGATTTGCACTTGATAGCGTGTGGGATCCCTGCCCACTAAAAAGCCAACCCCATATTGAAATTAGTGTTGTTAATTAAACAAACATTCTTTTTTTGTCTTTAATCTATGTCATGTTATTTAAGATAATATTAATTCTGAGGTACCATAGTTTAGTCTACAATATTATTATGAACATAAAAGGTTTCATTGACTCGTTTAAGTCTGCCTACGAAGATTGGCTATCAAATCATTTTCGTGACATCGGGATTTTGTTGCTTTTTTGAACGATTGTCGTGCTTGGATGCAATTTTAATCATTTTATGTCTTTAGATACTGATGAACGTCGTTATTACGAATGTTTCAAGCAACACTACTGTATCTTCTACAAAAGTACTGATTTTCACATTATTCACGACAAGGCGAGCCATATAAAAGATTCGCCCTAATATGCCCACTTTAGATACTGCGGCCATCAACGTCAATTACGATAATCTATAATCGGGATTTTATCATAAACATCAACCTAGATTATCTCAGATTAAACCCTAAAATCACGAAATCCGAAATATTAAAAATAACAAATTCGATAGCTTTTTCAATGCTGTAGTTTCAAGTGTCACGACAGCGTATCATGTATAGCTTTGAAAGATTTTACTTTGCATACATGTCAGTGTTTATAATGTTGGAGTGAGTTTTACGCTGAACTTAAGATTTACATCAAAGTATAAAGAGCTATGAGAGATCCATACTCGAAAAAGAGGATAAGTCCAGATAAAAAATGCCTCGGCAACTCTGCTGCCTTCCTGGTAATAGAAGGCATTGTCAATAACATCAGCACTGAGGCCATCCCGGTGGCCCTGGGGGAATTTGGGATCCATTAACGAATGGTTGAACCGTTAAACCGTAATAGGCAGAACTGATGTCTTTCACCAATAGAACTTCAGTCCACCAACAATTATTGGAAGCACTGGGTCTATCTCAATCGGTCTTCTCCAGTACACCTATGCCGAGTGGTAATCCTTGCAAAAGAATATTACTAATCAACAAACAGAGTAACAGGGCTTAGTGTACAGCTCCCCCATAGGCAATGAATGCCTTTTCTACAAGTGCGATTACAAAACAGTGCCCTCTAAATGACTTGATCTTACAGGAATTATAATACACGTGCTCTACCTTAAGATTACTCAAGAGTCTATGGTGTAACATAATCTTAACCCTACAAAACTATGCAACGGCACCAGGCAGCTGTTGAGAACTCTTTACAAACACATGTATAATCAAAGCCAAGAATATGACAGGTGTGAATCAATAAAAACCTGTCCTCATCCCTCGAATTCCTCTGATTCCTTCGCACTACCAGTCTGCAAATTTCCGTGAAGGTTTTGCTAGGCTATGAGGCACGAGAGCAGAATTTGAAAGTGCCTGGCGTGGATCTAAGAATGGACTGTTTCTCCTGTGGCAAGATGTGGGGTACTCCAGAGCTGGTTCATCTGACATTCTGGTCATCCTTTAGCCAAAGAGAAAAATAAGGAATGTTGTATACAGGAAAGTCCTAAAAAATTAATATCTTGAAGAAATGGAAGGACAAAAGGTAACCAATAATGTGTTTCTACCCGTAGGGGATCTCTGTAAAACAGGGAAAAAGTGATCGACTACCGTCCCAGAGGTTCGAGGTTCGATTACAGGCAGTGCCATGATACTTCGTCTTATCACTTATTCTACCGTGATAAAAGTGCTTTTTACTTATTTTCCCTCTCTACCCTCCTCTTATAAGCATACTAAGCGAAGAAGCCAAATTCTTTTCGATTGCCGAATTCTTTCTTGGTGGCCAATTGTGAAGGATCCATAGGACGGCAGCAATAGGCGCAACAGGGGACTTGAGAACATGCCCCACGAATACCCTTGATGTTCTTTTGCGCCTACTCCCTTACGATTTTCACATAAAATACCTCGCCTCGTGCAGTGACCTTAAACTAAAAAAATCTGATGCTGTGACATCAAAATCGTTCGGTCATAGCAACATCTTGGATCTGCTACCGGAGGATATGGCTGTCACAACCACAGGCTAGGGATACGGAATCGGTACTCGATTCTTTACTCACATGAGTATTTTTGGTTTTCGATTCTACTTAAATCAGTACTCGATACTTTTAACTGAGTACTTTTACTCTATCAGTACTTATAGGGTGGAATCGAATAATGAATACAATTCGCATTCAAGGCCGATTTCAAGGTTACTGCAAGTTATCTTAGTTGTGAATAATTTCCTTATAAACGCTTTACACTGTATATTAAGGAGACTTTAGGGACATTTAAGGGCCTTAAACTCTTCTTAGTTGAGGCAGAAAATACATCCCAAACGCAAATTGGAGCTCTTTTACAGCACAGACATTTGTATACTTTACACTTTGTGTCACCAACGTGGAGAGAAATACATACAAATTTCTGTGCAATAAAGGTGCTCCAATTTGCGTTTTGCAATGTAAACGGGCAAATAGGTTTGAATTTATATCCCATCCTGACTAAAAAAACAAACTCGCGCGTTCTTAGGCTGAAACAGACACGCACAAAGTCAAAACGCCTGTATGGCACCCCAAACAGAGACACGATACGGCTGAGTAAAAATTCTGCTTTTCCAAATGCAGCCCGCTACAAGCCCAAGGCACAGAGTGCGCTCACACTTTTTTAGACTAAATAGAGCAAAATTGGGGCTTTACAAAATTGTATAAAACGGAAAAACGGGCAATAAACTCGGTGAGTATAAAGAGTGCCATTAAGTATACTCAGTAGATCGGTTCTCGTTCGATTGCGCAGGTCAAGCAGCATTGGACGTGGTTAGTACTTAGTTAGGGGACCGCTTGGTAAAGTGGCACTCGCGTTTGGAATGGTTTGGTATTACGAATACATTCATATCTGTAACAGAGGCGTGTATATCTCTAGCGGGTCCATTTCTACATTTTAGTGCATGTAGAGGAAGCGTGCATAATTCTGGCGGGCGCATTTTTAGAGTTTCGTGCATGAGAGTGTGCATACCCATGTGGCGGGCGCATTTGTTCGCTATGCGTGTTTTTACTCGAGATTTAAGCTACATAAGCATTTTTGTAATCTGTAGCAGCCGAAAATCGAGTAATTCACACCCTAAGGCAGTTCGAAGAAAAGTAAAAAAAGTACTCATCGATTCTCAAGGAATCGAGTACTTTTGAACGAGTAAAAAGTACTCATTGAGTAAATTTCTTTTGATTCTACTCAGGAGTATTAAATCGAATACTCTCCACCGATTCTGTATTCCTAGGCTACTTTACTCCTAGATTGACTTTCAGGAAGGACTTCTCCGTCGAAATACCCTCAAGAAGAGTGTGGAGAAGCGGAAATGTCTTAAAGAGGTTTGATTTGCGGATATTCACCGACGGCTCTAAAATATCAGAGTGGTAGGGTCTATTTAGAGACCAACTTCAGGTACACCCTAAAAGCTTTCTGCACTGCTGGCGTTCCTGGCTCGCTTCCAGAGAACTTAGTGAGGAGCGATACATAGCCTGACTTTCGTCTGGGTTCCCGAAAATAGAAAAATAGATCGGACTTAATAAGCCGACTACCTAACCGCTCGGAGATCCATTTTTGAGTGCAACCTGCTACCAGCCAGCCAAAGGTGAAGCACTGGAGACCTGTATTATCTCTAGGATGATTTGGCCCACTTACAACAAGGAAAGAACAATGGATCTTTAAAACAGGCCCGGAATGATGCCAAGCTGGATATTCCACACAACATCTGCTGCGTAGCTGCGGCGAGACAAACGAAAGAAAAACACTGCCAAAGCCAGGCAACGCATAGTAGGCAGTTACTTTCCCCAAGGCTTAAAAGATATCTCCAAGTCAGAGGTCAGAGCACTGATAAGCTTCCTAAACTCTACTGTTGAGTTTAGGGCCCATAGTTTTAGACATCTGTCGCAGTCGATCAAACAACCACACTAACTTGAGGTATTCTTGGTTGTGGTCGCCCTGGAGGCAGTGGTACACCTAATCTAACCCCTAACCTAACAGAGAAATACGTACTATATGAGTGCCCTAAGAAGAGAATGTGTTAAACCAATAGTTTCAACCCGAACAAAACAGTTTCTCTAAAAAGAGTCAATCTAGACCAATTTCAATCGCATTTTTGGAACGAAATCAAATTGACCGAGCCAAAAACAATTAATTTCGTCGCTTTAAAAAAAAGTAATTGTTTCAACATTTCGAAAAGTAATTCAATTAGTTCCGTGGCAGGAGTGATATGAGAAAAATTAAATTTCCAGTGACTCTGGAGTTTGGCACGCTTTCTGCACCCAAACAAAAGTTTTGAAAGTCACGAATGGCATTTTCTTCGGAGACGCTTTTATAGCTGCCTGCACACAACGTCCAGCGGCGACTTTTCCTACTTGTACAACAAAAAAACGGGAAAACAAACAGGAAAAATAATGCGGAAAACGATTTTCCGTATTAAGCCCTGGAAACTTTTCTTCGTGTCGCCTTTAAATTAAACATAGAGAAAAAAAACTGCTGAAGAATGCGTATCGATGACTAAGAAAACTTTTTACCTTTTGTGTGTTTTTTTGTCTTTTGTTGCCATTTTCTTACTTTCGAGTTTATTTTCATCGCGCCAAGAACGACGACTTTGAGGGGAAAGTGGGACTTGAAGGAGTGCTGCTCCGCTGCTGGCTGCTATATTGGAAAGATGCGAAAAATGTGTTTCGAATACGAAATGAATTCGTGCAGAGCTACATACTTACGTGGATATGAATAATGGACATTTATACACAATCTGTTATTGCCATTATGATTGTGGCGTGCCCATGGCGAAATGTATGGTTTCAGTGATAAAAACACTGACGTGATTTTTGAGCAACATTAGAGATTTCAGATAATGTTATGGTATGGCTTAAGTCTGTCTGAAAGGACCCATCTTGGGAATAGATGAGATTGTGAGGTGATAACTGCGCTAAAGTTTTTAAAAGTGTTCTTAAATTTTCTAGAGACAATATGAGGATTATTTTAAATTTGTTTTCTATTCACTATATTTACAGGACAGAGTATTTTTGACAATTGCCGTGTTTTTTTAATCTGTTCTATTCTGTTCTGTCCTGGAACATTAAAAAACGGCGGGGAAATTTTTATTTTTATTTACATATAAATTACGGATTTGGGCATTTTAATTTCTTCTAATATTGCATAAAGATCGGTCTTATTTATCTCTCCATTCATTTTTCTCGTTTTTCATTCAGTAAACAAAACATTTTACTTTATTTGTCAACTGTCAAGTTAAAAAACGAATGTAAGAAAAGGGAAATTTAAAATTTCCCTTTGTGTTGGATAGTGTTCTTGATAATTATCGGGGACAAGACTTTTGTATGGAAGCTGTTCTGTTCTGTGCTGGAACAGATTAAAAAACACCCCTAATGTGGCTAATCCTTTAAGGGGTGATTCCTAGATATATTTAGACTAAAGAAATTGTTCTAGAGAGGGGACTATCGACACTATCCACGAAGATCCGGGATGTTTACGAAATGACGTTTGGAACAGTTTTTAATTTACTTAAACTATAAAATATCTCCTATACTGATTATTATCGTAGAGCAACAATAATAATATTGCACGAATTCTATGCGCTCTTTTGCTGTGAAACGCTCGATGATTCATTTTACATGTGTCCAAATGACATATGTAAATGTAAAATTTCGACCTGCCATGTTTAATATGTCACAAAAGCCTACACGTACTTTTAGGACACGCGCTGTTCATAAAAAAATCCATAAAATGAAATGAACAACGATTTTACTGAACAATATCTAATAAAGAACGTACGCAATTTAAAATGTCTATCCATAGACGACATGTTTGGGTTAAACGCATAAAATTCCATATTTTATGCGACTATTGGCATTTATTTTCTATTAGAAGAAAAGAACGAAGGCGGCCTATTAAAGTAGACAAATTATACCGCTGTAATTATTGTAATTGTTATTGTTAAAACGTTTCTATAGAATTTTAAAAAGTGGGAATGGTTTGGATAAATGTTTAAATCAAAGTTGGTTGTTAAACGTTATTAAGTTATTACTAAAGCGTCAATGTTGAAACTGCTTTCATTAGTGATTGCAACATTTGTTCATTTCTGTTTTCTGTTTTGCTATTCCACAAATATCAGAAAGACGTTACCGGATTCCTATTCTCACAAGGAGAAATCATTTGAAACTTAGTCACGTATTCCCTCATATCATGACAATTTGCATAGAGATACACGATTCGGATTTTTGTACGTCTGAATGATTTCAACGGAATAGACACGTATTTACTAAATTGTTACAATGTTTCTATTTGTCGATTTCCTTAGAACTGTGGCGATTCCTCGACACCAATTGTAGATAGAATAAACGTCCCTTGCTATATTATATTGTTTTGAATCATGATAAACGAGGTTTTTATTTATGTGTTCTCGATAAAGCCTAGTATTGAGTTCGAGTGAAATAGTCGTGAACTGTCAAATTCCATACATTTTGGTCTCAGGTTTTCATGTCGATGAAAGTTTCTATAGCGAAATTTCACGACCGCAGTATTAAGTTCGGTTGTGAATGGAGAGATGAAAAACTCTTTCCGAGTAATAAAAGATGGCGCTAGCATAACTCGCCACTGTTTTCACTGCCGTTTTATTGACCGTGGCCATTTAATTGCCTATGAAATTTGACATTTTCAAGTGTAGTGTGAAACCAAAAAAAAGTGATTAATTAAAAGTTTTTAAAATGGAGGCAAAAATAAATAATAATCCGAAAAAAAAGAAAACAATGAATGCTTTCTGATAAAGAAAAAAAAAATTAAGAAATTTAGTTAAAAACCACTCTGCTATCTGACAAACGTTACACATAAAGGCAAGTTTCACACGGGCCAACAGCCAACCAACAAAAATCGACTGAAAACGTCGTTTGTTGAGAAGAGGGTGAGAGAGGACGAAGGGCTGGGCAGATTTTGTGAACCAACTCTTTCAGTGGATTTTCGAGTCAAATTTTTGACAGCTGGGAAGAAAAGAGAAAGAAATAGCAGAAAATAGCAGAAGGGAGAATAATTAAGATTAAAAACAACAACAATAAGCTAAAGCATTCTGACGTCAAGTTGGCTCATGTGAAAGCCCATACGACTTTCCATCGAATTTCAAAAGGGAATGAACGATGACAGCAGATTTTTGTTGGTTGGCTGTTGGCCCGTGTGAAACTGGTAAATTCCAACAAACGTCAAACATGAAGTCGACAAAATCTCCACGGCTACTTGTTCATGACCTTTTAATCAACCACGTTTCAAGCTAGTGAACAGTTTTCATTTCACTTAAACTCAGTTCTAGGCTTAAAAGAAAGACAAACCTTGTAAGGTAGAAAAATAATACGCATATCATACATATTTTTTCAATTTATTTCCTGTCACGTCCACTTGTCACTTTGATTTTTAGGTTGTGTCAAAGTCGGAATGCGACACCAGCACCGTAGCTGTCAGTGAAAAGTCGCCACATACCGCAAAGCCAATGCTCGCACCGCAATTGTCCGTTTATCTGTCACTAGATTTATTATCATGACATTTTCTCATTTTCATCTGTCTGTCACATCATCATCATCATCGCATTTTCATTTACCCCGAGAGAACCAGTCGAACAATCTCTCCAACCACAATGAGTGACAGTTTATTGCGGTTTGTTGATTGTCGGTGTAATCGGACTTTAGTTTTTGAAAATGCTGCTGGTTCGAACGTTACAGTGAATGAATTGCGCATGGAGAATATACAAGGAGACAAAACTCTTATGGGGGAAATGACAGGAAATGGATGGGTAGAAGAAACTAAACTTCTAGTTCATTTTTGGCCACAGATGTCACCTTTGTCCGATGTACCCCACATGAAATTAATAAAAATTCATTGGAAACATCAAAAATTGATTAATTACGAATAATCGCATTTATTACTAAGATTACATGCATTACTTGAAGTCGGCTTCAAGTAAACTTGAAAGTCATGTAACCTCAGATCGACTTCAAGTCTACTTCACTCACGTGGATTAAACTGTCAGTTCAAGTTCAAGTCAAGTCCTCAGTCCGACATGTAACCTAACTGGATATAAATTGAATTTAGAACCTGGTAAACACCTGTAAGCTGGTAAACGTAAAATATATTAGTAATAAACGAACTTTGCCATGAACCGGATAAATACAATGAGCCATGTTTTTGGGGGTACATTTGACTGCAGCGCCACCAATAATCAAACGAAAAGTGACAACACGTAGTTTTGTCTCCTTGTATAGCCTCCATGGAATTGCGTTAAACGATGTTGACTGACTTTTTTTTGGCCTGAAATTGATGCTATGTGGAAGTGTGATTTCTCGAAATGGAGACTTAAATTGGCCGCCGATTGGCCGTGCGATCTAACACCATTAGACTTTTTCTTTCGCCCTACGTTAAAGATAAAGTCTACGCCAATGCTCCGGCAATACTCAAAAGATACTAAAAGAAAATATTGATATGGGGTTTTTGATTTAAAATGACACCTCTTGTTGAAAGACCCTGTATAAGCAACTCCTGAGTAGGTTGAAGCAGTATGACCTACAAATTTCAGGTTCAGGTGCTATAACTTATTTAAAGAAAGGAAGATCAATTCCAGTTCCAAATTAGATCATTTTGATAAGTTACCAAGTAATAATTATCATTCCACCTCAATTACTAATTTCCACTAGCTAGGTAAGTGAGGTGACAGCTCCGTGCAAGGACCAAGTGCGAAAACGTTTGCAAAGACAACTTTTTGCACTTGCGATCGTGGAAAACCTTTACCTAAGTATATGGCAATACCGGATCATATTTCCTATTTTAAGAGTTTAAACCTCTTCCAGGTCCTGTAAGGAAAGGCTTCCAAATGCACGGTGTCTGATCGTAGTCATAGCCAGACAGCTGTAGAGAATACGTTCGGTTGTCTCTCTGGATTATTCTTCTACACAACCACATAAGTTAGACGTAAATTCTCAATTTGGTCCCATATTACCTAATTAGCCAGTGTCTTGTAATGATCGACATGATTCTGGCGATCTCCTTCCGCGGTTTTAAAAGATCACCACAGGTCACACCTTGGGCCTGCTGTTGAAAGGAAGTGTATGGTGATATATCTCTCGTCATCACACACAGCGTCTTCTAGACTGACCTCTTAGCCAAAGGAGAGAGCTGCTTTTGACAGGTTGTAACCAGCTTCGACGTTATATAGACCGCACCTAGTCCGCTTGGCTATCCTATAGTAGGATTACCATGGATCCTGTTCTTTGTATGGTACCTCTGTAAGTTTTCAAGATTGCAAGCAATTCCGCCTAGAAGACACTGGCGGAATTAGACAGGTAATGTCATTTTTGGGAGTTTACGGGGTGATATACCAGAGTCTGATTTCAAGCGACCAGCCATAAAAATATATCATAGTACCCCCACCTAAATTTTCAATAAAAACCGAACAAATAAATTTTACTAAGCAACAATTCTAGATACAGTCCTTGTACAGCATTATTTTATAATTATAAATTTTGCACGGTGTTATTAAAATCAAAAACAATTTGCAGAAAATAGACCAAACGTACGAACAAACCGTTGAGGTTATGAATTCTCTTTAAAACTGTTCATATTCATTTCCGCAATGCAATAAACGCAAGCGTTTTTTTCTGGACCCGTTCCACCTATTAATGTTAAAAGTAAGATTACTTTATCCACCACTCTCCCTGCTTTACCTATAGATCAGCAATTACAACAACTTTAAGATGCATGCACATTTTGCAATCCACTGTAAATATTTTAACCGGAGCCGCAAGAAATTTCGTTGTTGTTGCTTCTAACATGGTTCCATAACCAGTTTTTGTCTTGAAAGAAAAATCTCTAACTCAAGAAGCAAAAGGAATAACACACAGAAAAGGTAGAATAAAAACAACAACAAGAAAAGCTACAAAAGTAGATGCAGGACGTGACTACAAACAAGGTAGAAAGAGATCGAGCCATGATCAGCCAGAGAGCTACGAGCGACGGCGATTAAAGGCCCAAGACGCAAGGTAAAAATCGCGAGCCACTGGCTACTGGTTTCGATCAAGTTATTTAAAAGCTGGTCTCTATTAGCGCTGGACCAGCCACCACCTTCCCCATTAGGTGTAGAGTAAAAGTAAACAGAAAATAGCACACAAACGTGCTTCCCGTGTGGCTGTGGAATTTCACTTTTCTTTGATGGCCAATTATCACCTCGGATTTTAATTGAGCCACAGAAGAGGCGATCTTACAAATCCGGTCTTAGGGGGCTACACTCATATGTACCTGTGGCTCGCTCCGAAAATGGTTGTTGGGGATCTGCATTAGGGTTGAAGGTGATCCAATCATATCCATTATAAATGCCTGTTTGTTGTTTTCTCTTAAGGGTATTCGTCTGTTCTCGTCGCAGCGATCTGTATTTTTATCACATTATGTTTTATCACTAACTGATCTCTGATGAATTCTCACTCGTTTATCACCATATAGCTGCGACAAGCATAAGATCGTAGGACCACATTTACATAACCGATCGCGATCTTTAAGGCAACTCGAAATATGGCAACGCAACAGGTTGTCGCTTCAACTTAAACGGCACAGGTAAGAAGCAAAAAAAAAAAAATACGGCACAGATTCTATAAAAAATTTACTAAAATCACTGCTATTCAGGTAGAGGCAGGTATGTAATTTTGATTTTCCACTAGCGACATGTCACTGAACCGCACTCGCGTAAGAAATTCCTCAATTTAAAGCTGAGCGCAGCCTTGAACGTGTGTTGGGCGCGATCATAAAAAGGCTATGGCACGATCCTCAGGAATGTGTGGTGGCCCGAGGTTGAGGCCTAAACTATTCGAAATTTGCTTAGAGCACACTTTAAAAACCGCCTGTTCCACAACGAAACGATTTAATTCTATATTTTAGCACAAATTAATAAATCCTTTTTAGCTACATTCCAAGATTGAAAACGATTTTTTTTGTAGAGATTTAAAAGTCTTGGGTCCGAATCGAGCAGCGCGACGGCAACGTGTAACCCGAATGGCAAGAAAACTCTGAAATGGACGCCAGACTCGAAGAAAAATGCAAACTGGTGCTGGCGACACGAGACGGATTCCAAACCGCTGTCGCTGTGGACAGAAGAAGAAAGACTCCGAAACCCGAACGAGATACTGCTGCTGTGGTAGTAGTAGTGTTACTTACGTACCGTCTTAAAGATTAAGGAGAGGGGAACGCTTGAAAAAGGTGCACAAGTCACAGGCACAACACCCGAGCTATGGGGACCCAAGAGGAGCGTGGCAATTGCAGAAGTCGCTTTTAAATGTGGACAGACCTGAATTCTCTTAAAAAGTCTTTGCCATTTTTTATTTCGTCGTTTTTTTTCTTCTTAACATAATTGCGCGCATGTGTTCGTGTAAAAACTACCTGTCGACTGCTTTTCATTATATTTACCTGGATTGGTTACCTGAGTAGTTTTACGTGGAAGACGTTTGCGTTTGTGCTGCATGTTTAAAAGTTTGAGAGCCGGTGGTAAGGGGTTTTGTAGGTGACTGCATTTTTGATAGCGCTTTGTCCAAAATTAGACGCTTGCAGTTGCGAAAATTTCGCTCATTTTTCTGCATAATAATTTGTTTATAATTAAGTAAAAACTAAGTAAATAAGTAATTTTAATTTATTTTTATTTATAGGTCAAGTTTATTTATGATTAGTGCAATTAAACGAGGAGGATGCTAATGGACGATTCTTATGAAAGATCTTTTAAATGTTCAATCTACCTTAATCTAACATCGGTTAAAAGGCATTTAAACACTCAGACTCGAGCCGAGGGATTCATAACTATTACACGATTTACTGCATTACACATTGTCGATAAATATATAAAGTAAACAGGAAGAAAATGCGATCGAACCACACTTGATCAAAAGAGCTTCAAAGAATCTAACAATCATTTACAGTATCTGGCAACTCCGTCCAAATGCCGAGGACGATGTCAAACTTGGTTTTTTTTGTGACTAAACTCTAACAGCCAATCTCATACTATGATCTTGACGTTATCACGCTGATAACGCTATATGGAGGCTAGATCGTCAAGCTTAGCGCAAAAAATATGAACAAATGTAACAGAAGAAATTTATTGAGCACATCACGCAAAGCCTAAAAAATCAAAGACGAGAAAGAAGGCGTGAATCTTATGTTCAGCATCCGATCAGAACTGGAAAGAGATTCCTCCGGAGGTACCTCGATCAGCAAAGAAATTGTGCCTCGCAACTCACCCCAAGTTACTGGCAGCTATGTTAAAAATGTGCTTGTCTAGGATTCCGGTATCTGCCTGCAATCGATCAATCTATCTGATGCTTCTCAAAAGGTCAACCCAAGAAAGATCGAAAAGTAATCGAGGATCCTCATAGACTAAACAAACCGCACACATGTCGCGCCGAACTGTATCCCTTTCCGGCACTTTCCGCAACGGTTTTACAAACATTTAAAATCCTAAATGTTAAAAACATGGGGCGCATTTGAAATATATTTTTGGTGGGCTTGGAAACACATTTTTTTCTAGACAAGTCGATCTTATTTAATATGCAGTCGTTATACAGGTTGCGGTGACCTTAAAACCCCTCCGATACCGATTTTTAATGGATTCAGAACACATTTGCAAAATACATCCGCCATTTTGAATTTTCAAATTTTGACCACAGAATCGTCATTTGTGGCCCTAAAAACCCTCCGATACCAATTTTCAATGGATTCAGAACACATTTGCAAAATTCCTCCGCCATATTGGCGCGGCCATTTTGAATTTTCAAATTTTGACCACAGAGTCGTTATTTGTGGCCCTAAAAACCCCCGACACTGATTTTCAATGGAATCGGAACACAATTGGAAAATTCGTCCGCCATCTTGAATTTTTTTTACAAAATTGTCAGATTGCATTGCCACGGGAACTCGATGTGTGCAAAGTTTCATAAGAATCGGTTAAGTAAAAGTAGTTGAAAAAGCTGTCGCAAGATTTGAACCAAAAAAATATACGAGGTGAAGCTGAATAAAACCATTAAAACGGGGGAGAATGAGAGAGATTCAGCAACCGATAGCACAGTAGGACTTTTTATGCACGCCTCTGTTTCAGATATGAATGTATTCGTAATCGACCGTTCCAGAGGCAAGTGTGGTTTTCCCAAGCGGTGCCCCAACTAAGAAGTACTAACCACGTCCAATGCTGCTTGACTTACGTAATCGAACGAGAACCGGTCTACTGAGTATGCTAATGGCACCCTTTATAGCCACCAAGATAATTGCCCGTTTTCTTTGCCCTATGCAATTTTTTAAAGCTCCAATTTAGCTGTTGTGTGGGCGTACCATGCCTCGTTTGGGTACCATACGGGGCGATTTGACCCTGTGCGTGCGTGCCTGTTGCAGGCTAGGAGCGGGCGAGTGTTATTTTTACTCGGATACTGAGCAGCAGCTAGTCCCATCTTGTGGCGCGACAAAAGTTTCCTGGACAGAAGGGAATGCCGCGTTCATGCTTGAATCTATTAGGACGGCGATTCAGACGTTTAAACAATGCAAGTCTGGAAGGGTCTCCGATGGCACAATAGAAAAAGGATGTCTGCAAGGAGGAGTTTTTTCTTGAAGTAGATAAATCCGGTTTAAGAGCTGCGTCGGTCGGTGATCTTCATCGGGGACATTCTACAAATGTCAGTACAAAGTGAATTCGTATGGTACACTGACAGCTTCAAGACAAAGGCAGGTGTGGGTGGAGGTATTAATCGTCCAGAAGAGGCCGAAGTACCCTTCAGTTTGGTGAAGAGGCCCCTAGGCGATTGAGCGCTACGCTGTATATTATAATCGGTAGAGGACTGGATGGGAAGTGAACTCAACTTGCCTCTGCCTTTACGTTCTCTGTCACTGTCTCCTGATAGCGAGGATCAGGGTCTCGTTGTTTCGCGGAACAGGCCTAAGTGACAAATTTCTAGGACGACTGCTAAACCGTGGCTTTCAAATGTGAGGTATAGAGACTGCCAAGAGTAGAAGTGACGACTGCAATAGAGGATTAATAAAAATGAAGAAAGCGGCCTTTTCATCTTCATTAAACCCAAACCTTGATATTTCGATCAATGAATTTGTGACTGATTATGGAACACAAAGCCTTCTCTATTGATCACTGGACATTTCTTGTTTAATCGTATTTGTTGTAGCCGATAAATCGTTTAACTATAAGTTAGCACCTGATGATGAGCGATTCCCCTCCAGACAGGCCAATTTGGTCTTTGAAGGTTGCTTTTACCAATTATAATCCTCTTTAAAAGTGGCATAATACCAAGAATCTTTGTCAAGTTCTTTAATTACTTAATATTTCTGAAATCATTTACCAAGATGTAATCTTTCGCAATAATAAAATCGCTGCAAGTAAAACCTTCTCACAAAACCAGACTTTTTTATCAACAAAAATCAATAAAGAGTTTCAAAATAAAAATCAATGTTAATACACAGCATAAAATTCATTTCTTAAACCAATAAGAACAACTTTTTTTTATCATAATCTTAAACAAAACTCTTTATAATAAAAAATACAAAAAGAAAACCAAGTCAATGTAGCGAAGTGGAAGAAACATACAAACCATTTTAAATCTGCTCGGCTCTGCAGAATCGCGATAATTTCAAACATACTTAAAAAAAAGCCATGTGGAATCTGATTTAAAAAGGAATGGACTGAATCTTGTTGAGACTTTTGCACCTGCGCGCCTCTCAGTGAGCTTAAGTCGTTTTTTTATTACGATTTATTTTCTTTGTTTTTTTCTTTTTATTAAAATATTAAAGAGGAATCAAAATCCTAATGGACTTTATGTTCCTTGGCAATGATGAGTCAGCTTCCTGTCAGGAATTCCATTTATGGTAACTAGTAAAGAAGCTAATTTTCCATTGTTGTGTTGATTTGGGACAAAACGATCGAGTTAGGAACTGATACACGTTCATATTCTTATCACTGGCGTAAAAGTAAGTAAAAGAAGGTCGCGTTTAATTTATGAAGATCTCAATTTTTTTTCTAGGTTGTAAACGTGAACAGCATAGAAAGTTACAAGTATGATGGTAAATGGTAAAGATCACTTTGAAAGTAGAGCATTACGGAGGCTGCATACGAAATAAGTAAGACGCTATTTATAAGGAATGCTAATTACATAAATTACATACCCTACGCCTTCGACGATGTGCTTGCACACCTTTAACAATGGCAGTTCCACGATCTCCACCTAGCAGATCATCAACATTTCTTATGTATCCACGATTGCTTAGGCTGCTGCGCCTTGGTCTTCTAGATTCTGAATCGAAATATTTCTGGAGCCAATATGCCTGATTTGCAGATTGTTCGATTCCATAGGGATTCCTCAATTGGGAGGCGTAATTCTTGTTAAGATATTCACCAGCCACATGAGCTTTACTTCCAGCCAAATCATTCTGTTGCTGCTGATAAAAACGATGATCTGCTGCTGCTGCTGCTATGTTCGAGTCATTCGGAACGAATGAGAAATAGTCCCTGGGCACGTATTTGTAAGGATGCTGATAATCTTCGGGATAGATAATTCCATGTCGGTGCAGGATTGTTGAATAAGGATTGCGTAAAAGACGAGATGAACTGCGACGTGATCCTTGAGAAGTTGCTGAAGACTTCGATTTTGCTTTGAAACTTTTCTTACGAGACGAGCACTTTAGGCGCATTTTTTATTCATATATTCATTATTTACACAGCCGAAAAGTATGCAATGCGATGTTTTCTTTGAAGCACGACGCACCACGACGTTTTTTTTAATTCTTTTTGTAACAAATTTTAATAAACGAATTTAATTTATTATAAATAAAATGTTAAGACAAATAGAAATGCACATTTTCCCGCGGGAACTATGAAGCACTGAGGAAGCAACCGTTAAAAAATTATGCCCACACACACCAAAAAAAAATCGATAAACTTTGAAAATTCCGCTGGTGTGGAAGTGGAAGGCTTTTCTTAATCCAATTTAAATTTTTTTTCTAGGTTTCTACAGCATAAATAATTTATTTTCTTACTGTTAAATGATCAAAAGAGACTTAATCTTAATTTTTTAATTAATTCAAGTCACTAAGCAAAGTTTTTACACACAAATCTAAATTCTACAACGTCCTATATTTGTTCAAAAAGAAAAATAAAAAAAGATGGAAGCAATCCCGAACCGCGGAAGTTTGGCTTGAAACTAATTCAGGAAATTTATTGGGAAACTTTCATGGGTAGTTCGAAAAGAGTCGCATACAACTACACAAAACAGAAAATGTAGAAAGAATACAACAAAAAAAAACATAGATAAATTTATCCAGCATAGGGGAGTATTTACAGAGTATCTGGGAGTTCTTATCTAGGGGAAGAAGTCTGATAACTGCATTTAAAATTGCGAATGCTTTACTGAGAAATCAAACAGACAAAAGATCGGGGATTGATGAAGGCATTGTAGAAGAATGTGTGATTACATTACGGCGAGTGACAAGGGAAAGTTGATGTAATACGAGAGTCAACAGTAATGCAGCTACGTGTTGTACAATTTGTTGACCTAAATTGGAGGATTTTTTTACTTCTATGGTGGGTGTTAAAATCTTAAGGGATTAATGGGTTTATGATGAAAAAAGTGTTTACGGGGGCTTCTTGCTTTTGCGATTAGTGAGAGGTCAAAATGCTTTGAACTTTATTCTTGGTGCTAGTCAAGCTACGGTCAATTGGAAGACGCAATTCACATGATACTAATAGTACGAAGGCCATAGTTTTGCCTAAAAGATAATAGAAAAAATACAAAAAAAAACACTTATTTTCAAAAACCATCAAGACGTCACACATAAAATACTGATGCTTAGCTTTTGAGTTTTTTTTGAAGCACATAGCTTTTGTAGGAATCTCGAGTGTCACCCCCCAAAGCTAGTCATATATGGAGGGCTTCTTATTCTTCTTTTGGTGAGGTATTGGGTTCAAAAGTACTTCGTTTGGCCTATTGTTCTACACACCTTTACCTCATATTTGTACGCCAGACTGGTTGAACAGGTTCATCTGTCGCTTAGACTTGACTGTTCGAGCAGGGACTCGTCAAACAACGAACAACGAATATACAGAGAACATGTAGGGCAGACGTCCTCCTCAATGAAAAGTTCCGGAATGATCACATATTCCAAATTGCAAAGCAACCATACCAATGGCTGGGATTTCCTAAAAGATGCAAGTTAATCCTCCAGCCTGCAGCTCGGGCTGCAATCTTTAGAACAGCTTGCGAAACCGCTTTGCATCTTCAATTCGTTTTTTTCTCTCTCTCTCGCTACTTCCGCTTATTTGAAATGATCAAAATAACATAACGGTCTCGATTGAACTCCTATCTTGTTCCACATTTATCATAAGCTACTGTACAAAATCCAAAAACAATCAAATGTTTTCGACCTAAATAAAATATGGAAAGAAGTAATCGTTGACTTTAAAAAACAAATTTTCATCAAAAACTTTGACGACATTCAAAAAGCAATAACTACTAAAAAATTCTTGTGTATAAAATAAAACTTTAAAATGTTAAATTTACCAAAATTAGTTCGACAATTCGCTAAAATATCAATGCCAATACAGAAACTAGTGATGCCGACCGCAGTTCTCCAGAGAGCTCCACATCGGCAAATGGACACATTTGCAAATGACTGGGAAACGAATTTAGGCGCAGCTTTAACTAGGGCTAGAAAAGTAAGGAAGCCATTGATGGTGGTTGTCTACAGGCCATGGTGTGAATTTTGTCATCTTCTGTCGAAAGAAATTACAAATAATGAACAGGTCCGGAGTATGAATAAGGACTTCATTTTTGTTCAAGTGAATGAAGATGAGATTGAACTAAGTTCGAAATACGCTCCAGACAGGGGTATTAGATACGTCCCAAGAGTGCTTTTTGTATCGCCGGATGGTGATGTTCTCCAAGACATTACCAATCACAAACAATTAAAGGATGGAAGTTTGTACGTTTACCTAGAGGCAAACGAGTTGCTACAATCTATGTATTCAGTAGCAAATAAATTTAGAGGAAAGGAAATGCCACCTACAGCTCCACCCAAGACTAAAAAGAAATCTAAAGCTCTGTTAAGTACTAAATAGTTACTTACGAAGATATCATCCTCAACAACTGGATCAGCCAACATCTCGATTGTCTCCGTCATAGATCGACAAGCTCTGTTTGTGTTTTTCTTCTTCTTCAACCTCCGGCCAAGAGTAGCAGCATCACTAAACCTATGCAGCAGTTTCTCTCTCTTGCGCGTTGCAGCTGGACTAGATGTTGAGCTAGCATGACAAAATAAGGAAGAGTAGTTACTGGACACCGTCGACGGACTTTGGTAAATGTTGCTTTGCGTTGAATCGGGAATTTGATTAATATTCGTGGTTGTTTGCAGATATTTCGGTGGTACTGGGGATGGTGACGCTTGTATAATAATTGGCGGAGATGGTGACGGAGCTGAAGTTAGTAGCGATGTCCTTCTGGGTGCTGCTACAGGAACTGATGTGATTGATCCACTGTAGCTTGTTGAGCGACGAGATCTTTCTTCGCTTTTGTCTCTAAAACGAAAAAAAAACACAAAAAATAGTTAATTTATTTAATTTATGTCGGACTTGCTTTATATTTAGTTACGATTAATATATTTATGGATTTCAGTAAAATGTGAATAAATTAAAATTAGATATCCTGAGATTTTCTATTAGTAAATACACGGAAAAGCGGCTGATGAGATACGATTTTTCAGCAAGCTATTTCATCGAGGGAAGGGGCACAATTTTGAATTGATACCCAAGGAACAAAAAATGCTTTTTTGCTGTGGAGATAACTATACCGAAGAAATAACCAGATTGAAATAAGGAAGAATAGAGAAAACTATTAGGTCTGAGAAGCTCGTGTCTTTTTTTTAGTAAAATTCCAACTAGTTCTCTTCTTCAAGTAGTTTTCATAGGCTTCTTTTGAAAACTACTAATTCAATTGAGGGAGTTGTGCAAAGATCGGAAGAAGCGATAGTCAGAGGGTGCTATGTTTGGATTATACGGTGAATGCTGCAAAACTTCCTAACCAAACTCGTCCAATTTTTTACGGGTCATCAAAAAAGTGTGTGTGATTGTCATGTGGAAGACGACTCCTTTCCTATTCAATTCAGTCTGTTTTCGTTCAATTGCCGGCCGAACCTCTCTAGTTGTCTACAGTAGAGTTGAGTATCAATCGTTTGACCAATTGGAAGTACCATAGTGGACGGCTGCCTTTCAGTCCCACTGCACTCACAGCTTTTTTGATGTCTCTGGCTTAGTGAACGTTGGTGACCGGTTACCGTCCCTTCTCCCACCATCTTTGACGCTTCCGATTGTCGTTTTGTCCGTCGATTGTCCATTTTCCATCACTGGTTATAGGACATTTTAAAAACTGGTCGACTTCATTGAATTTCAGCAGCGCATCGTAGATGTTAATTTTTAGTCTCATGTTTTTCGCACTTAGCTCATACAACGCAAGCTTCTTTTTTTTATGTGGCAGTTTTAAGCTTAGGAATATCACTCTTTGTAATACTGGTCCATCATGACGTTGGTCTCGTCATTGTGCAATGTTTAGTATCTACATAAAAATGACTCAAAACAGTTAGACCCATATCAATATCGACACTTCTGACATGGCTAACTTTCTGGAGTTTTTCAAGAATTTCATCAGCTTCTTAGAGGTCTACACTCACGATAGACACTTGTATAGCCACAAAACGGAGCACACATATAGTGAAATGTGGTTAAAACGGCGTAACTTGTAAACAAAGCGTACGCAATCATTAAAGGTGGTTACTTCGAGTTTTCGAATGCAGGAGGAATCAAGAGAGCGTTTTGAGAAAACCACAATCGAACCTAATTTCAAAAGCAACCTATATTTGTTGCCAATACAGAAATTGATTCGGTCACAACAATCATAATAACTATTCTCATAACAACCTCTAGATTTTTTACTTGATCGACGCAAACCAAAGGAATCCCGTATAAAGATTACTAGGAGGTCAGGACGAGATATGGGAGAATTAAAAGGTAGTACAATGGGACTTCGATAGAATTAGGAAATACGATTAGGACACTCGATGAACTAAATGTTTGCGGAAACCATATTTCATATATTAAACATATTATTTAGAGTCTCAATACTTCTTTTCTAAAAGCCATGGCGTCCTCATACCACACGATTTACCAAAGTTTTACAAAGCACCTTAGCCATGCTACTCTGTTTAGAGATGTAACAAAATACAGACCTAGAATGATTTAGGTTGAGCGGTTACTTGCCTCCTTTAACAAGGTTACTGCAATACCTGAGAAATGAGGAATATCATTGGATATTGGTTGTAGATCCTATTTGTGGCAAACAACAGATTGATCGAAAACATTAGGCCAGTGCCACCAGCAGCGGCAAGAAAGAAAACCAGCCCAGAATCAAATGTAACAGTGTGCAGATTTCGTTGAAGGCATTCCATTGCTCTCTTTTCATTTTTAGAACATTTACACCAACAATTTCGACGTTTTCTGCAAGATGAGGTAAAACACCAATTTAATGGCAAATAGCTCACGTATTTTATTTAGAAAGTCCGAAATCAAAGCACCTTTCAGAGGAGGCTGAAGTGTGCATCGTCTTCTAGCGGTTGCACTACTCCTGCGATAGGTTTTATTAGTGCAATTAATGATGTAAGATAACGGATCTTATGAGTAGCACTCAACATTGCAGGATGGACATGTCTTCCTTATTCGATTCTGCAAAATTGATCGGCTTTCCACAAGTAGTAAGTCGGAACTCTCCAATATAAAAAGGTTCTTGTAACAGCATCGATTTGCACAGAAAGGCCAGAAGTAGTTCTTTCTTAGGATTATTAATCCTGCCAAGAGTACGGTCCTATGTTGAATCCACACTCTCCCACTAATTTCTGAAATGTTCACAAAGATGCATAAGAAAACCTTTCGTGAATTGGGAAGCAGAAAATTCGTCAAGCACCCATAGAGCTGGCATTGTCCCTTTTTTGTATATCTCGTCCACATACTCAACGGTGAACGTTGCCTAGCCAGAGCCTTTGTTGAGGTACTTACAGGTATATTTGACAGATTATATTGAATTTCAGTACTATCAGCATTTAGAAGGGGCCATTTACTAATAGAAGGAAGCTAAATATAAAAGCTCCCTCTTTGGATGGCAAAGAAATGGTTTTCTCAAAGGAGGCTAAATATCTAGGCATAATCCTGGATCAAAAGCTCTCCTGTAAACCCCAGATTGAGAGAGTAACTTCCAAGGAAATTACATCTCTCCATATTTGTCGTTAATTTGTAGGAAAATCCTGGGGCCTCAAACCGAGGTTAACGTTTTGGCTATATCCGACGGTCGTAAGGCCCATGGTCTCGTATGCATCCATCGCATGGTGGGTCAAGACCAAACAAAAGGGTGCTATAATTAAGCTGGCCTGGCAAAGGCTGGCATGTCTTGGTATCACAGGGGCTAAAAGCACTTGTCCGACTGCGGCTATGGAGGCCCTTTTGAACCTCTCTCCGCTACACCTAGTAGTGAAAACGGAAGCTCTGGCGGGGGCGCTGCCGATCCTAAAGGAGCTAAACCTGGAGCCAATGATATCATTGTCCGATACCATTCCTGCCACACGACGATTATTCGAAGTAGGCATGGCCCTCTTTAGAGGAAGCACGGACTTTTGGTATACGGACGGTTCTAAAACCGATAAAGGGGTAGGGCTGGTCGTATATGGCCCAAGGAGCAAAATATCGATGGCTCTGGGCACTACCCCCACTGGTTTTCAGGCTGAGGTACTCGCCATCCAGGTGTGTGCTCAGACTTGTATTACTAGAGCTCCAAATAGCTCTAACATTATTATTTTCTCGGACAGTCAAGCTGTCCTGTTGCCCATTAAATCTCACAGGGTGTCATCAAAGACTGTCCTGGATTGTCTCCTATCTCTGAAATCCTTCAGCAGGAACAACAGTGTCACGCTGATGTGGATTCCGGATTCCGGGCCACGAAGGTCACATGGTAATAAAATTGCCGACAGCCTGGCTAGAGGGGCAAACTCATGACCTATCGGTCCGGAACCTTTCTGCAGCTTAGGAAGCTGCCACGTGAGAACGGAAGTGTTCATAGCTGGACAAGGGCCCAGGGAGCTCGTCAAGCTAAAAGATTCATCCAAATCGATAAAGCTAACGCGGGCAAACCTTTAAATCTCACGAGGTGGGAGCTAAAAATAATATCAGGGCTCATGACGGACCACTGTTTGCTTAACTACCATCTAAACAAATGAGGGACTGGCAACCGATTGTAGCTGTCGGTTCTGCGGGACAGCTCCCGAGACTGCGGAGCACTAGCTGTGCGACTGTGAGGCTACAGCGAGGAAGAGATTGAGCCTCCTTTATCGCGACTTCCCTACTCCCAGGGAGATTTGGGACAGAAAACCTAAATGAGTTGTAGGCTATATTAGAAGCCTTAACCTAGATGATTTTTAAAGACGGGGGATGGCACAATAGACCAAATAAAATAGGTCGCCCCTCAACACGAAATAGAAATAGATGGGCCAAGAAGAGACAATACAGGTCAGGATTGTACGAAGCTACCCAGCAGTTGCTAAAATCAATGGCGTTGTATATGTACCGTCTGCCAGGGACCATCTGCATTATTGATAATAGCTCTTCTCTCTTGGCTGACTTTCCTTCAAAATAGGCTGTGGGTATTGCTTGGTGTAAACGCCGACTATCATGTATGGTGAGT
This sequence comes from Thereva nobilitata, assembly GCA_963855945.1. Classification (NCBI taxonomy): domain Eukaryota; kingdom Metazoa; phylum Arthropoda; class Insecta; order Diptera; family Therevidae; genus Thereva; species Thereva nobilitata. The sequence continues at coordinate 191,228,378 of OY979695.1, read as the reverse complement.
TCCTGTTAAGTTGACCGCACAAGTCGTGGACCAGAGTTGTCTTAACAATTTCATGGAGTGCTGGGTCTGGGTCTAACTTTTCAGATCTAAAATCTTTCTCAATGAACTCTAGCTTTATCTTATCTCCTATCTACAAGCGAAGATGAACCAGAGGGAGTGCTCGATTTTTACTATTAAGCACATGTAATACACCAAGGTAGGACGAAAGATGCATATATTTGTGAGGAGCTTCATCATTACCCTTTGCTACTAAAAGTCATGTCTATCGTGAGATTTTGGTGAGATTTTTGGCCTTGGTCAAGAGCTCTGTGATATCTGAATAAAACTCTGGTAAATGTAATAAACAGATCTCTGGCCCTTCGAAATGTCATTCTGAAATTAATAGAGAGGTCGTTAAAAAGTATGCTTTTAATAATCATAAAATGAATCAAGCAGCTACAGCTAAATACTATAAAAAGAGTTCCCGAATCAGATTACGTCCATGTGATAATAAATGATTGTCTAGTTTTAAATACGATCCTTAAATTGATTACTTCTTAGATAGAATTTTTGATCCCAGACCTCGGTTACTTTATGGCTGGTACCATGCCCAAAAGGAACAGAATCAGAGACTTCTGGAATGTGGGGCAATGCTGATAAAATCCTACTCTTACGTCCTATTCTGAACCCTTACATAACTTCTTAATCCATCGAGAACCAAACGCTGAGCGCATTCTTTCTGTTAACCCGGATTAACATATTTTAGATCATCCCCTATTTAAAGCCATAAATGATGATGACAGCCATCCTAAGGTCGCTCCTGTAATTCTTTATGGAACAGAGCGGAATCTGCAGTATGGATTCAACAACAGTTTTTAACATTAGACATTATATCAATTAAGCTAATGGCTTAGAGATGGAAATTAGTTGACATAAAGTGATTTAAGAGATTATTGTATGATTTGAGTGGGACGATCGAAGTCAGAGAAACATTGAATCAAGAGTTGCGTGGTATTCTTTGTCTTTAAGTTATTTATTGATAAAGTAATAAAGTACTAAATTATTGATAAAGTACTAAGATCACTCAAAACAACATTTGAGGCACTAAATAATATTGTTATAATCTGTGCAAAATCTAAGACTAACTTTCGACTTGATTCATGTATAGTTTATAAATAGCATGTACTAAAAACTGAAATATTATAGAATTTAGGCAGGATTTTACTACTACACAAGATTATGGAATCGGGTGAAGTGAACATTTCAAAGTTCAAGCATACTTTAAAAAAACCCGTTTCTAATCAGCCCCGAGTTTTTGCATTAACATAAAATTAACCTCAATTAAACAAAACATCGTCGTCTAGCGATGACTTTTCAGCAATCATTGAAGATAAGGTCATAGACTTCCCACGAAATCTCTTTCGCCCCGAAACCGCAAAACCAGAGGAGAAAACTCTCCCAGCGCAGTTGGATTATCCATGAGGTTGGATGATTTTAGAAATTGTGACGTGCAATTGTGACCACAAGATGTCAAAAAAGTGGCAATGACATCCCAACTATACTTCTTGCACTTGAATGGATGCATTTCCTCGTATCGTCACCATAATAAGTACAGACTATACACAACTTACCTGACTCTCCTCCTCTGGACCGGGGGACTGAAGTAACAGTACGGTGACAGCGGCACAAAATAACCCAGTTGTGGGGGCTGGGATCCACCGAGCGAATGATAGGTGCCTAGAGGCGCCCTCATTATAGGAGGCGAACCAATTCCATTCTCATCATCATCATTTGAGGAACTGCCACTACTCTCGTCATCCGTTCTACACTCTGGCACCGGGTAGCACGTGAAATTGTGAGGCTGATAGTCCATGTTTTCTTTTTTCCTCTCACTTTAATTTTTCAGTTAACGCACAAAAAACGCCAAACTTGGAACGTTTAGATAAAATTTATTTCCTGAACACGACATTATTTACTGCCATCAAGCTGCGTTTATCAGTTAATGAGGCTCATCAGGGGTAATTTAAGATTGGAGTGGAGAGGGATCAATCGGATGCAGGTTATAGAACACCGGAATGGATGGACTTCGTTGGTACATTGAGGACATTTTAGAGGGAAGAATTATTTGAAATGCTGCGCGTTTCTTATTCTATAGCTTCGAGGAATTTGTATTGATTTTTGAATGTGAAGAATTTATTGATGAATTTTTAAGATAAAAATATGATATGGGTTCAACTTCTTCCCCTTGTGGAAATTGAAGTATTTTGTTTGATTAACGAATGGGAAAAGTTAGGAACGAGAATGGGAAAAGTTAGGAACGAGAATTTTTCATGGGACTTTCATGTGATAATAACTCAAGGTAACTTTAGTTGCAAAAATGTCAAATCAAAAATGGCCAAAGTACGAAACTTTATAACTGATGTATGATATCCAGGGACATTTAGGAGAATTGAAAATTTGGGTATGTCTATTTTCGTTAGAGGATGATTACACTGTTCCTAGGAACATACGTTACTTTCGAAATCTGTTGATGATCCACATATTTAGAACGAAGGTACGTTAACACAAATAGTGTTATCTTGGTGCTGGATCGACAATAAATTGACAAACTTATCAATACCACTCGCGAAGGATTAAGGTTTGCATAGGAAAATTTGCTCGAATAGTGAGCACAGAGCATTGAAAGGATGTCCGCCAAGTTTGTCAATCAGGCGAAACAAAGCGAGCCTTTCTTTCCGACAGAGGACTACTGATCATGGTTTAAGGTTGTTTTTGGTGGATGTAGACATCAGTCATTCAAGTGAAGCAACTTTTGTTGTTTTCTGAACGATTGAACCCAGACGGCTTCATCCAATACTGCAGCAATTAAAGTTCGATGATGGAATAGAAGCTATATTTCCTCGCTATTATATAGACAATAGCTGAAGCTAGAGCGAACCAAGAAAATACTTGCAAACGTGTAAAAGCGAGGGATCATGGTATTCATGGATTACTTTGAAGAAAGAAAGAAGAACGATTAAAGAGAAATATTAATGAACATTGTTAGAAAGTTCGAAGAATAGTTTGCCTCTTATCTGAGGGAGGACGGAGGCTCTAGTTGTAGAGTCATATCAAGACATAAATATTTTGATGTGAACATCGCTCGGTAGGGTCCGCTAGAAAGAATATCTAGCTCAAATGATTGAAGAGAAACCTGCTCGGAAAATCTTTACCGGTAGGAATTATGGGATACGATAGATGGGTACACTAGACATACACCCAAAGAATGGCTTAGGCCAGGATGCCAAAAGCTTAATGATGCCGAACTGGTCGCTAATGTGTTAGGCTAGTCGGTGAGGCATTTTTATTGCAATTATGGCTCATAGGTGAGATTATTGTTGGAATCGCTTCGTTTTAGGGTGTAGTTAAACACCCTAAGTTTGCCCACAAATTGGTTGACCGCATAACTTTTTAATTAAATTATTGTGAATAAAATAGGCACTTTTTTTTATATTTCTTTCAAGAGCTCCGTTCCTGCTAACTTTTGGTTAACATATGCACTGGGAAAGCTCTTCGTTATGAAATTTCCTAAAAAATAAGCCCTGTTAGAGGTCGCTAGGTGCAAGGGTGATCTTGCAAATAGCTTTCAAAGTTTTCAAAACACTTTATTTTCACTATTTGTTTACAGAAAAACAACTGCACATAGAAGGCTGAAAATGCTTGAAGATGGTGTTTATGTAGTCCCGGCAATGTACAAAAAATTTCAACAAGATCCGTTCATTAGTTTTTGTGTAATTAACCATCTAGTTTTTTTTAACTTTAATTAACAATGCTGCCATTTTGTGTAAGATCAGCTTATAATTGGGAAATTCATTTAGAAACCTTAAAAAGCAATTGAAAATAAAATCCCGTTAGAATTTTTGAAAAATCGCTATTTTGAACGATTTTATGAGGTTTTTAGGCACGTATCTTTTTATATGCGATAAATAAACAAATATAAAAAGGTATGTGCGGTGTGTCTGTAGAGCCGTTAAAGAAGAAGAAGATTTGCACTGTCGTGAACGATCTCCTCTGGGCACCAGGCGCAGAGTTAACTTATTTGAAGGGTTTTTTTTGAATCGAGGATGAATTATGTAAGCTTTGAAAATTTATGGGGACTCATTGGGCATAGGTGCCCATTACACGATAGGTTTTGCTGACAGTTTTGCCACAGTTTTGCCTACGACTGACGGAAAACCTAACGTCTAAGGTGATGACTGACGTAATCGTCCGTATATTTTGATTTCCATTAATCATGACTGGTGGAATTGATTGCCACTTGCATAAACGTGTAATGGCCGCCATAGGAATGAGCATTCATTACAGTTGTACAAATGGCAATGGAATGGTGCTTCTTTTTCAATCGTACTTGTTAAATCTTCTTCTGGACCATTTAATTAAAAACAAAAAAGAAGTAAAAGGGAGTTGTGAGTCTCCATGTTATTAGCATTAGTTTAGAGCTGGAGAGGGATTTTTCGGATATTTCTTGTCTAGCACAGATATTTCGGCTTCGGAATACACAAACAGAGAAAATTTGCTTGCCAAGATTTCGGGTACGACCGTGAAGGGTACCAAGCTCTTTGGTGCTGCCAAATGGAGGAGGGCTAGACCAAGGAAGCCCAAAAGGGAATTGGGGAGCCTTGCGGGGTGTACCAGTGGTCACCATCTGCCAATTTCTCCCTTTCTCCCCAAGGGACGAGAGGCAGAGAAGCAGGTAGGAGGCCACGAGGCTACAAGGAGCGGACCCAGCCTACTGCGTCCTGTCCAAGAATTCTAAACCGACAAAGAAAATGGCAGCTCCAGCTTCTACACCCTTCATGAGGAGCAGTCTTTTGCCGGGCACATCTGCTGTCCTGACAAAACGGCAACAGCCAGTACACTTTACAGAGGAGCAGCGATCCCAGAAGAAGAAAAACAAGGAACAGCATGGCCCATCTTACAGAGACAAGTTCGCCGAAATCGCCATGGCAGCTGTACCAGCTAACTTACATGAGTCCAAGAGGACGAGGAAGTAATACTCTTTAGTTTCTGACTCTATCTTAACTGAGATGGACAAAAGCCACGATGATGACGTTCTTTTTGGGTGGCACATGGCCCAATGGATGGCTTCAGGGAATCAGAGCAGGCTCTGCAGGACCAGCTGGTGCCGCATAGCTTGTGGATCGAGATGGGGTCTACAGTAGGGTTGAGCCGAACTTACACGAGGCAGTACATTATTGTCCCTTACACAATGGTAAATTGTACTGAGGCCGCAATTTTTTGAAATGTGCCGGTTCAATAATAATGTCCTACTGGTATATGAGCGTATATAGAGATAAATGAGGCAAGGTCTGATTGTAAATACGTACTGGAGAGACATTTCTTACTTCTTTTCAGGCAGCAAAATTTCCAACTTGAAATAAGGCGAGGTGAGATTGTAAAATATAAATATAAATATACATTGTGGAGGCATAGGTTTCTTACCTACTATGAGGCAGTTTAATGCATATTAGAATCAAACTCGTAAAAAAAAGCTCTTCATTGGTATTTTGTCATTTTGGCATTACAATAGCGCATTTGAAGTATGACATTGTACTGGCTCAAAAGAAAAAAGAGGCACTTCTACAGCCATGCTTTGGACTATACCATTTCAAGTTCAAATTGGGACTAAACAATTTCTAATTGAGACTAAACAATTTCTAATTGAGACTAAACAATTTCAAAATGGAACTAAACAATTTCAAAATGAGAATTAAAAAAATTCCGTGAAAATAAATATATACTTTGATCTTTATTCGTTAATATTGAGATTTTTTACTTAGTTGACTGTTAACGATGCTTGACCAACACATTCTATTGTCTGTTATCAATAAAGTGTCATTATTAGTTTATCCCTAAAAATGTCTTATATAAAAAAAATTGAAGCTGATAATATAAAGAAGCAAATCTGTGTTTTGCATAGTAATAACGAAGATTGAAGAGCACTTCCAAAAACAAGAGGCTGGTGTCAAAAGTGATTCAAATATTCAGATGCTGGTGAAAACAGATCTTTGACACAAACCGATTTTCGTCTATATACAACAAATAAAATTTGAGAAAACATATCGAAAATTGATATTCTTGATTTTATCCGACATGTCGCTCATATTTAAAAATTTATACCAGACCCCATCAATATGATAGATATGACTGTTTTTCATTGATTTATAATTTATATATAATACTTTATATTTCTTCCAATAAAGTATGTATTTATTTTCTCTGAAATTCTCATTGTGACATTGTTTAGTCCCATTTTGAAATTGTTAGGTCCCATTTTGAAATTGTTTAGTCTCAATTAAAATTTGTTTAGTCTCAATTTGAACTTGAAAAGGTATAGTCTACAGCCACGCTTTTGATATACGGCATCACCATTCCACCCATGATTTGATGTGGTAACATAGAACCACGCATAATAGCTTTGTTATCAATCTAACAAGATTCAAAGAATTTTGAAGTAGAGTAATTCGCTACAAGCTCTGCGCTAAGGCTAAGAAGGAATGGTCACCTGGGCTATGGTCCTTAGCGTGGACATTCTGCAATTGGTAAATTTATTAAAAGATTCTGGAAGCAGGAATCCTATTGGATTGCATGTCTGTGAAGTTCTCCAAGTTTAAACCTTCTTCCGTGAACATACAAGAGTTCTTTCTAATATACCTCGGAGTGGAGTCGTATGCTATAAGGACGAGTACAAGAGAGAGGCAGGTGTAGATGCCGAGATCTAGGGTGAAAGCACCACGACTAGTCGAGCAGGCCATCCTGGGAGTACTCTTAGATACCGTAAAGTGAGCTCGAATGGTATACGTACGCCTCTAAGAGCACCATCTATGGGTAAGCCACAAATGTTGATTGCTAAGACCAATTGATTGCTTTTGAAAAAGAAAATTTGCTAAACTGGAAGACATGGACTCGAAATCGGAACCGACGAAGGGAGTTGTTATGAGAAGACAGGACTGGATGATGGTTGTAAAGCCGAATAAGTAAGTAAGGATGTCAGACACTTCGAATTTGGAAATTTGCGAAAATAAAAGTGGTATTTCGTTCACATAGCACAAAAATGGAAAATATTTAATGAGTGACGTTGTAGAGTGCTTTTCCAATCACCGTAGTCCTCAGATTTGGTGCTAAGTTATGATTTTTCTGTCCAAACTTTAAGAGAAGGCTTTTGTGGCCAAACTTTAGAAGAAGGAGATGAGAGGCTCCTAGAAAAATAACAAACAGAGAATTATAGAACTTGGCAGAAAAAAGAAAGTGGGCTCACGGTTCGAAAACAGATATGTGCGATGTGTGTGCTATAGCAGGGGCCCAGTCATCGCAGATGCACCTCGAAGCCCGATTTTCGAAATTCAAAATGGCCGCCAAAAAATGAAATTCAAAATGGCCACCCAAATTTGCCAATTGTTATCAGATTTCCATGAAAATCGGTATCTGGGGGTTTTTAAGGTAGCAAATAACGAATTTATGATCAGAACTTATAAATTCAAAATGGCCGCGCCAATATGGCCAACGAATTTGCCAATAGTCTCCCGATTCCAATGAAAATCGGTATCTGAGGTTTTTTAACGTAGCAAATAGCGAATTAATTTATGATCAGAGCTTATAAATTCAAAATGGCCGCGCCAATATGGCCGACGAATTTGCCTATTGTGTTCCGATTCCAATGAAAATCGGTATCTGGGGTTTTTTTAAGGTAAAAAATAACGAATTTATGATCAGAACTTATAAATTCAAAATGGCCTCGCCAATATGGCCGAAGAATTTGCCAATTGTCTTCCGATTCCAATGAAAGTGGATATCTAGGGGTTTTTAAGCTTGCAAATAACGAATTTATGATCAAAACTTATAAATTTTAAATTTCGGGGCCAATCTGGAGGACGAAATTTACTAAATAAGTGTCATTTCCCGCTGTACGAAGGTTGTTCAAGAGTTTGGAAATCGAAAAATCTTCACATCCTAGCTCCAAATGGAATAACATTGACCATAGTGTATCCTGGTCATTTCCTCTATTGTCGTCAAGTTTGCCACATTTGGAAATTTCTTAGGTACCAGTATAGAAATATTAAAAACGGTAGAAACGGTTCAAATACGTTTTCAAATTAATATGAAGAGCATCGTTATATAATTCAATAAAAAAACGCTGTACAGGACAGTTATCCACAGTTCCACCGGTCAGATGCCTGCAAGGATGATTTTCGGGAAACAGATTACGCTGCCAAGAGATTTAAATTTGGTAATCGCCCAACAGGATAAAGACCCACTACGACCTAAGGGCGAACGGATCTAGATTTAAGGAAGGCGATCGAGTCTAGCTAGAAAATCCTCTACGAATAAAAGGTAAATCGCTAAAACTACAAAGGAAATGGAACGGCCCCTCCACGGTCATCACGAGGTTAAACGATGTCATCTATGGCATCCAAAAAGGTTCGATCGGTAAGAACGGGGCCTGTAGGAAGCTGTGTTCGGGACGAACACTAAGTAAGAAGAACGGCTAACCGAAAAGAAAAAGTTAAAATTCCAATTCACCGAGAAGTTTCATGATCAGCGGCAGCTACTTTAATACGTACATAAGGCAGTGTCACATTTCAATTTAGTATGGTTGTTCTAACTGAACCGCCAAGAAGAGGAAAGAGGAACACATGTGTGCAAGAAGTTTTGTTTTGAAATTAAAGTAGTTAAAAAGAAACAAATTGTTCCAATTAATCCCTGACGAATCCGAGAACGCTCCAGAAGAAATATTACAATATTTTTTATAGGTAACTGTAAATTTCTGTATGGTATCCAAAATCATTTTTTCCAGATTTTTTGTTGTTTTCATTATACTTTTTCCTACCGCGGGCGCACTGCACTACACGTAAACTTTTTTTATTTAAAGGCGTTGCAACGCACGCGGGTTTTTTACTAGTACAGAATAAAAAAGATCCCTTGAATAGAATCCGCAAAAAATCAGAGATATTAGTAGAATTAAAAACACATGGAGAAAAATAGTAATGAATAAAAACGATCCTCGTTATCAAACATGGATTGAAGCCAAAGGAAAGGCTCGTTTGATGGGGAATGTTTCTGGAAACCCTATGCTCCCGAAACAGCGAAGAAGGTTAATAATATGATCTACTGTGGTGCCCTCACAAACGTGTAAAAGAATAACGTTTAAAACGTGATAGTAAATATCGGATGTACAAAGCTCTTGCTGAATAATCTTCTGAGTATAGCAACAAATATTTAACAAACAAAAGTTGATATCGATCTTGGCAGAATGAAGACAAAAGATCTTGTTTAAGTGCCAGATCTTATTTTTTCTTCTAAATGACTAGTAAATATTAAACTTTTTAAAACATCAAAAAGAATCACTGGGAATGCCAGAACTCGCTTCACAAGAAAACGCTCGATATAAATAACCTCGTTAAATGTATCACATACTAAAAATAATTAATAAACCAAAATGCAAGAGAACCAACACAGCTGATGGCAGACAGAGGGACGCTATTTATAATTCACAATCACATTTTATTCTCACTACTTCGTTGCCACTATTCATTTAACTTCTCACAAGGATCACTCGCGTGATATGTTTTTCCTTAACTGTAACCGATCGAACTTTATCGTTGCACTAAAACCGATCGCACAGAAGCTCAATTGGACTGGCGAGGATCTGTCCAGATCCACCAAAAAAACCCCAACGAACTTTAATTAGCCGAACACCTTGCAGTGACTTGGATCGTAATCGTATGTCGGCCACGATATTTCGCGGAAAACTAAAAATATCATTTCGGATGATGAAAATATCAACAGAAAGATCGGCGAGACACAACAACAGCAACAACATCAACACGTGACATCACCGAACGGCCGAGGAGCAACTAGTATAGCCATTTTCTGCTTATCATCCCGAGAGTTTGTTTTATCTCGCACAGATTAGCCCACGTCCGAATCGAAATAGCGTGCGGCACACGCTCTCAAATTTGGGTGACATTCGAATTATGGCCGACAAGTGTTTTCGATGGATTTGACCATAGGCCAAGGAGTACGTGACGACACGACATGGATGAACCCCTCAGTTGTCGCGACTTGATTTTACGATCGGCCAGGGTACTGCAGCGCGGATGATCTCTCGGCGACGGGTCTAATGAGGCTATGACGGTATCAGTTCAATACGGTTAAACAGCGATAGTGCAGGAGGTGGCATCCTCCGCGCGCACAATGCGGGCGGCTATGCGGTCTGTGTGTAATTTATTTCCATTTCCCACAGCTATCATTGAATATATCGGAAAGTGGCAGGGGAAAGCCCGGTGAAATTGGGCTGAAGGCGGGAAAAGGCTTGTTTAGAAAATTTATTGGTTATTGAGTTTGGGAAGGGAGAGAGCTGTGCGGTCACAACTTATCAGATAAATCAGTTCAGTTTACTTCTGTGAATCATCCGCAAGGAAATAGAACTTTTAAAGGCCTCTCGTGAAATTGTAAAATTCTTACGGAATCCCGAGAATTTCCATCTTAAAATTTCTTAGAATGTTAAAATTTTCGAAAATAACCACGGAATTTCCGGTGAGAATTTTAATTTTGAGGTGCTTGGGGCTGATACTTGACGGAGATATCGATGACTATAAATCTCCCCTAATCTATATCTATGCTAATAACTTAGAGAGGTAGAAATTTCTAGTTTAAAAATATACGTTCGATGACTTCAAAAACCAGTCGACAAATATGGCAGAAATGTTCAATGGAGGTTTTCTTATGGTGGTTGAAGTGTCAGTAGTTCTCCACAGGCGATTGGCAGTTTGTACTTCCGATAGATCCTAAAAGCGATAAAGTGTCAAATGAAAAAATTCATGGCTGTTAAACAATAAGTCTATTGATTCAGTGTTTGTTACTGTGGCGCTACAATCGTGTTAAAAAAGGGGCCTATATAGTCCAGATATTAGGTTTTGTGAAGGGCTGCTTGGCGCGTCGTTTTGATGTCACAAACTTGTTTACCTTAGGTTAGGTGGTTGTTTTACCGAATGTGGTATATGTTTAATGTCATCCTTCGACGTTTAGGAAGCTTAGCAGTACCCTGACCCCCAGTCTGGAGATCTCTTGTTTTAAGTCTTCCAGAACGTAGCTGCCTAGTGTGCGCTACCTGGCTTTGTCAAGAGTCGGGCATTTATAGAGGAAAAGAGCGAGTGTTTCTCACTCATTCGTGTGTGAGCAGTTACAGCAACAGACATTGTGAGGCTTACCCAGCTTGGTATCGTGGTCCTCTGTTACGTGATTATTGCAGTAATTCTTGCAATATCTCTTTATTTATGAGGCCAAGTTGTGTGGTAGTCAGCGTTTTTGAGATCATCTATTGGGCTGTTTACCATCTCACCCTCGAAGCCTCGGAAAGAAAGTTCCCAGCCTGGCAAAGTAGCCGGCTTTCTCGTTCCCATTTACGTTCCTATATCCGGGAAGCCCGATGAGAGTCACGTTATGAGTAGTATAGCTATGTAAGTTCTGGCGCAGTGACTCATTGGGCGCGTTTAGGCCCGAGTTATTTTAACTCTGGTAAATTAGAGCTGTTAACTTAGCACCGTTTCTAGCATGCCATTTGACTAATAACAAGCAAAAATAATAACATTTCTCATTTTACAAATAATAAAAAGCTAAAAAATGAATAATAATGATAATATCTTCATGCTGTATTGAAATATTTCTAAATTATTTGCTTACAACAAAAATTTACAAGCAAAAGTGCTATATTTTAGCTAAGCCAAAAAGCAGAAATAAGTTAGCTAACAGCGCTAAAAAAAATTGCTGTTTATGCCGTATTTATAACTTGCCTAGCTCAGTTAAATTAACTTCAGCCTAAACGCGCCCATTGATGAGGTTGTGATGTGGTCTCGAATATGGATGTAGTCACCCGGTGTAAGTGCGTCTTGGGTAGATTTCGCGCGCCGCCTGTGGGAAATTAGTTGAACTTCGGGGGTGCAGGTCTTGGGTGGGATCTTGTAGGGAATTTAGTTCGAGATGATGATGACGTAGAATCTTCCTACAATATAGTTCTTGGTGTGACTATAATGATCATAATTCCAGATAGAAAGCTATAGAGGAGAAGAAGACGCAGTGGGTTTGAACGGATTGAGAGCGGATCATTTATAAAGATTAGAAAAAGATCTAGAAACTGATAACTCATTTAGAGGAGATTCGTTGTCGTTGAAATTTATGTTTGGAATAACCTAGTCTGGCTGATAAATGCAATAGCATATAAATGTTTTGAAGGCAGTATATTGACCTGTCTAAACTCAATAGACATATGTACACGCGGATAAAATTTACTAGTCACACTTTGTCAGAATAAATCAAAAACGGGCTGCTGCAGTCCACACTGCTTCTTTACATCGATTCTCCTCCGCAGCTTATTGCACGGGACCTGTCTTATGCCATCCAAACAATGGCGTTGCGTGATAGTAGCCTTACTCCTTGCCAACCCTGCACAGTGACAGAAAAAGTGCGTGACCGTCTGGGATTCCTCCAAACACAGTCCACAGGTGTCATCTTCCAGAATTTTCAGTCTTGTCAGTTTTTGCTACCTAAAACTAATGTGCCCTGTGGTTAGTGTCACAAGCCATCTGAGGGATTTTCGCGGGGCATTCGCAGGATTTCTGTGGTACTCAGTAGCCTAGTCATCACTTTATCCTGCTTATGGTCGTTATATCAACGTTTTACGATGTAGATTCCTACTCGCTAGATTCCTACGATTGTTCCGGAAAACTCCGAAGACGACAGCTATTTTGTCGAGTCAGCTTTGGAGTTACGATGAACGACTTCCATCCCAGAGGTCCATGGTTCGACTCTATTCCGCGGCATGGTCCTTTATTTCTCCCTTAGTTTCACCAACATAAAATTTCTTCTTTCTGGACTTCCCTCGTCACATCAATGTCCTGCCCTTTCTACTACCATCGGCTGTTAATAAGCTAGGAAGCCGTCTCCTGCTCGATCACCGCCACACTTCTTTCTCTACTATCTTTCCGAGTGAAACTGGTGTTTGTCTATGCCATCTCTTCCTAACTAACATTTTAAGAGGGCATGCCTCATGCAGCGTTTGAGTTCCATCTGACAAATGAGGGGCATGTCGAAAGAGGGATTTCCCCGGAGTTTCCTATGAGGACCGCCTGTGGCAAATAAGGGGCATGCCGATAGAGGGCTTTCCCTTTAGATTTGTCATGAGCACCATACAGAGAAAAATCAGCGATACTAAAGTGAGGTATGCCTTATCAGTTTCTCATAAGGGCCCTTTGAGGCAAACCTCATTACAAATCATGGAATGAGGAAATCCAAACGTCTGCCTTACGTATTCGGAAAGCTTTTTAAAAGGCTTTTAGCTTTAGTTTAAGTCGTACAAAGCTTTAGTTTTTGTTGTTGTTTTGCTTCATATTTCAGGCGACTAGTTGTAGGGCGAGCGACTCGACGAAATCGAGATATTCGCGAACGAAGCGATATGGGAAATAAAAACGTGGCTCGAGCACTCGCGAGGATACTGCCTAATATAGGGGGCTGTGCATACCGTACTACGTCTGACGAAGCAGCATGCGTGATAGCTCGAATGATTCGAAGTATGGCGGACTGTGACGCGCACAGGGGCGGCGGAGCGCATGGGTATGGAAGGAAAAGTGCACACGCACTTTAGCTTTGGGTGGGGAAATCCACACCCAAAATATTTCATGTACGCCTAACCCAGAAAATGAGAGCTGTCTATATAGCCTCGGATTTTGACAAGTGATATCTTGATGGGAAGCTATCACTCTGCTGAATCCAGAAATTATAATTTCATTTAGAATGGGTTTCATTTCAACGAGTTTATTAGATATTGGAAAAACCAATCAATTTAAAGTGCTTGTGACCCTTAGGCGAAGTTCTTTCATTTAAACAAAAAACGGCTTGACCGAATGTTATGGAATTTTTTATAGAACAGGTTTTCGTTAATGTGCTTCGATCGGCACCTGAACAAAGTCTATATCAATTTTCGTCCGCGCGGTATCGTGCGGGTACAAAAATCACGAACTTCGTTCAAACAAAAAAACGGCTCGAACGATTTTTATGAAAATCTTTTCAGATCACATTTCCTTTAATACGCTTCGAACGGCACCTCATCGAAGTCGATATCTTTTTTGGTTCGCGCGAAATAGTGCAGAATAAAATGCTATTGGGACCTTGAAACATGAAAATACGTTGAAAATTTCGATTTCGATTTTCGGACCGATTACAATAACTTCCCTATAAACTGGGAAGTTAAAAAATCGGCGATACTGAAGTGAGGTATGCCTTATCAGTTTCTCATAAGGGTCCTATGAATGAGGCAAATCAAATCAAATGGAACAATCCCAACATTTGCCTTACGTATTCGGAAAGCTTAGCTTTAGCTTTACTCATACAAAGCTTTAATTTTTGTTGTCACCTTGCTTCATATTTCAGGAAATTATGTTGGTGACCATGAAGGGTGTTATTCAACATGCTCAATAGACCGGTTCTGGTTCGACCACAAAAGTCAAGCAGAATTGGACGCGATTAGTACTCAGTTGGGGGACCACGACACTCGAGTATAAAAATACATAAAAGTTTTCGACAACGGCGCAGTTATTACTCACATATCCACGCCGAAATTCTCAAATAAATAAATTGACCGATTAACATTTTAACGGTTATCTGTTCCCGTGTTCCCCACCCACAATCATTATGCTCCGCCGCCCTTGGGCGCGCAGCCAGTCCATCGCAATATGGCAGAGGAGGTGGGACGAGTCTACTAAGGGCCGAGAAGTGGGTTATAAGGGAACATGGGGAAGTGAATTATTACCTCATACAGTTCCTGAGTGGACATGGAGGTTCACCGCTTTAGGTTGGACGATTCACCCTTCTGCCGGAGACCGGTTCTCGTTCGATTGCGGAAGTCAAGTAGCAATGGACGTGATTAGTAGAGTAAAAATAATAAAAGAAGACGCCCGAGTGTCCCAATCGCTCTGATTGTTTGAAAGCGCAGCTTTTTCTCTCAAACAACCTGTGGTATGGTTTTACCTCTACTCAACGACACTCGCGTTTAAAAATATAAAGCTTTCGATACCGTAGCAGTTATTACTCCGCATATCCACGCCGAAATTCTCAAATTTTTTAGCCTCTATTTTCCACTCGGGATGGGACAAGGCGTTAGGTGCGCCTTGTGGGCCTTATAGGGCAATCCACACGGGGTTCACATGAGGCAATGGGGCTAACTGATAGGGGTCTTATCTGTATCCCTTCAAAATGCTAGTCGGGTTGGTCACCTTAGTCAATAGCAAGGTTGGTTCTCGACCTATTCAGGTATTCAGGCGCCAAAGTGAGTGTGGTGCGATATGGACCGCTTATACCCACACCAGTCATTCTTTGCACTTTGTCCAAGTGACTCTTGAATGTTTTTTTTGTGGCCTTTTTCCACCAGATCATTTCATTGTGATTTTATGATGGGCTTCACCATAGTGGTGCATGTTCAGCATGCCAACCTCGGTGAGAGAGCGTGACTTAGTCCACACACTCCCCTACCCTGATAAAATGCCATTTTCGATCCTACCGCTGCTGGTTCCTGATTCTTTTCTTCAGCGTGATGCTTCCACGCCAACCTCGGGTCCACCTATACACCCAGACATTTAGCCATCTCAGTCACGTTCATCTCCGATCTCAAGAGCGCCAGAATATAAAACTCCAGACCTACAATCTTCCTATTGAAGACAATAGCGTATATTTTTCTGACATGACAGTGTGCACGCCGAGTTCCTCTAGCGGTTTAATAAAATAGTTTACAGTAATATTCCATAGAAAAGGTGATAGAGCTCCGCCTTGTGGGTATCCTTTCCTTACTATACCTGGAAGCAGCGAGTCTCTTCACTTATTGTCCTGTTTTTCAGCAGATTCTCCAGTCACAGTCACATCACTATCATAGGGCTGACCTCAACGCCTCACCAGAGCTACTTCAGATTACTGAACTTGATCTTATCGAAGGCACCTTCAATGTCCATAAGGTTTACAATACATTTCCGGTATTATCGTTCCTCTCCGGCTACTCCCAACACTTGGTGTGGTGTGGTTTCTGTAGACCTACCAGCCTGATCCTGCTGACTTCTAGTTAAATTGAATCTCTTCAGTGCTCACCTATTTGTTCCTGAATCGCAGAATTTGCAACAAGAGAACGAGAACAACTTACTCACGTTACATAACTTGAAACTACACGAAAAAGTAACAAGAAATGAACTCGTAGCGAAATACTTAAATACTAATTAGCCAATCCTTGGATGTCAACAATTCCTTACAAAATAGAATCATGAATAACAAGAAGCCACTCAGAGTTTAGTCACGTCCCGAAAGCAACCGCTTGACATTCATGATCACCTGTAATAATTATTCTGATCCGTGGCCACTTTAAAACAAATCCATTTGTCCTTTTACGGATTTTATATCTATGTACACATCGGGTATATACCTGGCGTCTTAGACACAGTCCGCCAGACAATGCGGAGCTAAGTTCAACGATTTATCATGTTACACACGTTCAACGTCACGCAACATGAATACACAATTTTTTTCAAAAACAGCTTAAACCGCCGCGCCACTCCACTCCGCAAGCGCGGGAAAATAATAAAATAAATAGCAAAGTACCAGCACTGGAGCTCTGCGGTAATCCAATCCGATCGCTGGTTCAGTTGAACTGCGGATCACATGACTAACCTCGGTTACGTAGCGGCCATATATCAGCGCCGTCCATTAATCGGTTACGGAAATAATCGACTTGGAGTCCGAGATCGATCGAATCTCAAATTTAGACTTTCATCTCGGGCGCCGCGCACAATGCGCACGCGGATTTCGCAAAGATCGACTTCAAAACGACTGAAAATAGATTCGGGATTGATGATCAGTTTTTCGCTTTTGTGCGTCCATGATTGAAAATTGAAAGTTTTTGCTTCAGGGTTGGCAATTTCAAGTGCTGATGGGAGAGAGCGCCACAAGAGCACAGCTCTAAACAGCCTAATTGCCCCCGCGGCAGAACGCGATCGGAACAAATGAATTGCGAATGGGTTTTAGGCCGGCGATCGAGCAAGATCGGCCGACCAATTTCAGCTAATAGCGATTGAGTGATTGCGCAAACAGCGCAGAACTGATTCAAGTCCGAAATAGCTTAAGGGGAGCCAACGCTGAAAGATTTACTTACTTGTCGCTATTTTCGTCTTTGGCTTCCTTGCCATCGTCTTCCTCAGTCTCTTTCGGTGGAGTTTCGGCCTTAATGTCTGCAAATAAAAATAATTAAATTTTTGTCAGTTTTGTTGAAAGTGAGTGATTGCATTATGAAACTGTGTTGAAAGGTGGAATAAACAGAAAAAAAAACTTAAGGAGAAAAGTGGTTTAAGATTGCTTTTTTTGGTCAATTTGTTTGAAAGGAATATTGGCAATACTGTTGACAATCACATCTTTAGTGCATGCAAATTTTTGTGGAACGTTAGATTGAATAAAGATAACATTTTGTCGAACTACGTATAACCATCGAAAGAACAAGTTATTCGAGACGAGTTATTATAGACTATTATAGAGTTTTTATGCGTCAAACGGGAAGAGATGTGCAGCCCCATGACGTTTATGGTGCCTTCGACCTTTCACTTGCTATTATAATCTGAGCCTGGTCCTGTTAACTACAAACTGGGGCTCAGAAGTCAAAGCTAGTGGAAAGGAGAAGTACGAATGTAGTAGGAAAGACACAAAGAACACACCCTCCAGAGCCTATGAAACCAGGATGAAACCATAATCTTGTCGAGGGCTACGTGGCAGTGGACAAATCTGCACTGCCGCCAATGATCTCCTCTGGGTACCAGACGTTTCCAGTTATAAAAATATATCATTCCGTCTTGGAGGCTCTGTTAGTTTGGACCTTCTATTCTTGTTATACTCGTGGGACCTTTTTAGCGACAATTTATACAAAAATAGAAAAGACGTAGAATCTTGGTGTTATCAGTATCAGATCAGAGCTGGAAAGAGATTTCCCCGGCAGTTCCCATAAATCTCTATTCAAGAACATATGAGATAATCTATCTAGGGTCCTGCCTAGGATACCGCAGGATAAATTTGTTTGATATACCAGCGCCACCAAGACATAGGTGCATTCAGCTTGGACTTACTGGCTACTACCTTTCTTGGCTGATTTGCATCTACGAGCAATTAACAAGCGGCAGCAAGAGCGAGCAGAGCGATCAAGTCCTCTCTAGCACCAGATTGAAATATTTTGGGACTGATAACGCGCCCAATCTGGGCATTCTGAATCGGGTCACCCTTGTTAGGGTTTGTCTCCCGCGGCCTCGAGAAAAATAATTTAGTTGGTTAATTTTCTTAAAAAAATATACGCACCCGCACATAGCACGCATAGCGAACAAATGCGCATGCCACACGGGTATGCACGCTCCCAACAAAGGTATGCACGCTCTCGCTACAGGCATGAACATCTATAAATGCACCCGCATCGTCATAGACCATTCCAAACGCGAATGTCGTGTTACCTAGCGGTTCCCCAACTAAGTACTAACCACGTCTAATGCTGCTTGACCTACGCAATCAAACAAGAACCGGTCTACTGAGTATGCTAATGGCCCCTTTAATGGTAACCGAGATAATCGCCCGTTTTCTTCGTCCTATACAAATCTAGAAAACATATGAGCGTACCGTACTTCGTTCGAGCCGTAAAGCCTATAGACATTATATCTCATGGAAAGCAGAAAAACAGCGGAAGAGCAACTTCGATGCAGCTTAAAAACAAGACCTCAGATGCAAGTGCCATCCCTGCGCAACTTAACCCCATTCGCTTGAAATACCATAGTTCAGTACCAGTATACTTTTACCCTAGGCAAACCAACAAGTTTTCAGTTTGTGACAAGCAATGAACAACTGTCTAGAGTTTCCAAACTCAATCTTAAGTGGCCCCTAGACTATCAATAATATTGTGCAATAATATTGAGCAAAATATTGACGGTTTCCTTCTTTGCCCCATACAATCGGTCAATATCACCCACATACCGTCAATTATATTGCGCAAATCAAAATATTGCACAATATTATTGATAGTCTAGGAGCCCATTACACCTCTTTATACGCTAAGGCCACCTATGATAGCATAATCAGAAGAGAACACTGCAAACCCATTAGAGAATTCGGCACCCGCCTAAACTGGAACGAATGTTTGTTGGCTATAACTAAGTCTGGACACTGTTTGGACCAGTCAAAAATCTACACTAGACTCGAGACTCCAACAAGAACAAGAACTGACCTACCAACCGGGCATTAGAAAAAGTGATATTAGGTTCAGGTGTGAAAACAAGAGTCGCAGTTCTGAGTGTACCCAAATACTTGCTATGAAAACGACGTACACATTATCGGTAGAGCGTCATTGCCTGTACAAATCGCTTGCACCCCGACTGAGCGGGCGAAACGAAAACTAGCGGGTAGACATCACGGAGAGCAAAACGAAGTACATGAAGGCTCTTCAAAGCCAAGCTTCTAACCGTCATATCATCACATCTGGGTCGTATGAGTGATAACAAACCTGCTCGTCTCTTGCGATATGATTTATGAGAAGCGACGCCCACTTAAACAAACTTTTGATGAAAGGATGGCGAAGATTGTCTATGGCCTAGAGCAGGGGTGGCCAACTTTGGTATACATAAGATCTACTTTTTATCACAAAAATATGTCTCGATCAACTTGTTGTCATACCTGAAGTTTAACCAGGGGAAGAGGTGTGAAATAAATACATATGTGGCGACAGCCAACGTCAGTGCAAATGGAGCCTTAAAGACAAAGAATCCAAACGGGGCTCACAAACTCTTCACGTCGACGCATCAGGTAACACCGTAGGCGCAACAGTACATCAAGCTGCGGATAAATTTGTAACACCTTTAGGTTTTTACCTCGGAAGCTCACAACCATTGAAAAGTATTAAAACATGTATGACAGAGAACTTCTGGAGATGCATCAAGGAGTTGAAAACTTCAGTAATTTTTTGGTAGAAGACTTTAGTATTTCCCCAAATCGCCGTTAAACAAAAATCGGAAAAAGCATCACAACGTCAACTTGGCCAGCTAGACTTCATCTGTCAGTTCTTAACGAACATAGCAGATCTATTATCCAGAATTGAGGAAATATAAATGTAACAACAGGGACAAACGATTTCAAGAAATTTGCAGAGGCCCAGTCAAATGACGAAGAATTAGAGGATTTGTTATGAGACCAAAAAGGATGCTGGTCCTTACTGCTCAAGAAGTTTGCTGTTCCCAAATAGCCCGTGGAAAGTCTACAGCGACATCAGTCAAGACAAAAGTTTGACCTTTTACGTTCCTGAACCACTTTGACAATTAGTCGTAAAAAAACTCTACTGTCTGGCTCATCCGGGGGTAAAGATATAGATCATTTTAGTAAGCGACTTGAATTATTGAAAGATTCCGCAGAACTCTAAAGGCAGGAATCATGTGCTACCAAACAAAAGACGCAGCCTTGCCATTAATACTGTTAAAACATATACATGCCGGCGTGCGGTGCGTGCGGCCGATCCGCAGTATGTGGCAAGTTTTGCTGACAGGTAGTTGGTTCTGGCGTTCTGTCTCATTTTTCCCTATAACAAAAAAACATATAAGCGAAACTTGCATGTGTTTGTTGTGTGTGTGGTGCTTGTGTTTGGGCATTTCAGCCTAAAAGTAGACCATCTTTTGCGTTGAATACGTTGCGTTCGCGCACCCGTATGTCTATAATATCTAACGTCGCCCGCACCGCACGCATGCATGTATCTGTCTCCAGCTATAGGATTGCGAACAAGCAATTAAGTCAAACATAGGAGCACGCCGGAATTTGTAAACGAATTCAAAAATTCGAGATCAAACCTAGAGCAGCTTTATCACATGTAAAACAAAGCGTTTTTATCGAGGAGGATCTAAAAAAGTGCCAGTTCGTGTTCAAAAGAGACGATAAAGTTAGAATATATTTGAACTCCACCATACGCAGTCGATCGGCTAAAATTCGCATTCTCGGAAGAAAACAATGCTACAAAAACCGTTCAGCAGTAAACCACGAAGAAAGGTTAGATGCCAGACATTAAATCACACCCCGACCTTTACAAGAAACCAGAGCCAACAAGGGGCGTCACAGAGCATACAGCATCAAAGCTTAGAATAAAGAGCTACAGGGAGGGTCCTCGTCGAATTTTAGCGTAGTGAAGTTCTTGTTGTGTGAGTGCTCACGTTTTGGTAGTTGTTTGTCTATTGCAGGCGGAAAACGCGAATGGTATAGAGGAGGGGCAAGAGGGAGTTAAAATTAAAAATAAAATCTTGCCCCTACAAATGAACTTTTACACGCCGCTACTCCGAATTCTAATCAGGTGATTGCATTGCATTTCACATTGGGTCAGTTAATGTAAACAGAGTAGATATGATTTGACAGTCGACTGACCCAATTTGACAGTCAACTGACCCCAGATTTCACTACGCGTACCTACACGGATTTTATGCCCGGGGGCCTTGGCTGTAGTTCTCTAAACATCAAAGTAGACGAAGAGCCGAAGAGAAATCACCATTCCAATGCGATATTACTGCCGCTAGAGGGGGATTATATGTCGTCAGCCAGTGCGCCAATGTAAATGAAGGTTAAAAGGCGAAATAACTCTATGTCAGGACCGTTCGATTTCTCGATGTCATATGACCATAAGATGTTTATACGCTATGTTTTAATACGAGTTACTATGGATAGATAAGTAAAATATATATTCAAAACTGTTTTTTTAATTTGTTAAATCACTGGTCATGTTTTTCTATGGTTCTACTGCATGCATATACTGTTGCATTTGCGCGTCACGTTCACGAATTGCGCAATGTAAAATGTTAAACCAAAGACATCGCTAGCGAACGACCAAAATTGGTTTTTCGATCGACCGATTGATCGCGATCGACTTGTTGGCCACCCCTGGCCTAGAGCAAAGGAGCATAAAACTGAACGACAGCGGACTGGAATCGGTAGATCGGTAGAGGGAGAATTTACGAAAGGAAAGGATCGGATACCGGATTGTGGAACTGAATAAATAGTTGGAGTGTAGTTCTTTACAAAGTATCGTCTATATTGCAACAACAAAAAAATAAAGCCTCTTTTATGATGGTTTATAATTAACAAATTTATTCGCATTGAAAATTATGCAATATGTTCGGCAAGTGCTATTCTGAAATAATTAACCTAAACGGATGCTTGCAAGATTTTTGTATGTAGCCAAAAGAAGTAAAGAAATTATATTAGGATCAAACCTCACAGAATCTCCAAGCAAACCTTTTCGGTACCTGCATTATGTTTTCACAATTCAGCTTCAAAAACTTAAGTTTAGAAGATTTCATTTCCGCGTTCAAATTTAGCACATTAAAGTGTTACACGTTAGCAGCATTTTGTCTTTTATTGTCCCACTTTTCTCCG
Organism: Thereva nobilitata; assembly: GCA_963855945.1. Lineage (NCBI taxonomy): Eukaryota > Metazoa > Arthropoda > Insecta > Diptera > Therevidae > Thereva > Thereva nobilitata. The sequence goes on along the minus strand of OY979695.1, from coordinate 191,205,905 downwards.
GACCCTACCTTCCCAATTCCGAGAATATTAATTCACTCCATCTGTAAAAAAAAACATTCTTTCCATTTTCTTTCATGCAAAAATTAACTCGAGTTTTGTAATCTGGAAGCTGTTTTGCAACACTGCCATAAATCCAGCCTTTGTGTTCGTTCATACAACGTTTATGCTCTTCAACCAGGTGCACATGGCAGCACAGCTGATGGCTTCCACATTGCCACATTACTCCAACTTCTACGTTGGCTCATTACTCCGAAAATCTTACCTCTGGCAACCGGTTTACTACCGAGCCCGTCGCGTAACCGAAAGTTAAAGGCACTAAATCCCGACTTCATCTTGTTGTAGATCTGATATAATTCAGTAGCAAAAAAACCCCGAAAATCTTATTTCCTTCCACAGTTGGCACAGAACCTGGCCTCGGGTCTTGGGTTATTTTGAGTCAGACACAGACGACGGCAAAAACAACCCAGAGACAAATTCATCTCTAGCACCGCTAGATGCACACGCATTCCTTTATCTAATCCCCAGTAATGAAGCACGAAAGTACCAACGAAATCCAGTTAATGCGGACGGAGAACGCATTCTCCGCTGGTGGACTTTTATCCGATTTAGATCCAAATCGGCCCTGTTTATCCGGTGTGCTGAGTCACTGCTGGTCGTAGTCGTAGGCTCAGAGCACAGACATCGATTTTAATTCCAGACCGGAACGTGATTGATTCGTACCTGATTCCTACCTGGGCATGAGATCCATTTGGAAGTGGCAGAAACAGTGGCCGAGAAGACCTGTGCTGCAATCGTTGTGGATATCTTTTTAAGGATGGAATTACGATTGTAATTACACGAACGAAGGAAGAGGAACAATTGTGAGAATTTAGCCGAGTTCTCACGCGCTCACGGCGCAAGGAAAACATATCAAGAAAACAAAAAGAACACTGATGATTATCTGAAGATTGACTAGCTGCGACCGCAGGGGAAAATTCTTAGACATATGAAAATCTACAAAATGACGCGGCTTTAATCTAGGAATTGCGTGCCTGTACGTAGTTAACTGTTCAGAATGGAATGGCTTTTGATTAGAGGAGGTGTTTTCGTAATTGCCTCAGCATAGATATGCGAATTGTAGTCCGTGTGTAGGAGCTACGGTAACCAATTGAATTGTTCTTCAATTCCCACTTTAATCGCAACCAGGCGAAGAAGGTCTTCACTTTAATAGAAATGTGACACATCTTGCTTTGTAGCTGCGGAGCTAGACAGACATGATTAAGGTAAATGCACGTGAGTTTTGATACATTTATTGTAATGAATCCATTTTTCTCGTGAACCCTTTACTGCGGGCTTGATACAAACTTTCTAAGATGCCATATAAGGCGATGAACTTGCTGACTGCGCAGAAAGTGGAAAGGGCTTCTTTTGACGAAGAGAAAGACGATAGTATTGTGCACAAAGGGCTGAAATTGAACAAGGAAATACATATTTATAGCCTATTAAGGAGCGTTTTCAATGTTGGAAAGAGCTTTACGCTAAGTTTGCGCTTTCCTTTGAAAGTAGGAGCACGATACAAAACCCACTCTGAAATTTTGTACTCCAAGCTGTCATTATAAATACGCCCTTATAGACGAGAACGTATGCAAACTAACGCAAAAGCTTTTCTGAAAGTTTTTTAACATTCATGTGAAGCAAGCTTTACATACGAAGGAAGCCGCGTTTGTGTACCTACACGATGTAATGTTTGTGTTTGCGACAAATGCCAAAACAAACGATTATTCATTAGAGTGAGTGCGTGCGTAATTCTTTACCTCCGCACTCCTCCCTTGTCTGAAAGAACTTTTGCGTCTGAATGCATACGTCCTCGTCTATAATGGGTCTATTCGATTTTTTACCCATCCTTTAAATACGTAGGTGTCGTAACTATCTCGGACTGGTGGAGGTGCGATCATAACCTCTTCGTGGTGGCCACTGGAAGCTGTCCTGAAAGGGATGGGCTAATATGATCGGGCCTACCAACTTACTTACTTACTACCACGCCAAGATGTATAGTTATCGTGTCGAGAACTGCATGGCAGTGGGTAGATTTTGCACCGTCGCGTCGTTTAACGATCTCCTCTGGGGACAGGGTACCAGTTGTATAATGCCTTATTCTTATATGCAGAAGCTTCCCGTTCCTACCATACGTATGGGACTTTTGTTGGCCAATTAAGCTGGAAAAGGCCAAAAGGCCCAATTTCGGAAAAATTTCGGAAAGCTGAATTTTGGTATGGACATTGGCCCAACTCACACGGCGCATAGTTATGGCACATAAAACCGGTTTTATAGAAGAGAGAGGGAAGGGAAGGAAAGAACTTAACGAAACAATTTTCACGCGAAACCAAAAACGTGAAAACTAACACATGCATATTATATTTTTTCTTATGTCAAATCTTCTTCTTTCTGAGCTCAGCATTTTCCCACTGAAATTTTTTAATCATTCGATCTTTATTCATCAACCTGTTCCATTGGTCTGAAAATTTTGTTTTTTTTTGTGAGCATATTGAAAAGAGTGATATTAAGGACTTTTTTTCATTATTTCTATTTGTCAACGATATAACAAGTAATTTTCATATGCACAAATACATTTAAAACTTGCTGTAAAGATTCAAGTTAGTACACAAGATGCTATTACCCCGTCTGCGTTCCGAGGAGTGTAGTAAAACCGGTTTTATGTGCCATAACTATGATCTCGTGTGCGTTGGCCCATTGATATTATTGCTCTAAGGAAAATGTCACGAGTCTCCATCGATTTGACACTCCGACACGATTTTACGCGGGGTCAAAGGTCACCAAAAGCGATTTTTCGAAAATATCTCAGTAATGCTCACTTTTTTAGAAAAATTATGTGAACAAAGTTTGTAGCTTAGGTGATTTCCTACAAAAAATATTTTATAACTTTTTCTTGTAAGAGTAACCGTTTTTGAGATATTTTGATTTTAGTCCACGGATATTAAACAAAAAAAAAAGGCCCAGAATTTTTCCGTAGTTGAGCCTTTTTTGTCTAATATCCGTGGACTAAAATCAAAATATCTCAAAAACGGTTACTCTTACAAGAAAAAGTTATAAAATATTTTTTGTAGCAAATTACCTAAGCTACAAACTTTATTCATATAACTTTTCTGTAAAAGTGAGCATTACTGAGATATATCCGAAAAATAGCTTTTGGGGACCTTTGACCCCGCGTAAAATCGTATCGGAGTGTCAAATCGATGGAGACTCGTGACATTTTCCTTAGAGCAATAATATCAATGTCCATACCAAAATTCAGCTTTCCCGGAATTTTTCCGAAGTAAAATGTCTAATTTCCCTGGACTACAAGGCAAGGAGGACCGGAGTGGTATTGGGGAGCCCACGGAGCACACCTAAACCCGGTTTCGTGAACTACTTCCGAACAGACCGAAGGCAGGACTGCGGTCAGAAACCCGGGAAGCTTGAACTGTCAAGTTTAGGCATCAAGCCACTAGGCAGGCTGCTGAACTTGTTCCAGCGGTCTGACCTGCAAATATTACTAATATTAGGTATAGGGGTGTAGTACTATAGGCCAAGCGAGTGGCCGCGGTACTTTTGGACCCAAAGCCTCAATAGAAGCGGAATAACAGTTGCACGCTATCTGTACTTAGTAATAATAAAAAACACTAAGTAAAATCTTTCTTCTTCTTCTTATACTCTGATCGTGTATGGACCTGGAGACTGAAGAAAGAGCAACTAAGCAATGATCTGCAAGACCCAGCTGCCAGGGTAATAAAATAGAATTAAAGAGGAACCTACGAGTCGCGGAGCAAGCAGTGCTCGAACTTGGAAGGCATATTAGAGTATTAGACGCCAGCAGACTTCAGAAAATGATCTTCAGGGACTCGGGTCCAAAGTCGTGCTCGTTAGTGAAGTAACGGAGAATATGAATATAAAAAGATCCTGCTGGATTCTGACCTCGCAGGTAACTAAGTCTCGGAGAGATCATGGGTGATTCGAAGTTGAATACATCGAGGTGAGGTTCATTATAACACATGACTCGGTGATCTGGTGGACTATAACCACACAGAAAAAAATGCTGCTGCTGAGTTTGGTGTATTTTCACAGGCAGGCTAAGCCTATAGTTGGCGGCAGTGCCAGCGCAGAAGTTTTCTCCGAGGATTCAAATCCAACCTGCTTAGTGAGTCTGGTGAAATACACCTCAATTTACCAAGTGGTGATTCTGGCTCTATGGTATCGGTGTGAATAGAAAGAAATAATGTTCTCATACCATCGCGCAATCAATCAGAACCTAATACATTTCTGCTGCCACTAATCACAGAACAGAAACTTTTCAGGAATCAGCTGAAAAGAATGAAAGTTCTTGAAGATGGCATCTGCCGACTTTGTCTGGAGGAATCCGAGATCGCCACGAAGATTATGTGCACTGCGGAACAGCACTCCATTTGTTGAAAAATATGGTAGAGGGACGAAAGGGTATCTGAAAAAGTAGTCCGACTCGGTATCCCTCGAACCATCTATACTATTTCGGAGGAGAAATTGGATCACAGATCCAAATCAGCAACTCAACAACGAAATGATAAAAGGTGAGTTCGCAAGGTACTACATAGTGTGAGCCAACGAGGCTTTCAGATATTATAAGAGTTTGGAAATACTGTTTTATGCCGGAATCGATAGCCTAGGGGTTATGGTACCAGACTACCATCCCAGAGGTCTGTGGTTCGATTCCACTCCGCGACACGGTTAGTCCTTCGTCTTTTCACTTATCACATTCCCTGTTTCTTTTCTTCCCTTTTCTGCTCTCCATCACTTCTTCTGCTCTCGATCACTCAAGTGTGAATATAAAAAATGAAAAGCGTTTTCCTAGATTGTCGTATGTGCGGATAGGTGGGATGGAGGTTGTGCGACTGAGCCGAGTGACAAAACTATAGCATTTTTAATTGGTTACACTTAGAGTGACGGACCCTGCAGTATAATTCCAGCCAAATTTCTTATCTAACCAGAGTAAAAAATAAAAATCGTGTTGTCGCTAATCTTTAACACCAATTTCCAACCAAAATCAAAAGTTAGAGACTTTCACACAAAAACCATTATTCTTTTACATAACACCAAAGGCACACCTGATTCCTGTTCACTAAAAAAACGGAAGCAGCTCAACCCTTTTACGGAAGGTAAACCGCACTCAAGTACTTAAGGGTAAAGCTGCACTTTAGATGCAATCTGCTGGAAAATATTAAAGTTTTTTAAGGGATTGATTTCAGTTTCCTGCTTTCTCGTTCATTGGATTTCTCCGAAACTCAAGACTTAGCCCCAATGGGGCTGTGTGGCACAAATAAACAAAAGCCCAGCTCCCAACTGAGGCGCACGTTGCACATTCCCGGATTCTATTTTGGTTCTGAGAAGCTGGCTTTCTTGAGACGAATGGAAACCAGATGCCCTACCAACCCCATTAGCAGGAAGTGGTATTAAGGAATGTGCTCCAATTCATTCGTCAGTGCCAACAAATTGTCGTAGAGAGGTTCCCATCGTGTAGTTGAATGGATGATTTTTACAATTGGGGATCAGACAACTATTAAATAAGCACCCAAGTAAGGTCAAAGGCCCATTGAAGTTATCACTTCGGATTAAACGTCTATAAGTTTTTTTTTGTGTTATATTCGAATATTTCTGTCGTCTTTTTTGGATTAAAATATTTTAATTTTCCACAATGAATGAAACCGTTTTTTTCATAGCGATGTTTTTTGTTGATGTCGTTTTGACTCTTTGTTTGAGTTAGCGTAAAATACTGGCTGATAAATGGGCGATTGTTAGTATAATGTGGTGGAGTTTGATGGATTTATTGCAGCGCGACTTTTGGCGAAAGAGTCTATTCAGAGCAAACCGAAATGAAACACCTGATGGTAGACTTGCCATTATTTACACGTTGGCTGAATAGCTAAAGGAGTTATTACCTTGATTTGGTCATTTCAAAGTTAAATTAGACATTCAATGTGTGGTTTATTGAGTATTGTTGCACAAACTAAGCAATATTGTTGTAATAGTAGAAAAATGTGTGAAGATTTTTCTTTCAAATTACAACAATATTGTATGACTAATTTGGAAGCAAAGAAATCAAGACTTTCAAGAGTTTTGCCAAATATAGTAAATTGGACTAACTACAATAAATCACTACATTGAAAAAAATTATTGGCTTTTGTAAATGATGAGAAAAGCCAAAATACGATTGGTGATGATGTTCCTGTAAACATTTGTGGTTATGAGGAGTCCGGGAGGGTGTGGAAAGAGATGACTAGCCTGTTTATGATTAGGTTGAAAAGTTGAGTCGAGGTTGAGTTGAAATTTCGACCACCGTACCGTATATGATGTCGAGTTAAGTTCACTTTGGGTTGAAATAGAGTTGGACTGACAACAAATTTTTGTGTGAAATTCTCATTTTTAGATACAAACATGGAAGGTAATCAGAACTAAATAATTTTATATTCCAGTACGAGTACAAGCTACTTTACTTAGGCAGACTTCACGGATGGTAAACAAACAAAACAAATGTCACTTCAAGCCAATTACAACTCAACCTGCCTATACGAGGCGAAATATCAACTCGACCGAGGTAGGAGAGCTGAGTTGAGTTGAGTGGACCAGTGGACCCAGTTTCAACTCGATCCCCGTTTATGACTCGGTTGAACCTCGGTTGGAGTAGACGTTGGATGTTGTAAGGAGTTCGGAAATACTGACTGCGAAAGATTGTTCCACAGTCGAGTTGTTCTATTAATGAACGCATTCCTTTCTTGTATCGTGCGCCAAATAGGATAACTATCCTACAACTGTAGGCAGATGGAGCAATTATGAACCAGTTATCAGTTCAAATGATGATTTGACTTTACTGATGGTGGATTTCCAGAAATTTATTAGTTTTATGTAGTCTTGATGAAGCAATTCACGTACACTCTAAAGGCTATTTAATTTTTATTGCTTCCATGCATTCCCAATTAAGTTATCTTTTCGTGTAGGTAAGTTTCACGCTTTTGTTTCGGAAATACTGGTTTCAGTTAACTGACTATATAACATTTTTAATTTTCTTGTTAAAGCGTTTCAATACTTTGCCAGCCATTTTCTATGCTTTCTGTAGAAGAATGACCGTACATTTTATACATTGACCGAAAGGGCGCCTGTTCAATGCTTTTTCGAGCCAACATTCTGTTTGATGGCCGAGTCATATTGCAAAGCATTAAGCCTAACATATACTTTCATTATCTTGTGCAGAAAAAACAAGCTTCAATCTCTTAGTATTCCGTTAGTTACTTTCTATTCATCTGCTAAACTATATTAGCACATTCTTCATACGAACGAACTCTTTAAATTGGGAATTTCATAATGAACCTACAAAGAAATTTAATTTCAATTTCAAATTACCAAATCTCCAATCTCTGTACCCCAAACTGTGCGTGATTTATTATAAACAAATTGTTGCAGTTTACACAACGTTACTCCCTTTAGGTGTTCCAAATTATCTCAGCAGAAAGCACAAAATCGAACACTGGAAATGCGGTGTTGATGAATTTGGCCCATTGGGTGGGTGTGGGTGCTCCCATAAATCACCTGAAATCTGAAAAAGCTGCCCTGCGTTAAAGTTTTTATTTCTTCACAAATTTGCCAGTGAAACATGATTTTCTAGTGCAGTTTCTTAAGGCCCAAGTTACAGGTTTCTGCATGCAGTCGCTTTATCTGCAAGATGTTGCACGGGTGCACTTCAATTTCTTACGGTGCTCCTGGTGGACTATACCCATGATCACAACGTACATAATAAAATGCGCTACTGCAGGCCCAAAACAGCAGACTGGGAGAGTGCAGGAGGGTGAGCACAGGAGTGCATTCATGCGTAAGTGGTCTGAAGGAGATTTAAATTGACGGACCGCTGGTCATTCGGTTCCAGACGACAACAACAGAGTCAGACGAGTGTACGCCATGCCGACAACCAAAAAAGAGGCACACAATTAGCCGGAAGTCCACTCCTCTTCATGGGGATCAGTGCCGTTCCTACTAAGTAAGCACTATGGATGGGACTCCCCTGCCGTCGTCGTCTATGGGTCGAAGTTTCCATTTCTCAGTCGACCATCTCGTCTTCTTTCGTATTTTCTACGGCTCCTGGTCACCCGGTGTTCAGCTTCTGAAGACACACGAGCACTTGAATAGTTTCATTTTTTCTCCAGACGGGGCTGGAAGTCATTTACCTCGATTCCCATGGATTAAAGAAGTTCTAGGCGATTATTTTCTGCGTTGAAAATTACTCAAGTAATTTTTTTGTAGGTTGCCAAATTCGAAAATGATTATGGTGGTGATTGCACCATAGACAAAATTGTGCGTTGAAATAATTTTAGGGCTATTTTCGTGTGAAATTTTCATTTCCCTGATGATATAGCCAGCTTCGTGCCTTCAAGTGAACGAAATCATCAGTAATTACCTTTTCCATTTACAATAAATGAATGAACTTTTTAAGAAAATTGCCATTTTGTTTCCAAATATATCAACGATTTGGCCTTGTCCTCAATTCTATTTTAGCAGATTTCAAGTTTGCCTACAATATGAAAAAATATGTTAATAACTAAAACGGAAACAAATCTTTCAAACAATGTATTCAAAATACGTTTCTATTTTGTTTATGCTACAAAAAAGCAATTTTATTGGACAAAATCTTATGGGATTCATTGTCCGGTCTTTTTCAGCTGCTAAAGTTAAAAGAACAAAACCAGAAAACTCTCAATCTGTGAAACAAGTGTCCGGAACGATTTATTTTCAAGACAAAACTCATTTTCAATGCTTCGTTGGTGTCACATACTTTCACCGAAATCTTGATCCATCCAAATGGAAAACAAAAGAAAATTAACCTTCATGCCAATCACTTCGTCACAATCATAACACACAGTCGAAATCTCATGATGTCATGCATCTGATCTCAAAGCACAACAGTGAAATGACATAACATCAGGTCAATTCGTCAAATACTATAATTTAATGGTATTTGTCTACATTGTGACAATACCGGACAATATAAAGTTCCATATATAGACTGGTACTGGACAGAATTAAACCAAAATGAAATTAATCCGAAATTCATTCGACATTACTCACACGACCAATGACTGGCTTGGAAGCTATTTGTTAAAGTCGACAAATTCACTTTAATGAATGAATTAAGAGGAGCGCATTGGTGGGTGCTTTTGAAGATCATCGGCAGCCGACGTTCTCTAATTATCGAATTACAATGGACCCGTAATTGCTACTGAAATTGAAAATTGGTCCGGGCCCAATTGAAAGAAATCAAAGATCAATTCGATTTTACGTTTTCTGATTGATAGCAGCGCGGGGATGTATAAGATCGATGATGAGTTTTAGTGATCTTGTAATAATAAGAGATTTTGTGTTCGATCTTGTGTAATTTTTAATTAGATTTTGGGTAACAAAAAAGCATCTTAAATATTTTCAAAGCTTTTAAAAAAATTGGATCTAAAAGCATTCACTCTATTTCACTAATTAGCAATACTGTCTATACTTATATAAGCAATTTTTTATGACTTGTTATTAGGTTATGCATCATCTACTAAGGCCTACTTGGAAGTTCATCGAATATATATGGAAAAGAACAATGAGAGAGATCATGGACAGCGAAAGTAAAGATCCAAAATGCAGTAACTAACAGAATAGTTTGAAGTACGACAAGGTCTTAGACAAGTGGATGGACTGGCCCTAATGATTTTCAAGCTCGCCCTTGAATGGGTAATAAGGAAAACCTTAGTCCTGAGAAGTGCGTTTATAGGCGACACACTCTGTACAGTGTACAATTATATGGATATGCAGATGACGTGAACATCGTGGGATCGTCCTTAGCGTTAGCAAAATAAACTTTATGTCGAACTAAAAGAGGCGGCAAATGGCTCCAATGTTTGAGTAGTTACTTTGTTTCGTGTATTTTCAAAAGACCTTTAATAGTCAGTTACTGCTTTGAATAACAAACTTGGGCCTTGGGCAAATTTTTAAACCAAAATTTCAGTAATCAACTCTAATTTGTATCGATCACAAATACTTCGTAGGTTCGTAAATATATGAGCAAAAACATTTTCCTAATACAAACAGTTTAAAAGATAGCAATCAAAAAAAGGTTTATAACAAAAGAATAATCACGAAAATATTTTACATAAATGCCTGAGAGAGTGGCTAACATTAGCATGCAGATTGAACCAAGCTGAATTGAACTGAATACCATTTGGTGCTCAAAGCAACAGACTAATGACTGAAGAGTCGTTACTAAAATTCTCACCATCTTCACTTGAATGATTGTGCAATTTTTAGCATTCCAAGGTAACTTTTGAATTGTTTTATCTCAAATGCACAGAGTAATTAGTTTTTAGATACAATATTACGAAGAACTAGAAAATAAAAATACACAAAAAATCTGTTTTGACTAATTATCTGGAATGTGGAATCTGACATATTTGCATTGAATCAGTGATTAGCAGCGGATTCAAATGTTGCAATGGGTATTTCCTCTCATAATTTGTGGTTCTTGTTAAATTCGTTTATAATAACAAAAAAGGAGTATCGTAATAAATACCTCATAAAATCAAGGATAATGTATTATACAAATCTATTCAATGACTTCAGCTCTCATATAAAATGCAAGATACCATTTCAGAAGACAGATTCAAGGCTTCAGAAAGTAAAACGTAGTGTGAATAAAACAAGTGATGGACTAGACTAGATGGACATTGAAGCATTGTTACCTATACAAAAAAGAAACAATTACATATTCCCAAAAGAATGCAATATTTTGATAGGATGTGTTCATTTATTCATTCATCATTTTATTCACCATTTTAATTTCATCCTTTCAGGGCTCTTATGATGTATCTCGATGAAAAGCTTTTCAAACTCGAATTTTATATCGTCCTTCGCTAAAGGAATTTTAAAAGGACCTGAATAAATGAAAACGAAAAGGCGTAATACTTCGTGTATATAGAGGGTGGTGCAGTAGACACATTGTCTGGTATTATCCTTGTGGAAGACAATGCACTTTGGATTACCCGATTCCCGACTTTTTCCAGTATTACTATTATTACCCTTCTTCATGCTTGTTGAGAGCGAAGCTTCTCCATCGGAGTCTAGGTTTTATCATGATTTTACATGTTTCAGTCCAGGTTTTATCATGATTTTAGATCTAATTCATTACTGTTATTCTCGAGGTGTTTTTAAGTCTACTAACACACCTGCTTCTTGGAAATTTCATTAGAAGGTTTCTTTTGTTATTCTACTATTCTATTTTCGCAGCACACGTCCATTTTGTATTATTTATCTGTTTGATTAGTAATTGTTTTTTTTTTTCTTTTGAATTTCCACAATTCTATTTTTCTAGGCCAAATTTTTCCTCTGTTTCGAATGCTCTACAAGTACGACATTATCTGCGAATTTAAAATCGTCTAACTGTTCTACAATTTCTAATTTGATTCCGCTTGCATCTCTAATGCCTTTCCTAATTAATTCGTCAAGCACACTTAATGAAGAGTAATGGTGAAAGGGTGCAACCTTGCTTTACTTCAGTTTGTGTTATTATTGGATAGCTTAATTGTCCATTATGAAGTGTTCTTAGTTCTTTTTCATTGCATAGCATTTTGGTAATTTGTACTAATTTAAACTGGTCTTTTCTCTCTGTTTTAAAGCTTCTCAGTTTGCCTCCTATGGACTGTGTTAAATACTCGCTCAAAATCGACGTAGGTGATATAATAACGCTGACTTCAATTCTATTATTGGGGGTTGGGCTATGGCTTAATGTGTGCAGAATTCATTTCGAATTTCACTAGATATAGAGCATAATTTTTTTTAAAAAATTCTATTTCAAGAATCCTCTGTATCGATCAATGTTTATATTTGGACATTATCAATGGTGGAGCGTCTACTCAACCACTCTCGGTCTTTAAGGTCGAAATCGCCAGATTTCTACTTCTGAACAGTTCGTTCGACTAAAAGGCTTCTTCGTAACAAAGCGCGTTTTTGTCTTTCGTTATAATTAGCTCCACAGCTTGTTATTGGTATTGGCTTAGTCCGAAACATTTCTAGTAATACGAAGGTTTCTTTCATTGCTACGGTGGATCTGACTAGTGAGTATATCGTCAGCGTACGCCAACAGTTCTATGGTATTAGTTGCTGCGTCTCTTTTAACTTCTTCCATACAAATGTGTAATAAGAACCAGGATATGGCATCACCTTATCTTTGTAATATAAGTACTGCGGTATTGAATGTTTCTGATCGTATATTTTGCATTGTCATTTTGGTCAAGTCTACAAAGTTTTTTTTTTGACAGTTCTAAGCTAAAGGAATTAACGTTTGTACTAACTACCAGTCCGTCATGTCATGTCATGTAATACGAATGAACAGTGCCGGTTTATGTGGTGCTGTGGCTATAAGATTTCTATGGAGGCAGGAATGCGTTTATTTCGGTCGAACAATCGCTATGATAGAAGCGATAAAAATTTGTCAGAGCAGCCACATTACTACGGTGGCTTAACTAGTTGATAGTAAAGGAAATGGCGCGATTGCCGATGGTTTTGGAGTTTTAAAAAACTATAGTAACAAATCCCATTCCTTCCAATGGCACTACATTACTAGCCTGGGCCCTTTCTAGGGTTTTTCTTCAAGTTTGACGGTCCTTTGCAGCATGTCTCCAGTTTCAATTTGGGCAGTAGTGCCATTGGATGGGATGGAAGACTGAAAAACAACAAAAGGTATCAATAATATATTTCTACGCCATTTTTAGCCGAAGTGTCGTACATCAGCTAGTTATACTATATATATCATATGTGAATCCTCCGGGCTTTTGTAATACCAAAAGGAAGACCCATATTTCTGTAATCAATAGCTACTAAAAACAAAACAAATTAAAAATCATCAATACTGCAACGTTATTATTGCAAACAAAAAGCAAGACTTTAATAGTAGTAACTAAACAACAAAATGACGACGGATATTGTATTTACTAAAAGTAGTTTTTAACAATCCTATATAATTATGAGCCGCCGAAAAAAGTCTATAATTATAATATTCAGTCATGGACTATTAAAAATTCACTGCAGTCAGAATCTGTGAAAACACTCGAGGATAACCAGTTTATTCCTCAACAAATCATCGACGACTTCCCCAAGACTTTTTGTCTCGTTTTCTTCCCTCATTTGTATAATATCATTTGTGTTTTATAAAACAAAAAAAACCAGTTATCCAGTTATCAAATCCAAGTGGATTAATGTTTTTTTTTGTATTAAGTTTTTAAACACTTTTAGATAAAAATCACGAAACGGTTACTTTTGATCAATTTGCATTTTACAGGCCGCCACCATCATTCGGAAATATTACGTCAACCGCGCGCGACCTGTAATAAGCATTTCCTTGGCGTGAAAGTTGAAATTTCTCTAGTTTTAATCAAATAATCGAACATCGACTAGAGATATCGCTTCCAGGAAATGCATTTTTAATATAATTAATTGTTATTCTTCGATATATGTACTTCCGGTATATATCGCAACAATCTTTATCGCATTTAAACTTCGACAGGCTTCGATATGAGCACATTGAAATGTCGCAATCAAACCAAAACTGAAACTGATTGTCTTTTATGGTTTTTGGCCACATTAATCTTCTTTATGCATCCGAATTCATTGAAATACGTCCATTGGCGGCTGATTTAAATTGAGCAAAACGGAAAACGTATAGAATTACGCCTCGTATGGAATCGCCATATCGAGTTCAAGGGTACACAAAAGCAAGCGTCAAATTTTTTTTTGGAGCAGACACCGAATTCGACTCCATTTAAAACTACAATTTCAAAATTGAAAATTTCAAAAAGCTGCTGTGCGTGCAAAATTACAAAACAAGTTTAGTCTAGAGTTAAGTCAACAGCGGGTAGCCTACCATTTTTAAGCCGATCATTAATCAAATCCTCGATCAGCTGAGGGCATTCATTTTCGATGGCATAGCAGAATTCTTTAAACTTTCCAAATCCATCTTTTGCGATCAGATCAATCAGCCTGAGGCACTTCTCCCTGTAGGGATCATTAAGATTTTCACCATCATCAACAATAACACCATCACCATCACCAGAACTGTTGTTTTCTGCTGGCTTAACACTATCACTGGCAGGCACACTCTTTAATAATTCCTCCTGGGAGGATGTTATCACAGAATTCTTCACTAAAACTGTCAATAGATCCGTTCCGGAAAGGTCAGCAATTATCCGAGCCTGATGGCGCGATAGCAACGTTCTGACCTCCTCCTCCTCTTCACGAGTCATTTCCAACATTAACGCAACAATAAATCGCCACAAGAATCGCGGAACAACTCTTCATAGACTCCGTCTCGGTTTCCTTCTCGGTTTGTACTGTTTGTGATGTTTTTGTGGAAGTGAAGTGTGGCAGCAATGGCGATGCCCGCTGCCGCGCTATATACATTCGCCTCACCTTTCCCATTCCAAACATTCAAAATCAACATCAATACCAAGCTACACACGATGGACAACTTTAACCGTGGAGCAGCATGCCGCCGCGCTTGGCCATGAGGAGCTTCGTCGGCTACAATGACAACACAACACAGACAGGTAATTGCCAAGATTCGAGTGGAGCAAAGGTAATGAATAAATAGATAGACTCCAACTCCAGCTTAACGGGCAACCCCATCACTAGAATAAGAAAAGAAAAACCTGAAGCCGTCCCTGGTAGTATGGGGCACCCAAAAGAAACTATAAAAACGCAGCAACAGCAGCGCGCCTCCGTCCCGTTTACTATACACAAGCCACATCTTACGGCTAGTGTTTTTGTTGCTCTTCTCCTCTTCTTTTTTCGGGAGTCTAAACAATGGGTGCAAGTGAGAAAAACGCATTCGCCCAGTTGAATGAATTCAAAATCCATAGTAACAAAAAGTGCATATGTATTGACAAAGGAATCGGCTTCCAACGGCGCGCTTGAATGCGACTCCCAGAATCCAGAAACCAGCTGGCGACTACCTTTCGTTGCCTCGGGCCCTGCGGCTGGATTTCCCTCTGAAACGGGCGGGAACCGGGGAACATGTGTACAAATTCTGATTTCTCTTTTTATCTTCCGCGCCTTTTTCCACCATAAATTATTAAGGTAAGGAGGAACTACACAGGGATAGGAACCGAAAAGCTGCAGAAGCGGAGAACGATGCCTAGAATGAACCGAACTGGACAGATTTCTGGCTTCGCACAGTGAACATAAGCTGATTATGGAATGGACTGTGGACGTTGGAATGAATCGCTGTTCATCGGAGCATCCAGCCAGACTCGTTCATCGGGCGGGAGTTGGATTGAACATGGGATAATGCAAATTAAAATGGAGAGTACATACGAACGAGTGCAAAGCAGTCCATTTGCAAGTGGAAGTGGACCTGCCAGCACATGTAGACTACAGCCCAGCAGACTATCTCTAAAAGTGAGTGTTGGAGTATCGATCGATTCGAGGCAGTTGGCCACTTTAATTGCGAGCTTCGATTTAAACATTACGAAAAGATTTCATAAAGGCTAGTATGGAGATTAGTGCATGATAAATTCTAGTTACTTACATCTAGTTTACTTGCAGATGTTTGCCTTTAGAATGCGTCGACGCCTATTTTTAAGGAATTTTATTTTGTTGGGTCTGGCTTTCACAGCTGGGGCCTTGGTAGAACATTTTTGTATCAAGTAGGAAATTTAATTTTATTCTATTCATCTCTATTTGGGGAAACCTTTAACAGATGCTCATCTAGATTTCAAATTAAGTTTCTGGGTGTCGAAAGAGATTGTGTGTAAGTTTTGACTGAAAGTTGATATTTTATAAATTATATTTTTTTGGGAACTATTAATTTTGAAAGAATGATAAATCTTATTAAGAATCGGCTTATTATTGTAGACTGATCTTAAGAGCTTAGGTTAATTGTTTACATTCGCCAAGTTTATGCCGGAGTTTATTCTGTTAAACGTTTGAGGTCCATAATACTGCCGCTACAATTTGGACATACTGTACTGTATTCTTGACAGCTGGAGATTTGTACCGCTTGGAAAATCTCACAGTCTACCTACCTAGAAATCAGGTCGCACCAATCAGCGAGGCGCAGCTCCTCGTTATTCCGCGACAGTGAATGTCGATCCTCTATAGGTAGTAGTTTAGGGCCCCAGTAATCAAAACAACCAGTCTCCTGACATCGTCGCTACTGCGCCCCAATAATACGCTACCCGCGTTGCAAAACGGCACGAAAGAAACCGCTTGCAGCTTAACAAACCAGGTTTTAACCTCCTGCATTCGATATATTTCCAGTTCCGGACCGATGAATGCACTCTCAGAGCCTTGTTTGGCCATGGCGTCCGCCCGTTTCATTGGTTTCAAAGTCCGTACGATCCAGGATTCGATGACTTGTGCTCATTGGCAGATTCAAACTAAATTTGATCATACTGGACTCGATCGCCAAGATAGCCGCATTCGTTTGTTACTCGTAGACCCTTCTTAGGCCATTCCTACACGAGTAATCATGGTTCCGGGGGCACCAGGTTTTTTTAGGCAACGGAGACTTGTGGGGACAATCCGCACGCTTCCCTTGCTTATGGTGTCATAGTTACAAGCCAGTAGACAGAGCATACACCTTTACTTGCAAGACATTAGCCGGAGTATCCAAATAAAACGTTCAGCTAAACTCTGGGGCTTTCGTCACAGATCGCGGCACTCGCACCTGCTTCTGTCGGTGTCGTCCGTATACCATACGATTACAAATTAAGGTATCTTAAGAAGACCCCAGCAAAGCCTACCTTCTATAGTATGTTCAAAGAAAAGAGCTTAGAGGTCATAGCGAACCTACAATCCAATAGCATTTCCGTCTCCGTAATCTCCTCTATAAGACTTATTATTGTAGAATGTCCCCCGCTCGTTCTCAATGCTTATAGGTTATGTCTCTACTTCAAGATGGAACGGTACAATGGCCCCTGTGCTGAAAGTCGAGTCGTGTTTCGTGACAAGTCGTTTGAGTTGAAGAAAGTGACGTTTCAGTCAAATTACGACTTTAAGCACAAGGGCCTAAAGCGGAAATGCTAAGTTGAGTTTAAGCCCTTGTACTAAAAGGCGTGATTCGACTGAAACGTCAATTTCTTCAACTCAAACGACTTGTCGTGTCGTGACGACTGAGACTTGGTGTCTATAAGTACCATCCTCGTACCACGCTGAAGCGGTTCTCGAAGCGCCAGCACATTACAAATAACTTACCCAAGGCTCAAGACCGAATATAGCTGATAGAATTGATCTCTGACGAAGACCAGCTGAGATAGTGTAGGGTATGGATTATACGGCGCCCAATACTACCTTAATTGAACGGCCAGAAAGAAAATCTCAATCCAAAGTCAAAAAGTCGAGATATCTAGAGCAACCAGACCAGACTCACCAAAGCGATGGTATATTATGAACGGCTATTACGGTGCGTCCTACTATTATCAAATTATTAAGTGTAAATAAAGAAGACATATGTGCTGTTTATATTTTGAATATGTACAATATTGTTTATTAGGGGAGTAGATGTTTGATCTGATTGCCTTTACAATATTACAAAAAACTAATTTGAATTTATTTTATCCTAAAAAAGGGGAATAAAATCGCGATTTTATTACTTAACATTTAAAGTTATTAATCGAATCTCATTTAAAATAAGCCGACAAAATTTTAAATGAAATTCGATTATATTTATTTTTATCATCAAGGAATCATGTCGGCTGTATCAATGATTCCTTGATTATAAAAACAAAACCCATTCTTATAATAATAAATAATTAATAATAACAATAACATACTAACATTAAACACAAACTACAACACAGAAACAAAAGTAGAAACTTATAGCGCTATATTTTTCTTAATTTCTTTCAATATTCGTTCACGTCCAATTTTATTCCAGAAAACATGAGGTTGAGTGCTCCCAGTTACATATCGAGCTCCGCTATAAAATTTATAATATTAATGTTCACATGAAATTTGGATATGATAAAATTTTACTTTTGATAACATTCGAATAAAATTTGTCCGCTTTTATTAACCATGCATGGCCACAAGTCGATCACTTTCCATTGAAAACTGTGGAATCTTATGAATTCGTTATACGAATTTAGAATGTCCTTTATATACTGTCGATGTCCAAAATTGGCTAATGGTGCTAGAGTCGTGATGATAGGACTGATGCCACGTTGCTCAAATGCCTCCATAAGCTTCAAGAAATCATGCTGAATGTCGATGAGCTCACGTCCATTTAGAATGTCAACTGATCCGATATTAATAATTATTCGTTTATTGATAACTGGTGTAGTAAGAACTCGATGTGTAGCTTCTGATAGTGTTTGTCCAGATACGCAGAGTCCTGACTGATATACACGGTGACCTGTTTTAAGTAGTAAGATTTAAATTATGTGTCCTTTGTGAATATCATAATCGCATTTTTTTACCAGGTATAAATTTGCATTTCAGTTCCATTTTAGCCATAGATAAAAAGAAGTCATCACCGAGCAACTGATAATCATATAGATGTGCATTGTAGCTCATTTCATTGTTATACGCATTCAGGCTACTACGGCATTCAGAGGAATTTGTCCAGCTTGTAAATGAATTTTCAGTGTTAGTATTTTTGCTAGGCACATGCTGCCCTTTTCTAAAAAGACTTAATGGTCGAAATGTTTTAATTTTTATATTTTGCAAACACTTACAAATAGTTATAATTGTCCTTAAAAAAGCATAAATTATCCTGGCAAGAATGCAATTCTGTCTCATAGTTGTTTATGTTGTTATTGGAACTATACCTATTTCGATCGTGCCGTGATGATTTTTGATTTTTTACCATGTCTAGAATATGTTGCGACCGCTCTGATCGCATAACTGAGAAAATCAGCGTACCTCTCTGATCGCAATAGCATGCAACTTCTGGTATTGAAAGAAGAAATTCTACCGTATTTTTAACAGCAGGAAAAGGAGTTCCTATTATCTTTAGGTAATCATCTACAAATAAATGACAAAAGTATTATGAATCATCTATAATGAATGAAAGTCCCGTAACAAAAATGAATAAACTTACTTCGAATTTCTGATATGGTTGCTCCGTCTTTAGATCTGGATATTAAAATGCTTTTAACTAATGTTTTCAATGTTTCCGGGCTAATCATCTCTTCGTTTTCGTCTTCTTTTGTCATTTTCATTTGTGTTAAAATCTTCATTAATCGCACTACAAATATAAAATTGATTTCAACTTCTCCAAACACGTGTTACTTTCCTCAATAAAAATTTTCTACTATGCTATTACAGTACTGTACTTATGAATGAGCTTGCAAATTGTGGCAAGCTTGGGCGTTTCCACTGAACAGTATGTAGAAATTCGGATTCGGAATCTGTAGAGATTCGCAATTGAATGAACTTTACCATTTTCTACTGATGGTTTCCGGTTTTGTTGCTAAAAATTTTTCTGACCTATTTGAATCGGTGTCGGAATTTGTGTTTAAAAATTTATACGTGTTATATATGTTTAAATTGGAATGTCTTGTCGTAAACAAATAATTTTGGACAACAATTTAACTTTAAATTCATATTTATAAATTTTATCAATATAACCGTAAAGACTCTATGCTACATCGTTCCATAAACTCCACCCTAAATCGTTCCGAAGACTCCATCGCTACAGCTAAAATCGACCCTAGGCCTCCTATAAGGGATTTCTCGTCACGCTCCACACTTTTTCCAGCACGAGGCTCATCTTGTAAGCTGTAGTTTCCGTCTCTGCATTTCTTGAACTGACAGGATGCAAAACCGCGTCATGAAACTTATCGTCATGAAACTTATCGAGCCATGGTAACAGCCCTTTCAAAATGTCCACCACTGAAATTAAGAATTTCCTGCCTGCAACATTTTTTCAGTAAGAAATTCGGCTCAGTCCCACACTGCAGTTCTTCTCTTCGCGCGCATAACGGCCACAAAGTTCATTTATAAACAGAACCACTCGATTTTGGAATAATCTTCTGCAGTCAACTCGTATAACATCCCTAAGTTCAACATAAGATTCACCGGCATCTACTAGAACCCCTATCAGACCCCTTTTCCCATTCTTTTCTATCTTTCAAATCAAGCTTATTACTGGACATTCCACCATGACCTGAACGATATGACAGACTGGTAGTACAAAGGGCGGTTCCTAAGGCTAGGTTCACACGGCACTGTACTGTACGTTTTTAGCAGTATTCGATTTTTACCGTACAAACTGCGAGCTATTCACACGATACATTTTTATTCGTATAAAAAACGACGAAGGTCTATTCTTCTTTGTCTTTTCGATTTTAAGGCTCCAATTTAGCTATGGGTTCAAAATCACATCTAAGTTCTTAAATGATCGGTTCAGAACTCGATCATTAATTCGTTGGCCGCATGCTTTTTTGTTCAATAGACCATAGTCACAAATGGTCTTGGTCTATTGAACAAAATAGCATGCGGCCGATGAATTGTAGGTTGACTGAAATCGTGCATTTTTATTTCATTGGTGAGAGGCATCAGCCTTGTGATTTTCGGGTCAATGCATAGTCTACAGCGGTTTGAATACTCACCGACCTTTAAAAAAGCCATCTCCATATTCTCGCTGATTATGGAAAAACCTTTCCGAACTCTAGAATCATTATTTCGTCCACATAGCCGACTGTATTTATCTTGTCGTTCTGTACTGTTTTTAGAATCTTATCCATAAGCCATAGTGGCTTGGACTAGTATATTTTTTATAAGAATACAACTATTACTACTCCTAGCTAGCCCCAGATTTATTCGAGTGACAAAAAGATCTAGTAGCACGATAAAAAAATTATTTTATATACTACTCGAAGTCGACTCAGGTCTAATAAAACAACTTAAACATCATTCATATATTAAGATTGAAGTTGTTCAATAATATAACATTTTTTCATAGGTTTTATGTAATCAAAATTCTCAGCGTGGAAAACCGTTCATCTATTAAATGTAAGTGTTCCTCTTTGTTTGCATAAGAAGTACCATTAATAAAGTTAAAATCAATTGAAATTGATTTAATATTATATTTTTCTCTCAACTAATAATTGTTGAATGAATGAATTCTCCAAAGGATTTTTCTCTAGTTAAAGTTAGTATTAGTAAGAATTGTTCTATTATGTGTTGTAGTCATGTTATACGGATGTAAGCTGCAAGTAATATTGTATTTTTCAAAACGCTTGTAGCTTTTAACGACAAATTATTTAATTTTCTCAAGCTGTTAAATGTAGCTCTTATAGCACAATTATTCAAACATTGTCATTCTGCTATAACATTATTATTTCAGAAACTCATGAGCTTAATATCGACAAAAGGATTCGGTTTTTGATTTAGACATTGGAACAAAATCAACCTGGATTAAAAATTTAAAACAAGAGATTTTTTAAACGGTTCCTTCCTCCCGAGAAATATTTTTGAGATGGCTTCTCTAATTGCACGAAAATTAGTTGCAGCTGGAAATCTGGCGCTTCGCACGAGCTTCAATGTAAGTACATAATAGTTTACATTGATGAATTTTAAAAATCATTCTATCTCTAGTTTCTTAAATTGGCGTCAGCTGGCCAAAGACGAAATCTTAATGTCCAGGAGCATATTTCATATTCTTTATTAAATTCAGTGGACATTCCCACTCCGAAGTGAGTAGCCATAAGTTGCAGTTAAGAAATATTTACTCATTTACTCAAATTCGTTCCAAATATTGTCAAGGTTCGGAGTAGCAACATCAGGAAAAGAAGCTGAAGAGATTGCCTCAAAATTAGGAACTAAGTTTCTAGCTGTTAAAGCCCAAGTATTGGCTGGTGGTCGAGGAGTGGGTCGTTTCAAGAATGGCTTTAAAGGTGGTGTAAGACTTGTTAATAGGTATTTTGTAATTACTGAAAATCTTCAGCTTCAATACAATAATTCTCATTTTGCCAGCCCCAAAGAGGCAGGTGAAGTTGCAAACAAAATGATAGGACAAGTTCTAGTTACAAAACAAACTGGAGAAGAAGGTAAACCGTGTAGCAAAGTGATGATTGCTGAAAGAGCATTTCAAAGTAGAGAATTTTATTTTGCAATAATGATGGAGAGATCATTTAATGTAATTTTTAAAATGTATTAAAATTAAGCAAAACATTTAAAACATATTTTTTTTAAAAGGGTCCAATTGTCATTGCGTCGTCACAAGGTGGCGTAAGTATTGAAGACGTTGCTGCTGAAACTCCAGAGGCGATACACTATCAACCAATTGATATTAATGTTGGATTAACACCAGAGGATGCGTGTGCTGTTGCCAAAAAAGTGGGACTCGAAAAACATGCTGATGAAACAAGCCAAATGCTGCTAAATATGTATGATTTATTTGTTGAAAAGGATGCCCTTTTAATTGAGATAAATCCTTATGCTGAAGATGCAATAGCTGGTGGATGTGAGTATCTCTCGATATGATGATAATGATCAACCTGACTACCTGGGAGTGTAGGGTCTCAAAATAAGGACGCTATCTACTTTTATGAGCTATCGCCTTTATTTCACGCCAGATCTTATTGCTTTCTTTTAGTTCTGCTTCTCTCCTCCTTGCTTTTGATGTTGTTACGGGACGCCGTATGCCCTACCTATCGTCGCTTACGTAGTTTGGCTAAGTTTATCATTGTAAAGTATTCTACGCCTCACCTTTGGCTAAACCTTATCGAAAACTTTTTGTCCCATCACACTTCCAGTTTATCCAAATTTTTGGAAACTTGTACATGTTCAGTCCATACCGAAAATGGTGACTCGCAACAACCCCTCCATATACTGCCCAATAACAATTGCTTCAATTCTCTCTAAAACTATGAAGACGATAATCAACTAAACAGGTTGTGAGGTGCCTGGACTCGAACCAAACCCTAAATAACGCAGTACGGCTGTAGAACAAAAAGGACCACTGGCGGTTTTTCGTAGGTCTGAAAGAACACGTGCGATTTCGAAAACGCAAGACTGCAGTCGTTTGCAAGTATTCAGCAATTGGAAGTCTGTAGCTGAATACTTGCAAATGACTGCAGTCCTGCGTTTTCGAAATCGTCCCACCTCAACCAATCTTCTTCTTCTTATTCCCCTTTAATCTCGCATGGAACATAGGGCGGAAACAGTTGTCCTCCAGCGGACTCTGTTTTGCGCGAGAGGTCTCAGCTCCGTCCAGGATCTACCAGTTGTTGTTGGGCTCTCCTCCACGTTGTTCTCGGTTTTCCAGCTCGACGAGTTCCTTGCGGATTCCGGTCAAGCCCCTCATATATACATCGATTTTTGGGCCTTTCGAACAAAGTATCCATTTCTGTGGGAGTTACCCTATTTCTAATCTTTGTAAATGACATACTCTCCCTTCTAACCCGCTTCTCGGATAACTGTATTCTGCGTGGCTCTTACGCCTTCGGTATTGCAAGACAAGCATTTGCCAGATCATCTGTCCGACTCAATAAACAGGGACATTGAACTCATTCTTGATTGGGGCCGTAAAAATCGTGTCGAAATTAATGCTTCCTGAGTTACTAGCTGAGTTATTATTTGGCACGTCTCGGTTGCTATTTACAGGCTGTTAGATTGCTATTTGCCTTTAGATTAAAATAGTAACATGGCAATAATTTTGTATTAAATATAATTTCTTTATAGTCAGAGCCCTGGACGCGAAGTTACTGTTTGATGACAATGCAAAATTCAGGCAAGAAGAGCTATTCAATTGTCGCGATGATACCCAAGAAGACGCCAGGGAAATACTAGCCGCAAAATTCGATCTCAATTACATCACATTAGATGGTAACGTTATTTTATGAACTTAAAATTACAAACATCTAATTCCATTTATTTTAAGGATCAATTGGATGTATGGTGAATGGTGCCGGTTTGGCAATGGCTACCATGGATATTATTCAATTAAACGGAGGCAGTCCAGCTAATTTCTTAGATGTCGGTGGCGGTGGTACAAAAGAAACTGTTACGGTAGGTAAATGTGTTATATTATTTTAAATTATAAAAAAAACGTATTAATTTCTAGGAAGCTTTTAAAATAATCACTTCAGATCCTAAAGTGCATGCTATTCTAGTAAATATTTTTGGTGGCATTATGAGATGCGATACCATTGCTGAAGGTATTATCGCTGCAGCAAAAGATCTAGATCTTCAGATTCCAGTCGTTGTCAGATTAAAGGGTGTAAACGAAAACCCAGCCAAAGAATTGATTGCTAAATCTGGCCTTAAGCTTTTGCCACGAGATGGGTTATCGGACGCTGCGAAATTAGTTGTAACATTAGCAAATATTAGTGTAATGGCTGCAAAAGAGAACATTAAAGTAGGTTTCGAAGTAATGGACAAGGGTAGTGGTGGCGGCGGCGGTAAAGGCAAAAGCATATGCGGCAAGAAAAAATAAATAAAACTTATTTAAAAATGTGTTGCAACGAAATCGGATACTTTAAAACCATAGTCACAAAAATTTACTTAATTAATTCTTAATGTCAATAGTATGGTTTATAACATCCGTACATTGAGTTAAAATCCGTTTTTTGTGCTTATGATATAGTATAATTATTAATTAAATCATAATATTTTGTTTGTATTATCAATGAAAACCTCAAGTTATGTTAACCGCAGTGATTTTGTGTCCGGATTTCCTTCTCCTGAAAATATGCAAAATTGCCCGCTTCTATGTTTTATATGAATTTTTTTACAAAATTTTAAAAAGTATGAGTATAATATAAAATATATTGTAAAATCCCTTGAAAATATATTTGTATTTAGGGGAAATTGGTATTTTAATTATAAAAAATTTGATTGCTTTGGAAAAACAATTACTGGAGAAAAAAACGGAGGCCTAATTATCGCAATGGCGCGCCGTTTTAATGCCACGACCTCGTGTACCTAAAGTTAGGTGGTTGTTTGATCGACTGTATGTGGCGGATGTCTAAAGCAATCCTGTGGAATTTACTTATCAGCTCCTAATCCCTAGTCTGGAGATGCTGAGTTTCGAAATGCATCACTGCGGTATCACTGCATTATTCAGCTACAGTCTTCCAGAACGCAACTGCCTAATGTACGCTGCCTTGCTTTGTCTAGATCCGGATTTACACAGAAAGTGAACGAGTCTTCTTTCTCTTTCCTCCCGCATCTACAGGAGGAGACGTTGTGTGAGACCCAGACTTGCAGCAAGGTGTTAGTGGTCTCTAGATAGACACCCGCCCCTGCCTTGTCCGTGGATATCCGTAGATCAAACTTCTTCAGGACGTCTTCGTTTCTCCAGTCTCTTCTTGAGGGTATTTCGACGCAGTCATTCCTTAAGGTCAATCTAGAAGGGGGAGGTATTGTATGGTTGTGGCGACCATAAACTGGGGTAGTAAATTCAAAATGTTGTTGTGAACATAGAGATTTGAAGTGCAGGCCCCAGAGAGCAGATGCTGTACTATTATTATTATCCTGTTTTACCCCTCGGGAGAAAAGGGCTTCCACAAGCTTCTCCATTAGACTCTGTTATTGGGTCACTTAGTTGTCCATTATGAAGGACTCTTAATTCTGCCTCTACCTATAGCATTATGATCATTTGGACTAATTTTGTTGGTACTGCCTTCTTTTTCAAGCTTCCCAAATAGCTCCGCTATGGATTGTGTAAAATGCTCGCTCGAAATCTACGAAGGTAATGTGGTGATTTGCATTCTAAAGATTGCGCGACTATTAATCTTAAGGTGTTTGAGTTGTCTGTCTATACATCCTCGACATTTCCTAAATCCTACTTGTTGGTCTCTTAGCTGGCAGTCTATTTTATCTTCAGTATTATGGAGGCCAGTATTTTTGCTACCATATTTTGTATTGTAATACCTCTCCAGTACTGCTGTACTTTTAAATAGGGCTAAGGTCTCGGGTAACTGGGACTGCTACAAGAAAGCCCTAACGGATTTAAATAGAGCTGAGAAAATCCAAACGAAAAACCATGGAAAGCCTTCTGCGAAGAAATAGATAAGTTTCCAGCCTGTATGAGGCTACACTCACTCAAATGCTATTGCTTCCCTCAAGACTTCTGAGGGATCCTTTACGGTGAGTACTAGAGAAACCAGGGAGTCCTTGTGGTGTACTTCTGTTGGCGTATAATATTTATACAAAATATAGTAAACAAATGTTGATTACTTCTGTTTTTAGTCGTTTACGTTGTAAATTAAAGTTTTTATGGGGTCTTTCTTAAAAACATTGTCCAATTTTGAAATTTCTTTTGTACTCAATTCAATTTACACAACAAACTTTTATTTAATTTATAAAAACGAATTTGAAACTCGTTCTGCGAAGCTTTACAGAATTGTTCTGAAGAACTTCGAACTGCAATACCGAAGTTGATATACATACAGATTTTGACTTTTAGGGGGCGCTACTTTGACTCATCGTAAGTTCGAAGTAGGATTTAAAAAAAGTTTTAGTGAAGGTTTCTTGCTGCAGAAAAATGGTTTCTTTACTATCAAAAACGTCGATTTTAGCAGAAGTTTTGATTCCCAGAACTAGTCACAAGGTAAAAGAAAAATTTTAAAATACACAAGTGCATAATATGCTGAAGAGACGGTGTAAAAATTAATTTAAGGGATCTTTCACGACTGACGTAACATTATACCTTGCACGGTTCTTTAGTGCGTACAGAAAATATTTAATTACGTTAAAAAAAGCAAATGCGGTGATATAATGTAACTAGAAAAAAACTTGAGTTAACAAGTGGCAAAATTAATACTTAGTTTATTATATAATGGGCTAGACATTTTTCTACTTTGTCTAGTCTTTATCAAAATAACTTGGGTTTGAAATTTAGGTGTGAAACATATGATTGTGTTTATTTTTAGTTCCTTGGTCTGGCATCAGCAGGTCAAAGACGTAATCTCAACGTCCAGGAACATGTTTCGTATACCCTACTTAATGAAGCTGGCATTCCAACCCCAAAGTAAGTATTAACAAAATATTTCTAATTAAAGCCAATTTAATCAGTGGCTGCAACAGTAGTGCTGATAGTTAAAGCACCAAATTCCAAAGGTCATAGTTGCCTACAATAAACATTGGATACTTTATGAGGCTGCTAAATGCGTTGCGTACTTAAATCGTAAACAAATATCTTGGTCGTAATCTATTTATTTTTACTATTTTAGGTTCGGAGTAGCAAAATCGGGAAAAGAAGCTGAGGATATAGCAAAAAAATTAAACACAAATAATCTCGTCTTAAAGGCTCAAGTTTTAGCTGGAGGTCGAGGCAAGGGTCATTTTAAAAATGGCCTTAAGGGAGGCGTACGCGTTGTAAACAGGTCCTTTTACAATTGGGGGGGAATTTTGTTGGACTGTAATACATTAATTTATATTGCAGTCCCGAAGAAGCCAAAGAGCTAACAAGCAAAATGGTTAACCAACTTCTAATTACCAAACAAACCGGAGAAGCTGGACGAATCTGTAATTCGGTAATGGTGGCGGAAAGGAAATTTCCACGCAGGGAATTCTATTTTGCAGTAATGATGGAACGATCATTTAATGTAAACTTTTCTTCGACAACTTGCCTATAGATAATAAACATAAATTTACAGGGTCCTGCCATAATTGCATCGTCACAAGGTGGTATAAATATTGAAGAGGTTGCTGCTGAAAATCCCGAAGCAATCTTATATGAACCAATTGATATTTCGGTAGGATTAACAGAAAAACAAGCAAGAGAGGTTGCTACTAAAGTTGGTCTTGGTGATCATGCTGATAGCACAGCAAAAATGCTGCTAAATATGTATGACTTATTTGTAAAGAAAGATGCCCTTTTAATTGAAATCAATCCATATGCTGAGGATGCTATTGAAGGATGTAAGTAAATACATTTGTTTTTTTTGTCGCCTTGATATCTTCATCAAATTCATCTTGATTGATGTTAAACGTTTTTTTCTATTTCTTTTTTCATTCCATGTTCGTTCGTTTAGCAAAGTGTAAGTAAGATAGATTTCCATTTCGCCAATATATGTAATGTTTTAGTATCGCTGTAGTTTTTGCTTATCAAATAACCATTCTTTCTATGAACTTGTGGCGTTGGTATTTTTTTTCTTTTTTAATTGCTTAGTTTAAATAATCTTGTAAGGTTTGGTGATGTTATTTAGTATTAATAACGTTTTTATAATTTTTTATTAGTTGATTCAATTGTTAAATTATCTTAGCAACTATCTACTTTATACTTTTAACAAATCAATGATTTTGAAGTGCCTTTGAGTTTGGAGGAATATCAAATTCAGAAGAAGGAATGTGATCCTATAGATCCTATTGGTATATTTCGGATAATCTCCAGCTTCCATGAGGTTATACAAAGTCTTATCTAAGGATCACTCAAATGGCATTGTAACCCTCAAAACTACTGAGGGATTCTTTAGTATTCTACTACAGATATCATATAGCTGCTAATGAGCACTTATTTTCTGGGTTCTGACCCTGAAATGGCTTTATAACCTAACACTGGATTGAAAGTAGTTTCTGCCCACCGATCCTACAAAAGAAACAAAGGCCTGGCAAGCATTATTTTCACTGCAGGTAAGATCGAATGGGTTATTTGCACCTTAAAGCCCTCCAAGGCTGCTGGGAAAGACCAAGCCTTCCCGGCTCTCTTTCAGAAGGGCTTGGGAGAGATCCTACCAATCCTATCCTATCGACCAATCAGTCTCTCTTCCTGTTTCCTGAAAACGATAGAGAAGATTTTAGACAAGTATATTAGGGAGGATCTTACAGCGAACCCACTCAGATCTACAGAGCCTGCGGTCCACGTGCTATTGATAGATGTCGAAAGACAAAAAAAAGTTATCGTACCTTTTACTAATACAAAGAAGGTAAATTTAAAAGATCTCTTCCTAAATTGCGCAGAAATTCCCTTCTCCAAGGAGGCTAAATATCTAGGCATAAACCTAGCTCAAAATCTCTTCTGAAAACCCCAGATTGAGAGATTAACTGCCAAGGCAATTACATCTCTCCATATCTGTCATCATTTTATATGCAAAAACCAAGGTTAATGTTTTGGCTATACACGACGGTCATAAGGCCCATGGTCGCGTATGCATCTATTCAAGACCAAACAAACGGGTGCCGCGATATGGCTGGCCAAGGTTCAAACACTGGTCTTTCTCGGTATCTGAAGGCACCTGTCCGGCTGCGGGTATGGAACTATGCTCAGACTTATGTTAATAGAGCTCCAAATAACCTCTAACATCGTTATTTTCTCGGACAGTTAAGCTGCCCTGTTTGGCTATTACAGGGTGTCATCAAATACTGTCCTGGATTGTCTTCTATTTCTAAAATCCCTCAGCGGGAACAACAATGTTACCCTGATGTGGATCTCAGGATACGAAGGCCACCTCGGTAATGAAATTGCCAGTGGCCCGGTAAAAATAGGGGCGAATTCTTTACATGTTGGCCCGGAACCTTTCTGCAGCTTAGTCAGCTGCCATATAAGATCGGCCATCAAGAATTCGGTCGACCGGCTATTTCTTCATAGCTGGAAAAAGACCCAGAGTGGAGCACTTACTATGCGATTGTGAAGCTACAGCAAGGAGGAGTTGAGAATCCTCTATCGCGGCTTCCAGGAAAATTTGGGATATGAATTTTAAATCTATTTCGGGCTATATCAAAAGCCTTAACCTCGAGCGTTTTTAATGAAAGAATTAATGTAATTTAAGTGTACTGTAGAGCCAACTACTAAGTCTAGCTTGACATCAATCTCATGCTGTTTCAACATCGACGACAACAACTTCACCATCAATGCTTCCTGTGGCATAGCTTGGTGTAGTTGTTTAATAAAATTCGCTATGTTGCTACTATTCACAGTAAAATTTGTTGTTGCAGCTTATTGCAAAATCGCAATTCAACAAATCTCATTTAATAACTGCAGTCACGGTATCTAGTAATTTGTTAGGTCAGCAGATTTTGACCTTATACAAGCTTAATAGGTGCATGCATGAATGTTTATAAACAAAGTGATAAACATGACTTAACATATCATTTATTATGAAAGCGGAGGGTAAATATTGAATCACTTTTACAACGTTATGAATTCAGTTTCGGCTCAATGTCGAGGCTTTGTTGTTTTTTACTGTCATTATGTGGTGTGGTTTATTTTCACTGATAACATTATTTGTGTATCTTATACTAATTTACTTCCTTTTACAATACAAATAAATTTGTGTAGTCTTTGCACTTGATGCAAAATTCCGTTTCGATGACAATGCGGAATATAGACAGAAAGAACTCTTCGCACTGCGCGACTGGACTCAAGAAGATCCTAGAGAAGTTGAAGCTAAAAAATACGACTTGAACTACATCACCTTAGATGGTAAATTTTGTTTTACAAGTCTTTTTTTAATAACTCTTAACAATTTAATGACAGGATCAATCGGATGCATGGTCAACGGTGCTGGTTTAGCCATGGCCACAATGGACATTATTAAGTTATATGGTGGAGATCCAGCCAATTTCTTAGATGTTGGTGGTGGTGCTACTGCACAGGCTGTAAAAGTGAGTAGTTCAATTAATATAGAGTCGACTACAGACATTAAACTAAATTCACTATTTTAGGAAGCTTTCAAAATTATCACTTCCGATCCTAAGGTGCATGCTATTTTAGTTAACATTTTTGGTGGTATTATGCGATGTGACATTATCGCTGAAGGTATTATTGCAGCAGCAAAGGACCTTAACTTGAGACAGCCAATAGTTGTCCGGCTACAAGTTCGTGAAACCTTCTTACAATACATTCTACTATTTTTTTACAATTAAACCTAAATATTTAACAGGGAACAAAAGTAACAGAAGCTCGTGCACTAATTAAAAATTCTGGCCTAAGAATGTTGGCGCGCGACAATCTAGATGAGGCTGCGAACTTGGTTGTGCATTTAGCTAAGATCGTTAAATTAGCACAGGAAGTTCACGTTAATGTAGACTTCGAAATGTCACCAAATGCTTAATAAAACTAAATTAAATTATTTAAATGTTAAAAAAGGTAAATTTTATAATTTTGCTTTTTAACCCCTAAAATTGTTTAATTAGTATTTGTTTGTTTTATAGTGAATCACGTCAGTCAACATTTTTAAATCATTGTCTTATATTTGGGAGTTATATTAATAATAATAATCAAAGACTATTCGAAAGAAAGAGATTAAGAAAAAAAGTCAAGATGTCTGTGTTTTTGTATTCCATTATACAAAAGTTTATTTTGTAATTATTTATTGTTAGAATTTCTTTTACCATGAAAAATATCTTCATAGTAAATAAAATCAATTCATCCATCAGATTTTATTTAAAATTGAATTAAATTGATTTTAAATAAATTGTTTAAAAAAGACAATGACAAAAAAAGAAACTTTCTCCTAATTGTTATCTGATATATTATTGCAATTAAAATAATACATACAAGACTCTCAGAGGAAGATTATTATATAAATTTATGTTTGCTACTTTTGATTCTAAGAGTACACTTTACGTTCGTGGGATTTAACATAATTAATAACTTTTAAGATCATTTTAAAGATCACAATACTTTTGAACAATATCTGGTACAATATAACAATGAGTTCATTGGTACAGATCTAACTTCTGCCGAATAGCAAGTTTTGTCTCCCGTGGCAGAGAGATAACGTGTTTTTGTTGGCAGTACTGAGCAGGTTTTTGTATAGTTCTTGCAGGAGAAAAATTTATTCTTCATTTGTAGAATGATAATTATTATAGTAATTTCTCGTTTTTTTAGCCAGTATGGTGAACGAAATGTACATGGAGATTTCGACGTTATTAATACAGTCACGTTCAACGTAGATTTACATCAATAACTCATCAACATAAGTTTCTAAAAGGATTGGCAGAGTAACAAACGCAAACTGCGCAACAAATCAAGAGATATATGTGCTGGATAGAAAAGGGATGCTCAGAGGGGTTGTGGGAAGGCAACCATAGTAAGGTTTTTGAACGCGCTCCGTGTCGTTTTCAGTTGACGTCGAATTGCGTGAACTGGCCCTTGAGCTGGCGGACAGGCGAGTTAGCGGTTTTGCAGGGTGTCGCAGTTAATATACCAGGTAGAAAAGCCCCAACTGCAGGGCTTGTCACTTACGTAACAACCTGCTTAAGATTCCACTACTCTTAATAACTATCGTGATAAATTCTAAATGGTAACCCTACCAAAAGAGTCGAGCCGTACACGCAGTTTGGAGAGAATACTCAAGGGACTTCTGAATCAAATAAGAGTGCACAGAATTTCTTGAATGAGCAATACTGGTCCTAAATACAGAAACTTCTTCGGACCTGAAACGTTTGGCTACAAAGAAGATGCATACTTCGACCTGCAGGAACAACTGCACATAACATCATAAAATTGCACGAGGCGGGCAAATTTGAAAGAAACATCAATATCGATTTTAGCATTACCATGTTGTTGGTTACTATTATTGACAGAAGGTAGGTGATGAATTATACTACTTCAAACTCACGCAGGGATGCCATGTGCACGTTAGACTTGCTCTTAACCGGTTTGTGGAATTGATAACTTCTAAGCTTGATCAAAATTCTCAATTAGCCTTGCCATTTAACAATTCACAGAAGCGCTTTTCCCTACGGTCTAAAATTTTCGGATCGGCAATAACATTAGGCTGTTTGTCCTTGCAGTCATATTACACTCTTCGGTATAACTTAGTTTACGGCCACAACGCAGCCTGCCTAGCCTAGCACCGCACATAACACCATATAGGTTTAGTGTGCGATGGTCAAATTCTGTTCATGCTAGGTGCGATGGCTGCGTTGTGGCCGTGCACTTAGGCGGCTCGAACAATCTTCGCTCTGGGATTTGTTCTAGTTCACAAAGAGTTTCTTCTTCCATGCTTCTTTTTAAGTCGGTGAGTTTTTTTTCACTCGTCTGGGCCTTTGTAGTCTTCTTCGCATGTCCATGTTCGGTAAGACTGCTGCATTGCTTGATACGCGGCAATTTTACCTACAGTTATAACCTTTCATCAAACCCAGTCCTTCTGAATTCTTCGACTTCTGCGAAGATGTCTGGTGCCAGTATTGACAGTATTATTAAGGCAGGTCAAAATTTCATTGATGCCCGGCACTTCGTTTCCAGGATTTAATCTTCACTCACTGAGAGTGAGTTCTAAGGTGTATCTATCTGGCCGATCCACTTCTTATGACAACTTTGTTGATTCGAGCCTCATTACAGACACAAAAGTTTTCTCTAATGACGGATCACAACACCAGTCGAAAGCGATCGAGTCGAAGTTGACATCTCGTTACTTTCCTATCATCATCAGGCCCGAAAAGTGGGACGGTCTATCAATGCGTGGTTTTATTTCGTTGCGAGTGACCCCATCAAGCTTTGTGGATATCCTTACAAGCAAGCCTGAAACTTCTCATCTGCAATATTACCTATGATGTTCATTGTTCACGTTCCTTGTGTTTAACAATAATTTAAGAAAAAAACAACACGGTAATATCATAATATATGTAACTTATATTATATTTTTTTTAAATGTCTAGGACAAAAGCAAAAAAAAAACGAATAAAACAAAAATGTTATTAATATAGCGTCTTTGAGACGGAATTAATTGTTGATATTCTTTTCATAATTCCAAGATCCTGAATCAGCATTGCAATTGTTTCCCTTGCTTTTGTGTCGCTCATGTCAGCATCACCACAGCTATAAAGATTTTCAATGTCTGGAAAAAAAGTAAAAGCAATCCCTTAACGCTTCTGCTCTATTAGAAAAAAAATAATATTGTTTTCTTACCTGTAATTTGTGATTCAACAGCTTGCAAGCTATCCATTACCCCCTGCTGTTGCTGCTGAATGTGCTCTAGAAGTCGATGCTGGCATTCAATGGAATCGATAGGAGCTTCAGGCTGAGGAATTGTTGGCTGATTGAAATTGATCTCAGGTTTTATTGAAGGCTCTGGAATTAATTTCTCCTTTGAAATGCCGTCAATATTGGCTTCATCCTTTATAGTCTTTTGTCCATCTTCAGAAATCTTAGAGTTATCATTATCTAGATCGGTTATAGCCTTAATGTCTGGCTTAATATCATCATCTTCATTTTTAATTTTTTCATCTAATTCCGATTTGAATTCCTTGCCTGGAGAAGATTCCCACTTTTTGGCCCAAAGATACATTTTAGGATGATCCTTGTTTCCGGCAATGTTTATTTTCACTCTTAGACTATGCAAAAATCTTTTGATCTCTAACAAATTTCCAGTTAATGTGTGTGTCTTTCGTAATAAGTCGGATCTTTCCTCCAATCCGGCAGGGGCTGAATGATAATTTGCAACAGGAAGTTTCCCTTCATACATCCAATCCTGGTCATGAACATACTTTAAGCTACTTCTTCCACGTTGTGGATTACGGCAGATATAACAAATGTACTTCTCTGGCACTTGACTCTCCTTTTCGATGCCATTACAAATTCCATGTTGCCAGCAAAGACAAAGCTCACACTGTATCATAAGACCATCTTCTTCAGCATAGTTGCAGAGGCAATTAATGATTTCTTCCTGCCTCATTCGAACAATTTTAATGATTTCTCCATTTTCATTGATATACTTCGGACTTTGGCTATTTTCAGGGAAGCTGCCTGTTGTATGGCTGTTCGCATCCTGATTTGAGTCGCTCGCAGCAATAACTGCAGCTATTGGTTGGGGTTTCGACTTTTTAGTTGAAGTCTTGATTTCGGGAGTTGCATTGAACGAATGCCGAGTCTCTTCCAAATCACCAGACACCGGAAAAGTGGCTTCTAACACCCCTGGCGTAGTTGAAGTTAAATATTTCTTGGTCAGACGTTGTCTCGAACTCTTTCTTCCCACTTTACTTTCACCGGATTTCTTTTGTTTAGTATGCGTACTGGACACAGGCTTTACTTCCTCTAACGCCGGTATCTCGGTCGGTGGTGGAGATGGAAGAGATGTTGGAACAGTCTCAGTTAGAGGAATGAGAGAAATGTCATTCTCGGGGCTATCGCGATCTGTTGCTTCAAGTAACAGTGCTGTTTCAATATTCTCCTCAGATTCTTTTATAGTCGCCAATGTTGGAAGGGTTGTTTCAATTATGCTGGATACAAGACTATTTGTCGGGCTGCCGATGGCATGAGGTGGTGGAGTTGAGACTGTCGGTGTTGTGGAATGAGATTTACGATGTGTTTTTGCCTGCATCTCTTGTTGGTGCAATTTCGCGAAGAATTGTGCATTTGGAAGATGGTTTTTCGGTAAGGGTTCTTCAACTGGATGGCCAATTGTTCGCTGCTTGCATGCCAATTCCTGCATATTTGGACAAACGCCTAACATTCTGTGAATAAAAGAAAACTGTTTTGAGAACTGGAAAACATGTTTTAGTGTAATAGCTTAGTTTTAAGGAGAGAAGAGAATGACGAAGGTTAGAGAGGGTTTGGGTTGCTCGAGTAAATGTCGAGGATTCCTACGTTTGATTTAAGATATGGTTGTACGAGTTCAGGAAGATTATTCCACAATCGAATGCTCTATTTGTAAACGAAGTTCTAGACAGTAGTATGCGCGACAAGGAGGCCGGTAGTGCATGAGAGTGAGACGAGCGGGCTAGCCCTGGGTTGAAGGAAAGGGCCACGCAGAAAGGCGGTAATTTCAGTGAAACAGTCGCTATGGTAAAAGCGATAAAATTTTGTCAAGGCTGCTGCATTCCGCTGACTTAATGGTGGCGCAAAGGCACCGTAGAGTTCCATGGCGCATTTCGTACTTTGTCTCCACATTAAGATGGCTTTTGAAGCACCAGCCCTGATAAATGAGTTGCACTCGAGACGAAGCCGGATGTAGGACTTGTAGATTGCAGTTCGCGCTACTGGCTAAAGGAAGAGCTTACATCTCTTAAGCTATGGCGATTTGGATTATGCAATCATTCCATCGCAGGTCCTCAGTTAAAGTTACGTCTGGGATATTCAGAGATGTGTCAGCCATTAGATTCACACCATCCACTGAGACAGTACTTCGTTTTGGAGGTGTTAAATTCAACACGATTCTTGCGACCCCAATCAAGAATCAATTCGATATCCCGGTTGATTGAACTGGACATCAGTTCACGACCATAAAGACAAGTTACGTGCTTGTCTCGTATTGTCGACGGAGTAAGATTAACGGAGAGTGCCGCCGTCATCAGTTAATCTGTGTCTGTTGGAGGATTAAAGCCCGATTTACATCCCAAAGTTAAAGCGAAAGTGCAGCTCTTCTTCCAATGACGCTACAGCCCAACTCGAGCCTTGGCCTCCTCTAATCTTTTCCTCCAGTCTTCTCGATTTCTTGCCGAAGTTCTCCAGTTCGATATGTGGAGTAATATCTGCGCATCTGCAACAACCGCATCCTTCCACCTTTTCCTCGGCCTGCATACGGGTCTTTCTCCTTCGATGAAGCCAGTGAAGACCTTCTTTGCTGCTGTCTCTCGGCATGCGCTAGACGTGTCCAGCCCAGCGAAGTCTATTGAGTTTTATGAACGTCACTAAGTCTATATCGTCATAGATTTGATAAACACGCTATTATATCTGATTCTCCATGTCCCTTCCTCACAAATTGAGCCTATTATGCTTCTCAAAATCTTCCTTTCAAAGGAATTTAGCATGTCCTCTATTCTTTGTGTGAGCGTCCATGTTTCACTCCCGTAGCATATAACAGGGCGAATAAGAGTCTTATAAAGCGTAAACTTCGTCTTTCGATGTATTGCTCGAGATCTCAGAAATTTACGATGTGCGAAAAACGTTTTATTTCCGAGTAGAATTCTCCTACTGATTTCTTCTAGCTCTTCGTTTTTATTCGTCACGGTTGAGCCTAAGTATGCGAAATGGTCCACTACTTCTTACTTATGTTCATCTATCGTTAGGTTGCTACCTATAGTTGCACTATTTACTCGTGTCTGCAGCATTACCTTGGTTTTATCCTCGTTTATTCTCAGGCCTACTTCTTTGGCTGCTTCTTTAATCTCTGAGTAGCATTCCTTAACTGCTCTAACTGACCTGCTTACTATGTTGATGTCATCGGCATACCCGATCACCTGAACGGATTTGTTTACCAGCGTCAGGTTTCGTAGAGTTGACGTCTTTCTGACGACTGCTTCCAAGGCTAGGTTGAATAGCATAGGCGCCAGTCCATCCCCTTGTTTGAGCCCTTGATTAACTTGTAAGGCATCTGTAAGAGTGTTCTGAACTCTTACTCGGGCCTTTGTATCGAGGTGAGTTAACTGTATCAGACGTACTAGTTTAGCGGGTAAACCTAATTCGAGCAGGATCTGAAGTAGCTTTTTTTTATGGATGGAGTCATATGCCTGCTTGAAGTCTACAAAGATCTGGTATACGTTAACATTCCTCTCCCAGCATTTTTCTAGGAGTTGTTCCTATGTTGCTCTGGAAGCTGGCTTGGTATTCGCCTAGTAAACTTTCTGAGATAGGTTCCAGCTTACTTTTTATGGAGGTTGAGGATATTTTATATCCTATAGAAAGTAATGAAATCCCCTATAGTTCTCACAGCGTAGTTTATCCCATTTCTTATGGATGGGGCAAATTATGGCTTCCTTCCAGTCGTTCGGTAAGTATTTCTCCATCCATATTTTGGCGATCAATTCATGTAATTTTTCTACCATTATGCTTCCCTTTTTAACGGGTTCAGCGGCTATTCCATCGATTCCCGGGGATTTGTTGTTCTTCAAGCTTTTTATTATGTCTTCTATTTCTTCAAGCGCCGGGGGTTCCATGTTAATACCATCATCTGGTATATCCGCACGTTCGTTCGTATAGGTGGGGTCGGTATTATCATTGAGGAGCCGTTCAATATATTCTTTCCATGTTGCTTGGATTACAGCGAGATCTTCTATAATGGCGCCATTATTATCTTTGCATAGGGTTGTCTGTGGTTTGAAGTCATTACTGATTGTTTTAATTTCGCGGTAGGTCTGCATGATGTTATTGTTCTCGAAGTTGTTATGAATTTGCCTGTTAGATATCTCTCTTTTCTTTCTTCTGCATACTTTATCTGCGATAGGTCTTTTCTATATGCTTCTAGTTTCGCTCTTGTTGGTCTCAATATGGATTCGCGAAGGCTTGTATTTCTTTCTGCTATAGCTGTCCTGCATTCTACATCAAACCAATCACTTCTCATTCTTCTTGCTTCTACTCCTACTGTCTGTTCAGCAGCCACTTTCAAGACACGCCTAATAGATGTCCACAGGCCATCAATATCGTTAGACATTCTTTCAGAGAGCATTCTCGTTTGTGTTAACTCTCTGTACCGTTGTTTTGTTTCTGGGACTTCTCTAATATTAATTCCCCCGTGCGTGAGGAGAGAGAAAACAATTTACTTACCCTGCAACTTCTCTGTGATAGTGTTTCATATGAATTTGAAGATGGTTTTCCTTCCGGAAATTCTTATTACATCCCTCCATCGGGCAGCGGAATAAATTGTCAATGATTTGAACTTTTAAGGAGCCAATAAAGACTAAAAAAAACATAAAATGTTAACAAAGTCAATGCAAGAAATGTCGGTTTTATTAATTACCATAGCCATCCTCTAAAGTTGCTGGGACTCCCAAGTCCTCTTCACTCGGTTTAATTTGCGTTACAATATCCGCAGGAGCAAGGACAGGTGCACTGACTTGCTCAGGCTGTGGAGAATCGATTGATGTAACAGTAGATGTTGCCGCCGGTGTCTCAGGTGGCTGGGTTTTTGGCGGCTTATAGTCTTTGGTAAACACATATGCTCCAATATCTTTGGCACGACGTCTGTGTATACTAAAATCGTATATATCTGGATTATAGATTTGGCCCAATTCCTCAAGGAATTGCTTTAAATCTGCTTTTGATCTGAATCGTTTTCCTTGAGGATTTACTAGTATCACATCCCATTTTCCAATTACATTTGAGCGTTGATACATATGTTTTACCCAATCTGGTGGAAGGCGCCAATCTTCAACAATTACAGTTGGCTTACTGTGATCACCTACAGTTAAGAATCCTTCCTGACCAATTGGTTGATCATTTACCCAATGGCAGCACCATTCACCGTCTTTGGGTATTTCTGGTAGATTTAGTTCCGCTTTAAAAGAGAATTTAATAAAATTTATTATATTGAATTGTATTTATCATAGAATATATACCTAAATTAAGCGAACTAATGGATATTAGTGGCCATGTCCTTTTGCCTTGCTTAATTTTATTTTTCGATTCTGATTTATCACCGCTATTTTTCATTTTCGACATATGCGATGCTTTTACTACTTTCACGTAACCATCGTCAAACAAAACTTCGTATGTATCATTTCCCAAAACTTT
This sequence comes from Thereva nobilitata, assembly GCA_963855945.1. Taxonomy (NCBI): domain Eukaryota; kingdom Metazoa; phylum Arthropoda; class Insecta; order Diptera; family Therevidae; genus Thereva; species Thereva nobilitata. The sequence continues at coordinate 191,166,538 of OY979695.1, read as the reverse complement.
ATTTACTGTTGCTGGGAAACGTTTAGGACCATTCCAACGCGCATTGCATTTTTCACCCATTGCAAAGGTTAGGACAGGTTTTGTGTTTTGTACAACTACCTTTTGTCGTAATCTGCTGCTATTCATTGGAATCCATTCTTCAACAGCACTAGAAACAAAACAAAATGTAACTAAATGCATTTACGTATTTAAGCCTTCTTACTTTGCCCCTTTGTTTTTCGGTGATTTTTCAAACCTTATTAGAACTTCTCGTTCATCGTGATCAACTTCTATTACCCGTGCTGCATGCCAAACTCCTTCGAAATCCTGCGCTTCTATGCGAGCCCCAGGCACAAAAGCAAGTATTTGATCAACTTTTCTTGCAGTTGAAGTGCCAGCGAGGCTTATAGAACTCATCAATGGGCTGTTATCTGCCTTAAGAGCAGCCACCAAATGGGGCGTTTGAGTCATGTGCTTAACGTCGAACGTCATCTTTGGAAGTTTATTTGGACAAATTTCCTGTGTAATCGAGTCAGTTGAAGGGCGTTTGGTTCCTGTCGGAGCAGCTTCCACGGGGAAATCACCATCTTCAGCCTCCATTGGCTCTTCTTTATTCAATTCAGACAAGGTAAAGGAAGAATCACTAAAAGCAATAAATCAAATCAACATCGCATAACACAAAAATATAATAATGGAAAGACAAACCTCTCGCTTGCAACCTGACCTTGTCGATCTCCGCTGTCAATTTTTCCCCAAGGAAAAATAGTTGGAACTGCCCCACTTTTGAGCAAGTATTTATTTGATTTTATTGGTTGGAAGTCCGCCCTGCGAAAGTGACGCGAACAGACCAAGACACGCTTTGTTATATTCTTTTCAGGATCTATGCGACAATTTACGATCCAAACGTCTCTAGTTTTCGACTCAAATGGAAACGAGTGAAAAGTTACGCCTCTATGCTGCGGACTGCCAGATTTCGAAGTGCAACCTTCAATTACACAACGCCGAGTCATTTTGGTTTATATATATGCGGTGGAATTTTTTGCAAAGCTGTAGTGATTAAAAATTGTCAAAAAAAAATCCACTGTGCACTCTACTACTATGCACGCGTGTTTTTCTCCGTGTTTATATTAATTATTAAAGTAATATTATTCTATTTATTAGGTTTTCAATAGAATTGCAACGATTAAATGTGATTTATGATGAAATTTCTTTTTATTAAAGAATTTCGACATTTCTTTCAGAATTGTGGCTTTTTCTAATTGAAACGTCACGAAATGACGCGCACTATATTATCGACAATTTTGACAGCATTCTACCTTTTCGAAAAACTTTTGTAACGATAAGATAAAAATGTACAAAAAATAATGCCCAAAAAGTATGCAGTATTGTAGATAGCTTTTCTAATTTTTAACTACAATTCTTGTGCTCCGTAAAACACACTAAAATAATAACATGGTGGTTTACAGGCGGTGTGTATTTTTATGTAGTTCACTGTTGAAGGAGCCCTGTGTTTGAACCTTAGAATAGAGAAGATAAGGAACCGAAAATAGCGTACATGTATACGAATTGGAGGGAAGCACTTAAATTAAAGAACCTCTCGCTCTAAAAGAAAAGAAACAACCGTATGTTCATAGGTTTCATGCAGTTCCCGGACAGAGGTGTACCGAAATTCGTTCGCGTTTGCTCCAAACATTTTCAGCCAAGTGTTGTGTTCTCATTTGGATGGTTGCTGAGAAACGCAATCCCCTCCCGGTTTTTGACTAAATGTGATACCGCCACTGTCCGGGAACTGCACAACTACTATGGTAGTGCTGTGAATATGTGTTGCCGAAATGCTTCCCCGATTTTAATTAATTGCGCTTCCTTCTCTTCTCTATTCTAAGGTTTGAACTCTTGGATGTTGTTTGACTTCGCAAATAACTGACTGCAAAAGATTGTTCCACAGTCGAGTTGTTCTATTTAAAAACGAATTTCTTTTCCGTTGAGTGCGCAGAAAGGGAAGCGCTCCACTTTGGCTATAGGGAGTAAAAATTAGCTGAGTCAGTTTTTTCAGGGCTGTAACGGCGCGCCTATCCCCTGATTAAGAATTCAGTTTGTATTACTCACTATAAGATTTGAATAAGGATTTTTGGAAAAAAAACAAAGGGAGGCGAGAAAAAAACAAGGGAGGCGGGAAAGAGTCAGGACTGGGATTTTTTGTGAACGAGTCAAGGAGTCTTTTAAAAAAATAAGGTCTTCACCCCCCCCCCCCCCCCCCCCGACGAGCAGCCTTCTCAGGAGGCCCGTATCGCATCGGAAGATCTCGGTTTGGCTTATGGTTCCAAATTGGTTGTTATAATAATTGATTGATGGTCTAGGGTTGGTCTTTCGGTCACCCAGCCCGAGGCCTCATTACAGGGCTGCTACTTTCTAAGCCGGTTAAAAACGTCGATAGGGGTACTAATGAACCTATCACTGATGAGTGAAAGAGTCCTTTCTTGTACTTTTTTTAATCATCTATTCGCCTCAAATTCTTCTTTGCCCGCTTCAGCTATGCCTTTAATAAGCTGTTGCGTTTTCTATTGGCCTTTTTTGTTCTTTCTTAGACGATTTTCTAGTCTGTATATTTTTATAATAATTCTGTATATTTTTTAACTAAAAAAAAGTTTGAAAACAATTCGGGCAGAACTGTAGCAAAATCGCTGCAATTTTTGTCTATTGTATTTAAAACACTCATATTATTTTTAATTCCTAAAAAAAACTTTATTAACTTTGCAATAAAAAATGCAATTATTAAAGGAGAAACACAAAATAAATAAAGCGAAGATAAATTTCTTCAAGATAACATAAATAATCCCTTTTTTTAGATCAAGATCTATGAAAGTATGGTTGGTAAAAGAAGTGATCTCTTCTAAGAAATTCGAAGTCCTTTCATAAATACAACAAATATTTGGTAAGAAAATTCCTTAAAGTCTAGATCCTTGAGTAATCTACAGTCTAAGGTTGGGATTTGTGTACCGGACATACTTCAGAAGAGCATCATTCTCTTCGCACACGAACGATTTCCGGTGATGGCAGGCCACATCATGCCAGTTGACTCCATCATTATAAAATTGATTAAGAACTGCCAAACAGTTTTCAGGCGCACCACCTTGCTGCAACTCACGGTTATCTGGCTGTGGTTGTCCAATTCCACCAGTTGGTGACCAGTCTCCTTGTGCACGATCTGTGGTAGGCGCCAGCTTTTGCAGGACCGCTGTCCAGAACCATCCGTTGATGGAAGTTGGCTGCAAATCCGGCCGTTCACACCCCTTGAAGTCACAAAGTCTGCCGCTCGTCCAGATGTACTTCACCTGCAAGAAAAGAGAGGTGAGAAGAAAATCAATAAATTAATAAAATTAATAAGCAACATTCGTCGAAAAGGCGCGACTGGTACAATATTACGCGGTTTTCACATTTTATTGAATTACCACTACCTGGCGGGGCTTTGGGTAATGCGACAATAAATGTTCGATTCAGGAACACGTATGTAATGGCCCGAAGAAGAAGTATTGCAGTTTCACTTTCTCCGCGCTTTCATTAAGCTGCAGGTATCATCGCATTTTGTAATCCAATAACAAAAGGAAAAAAAATTCAATTTCGATTTTAACGTGCTCTCTTCCGTCGCTTCCTTCACTTACATGCTACTATAGCAATGTTTTTATACAGGTAGTTTGACACGTCGCCGCGACTGCATGCCTACATCAATTTAATAAGGAGCCCCCCACATTCAATGTCTATGAGGCTACACTAATGAGAGTTTGATGGCAGTTGGCAGGTATCACTTTTTTTACCTTGATGTAATTTCTTTTCACTCTTCTTTTTCTAATATTTTTTTCCAGTTGAAAGGTTATAAATTATGACACAATGAAGGTTTGATAGAGTGCCGTCAATCAAAAATTCGAACTTTGTGTGTAGAAAACCGATGTGAAGTCGTTAGGAGCATTTTCTACTGAACAATTTTGTCGCTGTTTCTCCAACTTTTTGGGGTCCTCTTCTGACGTGGGTAGTTTAACAATGAAGCTAAGATCAGAGTAACCAAGTCAATGACCGGAGCAAGGTGTAATTTTTAAATGAAAATACAACTTTTCCTACCTGTTCAGAGGTGGTAGGAAAGAAAGATTTGTAATATCAAATGATAATGTTCGTTGGATAATAGAAGATGCTATGAAAAAAATCGAATCGAGCAATTAGAAATTGTTTTGAAAATATTTTGGAGGTATTTCAGCTTATTACCTTTACTGGTAATTATTACACAATTAGAAAAGAATAGTAATTGGAAGTAAAAAAAGATTTGATTTTATATAATAAAACGGTAGTTGCTTATGTGTTGAAAAATAAGGGAAAAGAGACCCACAAAATATTTCTGAATACCATTTCTTTTTGAAGAATGGAAATTTAGTGTTTCCACGGACCCAGGACACAATAAGTGCTTAAGGACACTGTTTACTAAATATATAGTGAAAACCCTGTACATAAGTACATAAGTATATAGCAGTGTGCTTGGAGTCAGACTGTCACCTTCATGTTCGGGATAGTATTCCCTATTTTAATCTTCGAAACCTCTTCCAAGCCCTTGGAGAAAAGGTTTCCAAATGCACGGTATCTGATCCAGGTCAGAGCCGGACAACTGCAAAGAAATTTTTCTATAGCCCTCTCTGCTACGGCAATTGATGTTGTATGGAATTCTTAATATAGCCGTATGTTCTTCAATTGGGCAATATCCTGTGATGATTAACACAAATCCAGCGACGTCCCTCCGCGGCATCATGAGAAGGTCGCATAGTCTTTGCTTGGTGTATCCAACCTAAGTCTTTCTGGTCTTGTCGCACGATGTTAAACAACTCTACTTGGAGTTTGCATTTGAAAGGAAGCGTGTAGTGACATGCCTCTTCATCACACAGAGACTATGGTACATTCTCCACTGGTGTGTCCACAAGATTCGTTCCTAGACTGGCCAATTTATCTGCTTTTTCGTTGCTCTTGAGATTCCTGTGACTCGGTACCCACCGAAGATTGATCTTGTACCTCCCAGCCAAGGAAGAGAGCTACTTTTGACAGGTTTTGACCAGCTTGAACAGATTAGTTAGATCACTGAAAGAAAGTTCACGGAGATCAGTTGACAAGAATATTTTTGAATAGATAAACCAGTTTGAAGGCCGGGAGGAGATGAAATATGATCAGCCCACAGGAAGATGGTTAACTTCAACCAATTAAAAAGTGCTTTTTTGGAAGCCATGAAGTGTTGACCGTAGCTTCACCGATCATTTATAACATTACATACCTTTGGAAAAACCATTATAATTTCGATTATTTACAAGAGTATAAAACTAATTCAGAGGTGAGCATTGCCGGCCCAATGCTATTTTCCTATGTTAAATTAGAAACATAGGCCAAACCCATAAAAATGTGCAATAATTCCAAAGAGTAATCCAACCAAAATCTAGACGAAAAGCAGAACGGTAATATATTGGCGACTTTTGGGTATCTCTGGTCAGATGTGTTTGCTCTAGATATCTCCAACATTTTTAACAATGCTCTATTGACTAAATTTCAAGCTGTTCATATCGATTCAATTAAAGAACTACATTGAGAGTTTTTTCTGACTGTTCAATAAAGATAGTATTGGATGGGTTCGAATCTCAACTGCCGGTGTTCCCGAGTTAATCCTATCACTAGATTTTTATTCTTAATCTTTATAAATAATACAGGGTGTACACCTTTAACCTTACAAAGCGGCCGGCTGTGGATAGGTTTTAGATAGACAAACAAAAAATAGTATGGGAGGGGGGGGGGGTCAAATCGTAACGGTTTAGCAGCTAGGTCGTTTTGAAATTTTTTTGGTAGAATTTTACATATCACCCTGTATTTTTGTAACCCTATGAACTATTTTCACTTAGTTCCTCCAACTCACTTCAAAGCTTCGTTGATAACGGAAATCTGCGTTACTCTTAAGGCTCCGATTATGTAAGACAAACATGTACCAGACTTTGTTTTATGATCAAGAGATCATATCGAACTTTTTCAACAAACTCATTCCTGACTGCGTTAACAAGAATCTTGAATAAAAACTGCGCCGACCTTCCTTCTATCTCATAGGATGGTGTGGATCTGTCGTTTTATCCATCTCTTAACATCCTAGGCATAATATTAACCGAGGATCTGCCATGTACTGATCTTTTTCTTAAATGGCGCTACATTCCTAGTAGGACTCGGCCCTCTGAAGTCTTCTCTTTCAGTCGTCTCTACGTTTTGCTAGATCTATCCAGTTCTATCCAGTTTGCTATACGAAGTTTTCGTATATCTTCTACCACGTCATCCATTCATCTTCGTCTTGGACGTCCTACTTTTTCTACAGCCAGCAGCCCGGCTAGAATTTACACATCATACTTTCAGTTTCGTCTCGAATATCTGAATACAGACGCCTGGAAAAACGCCTCAACATGGCTCGAAAAGATGCAAAAACAAACTTAGTGGGGTTTGCGCCACAATAGACTCGTTTAGTGGTCATTGCAGTTGAACGCATGATAAATTATGGCAAGGCTACTACATTCTTGCGGTGACTCAGCAAGTTCATGGAGACCTTAAAACCGACTGTGGGACAATTTTCCGCAGTCATATTTCCAAACTCGTACACGACATGGCCGTAGCCACGGGGGCGCGAAAGGGCGCGCAGCGCCCTTTATAGTAAGGACTTCTAATTGCAATGAGAAAAAAATTATTTTGTCAAACCGTAAGAATTTCTGGAAACGTTAGCATTTATTTTAAATAATCATTTGATTTAAACATAGATTTAAATTTTCTTCCGAAATAAATATTTCTTCTACGTCAAGAGTTTATTTGTGGCTAAGCATTATTTTGTTAAATATTCTCAAATTGACCTGAATTGTACTCATTATTTTCGTTCTCACTTTCAGAAAATGTTTAGTATAAAACCAGCCTCAAGTTAATAAAAACACGATATATTTGCATCTTTTATTTTTCCGAACTGTTGTTATTTCGGGCGCCAATAATTGTGCGATGAGCGCCCTTAGATATTCGGAGCTGGCTACGGCCTTGGTACACGATATCCAAGATTTCAGCCGTAATCTTCATCATCATCTGCTTGGCAACCACCGCAACTTTTCTAGCCTACCCTATCCTTTTCTATCCTTCAAGCTACTACTAGACGTTTCACCATGATCTGAACGACAGGACGGACTGGTAGTACCAAGCGGGTCATTCGTAAGAACGTAAAAAACAGAAAAAATAGTTTATAATTTTGAGGTCGTACAGGAATGTACCTAAAAAGTAAGTAAACCAAAGGTTAGTATCAGAGAAAAGATGTTACTATAAGCTTAGTAGGGTTAGCGACATAAGAAGCAACCTATTAAAATCCACTACAAAATTCCTAATATATAAAAGGCTTATTTTTGTAGTTTTAGCATACACTAGCGACAAAAAAAGAAAATTCTTAGGAGCAGTAAATGGCCTCGATTAGGACGAAAGTACTTGAACTGAGATAAAACAAAGGCTGCAGACACGTTTTAGCTACGGCAAAAAGGACATCTGTTTTGACCAGCTGCGCTAACAATTTTTGTTTCTTATACCGTTGCTAGCATGACGAGCTGAACTAAAGCAACTTCAGAATAAATTCGCCCAATTGGGTATGGAGAAATTTTGGTACAACCACGAGCTATAATAATCAAGAAGCGAACGTTGTTGTTCATGAGACAAGATCTGCGATGATTAGTTAATAAGAGCAAAAGAAACTCAACCAGAAAATCAAATTACGCTCCTCTCCAGAGCATCAAAGGAAAACGCAGAGTAGGTCGTCAAAAATTACCCAGACTATATAGTGCAGAGTCGCTAATGTAGCAGGGATAAGAAAATGTAAAACAGCTGCAAGAGATCGAAAAACTTGGAGGCACAGACTCAAATCGGGTTGTTTCGACATTGATGATGATGATGATAGTTCACTTCTGCGATTTGCATTTTTTTAAGTAATGATAAAGAAATTAAAGGCTAGACCCAGATATTGTCGAATATTTAAAATATTATCTTTGAGCGTCGATTGCAGCTTAAAACCAAAAAAAAAAATTGGAACGCACTTGTAAATAATTTCACTTACGTTATCATTCACGAGCCTCTGCTTAATCCATTCGTTTTCGTTGCTTGTCTCTAAAGAGATCGAATCCATGCATCTTTTCCTGCAGAAATTTCTAGCTCCTAACCAGTCTTCTTCAACGCCTTTCAGACTAGGGTCCCTCCACGAGAAGAAATAACTATGGAAGTAGCGAGAGTTGCATAAACATTTCCAAGCATTAAAATAAACTGTTTTAATCTCACCCTTTTCCATCAGGTGTCCTTTCATGAATCGCCCTTTGAGCACATAGCGCTGGCACTGGTGTGTCCAGAACTCTTCCATTTGGAAATTGGCCAAAGCTCAATCCCAAAACACTGCACAAACAGATCACAACAACAAAAGAAGATCTCATTTTCACTTTTCTATATTTTTTCTTTTCTTCTAAAGATAAAATCTATCTTTTCTTCTTAAGACACGAATTTGAAACCTTTTTATCAACACAGCACCAAGCACACTTTCTTTGCTCACCTTGCACAGGTGGAAGTCGACCACTGCTCACGGAAAGTTAATCACACTGATAAAGAATTTTGTCTACCCTCGCTTTTATATGGGATGTCAGAAATCCCGCGGGGAGAGCTGTCTCGACCGATGATAGGACGGTCGGTGGGATCCGCTTGAGTAGGGTAGAATAGTCGAGTGGAAATTGCGTGATTAAGGAAGCACGGCTGAACTTGTTACCTATGGTATTACGAATGGGCGATGGTGGAATTATAGACAGGTGGAAATTAAGGTCAAAACAGAATTGCGACTGCGACGGCGGACGGCGAAGTCGCTCGTTTAGCGCAAATGTAAAACAACGTTGTATAACGAAATTGCAACTGCAGCGGCACTGCACCGCAAAATCGAAGTCGGCGTACAAAACATAATTTTTTTCAAACACAATTTTTGGATATGCAAAACGTCACGTTTCAATAAAAGTTGCGGTTGCAATTTCGGTATACATTAGCTGCTCCGTCCAAATATGACATAAATCGCAGTTGCAGTCGGCCGTCGCAGTCGCAATTCTGGTTTGAGCTTTAGTGAAATGAAATTAAAAAAATTCAAAACTCCGATCGGCTGGGTTCGGGTTGTGTGTTTTGATCATTAACCAAGTTGAATTGCGATGACAATAAATATCAGAGGAGAGAAATTGAAATATTTTCAAAGCAATTTCCAATTTGGCTTGGAAATTCATTCATTGGCATTAGGGTAGGGCCAGTGGATACACCTGCCTCTTGTTAAGTATTTTGATTATGAGCAAATATAAAGTAGAAGTAGAAAGAATGGAAAACTGATTTGCACAAAACCTAAGTGAGTTTCTAAAACGTACGCAATTCATTAAACGTAATCTAGTCTTAGTCATGAAGAAACATAAAAAAAAAATAAAGAAAATTTGCTTTAAAATCTTCCATTTAATTATTTCCAGTACACGATTTCTGCAGAGAGACTGAAAGCCATAATTTGCAAATTCTAATTTTTATATTAATAGACAATTTTATAAAAAGTAATCTCGCAATGACATCGCTTCCATGAGCAAGATACAGAAGTACCCGAGTCTCAAGAGATCGTTAAATCTCTCCTAGACCAGTCAATAGTAACCGTTAAACACTTTATCGCAGCAATCAAACCCGATATAAATGCCAAAGGGAATAAGATAAGGTGTCAAACAAAAAGAATGCGCTTAAACAGTTAATTATGAATAACACCTATACTATACTATTTTCTAGGAGAATATGGCTTGATTCAATGGAGTTTAACCAGTCAAACATTGGGTAATAATGTAACAAATCAATTGCCGACTTTTATGGTGTTTGCTAAGATGTTAACAGCAAATTTGTTTCAAAGATGAAGAAAGACAAAAAAACGTTAAAAGAAGTTCGGGAAATGCTAAACGAGATAGCAATGAACTTTCTGTTTAATTTTTTTTGGCGCTGTAAGAGTTCTGATATGCAGTACGCGAAAAATAGGATTATAGGCGTTACAGAAAAGAAAAGCGATGTGAAGTAAGGTGTCCCAACTATTACCATAAACGGCGGTGATAATGACCATCGATACAAAGGGACATCCAGTCTTTTTCAGCCGGTCGTTTTAGCCTAGGAGATAAGGCGCCCGACTACCATCCGAGAGGTCTCCGGTTCGAATCCACAGGCGGCGATATGGTCTTACGCCTTTCCATTTCTTCTACCTAGGTAACATTCCTGTTTCTTGTCTTCCCTCTTTAGAGCAATTCCCTACCGTCTCTTCTGCCAACGCCTATAAGCATAATAAGCGAGGAAACCATCTTCTATTTGATCACAAAGTCATCGTTCTGTTGCCGGTGCAATAAAACCGATAGAAAAATAGTTTTCCTGACATCCCGTGCATCTGAAAAAATTGTTATGAAACAGTAATTTTGATAAAATAAATGATAACGGATTCGGAATCTGTGACCTCGAAAATTATGATTTTTTAACATTGATGGCCGCCATTTCTCAATTCCTTCTAATTTTAAAGGCCCAAACATATAGCAGAAACGAAAACGAACCGAAACGAAAAGAATGAAATAAATCGTATGAAAATGTATGAAATCGGTTATATAAACGAACAGAACCGAATCGGAACGAATGATATAAATTTATTTCATTTCGGTATTCGTTTCAGCTATTCAGCCCGTTACTTTGACAGTTCGACAGACAGTTTGTTTTCGAATTTAAAATAGTTGAAAGAACGATTGTGATTTCTCGGCCGTGTTTTTGGCGTTTTGTGCTACTGCGCACAGTGCAACGTAGAATAGTATATAAAAAGTGTCATAGAAAAAAATGTGCAAACTTCTGCAGCTGGATTTGGGATATATTTTACCTGAGGAGTGTATAAACAAATTAAAAATAAAATGAGACCGCGATCTAGCAGCACTTTTAAGTTAGTCCATTCTACTATGAGTAGGCAAGAAAATTTTATCTATATATATAAAATTCGATGTATGTGTGTATGTATGTATGTTCCCTAATAACTCCTAAACCATTCAACCGATCGCCACAAAAATTTAGCCACATATTACTTACATCAAGGGGGTGGTTTTAGCATCGGTTCCTACTTTCAAAAACCACTCCTAGGGGCGCTGTCTTAGAGAGCTTTAAAAAGCATAATAATATACGTTCTACGAGGGTAAAAATGTATCCATAGAGGTTTCTGGGTACGAGAAAGCGATTGGTCATGTCCATTACTTTCGCAAAGATGGCGGTTCCAATATGGCGGCCGAATTTTGCAATTGTTTTCCCCGACCCCCGGCATGGGTATCAAATGAAAGGGTATGACAAATAGAATATTATTAGCTGTGTGACGTCATTCCAAATTCAAAATGGCCGCTTACACAAAATAGCGGATTACTTTTTTCTATGCAAGCCATCCGATATGGGTATCAAATGAAAAGGTATGACAAGTAGAATACTATTAGCTGTGCGGCGTTATTCCAAATGCAAAATGGCGGCCAACACAAAATTACAGTTTACATTTTTCTTTACAACGCCCGGGGCCCGCCCTCGGTATGGGTATCAAATGAAAGTGTATGACGAGTATAGTACAGTAAGCTGCGTGACGTCATTTTAAATCTAATATGGCGGTCACCACAAAATGGCAGTAGACATATAATAGTCTAAAATGTAGAAAATAAAATATAGTTTAAAAAAACTAAAGTATACACTTTTAAATTAAAATGAACTAAAAAATCGAGCGAAGTTCTGCACAGGGCGTCTACTCCCCCGCCATAGCAAAATCAAATCTGATCGATAAATGCCAAGTCAGGGTGTGGTTTTTATTGTCTCGATTAAAATGTCAGATCCCTAATAGTTTCACATTTTGTTATTTGGAATCAAAAATACCAAAAAATTGCCTTTTTCAAACTGTCCTACTGTATATTAAAATTCATATCACCTGATTACTACTATTGGCTTATGGGTGCAGCATAGGCGCACCGGGTTCCACCTAGTTATCTATAAATAATAATCTGTTGCACTCACATTTAGGAGATGAATCCATTTTGCCGAATTGAATTCGGACCAATAGATAACTTTTTATGCACGTCTCATTGACACCTTCACTTCCTCTTGGAAGCTACCGCTACGCCGTCTTGGAACAGTGTCAGTTCCGTAAAGGTTGTAAGAGGCAAGGCACGCTTTCCGGACCACTTTATAACCCTTATAACATGTCACGGACAGGGATACCACTCTAACATTATAGGGACAAGATGTCATTATAAGAAAAGCTTAATTTTTTGAGTTTTGGCGTTTCGAACCACTGTGCACCGCACCCAATATGACTCTAGGCAGAGCGACGAAAGGGATGAAAAAAGTAGTTATTGTGAACAAGTATTGCATGCTCCAAAACAAAGTATTGCCTTATTTCTAATAAAACCTGCACCAGCGTTCCTTCCGTTCCAGTGAACGTAACATAACCCCAGGACCTGCGCAGGATTAATCACATATTCCTCATTGCAAAACAAGAATCACAGTGGTTAGGATATCTCAAACGATGCAAATTTCTCTCTTAACCAGCCTCCCATGCTGTAATTTAGAAGGTCCTATATTCGACCGCGCCCTAAATACAATTCCTTTTAGAAGGTGGTCCCCGAAAACCGCCTTTTCATGGATACATAAGATGAGAAACCGCGCTCTCAAACTCACTCTTGTCTTGTTATTTATTTTATGTTTAAATGTAATTGAAGAATTAAAACTACAATAAGCATCCGCCCTTGTCGGCTTTGTATTATGGTAATTCTAGCAATCAATTAAAATTCCAAATGGCGCCCTCTTGGAATACTAGTAGTCCGTTTTGCATTCGCTAATTTTTAAAGCTTATTTGCCAAACATGCTCCTTCCGTATGTACAAACGGATGTGGTGATTATGTCAACATTTGAAAACTTAAAGTCATAAATTTTGGGTGCCGAGGATTGTCAGATATAATCCATACAACTACTGCCATCAAAGAGTGAAACCGATTATGTTAAAAGAAACTACACTTAACTAATTGCTACAGCTAATCACATCTCTGAGACCTCCGCCACAACATCGTTGATATTTAATACTTAATCGTCTTTCTATTTCCCAAACGTACACACGGTAAAAATCAAATTATGTTGCCATAAACTTAAGTATTTACTTCGCATTAAACTGTTATCACCTTTGCATTGCAAACATGTCGTAGGTGGTTGGATATAGGTATATCTCAAAGACACAACTGCACCAATTCATGGGCTCCTTAAGAATTGGTCATAAAGTCGTAATCTGCGCGATAATTGAACGACGGATATTTGCATAAACGATGAAAGACCCCCAGACTCCCAACTATACTCAGAAATTTTCGAGCTTTGAATAATGGAGAAAGTTATTGCCGTGTACTTGGGGCAAACAATTTCTTTACTGCCGGAGCTTATCATCTTTCCTTAAGCCTTTGTGGACAGCAAGTGATGTACTGCATATTCTCTTGCCATTTGCTTTGGCAAATGGAAATTTTGCCTTTGCCAAGCCCTGACCAAAACCAATATACGCGACGGCACTTCAGAGTCTCGGCATGTTTATCCATCAATAGCCCGAGAAGAGAAGAAGAAAATGGCATTCAAAGGTGGCGAAAAGAAATTTTTGAGACAAACAGAAAATTTCGTTTTCGATGGAATTTAATAATGAAGTGAAGTTATGAAATTTAAAGGGAAATATTATTGTGCTAAAATGTTTTGTTTAAGCCGGGCGCTTCTGGAATATTAACTCATCGAAATTCATCGTATTTAAGTCATTCGTCATGGCGATGCTAGGAATCCAGCACCCTCAATAGAACTTATGAAGATAGTGGGTCAGTCTAACAAGATGCTAATGCCTGGGGTTGCAGTCGTATGAACAAAACAAGTAAGCGCCTTTTCGATTATATCGTGACTACTAACCTAGGCATAATATAGTAAACCGCGGCACGAATCTTCGACCACGGAAGGAGACGAGAGGTAATAGACATTACGATGCCAACGCTGACTGGACATGTCGCCAAGCAACGTATATTGGCTTACTACGTGAGTGTCTAGTGGGTCTTGTAGGAGCCATCGTGCTCAGACCACAGACACATTCACTTTAGGGTAATCTAAACGATCTTTGAGCATTATGAGGGCTTATTGGAATCATAGATACTTGGCAGTCTTTTAAATTGATCAGTGTATTGAGAAGGATCTCGATGTACAAAATTTTATCTGCGATGGGTGTGGAATTTCTTGCAGAGTGACAAGGTTCGTAGGACGAGGGTCAAATTAGTTTGGGATTGCGCCTCTGATAAGCAATCTGAATAAGGCACCCTTGTTTAGGTCCCGGGGTATCAGGGCAAGCAATGGAAGGCGGACGCTCTGGCAACGTTTTAGAGCTGCCTAAAAGTAAAGAAATACCACGGGAGATAACAGCTAGATAGCTGATCTAGCGCCGTGAAGCAATGACGCAACGCGATCACTCGCGGAGACTGAAAGACAAGAAGCAGGTGGTTTTTTAGGATGAGTTAGAGATCCACAGAACGGAGAGGCAGGAGCTTCTTAGTGGAGTGCTATCCACATTCCGTTGCACCTATGTAGAGAGTGAACTAGGTAGCGAGCTTCGTCGAGTCAGCTTTCCCATAAAGAAAACAGTGACGAGGGAGAGCCCCGTCCGATGAAGCAGCATGTGTCATATCAGGAATGATCCCCATTGATATTCTTGCATTGGAAGGCAAGAGGTGGTACGACCCGGAATATGCAAGAGAGGTGTCAAAGGAAGTGTGATGGACTCGGGCCCGCAGTTAGTCCATTGCAGCATGGCAGAGGAGGCGCAACGAGTCTATTAAGGGCCGATGGACCCATAGACTCATACTAAATATAGAGAAGTGGGTTATAAGGGAACATGGGGAAGTGAGGTACTCTCTCACAGAGTTCTTAAGTGGGCATGGAGGTTATAGGGCATACCTCCACCGCTTCAGGTTGAACGATTCGCTGTTCTGCCCAGAATGCTCAGACGATCAAGAGGACGCGGAACATGTCCTCCTTAAATGCCTGAGATTTGCGGAGCACAGGATTGTGCTGGCAGCAGTCGCTGAGGTGCAGCTAACACATGAGAACATCCTGGACCATATGATAAGGTCGGAGGATATGTGAAGAAAAATGGAAGTGATGCTAAAGGCCAACCACCAGAAGCTTAAGCATTACGAAGCCCAAAGAAACAGAGGGGGCGGCGAGGTGCAAGGAGAAATAGAAACTTGGTAGCTAGGCGGCTAGCCTGTTCCTGGTGAGCACCTTTGAGGGATACCTTTTGTTCACGCTGATGACGCCAGGCTGAAGTAATGCCTTTACGGTTCGTACCGGCCTGGACTTGAACGTCGTGGGTAAGTTTAGTCAGTAGTACAAAGGGTGATTCCTTAGCTTCACGCATGCCACATAAAAAAAGGAATCTCTTTACGACTCGTACTGGTCTGGACTCAAACGTCATATAGAAGGTTTGGTGAGATTAGTGAGTAGGAATCTGACACTACCGTCTAGGTGCCGACCCTAGCGGTGTCTCCTGTCTTAGTCATGCGCCTTGACTAATGATAGATTCCCCCACTCCATCGTAAAAAACCGTACGTTGGAGATCCACACCTTGCATGATCAGCTAGAAATAATTTTTTCCTGGTAAGGCTCAGAGATCGAGAATCATGGAGGCGAACGCTGGAGGAAGCCAGGGCCAACAATAGGCTGTGTAGCTCCTGATGATGATGAAGGCTCAGTAGGGCGGATATCAGGAAGCTTGTTAGCTTGATCACCGATCACTACACCATAAATTATCATCTATGTGGGGAGGTCCTAACCTAGACTTGGATTCGAGAGCGATCCAAACTGTAAGCTTTCCCACTCACTGTGTCATTATTCGGCGTGATCGTGCTCGAACAAACAAGTCGAAGCTACAAATCTCTAGGCAAACTACTGAACTTGTTTTAAAAAACCGTCTAACCTACAGATCTTAAGTATAGAGGCTGTTAAATGTACAACAGGTCAGGCCAAGTACTTGTGGACCCAAAACCTCATTAAAAGCTACAAACAAATAAAGGGCTCACAATCTCTCAAAATCGTTTATCAATAATCAACATTAGCTTCATACTATGATAAAATTTTTACACCAAATCAACTATCAGACGCTTAAGCTGGAGTAGAGGTCAAACGCTTTCCATTTCATTCATCACAATGCGATATTTGAGCGTGACCAAACAGATTAAATAATTTTGCTGCTACTGCTCAGCGCATGAACGAATAAAATAGTCATCAACAGCATTGCAATGATAGAAACGAATTCATATTTAGGTGTTAATGGAATATTTCATCACACATAGCATAGTACTTGAATTTCTGTCCATTTTCCGGTGTCCATTGGTGTCGCAGGGTTCTGAGAACAAGCGTTTTTAATGATGTTCATTATTATTGGAAGTAGCGGTTTCCGAGATTTTTCGATAGGCCTCTAATTTCACTAACTTCACAAAATTCACAAAATTCGTTATAGGACCTTGAAGATTTTGGGCTTTCCTTGTCATTTGGCTTTCCTACTTGCGTTCCGCATTTTAGGCGCGTCTTCAACGATTAAAAAATTCATGAATTTGTTGACATTTAAAGCTTGAGACAAAGATCCAGTTAAAGAGGTCAGATCCTACTTTTGCTTTCAGAATAGACGCCTAGACAGCTATCAACAGCGGTAATCAGGTCCGACAATGAGAATCCATAACCATTCATTTGTTTCGAAGGATGATGATCATAAAAGCGGCGACGCGTGACCAGGTTAATGTAGCCAGCGTCGCTGTTTGCATGCGTAATTACTGAAAATTCCCGGCCACAAATCCCCCAAGACTGTTTAAGACCAGCCATATGCAAACTGTGAAATTTATTTGGGGGGTAATGAAAATAAATTTTATTTTTGGGGCTGAGCGAGTGCTTAAGTATTCCTCCCGGTCGCCCTAAATGTCCACAATCCATACTTTGACCGCCAGTCACAATTATTATTGCTATTGTACCTTGCATCTATACCTCAAACCTTGGCCTCCAAAGCAAAACAACAGAGGTGTGGAAGTGGTAGCTACGTCAAAGACGCGGAGAAAGTGGTTTCAATTTCTGCATGCCACACCGTGCTACAGCTTCTGCAATTGCGCGATTGCCTCGGAAATACCGGGATAAGCGGACGACGGCATTAATTAGCGAACCAATCGGAGATTATGGACAAGAAGGTCCATTAACCGATCAGCGATTTCAGTTACGTAATTGATGTCAGTTATTCTCGTTTTTGTTTAGAGGCTTCTTGAAAACTAATTAGGAGCTCGATGATTGCTGCCGTCGAGGGGCGTGAGCCGCAGACTCATTTGGCAGCGCGCCATTGTTTACTTTATTTGGCATGAAGTTAAGCGACAACTTTTGTTTACTAAAATAAATGTTTTACTAAGATTTTGCCACTGTGGTACTCGTACTAGATTTTCAGCATTAAAGGTCACTGCTGAAGCTAGACGGGAGCGTGTTAACGTTCAGTCCGAGGAGGTCAAATGTTATATAATAATTAAAGGCCCTTGTAAAAAGCTTTTTTTAGAAAAATGTTACGCAACTGGTAATGGCCCTATAAGTGCACAATATTGAATAATAATATTTGAGACATTTTGGAATTCGACATTAAAAAATAAAAAAGATTTATTATGGAAGTCTTTATTTGAATGAATGCAAGCAAATATTAGAGTTTGTGTTCGACCAATACACACTGTACGACATACATATGGAGGTAGCTCAATATCTCATTTGCTTCAACATGGTACTTTAGAGTAATTTCAAGATTTAATGTAGATGTAAATATGAATTCTTGCTTCTTTTGAGTAATATACAAAAAAGTACTTAGGTGGGAAGGTAAACGCGACAGCCCCTTCCACAGACCGAGAGTACACAAGATGACACCTCCACCTAGAGCTTGATTTTGAAAGGAAGTGTATGGTGAGAGATACTTACGTCACGACCAGCGCTTTTGTACATTCTCAATTGGTGTAGGTTCGAGATTTATTCCGGTTATGTACAATTCTTCTTGATAGCCACGATAATAGGATTACATTGGCTCCTGGCGTTGGGTTCTTCTGAATTAGTGGACCGACTTCAAAGATAGCCAGCAGTTCCACCGGAACTTCTTTCTATCTTTTCGATGAAGACGACCCTCGCCCGTCTCCAACTGATGGGGACATACCCGAGCACCACACAGCTCTTGAATATGACCACCAGCCATTGTACTACTACCTCAGGTAGTTTCTGTAGCATGACTGGTAGTTTGCCATCCGGGCCGGGTGCTTTGAAAGGGGAGAAGCCATTAATCGCCCAGAGGACCTTTTCCTTTGTAATAATAGCGGAAATCTCCTCCCAGGAGTGTCTCTGTCCGTTCTGCATGGAAAACGACGAGACTTCCTCAGGCCATCAACTAAAGACCTCCGGAGCGCCAAGGGTCTTTTCCGATAGTGGGGCATGTAACAATAGGCCTAATAGTTGTCCGACGCGGCTAATTGTTGTACGGCAAGTTGTACGAGCTTGGGAAGAAATAATCTTGGCCAGGATTTTCACTGGTGAAATAGGTGGTTGGATGATTTCTAGAAAATATACGAAAACTACGTATAACAAATTGGATAGAGCTAGCAAGACGTATAGAAGGACTGAACGAAGAGACTTTAGGGTGACCAAGTACTACAAGGACTGTGGCGCCATTTAAGAATGTAACTAAAAAGTGACTCACCTCTTTCATTGCTGTCTTTACTATGACGGTGATTATTTATCGATGAACGGGGAAGTGGAGGTGATGTGGGGCATCATCTCCACTTCCCCGTTCATCTAAAAGCTCGTGAGGAACGTACGTAGGAACGAACAGTCTAATCACCGTCTATAGCATAACGCAAGCCTTATGCTGACGTCAAAGCCGTCGTTCTTTCCTTTAGATGGAAGCCTCCAACTAGCTCCTTAACTTCTCTTGGTGGAGCTGGCTTTTCGTGTGCCCAGCTACACTGAGGTGACGAAGAAATGTTGGCATCCGCTCATCTCTATCGTCACAATGCAATGGTTAGGTCATCTGTGTATAACAACTTCCGAAATTCTAAACGAAACTTATGAACAGGATACACTCGGATGTTAAATTCTGCGAAAGTCCTCTAGCATCGGAACAGTGAATTAAAATTAATTTATTTCTACCAGCTTGACTCGCTCATGTGGAATATTTATGAAGCTTGTAATTTTTTTTAAATTGCTGGTGCCGTTATGTACTGTGTTTCCATGCAGAGTTTATCCTGAGTTTACTCAGATTAAGCGCCCATGGAAACGGGGATTGAGTAAAGTGTCGTTAAATCCAAGTAAACTCAACGAAGCCAGTCCGATTAAGCCGGGTTTTGCATATGTGTGTGTTTCACTATCCTTTACTGCACATATACCAACGGCGAGGCAATGTAAAATTAATTATCTGTCACTTTAACCCAGAACCGTCATGGAAACAGCATCGAGTGATCTTGAGAGAATAAGCTTTCTGTTTGCTTAACGAAAACTCTACCCTGGCTCATGGAAACACAGTAATGTACTTAAGTTTAATTTAAAATATTCTCGTGTTTCTGGTTTGGAATTTAAAAACTGACCTTAAATTTATCAAGAAAAGTAATAATTATCATATTAAAGCAAATTTTAAATAATGAAACCTTCGGTATTCAGAGAATTTAAGTCCATTTATATTTATATCAACGACGCAAATCGTCTGAGACATTTTTATTAATCAAACATAAAGAAGAAGAGTAAATGACAGTTGACCACAATTGTCAGTAGTTAGCAGCTAGAAACAATTAAAAAACTCGAGTTTGCACGATGGATGTTGGAGAACTTCTTTCTTATAAGGTTAAAAAACAAAGTATGAAGTAAAAACCACATTACATAGTAAAATAAAATTCTAGCCAGAACAAACTCCAAAACGCCCGAATGAGGAAGATGACGAGGACTGCAAAGAATCAGGAGAAAATAAAGAAAATTCCAAATCAAAAAAACAAAAAAAAGCTCCACAAGAAAAAGTCGATAAGACTCCAGCAACACCACAGCCTATAAAGGAACTTCAGCTATCAGAAGAAGAAAAACTAAATATAGTAAAATTCGTAGAAACTGAAGAAACAGAAGGAGATGTCTTGGACGAAGCCGGATTGAAAAAGTTGATTCTCCTGTTCGAAAAGAGAAATCTTAAAAATCAAGAAATGCGCATGAAATTCCCAGAAAATCCTGAAAAGTTTATGGAAAGCGAAGTTGATTTGCATTCCGTTATTCAGGATTTAAAGGCTTTAGCTACAGTACCAGATTTGTATCCAGTTTTGGTTGAGCTGAATGCGATTCCAAGTATTCTTGAGCTTCTTTCCCATCCAAATACAGACATTAGTGTGGCTGTGGTTGATTTAATACAGGAACTTACAGATGTAGATATCCTACATGAAAGTGTAGAAGGTACAGAGACTTTAATAGAAGCTTTAAGGAAGCAGCAGATATGCGCACTTCTTGTACAAAATTTGGAACGGCTAAATGAGACGATTAGAGAAGAAGCAGATGGAGTTCATAATTCTTTAGCTATTATCGAGAACTTAACAGAAATGAGATCCGAGATGTGTCGGGAAGCGGCGGAACAGGGCCTGATATCTTGGATATTGAAGAGATTAAAACAAAAATCACCATTTGATATCAATAAGCTCTACTGCAGTGAAATATTGTCGATACTTTTACAAACTGAGAATGAAAATAGACTTCTTCTTGGGTCTCTAGATGGTATTGATGCTCTTCTCCAACAATTGGCTATTTATAAAAGGCACGATCCCACATCATCAGAGGAACAAGAATTCATGGAGAATCTCTTCAATTGCATGTGCTCAGCTTTGATGGCCAAAGAAAATCGAGAAAGATTCCTTAAGGGCGAAGGTTTACAACTAATGAACTTAATGCTTAGGGAAAAGAAAATGTCTAGGAATGGATCTCTGAAAGTTCTAGACCATGCAATGTCCGGTCCAGACGGAAAGGAAAATTGCAACAAATTCGTAGATATTTTAGGGTTACGAACAATTTTTCCTCTTTTTATGAAAACTCCAAAACGAAATAAAAAACGGCTTTTAAGTTCTGACGAACATGAGGAGCATGTCGTTTCTGTTATCGCAAGCATGTTAAGAAATTGTAAGGGTTCGCAACGACAGAGGCTTCTCTCTAAATTCACAGAGAATGATCATGAGAAGGTTGATCGGCTTCTGGAGCTGCATTTAAAGTATTTAGAAAAGGTCGAAGCTGTAGATCGCGAAATCGATACACAACCAAGAGTAAGATAGTAACTTTAAGTAACTAATCTAAATTCTGACGTATTTTTCTTAGGACACAACTCTGGATGAGGAAGAGGAAGCAGATAATAATTACATCAAGAGGCTGTCAGGTGGATTGTTCACCTTGCAATTAATCGATTATGTTATTCTTGAAGTAAGTGCTACATCTGAGAGCATCAAGCAGAGGGTTGTTCAGATTCTGAACTTGCGTGGAGCTTCTATGAAATCGATTCGCCACGTGATGCGAGGTAGATTGAGGTTTAATCCCTTTTGGGATTTTTATTTAAATTGTCAATTTTTTTTAGAATATGCTGGAAATTTGGGCGAGGCTGGCGACAAAGATTGGAGAGATGTTGAAGAAGCACACATTTTACAATTAGTTGATCGATTTTAGTCAGTCAGTTTGTTCCAAAATAAAGTTATTTATAAAGTTTAGCTAGTAAGTTAATTTACGTATTATTTCCACTTTAAAATTTCTATCGGTAGCTTTTGGGTGCAGGAGAGATTCGCCATTTGGCTGGCGGTAGTGCATATGCATATGCGACTAATATTCAGATGGGTCTCAGAAGCTATCTGATAAGCGTTCTTCCTCTAAGCCAGATCTGACCAAGGGTCAGGACATTCAAAGAGAGCATGTTTGAAATCTTTCACCTTCCATGCCGAACCGGCATTCTGCCTCCTGAGACAGCCCTAGGTTGTGCAGGTGGTACCTAAGACATGGTCAACCACCTCCTGAGCAATTGGCACAGTTGCAGGTGGCGATCATTGACGACGTAATTGAAAAGGCAGGCGGTGAAGCCAAGCCCTCTTTCGAGGGGAGCTTCCAAAGAAGAGTCTGGCTGCTAATAGTCTGCTCAAAACCGCACACCAGAATGGGTGAGGAGTAACGTCTCCTACATGAAGAGCAAGAGTGCTCTTGCTAACACTGGTGGAAGAGGGTAATTTCTCTGACTCCCGTCATGGGACCCAGCAGAGCAAGACCCTATTTTTCTTGGTCAGGCTTTGAAGTACATCAAAAAAAATTGTCTTCATAATATAAACAAAAATTTTATAATTCAAAATATTTTTAAATTCTTTGCATAAATTTAGGACCACCCATTATTTTATATTGAACGGTTAGAAAGGAAGCTCTTATTCGTTTCCTTAGAACTAGGTGGATACCAATAGCTTGGGGTTTTGACAACAGAGCAGAAAATTTGGGGATACGCCCCTATGTTATGAAGCTTTGGTAAATGTCTTTTAATTAACCAAAAAACGTTAAAACACATAGTCCAAGTCAATTCAGCTCTATTTCCAAAACATTTACAAAAGTCACATCTAAATGTAAAACTAAATTACGAATTAAGTGTATCAAAGGAAAATTATTGTTAGAACAAATTACATGTGAATTATATGTATCAAATGAAAATTATTGATAGAACAAATTACATGTGAATTATAAGTATTAAAAGAAAATTATCATCCTAAGAAAGATGCGATGATGTACGCCACAAACCTCTCAATATATTTGTACACGGGTTCAACATAGTTTCAATTCATCATGTATACGTAGTACTTATTTATCAACACTATACTCGAAATCCTGAAACAAAACAAATTCGTTCCGTTCATTTTATCTCAATCTGTTCGTTTCTAATCACCTGATGAGTTGTTAAATAAAATATTTTACAAATTGTTCGTCAGTTAACGTTAGCTGTCATATTTCCATATGATTTCAAACACTTGTCTCGCCCGCCTTAATGTTTAGTCCAATTGAATATTTTTATACCATTCAGACTTTGACAGTTCCGAATTTCGGATTTTTTTTTCATGTGTACGTCAAAAATTCCCAACTGGCAAGACGGAAGGACAGTCTACGAAAACATGGCGTCATGTAAACACTCGGAGCAGTATCTGTCGTGTGTCACAAAAGACAACAACAAGAAGTGATTGAACTCCTCTGAAAGTGAATTTCAATAAATAGAGCGGAAACAGTGCGTCCATCACTGAATGAATTATCTCCAACGCCAATAGACAGAGGCCATCGGTTCCCACATCAATAAATGGACATTTTCTGCACAGTTGCGAACTGAGTGTCAGTGCCGAAGCAGGAACTAGAAAAGGGGGCCTCCAGGGGCATTTGATGAAAAGTCGCGAGTGTGCAAGTGATTAAATGCCTGTGTTATAATGAAGACATTTACCTGGGCAAAGAGGTGAAATAGTGCGATCGCAGCGTTTCCTTTAATTTGCCATTAAATCAGCGTTTTTTGGTGTGATTTATTTAATTTCCCTTCGCCGTTCGTGGGAGCGGGCAGAGTGCTGCTGCCTTGATGGATTTCGGTACAAATTGGATCGAGTTAATCTCACTGAAAGTCTTCACGTTCGGTTTGTGAGGCCCCACCAGAGACTCCGGGAATATGGTTGATATGCACAAAAGTGTCTCGGTGCAAGTAGATAGTGATTTTGCCTTACTTCTGCCCAGTGGTGTCTACGAAATTAAGAAAATGGAGCCCCGCTCAAAAATCAGGACGATTATAATTGTTTGCCTGTTCCTAGCCATCGCTGGAATAATAGGATTCGGATACTTCTGTCAAGATCAGGTAAGTGGAATCACAATTACCGCCGCATTTGGAGTGCGTAAAGGGGCTCTACTTAGTCTAACGGGAAATTAGGTAATTTGATAAATCGTAATAAAAGACCATGGAACAACTGCCGGGGAGCTAACGGCGGCATAAAATTGGCATAATTTAAGCACGGAACAGAAGGGATGAAGACAGAGAATAGAGGCGCCGCATTTAACACCGATGCCGAATAGTATGTGGGAGATGGCAATGTAATAGGAAACAACAGACATATGGACATGAATTATTGGGGTTGAGTCCACTTGAAATTTTGATGTGCAGGGCATTAATCCAGTCTTAAATTGCTTCTTCCACCCCATCCCGTCGCGTCTTGGTCGTTAGAATCCCATTCTGAAGATTCATGCCATTACTCTTCCTCTCTTCTCTCGACTTCCAGTATATTATGCCCATTGACTTCATTTCGCAGATTTCGGTGGGCCGTCAAGGGTGCTCCACATTTTAAGCCCATCTGCGAACTCATTTCTAACCATCCCTCTCCACCCGTGGCTCCCTCGCCCTATCCAGAACAACGGAGATGAGTCTATCAATCCAACTGCTAGAAAATTTTGAAGGATGCTCAGTTCTTCATGCATATTAAATTATGGCTGTCTCTGGACCGCCATAAACATCCATGTTAAGTGGGTGATTAAACCGAAAATGCCGTTTCATTTTGCTCTGTCGTCAGTTAATTACTTAAAAAGTCTCAGTAAGGATGTCCACGTTTTTTTTCCGGGTATTTTACGTCGTACTTTTTTTCGGTTTCCTTTCTAACTGCGCCAGTTCTAGGATCCCCAGTCAAGTGATGATAAAGATTACATCTAATACCCGCCCGGCAGTATTTATTAAGCTAATCTCAAAATTGAGAAACCCTCATCAATGGACTTACCGAAAGCGAGACTCAAATTGTTTATGTTTATCCTTGAGTCAATAAAAGGAAATCGTCCTTGAATTTAACTCGAGATGATGGGGACAGTTCTGACCACGATTATCCGTACTTCGATCTGTTTAAATTCTATTCTACTACATTTCTACGTCAGTTTTATTGCGGGTGTGGGACTGGCGGGGTTATTGCCGTGGATTAGGATATCTCTGGAAATATCCTTAACGGCTTAATGGGGAATTTAAAATCTGCATAATTTATGTACCAAAAAAGCTTGGTATTAACCAAAAATCCAATAAAAATTGGAACCTTTCGCTAGGCAGCTGTGAAAAATTTGTTGTTTAGAGCTCCGATTGCTAATCAGTTGTCTTTTTTTATGTGCGTCACCCTTTGCACTAGTCCGGCGGTGCTGGACTAGATGTCGATGAACCTAAGGTTTGTACTCTGAGATAGTTCGGAAATACAGACTGCGGAAGACTATTCCCCAATCGAATTCTTCTGTTTATAAACGAACTTCTTGACCTAAGTCTGCGCGAAAAGGAAGACTACAGAGAGCCTATTGACCTGGTCTTGTATTTTTGGAAACATGTTGCCGTGCGGGCAGGAAGTTATTAATTTAACAGTGGAACAGTGCTGCTATATGGCTTCATGAGTCAGTGGAGGTGCAGAAGATACCATCAGTGATGGCTTCTTCTTCTTTCTTTCTGTGATGGGGCGTATTCGCAAGCACTGCGACTTATTAGGTTTATTGTGCCAACCCCGTCATTAAACACCCAACACCTCAGAATATGGATCAATATTGATCCCACAAGCTGGCGCGAGAAAGGACGCTCACCCATGACAGAGCTCCGTCCTACTTACTTACTTACTTAGGCGATTCTGGACGTTAATAGTGTTCTCCTAAACGTTGTTCTAGGTCTTCCAACTCGAGGGGTTCCTTGCGGATTCCAGTCAAGTGCCTGTTTGGCTAGATTCTCGTTTTCGCGCCGCAAGGTGTGGCAAATGAAATTCTATTTCCTTCGCCTTGCCTAGCACGACGCCATAGTTCTTAATTTGTGCTTCTATCTTGCCAGCGGATGTTTAGGATACGACGTAGGCAGCTGTTGATGAAAACTTGAAGGCGTTTAAGTCACCCATTAAAATAATGATGTCTCCCCTTGGAATACAGCGGAAAACCTCATTCAGTCGCATATAAAACTTGTCCTTGATGTCATCGTCTGCGACTTCAGTTGGAGCGTAGCATTGGACTATCGTAGTACTTCTTAGTTGGGTACGCAGGCGCACGGTAACAATCCTCTCAGATACTGGTGACCAGCTAATGAGGCTGGACCTGGCTTCCGTGGTGAGTATAACCCCAACGCCACTCCTACGGCTTTCAGTTACGTTTCTGCCAGAATATAAGAAGGACTCACCGTTTATGCATATATGCTCCACCGCATGGTGCCATCTGGTCTCGCTGAGTTTCATGACCTTGATTTTAAGACTTCAACCAGTCGTCCATCAGAAAGCAGTGTTCTAACATTCCATGATCCGATTCGTGTCCTGGCTCGAAATGCAAAGGTCGCTATCGTGTTGTCCATACGGTTCCGAGGCGTTATTTGCTGATTCGTAGCAATGGTGTTTTTATGAGAGCTAACTCTGTTTTATGGCGCCGAGAACTCGTCATTCGACCGTCTTCCGTTAGCTCCTTCCGAAGAAGTACTCCAGGTTGCAACGCGGGGAGGTGGGATTAGGACTTGCTAACAGTTTTTTTAAGATTTAGTTTTTAACCTGAAAATTTAATAAAAAAAAAATATGGTTTCTATTGTTTTCAAAAGAAAACCATAATCGTAACCCGATAGTCAAGATATTCACGAAGAACTTCACGAAATGCTGCTCTCATCAATTTCCTTGTGGTGTCGTAATGGACTGCAATTTCATTTTAAAAGCACATCCCTTAAGGTCACCTTGATATCGCTTACGTAAACTATACGTCCCTTTGTCGTGTGTCTAAATAAAATCTATTATCCTCGCACGCATTTAACGACGATATGAAGTACTTTTGTATCAGGTGTCTCAGCGGGAGGTTGATAGGTTGATCTCGGGACGTTTTCGTTTCAAACCGACAGAAATATTCTTTGTCGCCATTTCCAAATCATTTTAATTAAGGACACCGATTCGATAAGGTGTTTTTATTATGAAAACTTATTAAAATCTGAAAAAGTGAAAAGAGTTTGTTGCAAAGTTATGAAAAGTCTCCATTGACGTCATTTGATTACTTCATTTGCACAAAGCTTTAATCGAGACGACATTAAAGAAAAACATCTTCGACTTAGTAATCCATTAACACAGCCAAAAAGAGTTGAGCTTGGTCCATAAGAAACACAATCCACAATTTTTGCCAGTTATCCCTAAACGATTACAGAGCCAAAAATGTGATTCAATGCGTCATTAGTGATTTAGAATGGCAATTAAGGCAAAAAAAAGTCTTAGTCGTGTCAATTTCATGAAAATATTACGGCCCTGCAACGAAAGCTGTGGTCGACATTTTCCGATGTTTTCTCTGTGATTAATGGGGGAGCTTCCATACCACGCTGCCTTTGAGAAAATCAAATTCCATTCAACCACATTCTACCATTAGACACCAATTACAAAAGTCTTTATTACCATTTATAATTTGCAACGAAGGTGGTATCTCATGAATACGGCAGACTAACCAAGTCAGCAATTCACAAACCTATTGGAGGCGACTATCGTAATCGGAATATTTTTATTAATATAAAGCTGCGATTTAAGTCACAAAACTGTCTCTGTGCAAACGATATCGGTGCTTCCTATTTCAGTTTTTTTAAAGGTAAAGTAGTCGCCTTTAAGTCCATATATTTGCTTACATTTGTAGTGAAAAATGTAAATCGTAATCGGCCCCAGTAATGATAACAAATCTGCAGGCGTGTATTTACACAGAAGTTTAAGTCAATAAAATGGGGTTTATCGAAGCGAGTAATATTGCAAGAATATTTCAAGGAATCAATAACTTAGACACTGCTGCACACGTGCAAGAATTGTGAACGTCTTAACAAGAGCAGCAACGACCAGCAGCGCGACACTAATTGTAGTACTTTAATAACAACATCAACTGATAAGGTACTAAATAGGGAAAAGTATACGAAAATGTCACGAAAGCGTTATCAGGGTTTGTTTTATTAATTACTAAATTGCTTTTATGTGTTTTATGAATATATGGAAAGCGATTGTGAGGCCACTTCAGCGTTCGATGCTATATTTCCGAACGATATTTTATCTTCCCACGTTTGAAATCATTGTTGCGGGTAATTTCAACGTTCATAATGTAAATTGGGTAAATTACTCAAGTGATACCAGTGTTTCTGGCAATGTCGCTGAGCTTTTTGGAGACATTAATAATTTAAACGAATTATAAATTGTCCTGCGAGAGTCCTTGGATGTTGCGGGCAAAGGAGCCAATCTCCTTGACCTATTTCTCACATCGCATCCAACCAACACAATACTCTGTCGAAGTTGACTCACTCCTTGGCAACTCGGACCACTGAAATATTAGCGCTGATTTCCTTGTATCCAGGTTCTGTCCCAAGCAACACGGTTTCCAGAAGAACTGTCTGGCAGTATGGGAACTATAACTGTAAGCCAACTATTTGGGGCTTATTCGCTTTTTCGAAGCCGCTGACTGGGATTTGGGCTTTTTATGGGGAGTGATAAGCAACCTGATAGCAGAACTTCGGATATGGCGCCTTCTACCTCTCACTCTCAATCTCCACTATGACCTTCAAGTGGTGACGCTGTTAACTCGGAATGGATGTTAAGCAACCCCCGGTGGTGTAACTAGGGTATGGCAGCAATGGTATGTGCCATGGGCGTAACTTGAAAAGGGCGCCACTGAGAACTTCTAACCTTCAGATGCATGAATATAATCGCAGATTGAGAAGGAAAACCAAAAATGGCGAGATATTTTAAAAAGAATTCTTCACTTATATCAATTTCTCGCGGTGCTGAACCTGGCTTTGCGAGTGCATGGGGAATCAGACGATAATTCTAATAAACAAAACTTTGTTGCTTTATTAAAACTACTGGCAATCTTTAACCCGGTTTCGGAGGAACACATCACTTATGTAGAAAATCATTTAGGATCAACGTCTTTTCTTTTGCTACGTACTCAGAATGAGTTTATCCACCTCACGGCATCTACTGTTTGTCAAAATGCATTTCAACGCATTCATAAAGCTAAGAATTTTTGGTCTTATGTTTGGTTCGGCACCTGATCAGGCGCACCGCGTTGCAGATTTCAGGTTTTATTAAAATAAACTTAAAAGAAAGATCCTTGTGGAAGTCATCTTAAAGCAGCTAGAGAAGGACGGAATGGATATGCAAGATTTTCGGTCACAGTACTATGCTAATGGACACAAAATTTGTGAATAGCAACAAATAATTGAGAGATATAAGTTAGCCGTGTTCGCAAATTGCCGGAATCACTCAATAAATTGGTTGGTTGACGTGAACTTAAACTTTTGTTTAAGTTTCAAAAGCTTTTGATTAAGATTTAAAAGCTTTTGTTTAAGCTTTAAAAGCTTTTGTTTAAGCTTAAAAAGCTTTTGTTTCAGCTTTAAAAGCTCTTGTTAAGCTTTTATAACAAGTAGAATCGAACATCAGACGAAAGCCCGGTCTGGTAACACGAAATTAAAACTAAGACAAGGTCTTCCCGTGGCTGCGAGCGGTTACAGTGTATATTAGATGACGTAGTTGTAGAAATTAGATAAATATCTTAAACTAATGCGTAGTTAGTGGGTTTTATGACCCAAGGTAGAAAGTAAATAGAAGTTGACCCTTTTAGCTGTTGTATATAACTTGAGACAATGCGTAGGTAGATTTTACGAACAAGTGCATGCGAGTGACTCAGCGTTTACAGGGAGGTAGCTTAGAAAAATAAGACGCAATTTATGTAATGCGCAATTAGTTACTAGACAACAAAGGCTACCCTTATGTATTTTATCTAGGTCAAATGCATGCTAGAAAAAAAGATAAAGCGGGTGCAAGTCTTAAAAACTGTAGGAATACACTCATTCGCAAGTCGGGCGCAGCCACGGGTTGAGCAATTTCTGGTCAAGTAAAGCAAAAGTTAGAAAGCGATAATAAATTCAGGTGTGAGGTTGAACTCTGATAGTGTGAACATTAGTGAATATACTGTTTGGAAAATTAGTAAAAATACTGTTTAAAAATTTAGTGAAAATACTGTTTAGGAATTTAGTGAAATTACTGTTATAAAATTGGTGAAAATACTGAAAATTAGTGTAGATACTGTCTGCAAGTGCTTGGAACAATAGTGTTGTGTTTGGAACAGTGGTGTTGTGGAAGTGCACCTGAGAGTGGTAAGAGGTTACAGGATGACTCATCAGGGAGGACCATCTGACGTTGGGACAGGCGCATCTGACAATGGGCCAAAACCAGGTAATGAAGAAATTTTAGTAGAATTAGCGAATTTGCGGAAAGAAAATGAAAGGCTAAGGAGCGAATTGGAGAACAGGCAGTCGCAAGAGAGCACTACCAGCACATCGTTGGATTCGCTCGCATATTCCTTGCCGAGTACGGGACAATTCCGCTTGGGATTAGGGGAAGTAAAGGCAATAATTGAAGAATTCGATCCATCGAAAAATATCTCGGCCGAAAAATGGATTGAGGGGGTTGAAAGTTTACGGCATATTTATGATTGGGATGACCGGTTGACTTTGCTCTATGCAACTATGCGACTGGGAGGTGCTGCAACCTTCTGGTATCAGTCACAGGGAAATGTGCTGAAAAGTTTTAAAGATTTTAAATCAAGTCTGATTGCGAGTTTCCCTAGTGTCCGGGACCCAAGCTCTATTTTGATGGAAATCATGGAAAAGAGAAGACAGCCTGGGGAATCGGCCGAAGAATATGTCTACCAAGTGGCTGCTTTAGGTAGTAGGTTGGGTTTGCCAGAGAAAGCGATCATCAGATATGTTATATCGGGACTGGGAGACCAAAACCTTAGGAACGTGTTGATGTCTTCAAATTGTTCAACGATGCCCGAAGCATTAGGGTGTATAAAGAGCTTTGAAGAAATTCAAAAACAAACACAAAAACGCCGTAATATTAGGGGCGAGCGACATGAAAATAGTGTTTCCAGGAGCAAGAACGGAATTCGATTTGCTCCATATAATCTAAATAGAGGAGATAATAGTTATAAAGGTCGCGTGGGGGAAGACAAAGGGATCGTCGAAAGAAAGGAGGGTGGGAGTAGCAGGACGGTCAAATGTTTCAAGTGCAATGAAGTGGGACATTATGCTCGTAGCTGCGGAAAAGGGGTTGAGAAGTGTTTTATCTGCAATAAGGTTGGGCATAGGGCGCGTAATTGCCCAAATAAATCTAAAACCACGGTGAATCGTATCGAACAAGAAAGTTTAGACACACCTGATGAATACCACAAATGGGTAACAGTAGGCGGCGTCAGAATAGTAGCATTTTTGGATTTGGGAAGCGAATGTACTACTCTAAAGTATTCTGTGGTGGAAAAAAATAACTGGACCATGGACGAGGGTAGTTCCTCCTTATTTGGGTTTGGCCGAAAAGAAGTCGTTACACTCGGAAAAATTATGAAAGTTGTGAAGGTTGCCGATTTGGAAAAGCCGACTGAAATTATGGTGGTCGGTGATGCGGTGCAGAGCGCCGATATGATTATTGGTAGGAATTTTCTTGACCAGCCCGATGTGGAAATTCTGAAGAGGAAAGGGAAGTTCGAATTAAGAAATATTTCTGGAAAGAGTGGTAAGGTCGTTCGAGAAATTCCGCCAATTTTAGCGGATGAAATAGAAGTCGGAGGAAGGGTAGATAATGAAGGGAAAAGGAAACTGATTGAGCTGGTTAATGAGTACAGGGACTGTATGGCGAAAGAATTGGAGGAGGTCGGGAAAACTGATTTGATCGAGATGCACATTCGGCTGAAGGAAGAAAAGGTTATTCGGTACCAGCCCTACAAAGTGGCTTACGGACTCAAGTCACAGCTTCGAGAGCAAATAGACCGTCTGCTAAAACTGGACATTATTCAATATTCTGATTCAGAATACGCAAGTCCCGTTATTTTGGTACCGAAAAAGAGCGGTGAGTGGCGAATGTGCGTCGATTATCGTAAGCTAAACTCCATAACCTAGAGAGAGAATTTTCCTATGCCTAATATAGAAGAGACACTGAATCTTTTAGCAGGTCAACGGGTCTTTACCACCTTAGACTTGATGAGTGGATATCATCAGGTACCGATACACCCCGATAGTCGACATTATACCGCGTTCGTAACGCCTGATGGACATTATGAGTTCAAGAGAGTCCCTTTCGGGTTAACAAATTCACCCGCTATTTTTATGAAGCTGATGGCAAAAGTAACTAAATCGATACAACATGGAAAGGTCATACTCTATATGGACGATATTCTCATACCTACCAGAACCGTTGAGGAAAATCTCGATGTATTGAGAGAGCTCTTGAAGGAAGTTCGAAAGGCCGGATTAACCATCAACATAAAGAAATGCTCATTCCTACAATTAGAGCTAACTTTCTTGGGACATGAAGTTTCCGGCGAAGGGATTAAGCCCGGCTTTAACAAAATAAAGGCAGTAAGCGAGTATAAACGACCTGAAAATGTGAAACAAGTGAGGCAATTTTTGGGATTAACCGGATATTTTCGGAGGTTTGTGCAGGGATTTACGTTTATTGCACGACCACTAAACAAATTACTTAAGAAGGACTCCGAGTTTAAATGGGGAGAAGAGGAAGAAGGGGCATTTATTAGACTGAAGAACATGCTAAGTCAGCGGCCCATATTGGTATTGTATAATCCAAACGCTAAACATGAAGTACATACTGACGCGAGCTCTCATGGATTGGCTGGCATATTAATGCAAGACCAAAATGGTACATTAAGGCCTGTATCATATTTTAGCCGCGCAACTACAGAGGCTGAAAGCCGATATCACAGCTACGAACTTGAAGCCCTTGCTGTGGTGGAATCGCTGGAGAGATTCAAACATTATTTATTAAATAAAAAGTTTACAATCGTCACTGACTGCAACTCCTTACGAATGACGCAAGAAAAGAAGAACTTGGTACCAAGAATTGCGCGATGGTGGCTTAGAATTTCCGAATTCGACTTCGACATGGAATACCGACCGGCCCATAAGCTAGCACACGTTGATGCGTTGAGCCGAGCGCCGGTGGAAGAAGGGAAAGAAAGTGAAGATGTAACCGGTAAGATGTTCATCGTAGAAGTGGCCACCGAGGATTGGCTGGCCACGCTGCAACACCAGGATACCAGAATTAATGAAATCAAAAAAGTGTTAACGGGGAGTATCCATAATCATCCTGACCAACACGGGATTAAGGGGAATTTTGTACTGGAGCAAGGCAGGATTTTCAAGAAAACTCCGAATGGTCTTCGGTTTGTTATTCCCACAGGAGTGCGCTGGAGAATTATCAAATCCGCACATGACGACAGAGGCCATCCAGGACTAGAGCGGACAATGGAAACTTTGCGGAAACAGGTGTGGTTTCCTAACATGAAATTTGTAACGAAGAAGTACGTCAACTCTTGCATCGACTGTTTGTACAACAAGAGAGCAGCGGACGAAAGCAGGTTTAAGGTGCATACTCCTGAAAAGGTTCCAATTCCATTCAACACGGTACACATTGATCATTTGGGGCCATTCCCAAAGAGCCGCGGGGGAAACCTGTACATAATAGGAATAGTTGATGCGTTCAGTAAATTCATCCTACTGAAGGCCGTCCGAACTACGACAACAAAAGGAGTGATCAAGATGTTGGAAGAAGTCACCCAATATTTTGGTATACCTACCCGGATTGTGAGTGACCGGGGAACTGCATTTACCTCAGCAGAGTTCAGGAAATATTGCTGCGATAACATGATCCAACACGTATTGACAGCAGTGAAGACACCTCGGGCCAATGGCCAAATCGAACGATACTTCAGGACAGTAAAGTCAGCGATAACCACAATGACCCAAGAGGCTGATGGGCGTGACTGGGACAAGACAGTAAAACCAATTCAGTGGGCGTTAAATAATTTTAAAAACACTACGACTGGTGTCACACCTTACAAATTGGTCATGACTTATGAGCCCAAGGATATATTGAAGAATAAGTTAGCCCTGGCTCTGCATGAATTAATAGACAGAGAAGAGGAGGACAATATGCCTCTTAATGAGTTAAAAGAAAAGGTGATTCGTCGAATGAATGAAAAGCAGAAAAATCAAGCTGAGCGAGTCAACAAAGGGAGAGAAGAACCACGAAAATATCGAGCAGGGGAACTAGTGCTGGTAAAACAAGAACCCCCATCAACAGGACA
Organism: Thereva nobilitata; assembly: GCA_963855945.1. Lineage (NCBI taxonomy): Eukaryota > Metazoa > Arthropoda > Insecta > Diptera > Therevidae > Thereva > Thereva nobilitata. The sequence continues at coordinate 191,132,248 of OY979695.1, read as the reverse complement.
AGTACGGAAATTGCAACCACGGTTCAGGGGACCGTATGTGGTAGAGGCTGTACTAGGACATGATCGATATGTCATCAAAGATGCGGAACAGATGCAGGTCACCCGCAAACCATATAAATCAGTGCATGCGGCAGATCGACTAAAGCCATGGTGCCAACTGGACGATATGGACTTGGACGAGGATGCGGACCAAGAGGACGAATTTGAGAATGACGAAGAAGCTAACATGGTGGAATAAACAAGAATGAAATCTTGATTTGTGTATGTAAAAAAAAAAAAACGATGAGAATCAATAATAAATCTTGGTATTACCTAAATCGAGTTGTTTCTAAGAGCTAGTTAGACAAGGAAGGGAAAGTAACGATTTCAGGTAATGGAAGCGAGTAGATGGCCTTAGGGTCGAATGATTGGAAGGCAGACGCGATCAGAGTGGTTCGTCGCTTCTCTGTGGCGGTGAGTAGTGGGTCCACAGTCAGGACTGACTTGATTGTGAGGTGGTGAGTGTCAATAGATTGTTCTGTAAAGCTGTTGGTGCAGTGGGAACTGGTAATTGGTCCATAAGGCTGCAGATGCAGCAGGAACTGGATGTTTATTCTGTAAAGCTGTTGGTGCAGTAAGAACTGGTAAGTGGTCCATAAGGCTGCAGATGCAGCAGGAACTGGATGTTTATTCTGTAAAGCTGTTGGTGCAGTAAGAACGGGTAAGTGGTCCATAAGGCTGCAGGTGCAGCAGGAACTGGAAGGTAATTCTGTAAGGCTGTAGGAGCAGCAGGAATGTAAAGTGCAAATATGGAAGTCTTCTACCTTCGTCACTGAGGACAGTGACGGGGTAGGTTGGCCGAACTATAACAAGTAGAATCGAACATCAGACGAAAGCCCGGTCTGGTAACACGAAATTAAAACTAAGACAAGGTCTTCCCGTGGCTGCGAGCGGTTACAGTGTATATTAGATGACGTAGTTGTAGAAATTAGATAAATATCTTAAACTAATGCGTAGTTAGTGGGTTTTATGACCCAAGGTAGAAAGTAAATAGAAGTTGACCCTTTTAGCTGTTGTATATAACTTGAGACAATGCGTAGGTAGATTTTACGAACAAGTGCATGCGAGTGACTCAGCGTTTACAGGGAGGTAGCTTAGAAAAATAAGACGCAATTTATGTAATGCGCAATTAGTTACTAGACAACAAAGGCTACCCTTATGTATTTTATCTAGGTCAAATGCATGCTAGAAAAAAAGATAAAGCGGGTGCAAGTCTTAAAAACTGTAGGAATACACTCATTCGCAAGTCGGGCGCAGCCACGGGTTGAGCAATTTCTGGTCAAGTAAAGCAAAAGTTAGAAAGCGATAATACTTTAAAAGTTTTTTTTAAACCCATTGCCTCGTTGGATAGGGCTCGCTCCCCTGAAATTCCAATTTACTGGGAAATTTGTTGTGAAATTTAAAATACAGGCTCCCGGGCGGGTTCAAAACTTTCTGAAAATCGTCAAAATGCAAAGCTCTTCTTCTTACATATTTGAGTTTTAAAGCTTTTATTCGATCTTTTAAAATTTTTATCGGAGCTTTTAAAGCTTCTATTTGAGACTTTAAAGCTTTTACTCGAGCTTTTAAAGCTTTAACTCGAGATTTTAAAGCTTTTATTTGAGCTTCGAATCTCTTTCTAAATATTGTTGAGCATCGCAGCTGTGATAGAACTTTCAGCAAACTGGAAATTATCTTATCGTATTTTAGATCTTTCATGGGTGTGATCTTTCTCTTCTCAGTATTGAAAGAGCAAGGGAAGTGTATTTCTGAATAAATTCATGTGATATGTAGTTGGTAGTTGGTGGTAGAGTATGTTATTTTATCGTTGATAATTGAATTATTAATTACTATTTTTTTAATCATGTAACATAGTGTCTTTGTTAAAAAAGTTTATATAGGTTAGGCTGAGGATAAGTCACTGTTTGTCATGTGCGCTACTTTGTCTAGGTACGCCTCTGCCCCGTGGAAAGCATGGGAACGGAGGCGATGAAGCACACCCTTCCAAGCCTACCAAGCCAAGATGTAAAGTCATCGTGTCGAGGGCTGCATGGCAGTGATCACTTTTTACACAAGGCTCTGACATTGTATTCATCGGTCCGGAATCGGCTATTGGGATACAGTTTCGTGAAGAGGGCTTAACGCGCTTAAGTAATTGTTGGGGCACAGTAGAAAGGGTGTCAGGACAGTTGTTGTTGTCTACATTTGTTGGTTTGATTGCCGGACACTGCGCCCTGAATAATCATTTATGGAGGATAGAAAGGGTAGAGGACCCCACCTGGAATTGGTAGTTCTTTCACTCTTCTACCTCTACTACCTTTTCGACTAGGGTTTGCTGTTCGACATTTTATTGTATGATAGAATCATTGCCAGTACAAAAGAAGTTTACTTCGGAGCTCGAGTCTTCTTACATAAATCAAATAAAAATTGGAAAAAAATGAAACTCGACTTGAAAAGCGACTTATGTTTGCACAGACTTTCCAAAAACCTCATTCCTATTTCATGGTTGGAGTCAACCTTAAAAAATATGTCTGCAAAAAAACGCCAGCGGTAATAAAAATCTCATACCAATGACAAAAAATTGAAGAATTCATTTCAATTCTATTAAAATTTAAGTTAATAAAATCCGGAGGAAAACTTTATAATATAAAAAAGAATTATTTGTGAGTTTTCTTGAAATAAAAAATTCGCCACAAGTTTTCGCGTTTACATCATAACTAAATTAGTGCGTTTCTTCGCCGCGTGGACGAAGAAGTTTATAAATACGAAAAATCCAATGTAAATAAATTTTTTCGCCCGATATGAAATGGCGAACTCGAAACGCCTTTACAGAATTAATTTCCTAATTTACATCCCATAACTCACTCGTCGCCATTGACAGTAGCGCGATTCGATGGTGTCCGCTCGATAGTGGAGCTCGAAGACAAAGGCAGTTCGATGCGGATGAAGGCTGATGAGAATAAGTTTTTCTATTAGCGCGTTACGAGCGAATATTCATTCCGAAGGAGGCGTGCGCGGTATAAAATTTAGATATCATCATCATCATCAGTCGCCGCGATTTATAATAGACAACAACAAGGCTAGATTCCGTGATACGCCATGCATACATAAACTGCCTATGAGTGATGACATGGATTTCTTCAGCTGGGAACAAACCGATTCTTTGTTACTTAAAATATTTAAAAGTTTATTGACCCACCCTTAATCGAGCGCTTAGCCGGAGTTCGTTTAGCTAAGTATCGCGCACGTTGGGACTCTATATAGCAGAGGAGCACTAGGATGCCTTCGGATGAATTAGTTACATATATGAACGGAGCGACAACACGTCTTGGGACTTGGGATGCGTCTCGGCTGGCCTTGAACTCCTAAATCTTGAAGTGACACACAGAGACAACAATCCCAGAACCGCGGCGGCGGAGAGATGCGCGATATCAAAATGCGTGGATAAAAATAAGTACGAACTCTTCTGTTCTGTTGTCTGCTGTCGAGGGATGGTTGATATATCGTTTTCCCAGTAATTAAAGGGAAATGTAAAAGAAATCATCGGGCGTCGAGTGGGGACGTCGTCGTCGGCCCTGCTGCAACTGCACCAACAAACACGTGCGCAATACCGACTAAAGTGGGCAAACGCTCCGCGATATACATATATTGTATATTTTTAAATTGCTGCTATAAATATGAGTGCATTCACACGAGAGAGAGCAGTGGTCGATGCGCCTCCTATGCCCAATCCGGGCCCGTGTAATTTATGGCCAGGCTAGACTTTGTGTATTGTTACTAGCCTATAATTTGCTGTCTTAAGTTCTGTTATGGTTTACTAATGGGCTTGTTTGCTTACGAGAGCTTCCTTCATTTCCTATATAAAAGTTCTTAACGCGGTTTTCTTGTGTTTGTTTATTTCTTAAGCGCGATTATATGGTGAGAAACGGCGATTAGTGGATGTTTGATGCGCTGTCCAGTGGGAATAATATTGCTGGTATTTTGGACTTTAATTGAGCCGTATTTACTTAGAAATGTGTGCATGTGTAAAAACATTTTGGCTGAGCTTGTTTCATTCACCTCGTGTGGCGCGAAGTTTTCTATGTTTTTTCTGTGGGTACTGATGATAGTTCTATCGTAGAATCAGATGTCGAACAGCAAGCTTTAGCCGAAAAGTAATGGTGGAATGACAACGTCAATACTCGGTTTCGTTTCATAGACTCCAATTTAATACTACCACGGCAAAACGCTGATCGATGACTGAAAAGAAGATAACTTCCTTGCCTATTGTATAATGCAGTAAAGTAACAAGGAATGTTGTCTAGATGGGTGAAGTAGAAAGAGGAAGGGCAATGCCGCTACGAGGAATCGAACCTCAACCTCTGCGAAGGTAGCCAGACGCCTTTAGCTTCTGGTCTCCTCCTTACTCTGTAAAATATTTCGAGCTAATTTCGTACATGATTTATCCGCCATCATCTGTTATTGTTAGAATTTGTTTGTCAGCTGTTATTTGTTAGAATCTGAACAAACGATTATGCAGTTAGTTAAAATCACGCCATCTATTAGTCAGATTTTGAACGGTATAATTGAAGACATTAAGCTTTTCAAAGTTCCTAGAGAGTTCAAAAAGAAAAGTCTCCACTGTTCCATTAATAGAGGGCCTCCAGACTGTGGTTGAAAGATCTACAACTTCGAAAGGGAGGAGCTTGGATATATACAAATGCAGTGGCAGCGGCATTGAGAATCACTTTAGTGATGTGCGATTTTCAAAAAATAAAATCGATTTTTGTTTTAATGAAATCGTTTTTTCTATAAATTGTTCTTAAAAAATCGATTTTATAAAAATCGAGTACAATATTTAAAGAAAAATTACATTTATTTGATAAAATTTTTATTAAATTTAACAAAAGAAAAAACGAATTTCATTGCCAAATTAAAATAAATAATTCACTATATGTATTATTAAAAATAAAGACATTTAAATAAATAATTCATTGTTATAAAAAATAAGGGCATCCAGGCAGGTTTGGTGCTTATTTGGTACTTTTCGACAAAGCTTAGGTAAAAAGGTACTAAAAAGGTACGAAATAGAGCCAATTTTAACATCAAAATTGCTTATAACTTCAAAAGTAAAGGCCGTAGCCTAAAAATTGTTTTAACATTATTCATAGGAAATACTCCAAACTTTCTAATTTTGAAAAAAAAAAATAGGTTAACTGCGTATTTTTTGGATAAAAAAGTGGTGTTAGTTGAAATTTTAGTTAAAAAAACAAAATTTTGACTTTGAACTAACATATTCGACTGAGGTTTATGATATTGATATCATACATTAAAGAATGTACATTTCTCTAGTTGTACATTTCATAGTTGAGGAGTAAATAAAGTTTAAGTAAATTAAAAAATGCTTCAAACGTCTTTTCTTAAACACCCTGTGCCCGAGTAAAAATAAAACTCGCCCGCAGCTAGCATGCATCAGGTACGCACTAGCACGCACGGAGCCACAGCTAGCACGCATAGCGAAGAAATGCGCAGTTCACATTTTTACTAGGGTGGCTTAGTGGATAAGTCCGATAGCCCCATTCTGTAGAACAATTTTTTCCTCCAAATATACCCAGGAATCATCCCTCAACGGATTAGCATCTTAGTCGGGAACACCCTGTATAGTGAGAAGTAAGGTGCAATTGATGGTTACGATTCTCTAAAAAAGAATCGATTATCGATAATCGTATCGGCTGGAAAAGTATGGAAAATCCCGATTTTTTTACATGAAAAAATCGATGTTGTCTTAAATCGATACAGAATCGCACATCACTAAATCAGTTTTGATTTGAAAAGCGATTAAGGTGTTTGAAGTGATAAAAGTGGCCTTAAGCGAAAAGTGGTGATTAAATAGTGAATTAAAAGGCGATGGAAAGGAGTTATTAGTGAGAGCTGTTGAATTGCAAGTGATAATTACTAAACTTTAAGAATTGTGTCTGTAGCATTGAATTGTTTTAAAAAAGAAGTTTGGTGTGAACCTTTAAAAAGTGTATTTCTTAAGTCAACAGCTCTGCTTCTCTCAGCACGCGTATGAGAAGAGAAAGCACACTGGGATGGCCTTTCACAATCTGGTGGTGCACATACTTACTGATCATGCGCTTGCTCCTCATTGTCAGCCTTAGCCACTCCTGAGAGCAGACTCATCCTACTCAAGGAAAACGTGCATATTCTCTACAGATACCCAATTAGTGTCTTGATAGCCTTTGTAGCACGTCCCAACAATTAGAACATGTCATATGATGCAGGGAAAAACCACTACACTAGGGGCTTGATATATTACATCAGAGTCTTGTCGTCAAGAATCCTTTTAAGGATGCTTGTGGGCGCACCAAAACTGGTTCCGAACCGATGTATGTAGAGCCAGAGGTGTGTTTTGTAAGAATGTCCGCCTTTTTATTGCCTTCGAGGACTCCATAACTTGAAACCCAAACAAGGGTCTCTCGATTGAAATACCCAGGCCATCAAAAAGACCAGACTAATTTAGATTTAGTTTTGTGCGACTATATCGCTCTGATTACCGTTTGGCTGACAGAGAAAATGAAAGTATTTTTGTTAGCGCAAGGCTTCTTAGGTTTTCGTAGGTGCATGCCAATATAGCGTACAACTCTGTTCGAAAGACACACGCCAAAGCTCATCGTTGTACTAAGCTTGGGACTTTCAATCCAGATTCCGACTTTATACCTGTCATCTGTGTGACATACGATTCTACCGTAGTCGTAGACCATTCCAAACGCGAGTATCGTTTTACCAAGTGGTCCCCCAACTAAGTACTAACCACGTCCACTGCTGCTTGACCTACGCAATCTAAAGAGAAACGGTCTACTGAGTATGCTTTATGATCTCCAAGATAATTGCCCGTTTTCTTCGTTCTATAGAATTTTTTAAAGCTCCAATTTAGCTCCATTTACTCGAGAAAGGGTGTATCGGAGTTATTTTTACTCAGGCGTACCGTGCCTATTTCGGGTGCCATGCAGGCATTTTGACGCCGTGCGTACCTGTTGCAGTCTAGGAGCGCGCGAGTTTTTTTTTACTCCGTCACAAACGAGGTTCATTTCTGTATAGATGGAAAACGAATAAAGAACAAATGTTATCTAGGTGGAAGATGAACCGCAACTCTACGTGAAATCGAATCACCGTCGGGCGCATAAACCTCTAAACTAATCCATAATGGTAGGCACTAAAGGGGTCTTGATCTTTGAGATTTTCACGGTCATGCTATAGAATTTATGGTTACGGAATCCCTTCTATAACATCAATAACTGTAGAATGTCACCATTGGCAACCATGCCGACCAGATTACCATTCGTTCCCAGCTTTAGCATACCACTTATCCTTGTTCCTCAAGATGCGGCGATACCGAATTCAGTAGAGTTTCGAGTGCGGTGATAAAATGGCAGATGATTCTTTGAATCTTGAAAATTTGGTTTTTGGAGCCGGCTTCTATGTCACTACAATAAAGTTGGAGACAGAAACATGCGTGCGTGCAATGCGTGCGGCGGTTCCCTAGTATGCGACGACTTTCCACTGGTAGATAATTGCGTGCTTGCTATCTGCCTCGTCTTTCACACCTAATCAAAGAATCTCAGTGATGAGTCCACGTGTTTATTCTGTGTGGGCTTGCATTTTAGCATTGGAGGCGATGTCGAATGCGGCAATGTGAAAAATGTTGAAAGTACTTCAGGTTTTGCGTTGTGTGCACCACGTGTTTACGCCACTATTTATGTCAGGTCGTATTTGAATGCACGGACTTCTACTGGTATCATATCTATCACCGTACGCATCGCACGCACGCACGCATGTATCTATCTCCAGCTTAAGTGTTCGTAAGTGAGCATGGGCTTTGTGATGGTGTATATCCAATGCATGGCTGATGGATTACGATTCATAAACTACGATAGTCCCACGCCTCTAGAGATCTTTGAATTCTGCTCATCAGATTATCTATGCGATAATACCAGTGTGGTTTTGCATCTAGCGTCATCTATACGTAATTGGTTGTTTTGTGAAAAATCTTCAGCTCTTCCTACAAGGCTATGTCTCTACCCGGCAGTGTTCTTTTCCTGGTATATAGTACCAGGACCGTTTTATCACGGTTAAAATTTAGTCCTCCGCTCAGCACCAGCTGGAGACCAAAATCAAGTGCGCGCTACATACACCTAGCCTGGTTATGGTATCGCATTTTTCAACGGTTGTCATAGTTACAAATATCATCTGCGTGACATTCGACGAATAGGTTTTGATCGTTGAGTAGCTCTAAACGTTCATCTACAAACAGGCCCGCCACGTAATGCAAAGTACCATAGTGTGAAGCAGGCTTTAGTCGAAATTGAAGTATTGAACAACCAAGAGAGCTTTCTGAGAATTTTATCTTATTGAAGTAGAATCATTCAAAACATTCGTCAATTTCATATAAGAACGATATAAGAATGAGCAAAATTTTTACTTACAAATGAAATTGAATAAAACTCTGATGTCGACACGAACCTTGTCGTACATTAAACGTAATGTTAATACAATTTGGATGGGACTTATTTACGAGAGTATATCATTAGTCCGTCTTCATGCGATACTGTCGCTACACAGCTAACGACGACGATGACGACGTGAGTGTTCTCCTCATAAGGATTAACTAAAATAATATTCCGTCTCTGTTCTATTTCCAATCGAAATTTCAACGTGACTGAACTAAATAATTGAAACATTACTTCGTTCTCTCATAGCGCAAAAATTTACATTTCTCTCGGGAATGCTCTTGATAAAACTTCCCCAATTGATCTTATTTACTCTAAAACTAATTGTTTCGAATTCTGCTCTCGCGACAGCCCAAGTCCCTAGAAAGAAAGATTAACACAAGCTCTGAATCGTTGGCATTTCGTCTGCAAAATGAGTTGCCAGTAATTAATAAGGCCGTCTACGTCGTCCTCTCTCTGGAAGAATCATCAGCCGATTGTTCATCATCTGGAGGGTTTGTCATAGAGCCACTTGTCATCTTTCAAACAGAAAAAAAATGGGAATGACTTGAAAGTGGCTCATTTCCCAAATCGGTATCCAAGTCGCTCTCATCCTCGGGTGTCCTTTTCATATATTTGTTTACGAGATGGCTGTAAACAGTATTACTGTTGACACTTGGCTATGTGTAACCCGGGTGCCGGTCCGAGACTCCCGAGCAACCCTAATAAAACGGGAACTTATAAACAAAAGGAGGACACAGACAAAAAAAAAAGGAAGACAAAAGCAAGTGAATTTGAAGAGAATGGAGCAAATGGGAGTCAATTTCTAGGAAATGTCTTTAAAACGAGCAAAACGACAGCAATAAGCTTTTGAGATAAAACAAATATAAATAAAATTTCTAACGACACTTCAATTACGGCCTTATGGAACAAGAGAAAGAGACATGGGCGCGGGTGTGCAGGGACACAGGATAAGTTTCGCTGAATACGAAAAAGTTCCGCCGAAAAACTTCCACTGCACCAAGCCGCCGCGCCGCTGTCCCGGCTTCTGTGGGGCACATCCCCATGAATCTCGTATTTCGTCGATAGCCCCTTGACCCGGTTTTTTTCTCCCGAAAAACTAAATTTCGCATGATGAAGACGAACGAGAATCTCGCTCTGTTATTGCGGAAGTAATTCTTTAATTGATAAGGAATATTCAAGACGATCTATTGTAGCATCTTGGTCGACCCACACGGAAGAAGATCTCCGCAGCTATGCCAATTAAAATAGGGAGAAGCATCTTTAGCGTTCCAAAGTCAGACGTGAACGTTTTAGGTGCTTCACTCCGCATTTAATCCTCATGCAGAGACTTCGGGGAGGTGTTGATGGAATCATTTACGCAATATCCGAGAGCAGATGCCATGCCATGCCGGTGTGTTCCTTCACTTTGGGGATTGTTGAGGGTTTTTCATGATATAATTCTATTTATTTTTTGGCTGTTTTTATTACTTTTTAAGTTTTCTTAATTATTTCACAATCCTAATGAAAGGGAGCTGCGAACCCTTCAAAATATTCCTAATCTTGGGATTTGGGAGTACACGTTATTTCCTAAAGATGCTGGCTGGGATTTTACGGGGTGTATTATAAGCCGAGCGGTTTTGCTCCGAAATCGGATTACATTAAATTTTATAGTGAAGAAATTAAAATTGTGTTGCTCATCAGTGAGGCAGCGAAGTTAATATCAAAAAAAAAAACTTTAATCAAGTAAATTGAAATGTTTAACAAACTAACTAAGCCCACACGAAACCGTTTTTGGATATGATGGATGGATGAATGATATCTAAGACAAGATAAAGTGGGCTATTAGTAGCTTTTATTCTCTCAAATCTACAGGCAAGGATGCTACCTTTCCAACCCTGCTTCAGGGGGAATATTTTCTGCTATGTTGGAGGAAAGGCAGAGTAGCCCCAAAAGCTGGCAGCAGGCGTAGTACCCAGGCCAAATCCTTTAGGCAAATCGGCTTAACTTCCTTCTCTTCTTAACTTCCACATCCGAAGGGTAATCTCGATTAGAGCGCCATTCCATGTGAAGCAATTTACCTATCTACTGAGACCGCCTTGCTCACACTTCTCAAAGACTTTGAGGAAAGCCTCTACGCCAACAGACGTTACTCTTTGTGTATTTGCTGACTTCGAGGATACCTTTCATAACATTTCATACACTGCTATCGAAAGACCTAGTATAAGCAGTGGAGTTGAGGTCTACGAAATGACTTCGAAAAAGGGCAGCGTTAAAAGCTGCTCTCTCTGAAAACCTATGGTCGATTGTAATTAGTGAGCTCTCATAAAAATTACCTTCATCAGGATATAACGCACAAGACGCTCATGGCATCGTGATAACGACCGCTAAAAGGCAACTACCATCATAGAAAAAGAAAAATATCAATCATGGGGGATCACTGCCATGCTATAGAGAGTCTAGGAGAGACGACCCGGCTTGGCCGCTCTAAGCAACCCTGCCAACCATCCTATATAAACCTGGGAGATAGCACATGGACCAGCCCTGGAACTACTCCTAAAAGCCACTTCTGTCAAGAAGGCGCCCCCAATAGGAGCCCAGAGCCTCTATTGGAAGCAGCAGTGTGGCGAGAGGAAACCTGTCAAGCTGTCGCGATGGGCAGTGCAAAGTTTCTCCTTGTACAAGTCTCCACGCATGGACAACATATAATAATGCCGCTCAGGGCTTGTTTCAATCTATAAAGACCTGCTTACAATACAGTTACGTGGCCAGCTCCTGAAGGAGAGTCAAAGTGATTGTCATCCCGAAGATAGCCAGTCGCGGGCACGAAGCGGCTAGAGATTGTACCCAGAACAACGAGGAGGAGAACTCTATAAGCAGAGGCCGGAACAACTGGGAGATCCTGGTCAGAGCTGAGAGCTGTCGCGCAAAACAGACTCCATAAAAGAGGTCCCGATGTGTACATTTCAGCATGCATATTGCAAAGGTAGATCGGCGGACCCTGCTCTTCACGAAGAATGCGCAACGTGGAATACTCCCTAGAATAAAAACAGTTTATCTTTGTAGTCCATGGAAATGGTACTTTAACATTGCAAAAATGCAGGACAAGGTGTTTTTTGGGTTATTAAGGGGGGGGGGGGGGTCGGTGTAAGTTTAAATTTGAGTTTTCTTGGCCGCCATCTTGGAAAAGGTGTGCAAATGGTTTTTCCACTATATCTCCGTAACAGTACATCTTACAGAAAATTTGTAAATAGGTTTTTTGTTTAGAATTAAATTATCTACAATTTATTATATAAGCTTTTTTGTCGTAAATTGAATAATTAAGAAGTTATAACCCTTAGAACACAAAATTAGTCACAATATTTTCTTTTAAGGGCTATATAACTTTTTTTCCTTCAATTTTAACAAAAAAAAACAATAGAAAGCTTTTTTTAGAGGGTTTCATAACGAATAATTTTCATTCATTTTTTTTAATTTCATTCCCTACGAAGGGTCTTACAGCGCCCCGAAGGTATCAAAGTGACAGATTTTCTGAATAATTTTTTTACGATTTTACCTCCTCCTTTTCTTATAATTTCTCAATAACAGTTAGCAAGTAATAATAATGAATGAATGACTTTACGTTATAAGAAATGTCGATGTTTGAGTAATGTAATAAAATTGTTTAGCAATTTATTGCGGTTTGTTATTATTGTTATGGTATGTTTTACAAGGTTTAAAGTAAAATTCTTTGAATAATAACATGTAGTAGTTACTTCAATTTTTTAAAATAATTTGTTAGGGCTGCGCAAAAAAGTGCTTCATTCAGTTATGCTAACTATCTAGCAAAATACGGATGTATTTGTGAGAAATCTAAACAAAAAACCTCTTTACAAATTTTCTGTAAGATGTACTGTTACGGAGATATAGTGGAAAACCCATTTGCACACCTTTTCCAAGATGGCGGCCAAATGGGGGGGGGGCCCGAGCCCGAAAACTCAAATTTAAACTTACACCGACCCCGCTACACAACCCAAAAAAAAACCTTGTCCTGCATTTTCCGGTTGTTTAAAAATGAGGTTCACCGCCTCCTCCTGCATCCCCAAACTCCTCTTACCTATCCTATTCTTTTTCTATCGTTCGAGCTAAAAAAATTACTTCTAAGCGCTAATCGTTCACATAAAAAACAAGATACGACGTGTCTAAGGACCAAATGGTCTTTCAAAATCGATTGTGTCGATCCAAACGATATTTCCGTAATGTCATTATCAATAGCCAATTTTTGATTACCAGATCCTTGACTTTCTCGTCGTGATGTTCATCGGTTGACGTTGAAGAACGGTCAAGACGTTCATCGTCTTCAATGCGTCCTCCGACTTCTTTGAACAACTTATCTCAATCAAAAACACTCCCTTTAGACCGTGTATTGTCACCAAAAGCCTTTTTCAACGTTTATGAAAGGCGAACTTCCATTTTTGAAGCAAAATTTAATGCAACTTCATTGCCAAAATCGTTCACTCATTTTAAAAATCGAAAACACTGCACTTTTTTAGATGAAAGTAAACAAGGGTAACTCAATAACTAATGAGGTTATTGGCATGAAAGTTGGCAGAGATATCAGTTAGAGTGCTACCAACTATAAGAAAACCTACAGTGGGAAATCGTGATAAGTTCTTCGCCATGAGATAGATATCTTCTTGTTTATGAACAGGGTACAGTATATCCCGTTTCCATCTTCTAGGTATCGCTTCCTGTATTCACACTTCCATAATTGCTTCATGAATATAGCTTGGTATAGCGTATGCCATTCATACTTGACCAACTTCTCGGGTATGCCGTCTCCACCCCAAGCTTGAATAAAATGTGAGGAGCTGGCGAACAAAACGATCTAATTACATTTGTCGTTTTCGTTCAAAATACATTACAGTAAAGTTATATCGTTTTGATCGAAAGTACGAACTTCTGACTCTATACTTTTTGGTCATTTTGATCGAAAACGACAAATGTAATTAGATCGTTTTGTTCGCCAGCTCCTCATATGTAACTACTGTTCTTAAATCGAAAAGTAGGGATAAAATGAAAATAATGTTTTTATTAAAATGTGAAAACATCTCCAACGAAAACTCCGTTCTTTGTATCATATTTTTTTTTTATTTTTCCCTCTATATTTTTTTTTGTAATCATACTTGACGTCTCCTACTTGCACACGAGAGCTTTTTTGACGTCATGTACTGTCGAAAGAGCTTTTATTACGATACATATCCTGGAACTGAACCCAAAAGCTTAAAGCTTTTGTAATATCAAAGACAGCAACTTTTAATTGAAAGCTTTGATTACGTCATCTAAAATTATAATAATATCACATTTATTAACTCGTCACGACTTCTGGTTGCTGCTGGTGCTTAAATTAACATTAACTACGATATATAAGTTTTTTTATTTAATTTTCTTGCAAATGTTGATTAGTTACGAGCAATATAAGTAAATCTTTATAGTATTGCGCAGGTTTAAATTGAATTTCAATTGGTTACTCATTGCATCCTCTTTATTACACCTAAAAGTATTAGCGTTTGCCAAATGTTTGTGATTAATCTTTTATATTTTGTACGTGGTCGATTCACCTCACAAACAACCTTCTATTAGTTTTCTGAGATATAAGTATCGATTCTATATATTGTTGCCTAAATTATTTTCTTTTTTTTTGGATTTATTTCACAATTTCCTTTTTTATTTTCATTTCCACCTGAAGAATCGATTTATATAAAAACTACGAAATTCGCGGAAATATTTCATCAAATTGCTTTGGAGCTTTCTTGTTTTTTTTTATAGACGAGGTAAATAATAACCTGGAAGTGTATGTATATATAAAAAAACAGTGTAATTCGTAAAACATCGATAGAACTAAAAGAAGAATAAAACGCAAATTCGCCCTGACACGTGACTCTGTTTAATAAATCAAATCCGCCATCAGTGTAGCGTTGGGTCTACAAAGTAATAATCTGCCAAACCTCACTCTATATTGGATTTAGGGTAAATCGTGAAAATTATGTCATCCATCGCGAACCGTCGTCGTCGTCAACCTCGAAAGATAATGAGTTGTTCTATTCCCGAGCACACATATCGCTTTTCAAAACTTATTTTTAGACGAATTGTTTATTACGTTTCTCGAGAGTATTTGCTCACTGCTCCTCCCCAAGGATCCCTCGTCCCCCATCGAGAACAGAGTCAGAACAACAACCAACAACAAACTTATTATCTGTGCAATAAATTAATACGTGTTCGATTACTTGTTATGTCTCAGGTCGTTGTATAAGATGGACTGGACGCCTTTGTCGTTCCAAACTATTATTCATCTGTCACCCAATATTTTCTGGGGTTTATCCACAGATTTCATACACGGACTACCGAGGAATGGAGTATATTGATGGGAAAACAAAACATATTTTACGCAAGACCAGGCAAAATACAATGGACGAGTCTAATTTATCAACGCTTTCCGCAATGCCCCTTTGGACACCGATAAAATGCCGAACCAATGCCCATTGACCAATGACCAATGAACTGGGGTAAAATCAGTTTATCAATATGAATGCACGCCCTTGAGATTAATTCGCGATTAAAATTCAATTGCCGCTGTCGCAACGCCAATCATGTCGTATTCATATGCGGTCGACGCCGCCGAACAATAAAAGTCTGAACGCCGAATAAATTTTTAGTACCGCCAATCCATAAAAGCTGCATTCTAATCAGAGCCAAGACGAAGCGACCAACAGTGGCGCAAAATAGTTGATCCAGTCGAGCGATTGATAACGTTATCGCGCGAACGGACACACAGCGAGAGAGAGAGAAAGGGGCGCTGCTGACCCCTGGTGTAAATGTGCCATTAACAAATGGGGGTAGGTCGTTTCCAGAGCTGATATCCACGTCATTTCTCATCTTATAAATAATTAGCACAGTTTTTTTTTTTGCCTTTTTGGTTGTGTTTTTGCGGGGATGAAAGACGACGTCATTGTAATTAAGGCTGGGAATTATTTTTCCTGGAATTTTTTTTCCACCCTGTGTCGAGGTTTTGTGACGAAGTTTGGTACTTTAGAAATCTTAGCTAGAAGAGAGAGGATAGGGCGAAGCTCGCTTCAAGCAGCACAAAGGCAAAGGGTAATAAAGAGAAATACTCAAAAACTTGGAAGGGTAAAGGATGGGGTTTCCTGTTCTAAAACCGCCAATTAATTCACGAGTGCAGCCCACCACACCGTAAGCCCTTCTGCCTATCCTCTAATCCCGAAGGACAATTTTTTCCCTTTTGTAACCTCAAGCCAAAAAAAAAATTTTTTTTCCTCCGTTTTTATTGTTTTAATCTTTTTTTTTTTTTTGGTGAATTATGGAAAACATTTGACGGCACAAGAACTTCACGGGGCAAAGGAGGAAGAAGGAGTTAAGAAACTTGCAAGACGCTGACATCTGTCCGTTGTGTGTGATATGCCGAGTAATTAATAGGATCGCCGGCTTTTCTAGCAATCATCAAGGGGATCGCGGTTCTCTGGAGGGTTATTGTCAAGCCGCTGGATAGAGATCCACTTCTCATCTTCAAAATAGAAATGAATAACTTTAAAGTGGCTCATTTCCTATGCGGTGATGTGTGCTCTGCGCCGCATGTGTTTATTGTAACTGGAGATATATAGAATTCGAGTAGCGGAAGCACAGCGTCTAAACTGTATTGATGACAGCGGGTCTGGCAGATCTCATTGGAACTTATGGGCGCTTGTTGTGTAAACAGTTCTTTAGGTACTTTATTGTTGTGCTTAGTTGTAAAATTAAGGACCTTTTCTTAAAACATAAAAAACCAAATGAAAAGTTGTTAGTGGTATGCTGTGCCATTAATATCTCCTCGTAAATAATTGGTGACGGTAGAAGTGAATTTCGTAATTACACAGCAAATGGTAGGCACGCATTATCCGTTCTTGTAAAGGGGCGTGTAGACGAGAGAATTTATCGTGTAACTTGCAATTGCAATATGCAAAGTTGTATGGATTCTTGCCAAACTAATTTCAAACTAATCTCATATGTTACCGTACCAAAGAAAAGAGTATATGCAGAGTCGATTCTAGTACATCGGCATTGATCCCGCTTTCGTTTTTCATTAGAATGTGAAAGGAAGGAGTGAATTGATCCGGAATCAATGCCGAATCGATTACCTGGAATCAATTCAGAATCGTTTATTTGGAATCTGTTTGAAACAAGCGGCAAAAATTCTTTAAAAAAGACGAAAAGACGCAGACCATACTTTGACGAGAAATTGAACCGAACCAAATTCTAAAACTGGTTTTACAATGCAAGTATTTTTTTTATACCGATGCGCGGAATTGAATCACAGACCTTTGGGATGGTAGTCGAACGCCTTAACTCCTAGGCTGTTAAGGCTCGTCAGTTAGTACATTTGTATTACACAACGAGCCGCAAATAGGATCGATTACCGTAACAGCGCGAAATGTAAGCCTTCGGAAATGCGTTATGGAAGCTGGTATTCAAAAAATGTAGAAACATAAAGATCATTCAGACAAAAAAGGCCTTCATAAATAGAACAACCCGACTGTGGAACAATCTTACACAGTCCCGAACTCCTAGAATATCCAAAATTTCAAACATCTCCTTCAACTCCTCCTATCTCCTCGTAACCTGAAATCTTTTTACACGACTGCCCCAAAAAAAGGAGTGTAATGTGTTTAGGTTTGTTGTGTGTATGTACGTTGTTTTCTACCACCATAACTTCTAAACCCCTGAACGGATTTAGATGACTGGGGTACCGTTAGAATCGTTTAATGAGTCTGAGTAACATAGGCTAGGTTAATTTTTAAAAAAACAATATGGCGGCCGTCAGACGCAATTTACATAACGCCCAATTTAATTTTTTTTTTCTGATTGGGTCAATATGGGTATCAAACGAAAGGTAAAATTGAGACGATTTCAAATATATATAACACTTAATAGATATGTGTTAAATGATCGCGAATTTTAAGCTTAAATAAAATTAAATTACTCAAAACGTCTTTTATTAGCCCATCACCATGAATGGACACTTAATAGTTAAGCCTAGTATGCTGTTGAGGCGAAATTAAAATTCCCTAAACAAACGCTATGTAACACGACTGCCCCAAAAAGGAGTGTAATGTTTTCAGGATTCATGTATGTATGTTTGTATGTTTCTTTGTTCCACCATAACTTCTAAACGCCTGAACGGATTTAGGTCGCTGGAGTACCGTTAGAATCGTTTAGTGAGCCCGAGTAACATAGGCTTTAATTTTTAAAAAAAACAGTATGGCGGCCGTCAGACCCAATTTACGTCACACCCGATTTATTTTTTTCTTCTTCTGATCGGGTCAATATGGGTATCAAATGAAAGGTCTCATTGAGACGATTTCTGCCTAATCTATCAGCGTGTCTAAATTTAGATAGAATAAATCAAACTTCGATAACTTTACTTTTGCATTAAAACTGTATCTTAATAGTTGTAAGTGCTATAATAATAAGAAGTAAAATAAAATCACTTAATAAAAACTACATTGGTTTACGAATTATAATCACTAAAATATCATAAAATAAAAAACAAAATAATTAAAAAATTAAAAAACACGACGCCGAATTAAAAAATGAACTAAAAAGTCAAAAACAAGTTTTAAGTACTAATGTAAGACAGAAACAAGGTAGAAGATATTTTATTTATTTTGTTAAGTATCACACAACTATCGTATATGTATAATCTGTATTTTTGCAGCCGGGGTACAAAATGTTACGAGAATAAGTACAATTAAAACTGTACCCGACTGAAAAAATACAGATTATACATATACGATAGTTGTGTGATACTTAACAAAATAAATAAAATATCTTCTACCTTGTTTCTGTCTTACATTAGTACTTAAAACTTGCTTTTGACTTTTTAGTTCATTTTTTAATTCGGCGTCGTGTTTTTTAATTTTTTAATTATTTTGTTTTCTATTCTTCGATCTTACCTTACTACTAGACATTGCAACATGATCTGACCAACGACATGACGGACCGGTAGTCAAAAAGGGGATTCCTGAGGTTAGAATTGCCACAGTAGATGTGGACCTCCATTTTTACAAGCTTTATATTAACTTCGTTTTCTGTGTGGGACAAATCTTGCGATCGATTTTTCGACTACTTACCGATATCCGCTGATGCTCAAATTTGGCACAAACCTTTGGTTCTGAAGACAATGCAATATAGTATATTCAATTTTATGGTACATCCAATATGGCGGCCACCTTAAAATGGTGGATTACCTTTTTCTTTACCACCCCCCGACATGGGTATGAAATGAAAGAGTATGACGAGTAGAATATAGTAAGATATTTGACGTCATTTTATATCCAATATGGCTGACACCTCAAAATGGTGGATTACCTTTTTCTTTACCACCCCCGATATGGGTATCAAATGAAAGAGTATGACGAGTAGAATACAGTAAGCTATGTGACGTAATTTTAAATCCAATATGACGGTCACCACAAAATGGCGCATTACCTTTTTCTTTATAAGCTATGTGACGTCATTTTAAATCCAATATGGCGGCCACCACAAAATGACGGATTCCCGTTTTCTTTACAACCCCTCGACATTGGTATCAAATGAAAGAGTATGACGAGTAGGATGCAGTAATCTATGTGACGTCATTTTAAATCCAATATCGTGGCCACCACGAACAACCCCTCGATATGGGTATCAAATGAAATGTTATGATAAGTAGAACACAATTAGCTGTGTTAGTAAGATATGTGACGGCATTTTAAATCCAATAAGGTGGCCACCGCAAAATTGCGCATGAGACTTAAAAAGTAGAAAATAAAAAAACAATAAAAAAAACTTTATAAAAGCAACCTTTTATTAGATAAACTAAAAAATATTAAATAATAAAAAAGTTTTTATATATGCAATAATAAGTTGAACTAAAAAGTATAAAATAATTTTTTTTAATCCACCTGTATGTAACTACAAGTAAAAGCTTGGGGCGCTCAGTTTACAAATGTTTCAGATAATATAACAAAAATACAAAAAAATATTATGATTTAACTAATAAATACGAAAATTAATTGGATACAATCTGATAAAGCGGCCATTCTGACACTCTACCATCAGCTATGAAGCCGTTCTAGGCTTCATTATGGGTGCGTCAGGCTTCCTGAAGGCTTTTCAAACTTTTCAAGGTGCCCGCGCTTCCGCAGGTAGGCCTCTAAGAAGATCTTCTTTTAATGAAGGAGTCATCTCAGAGTACTCCACCGCGGTTTGCGTGGTCAGATTGCCCTCATTGGTCATATTCGGCACCCTGCTGCATGGTTTCAGAAATATCCAACTGGCCTTGTAGATTGTCCTCTTGGGGCTGGGCTGGGGAATCCCCAGAAGTGTTTGGAGCATTGAAAATTCGTAGCCGATGTCTGTCGATGGGTGAGGGGGTTTTTATCCTGAGGCTATAGAGGGAAATAAATTTCATGTACGATTCATCAGCTAAGCGAAGGTTTGGGCTTTTTGTAGGTATAAGAAGATTCGTAGTTGCTGGGTGAGGGGTTCTGTCGCGAGGCTATGGAGGGAAATCCGATCCGTGTTCTATTCATCCCCTATGCGCGAGTTTCTAAGGCCAGTTTTACACGGGCCGACTTTTTCAGAAGATTTTTCTTGGTTGTTTGTCTGCCCGTGTGGAACTGGGTGGTAGCACGTAAGTTGTTTCAATCGACCTCTTCATACAAAAATTCAGAATTTTTGTATGAAGAGGTCGATTGAAACAACTTACGTGCTACCACCCGGCCAAGATAATAATAAAGCTATATGGCAACTGTACAATAACAAGCGATAATTATTTACTGTTTTACTAACTAGCTAACGTGACAGTGCAATCTGACAATTTTGTAAAAAAATCAAAATGGCGGTTCCAAGATGGCGGAAGAGTTTTTAAATTATGTTCCGATTCCATTGAAAATCGGTATCGGGGGGGTTTTAGGGCCACAAATGACGATTCTGTGGTCAAATTTTAAAAATTCAAAATGGCGGGACAATATGGCGGATGAATTTTGCAAATGTGTTCTGAATCCATTGAAAATCGGTATCGGGAGGTTTTTAGGGCCACAAATGACGATTCTGTGGTTAAAATTTGAAAATTAAAAATGGCGGATGAATTTTGCAAATGTGTTCTGAATCCATTGAAAATCGGTATCGGGAGGTTTTTAGGGCCCCAAATGACGATTCTGTAATCAAAATTTGAAAATTCAAAATGGCGGATCAATTTCGCAAATGTGTTCCGAATCCATTGAAAATAGGTATCGGGGAGTTTTTAAGGTCACAAATGACGAATCTGTGGACAAAATTTTAAAAAAATCAAAATGGCGGCGCCAATATGGCGGTACGATTTTGGCAATTACGATTCGATTTCACTGAAAATAGCTATTTGGGGGTGTTTAAGGTCGGAAATAATAAATTTGTTGTCAAAATTAGAAAATTCAAAATGGCGCTGGATATATGGTATACATAACAAATCACTTCACCAGAATTTTGTAAAAAGTAAAATCCAAAAATGTCTGAATTAAGACTAAAAAGAATATAATAAAAATAGGTAAAAAAAACTTTTAAGTTAAATGGTTTTATTTTAAATCTGCTGTACCAAAAACTAGAAAATAATTAGAACACAAACATGAACCTTCTGGAATAGTAGGAGTGCTGTCTTCTAATGTCGTTTTCCAAGGGCCACTTTATTTCGGGTAGAATATGGCGTAAGGCCATGTACGGTCGGTTTTGGAGTCAGCGCTCCCTCCTTGTCATATTGATGAGCACATACACGTGGCTGGCTACAAACAACGCAAGTGGGCTTCGCCGATTATTCGTCCCTCCGCGCAACCTCGCGAACCTCAAAAGGTGCCATCCAAATTTTATTTTTCGCTCGAAATTATTTTTCCCATTCATTTTGACGCCCCTTGCCACCTGGCGCCTAGAGCCACCGCTCCACTCGCTCTACCCCTGGCCGGCGCTGCACTGGAGAGTATCGAATGGGCTCTGAGATCCATTATGCCACTGTGAGTCCGTTTGATTTCCTGTGGAGCTGTGATCACTATGTCGTATTGACATAGTTGATTTAAGATCGCAGATGGGGTTCCTCAGGATTTATCTCTTTGGTGTATCGGCACCACCAGTGCTCCCTGAGGCCGTTTTTACCATTTGACCCCCAGACACTCTTAATTCTAAGGCCAAACGAATACCAAAGCTGCCTATGCAGCTTTTCGTTGTTTAAGTATATGGAACAAATCGCCACATGCCGCTTTGCTACATAAATCTCCAAGCAATAAGTGACGAAAAGCTGCATATGAAGCTTATGAAGCTTTGGTATACGGCCGGCATAATTTTAATTCATCATTTGTAGTACAAGTCTGACTCGTTTTACTCATATTTAATCTCAATACAAATTTAGCCAATGTTGATAGTGAAAACAAAAGGTCACCATGCTTTGGCTTTTGATAACATTGTTTCACAGAAGCGTAGTGTTATCTACTGCACGTGTAAAACAGTTTTAATGATGCTTGACAGAAAGGGCTTCCCCGAGTACTTGGAATAAAAATTGCTTGGATTATTATTGAAATCTTATTGAAAATACAATTTTAATCTTTGTGATGTATGAGGCACTGGACGAGCGGGTGAAGCTGATAGCGACGGGATATTGGCGTTAGAATAACTCGTAAAGATTGTAGAAATTCTTGGAATCAATCAGTCAATAATCCCTAGGCGATTAGGTCAACTGGGTATGATTAGATAGACTTTTGAAAGGGGTGCCGCGTGGTAGACAAAATTCACTACAAGTATATTGTTTCAAAACAACTTAGATTATACAAATTGGAATGAACTTCTGTGATCGTGGGAATTGGAAGCTACCCAAAAAAAGATGTTTAAATGCAGTTTTTAGTAATTAAAATTTTCCTTCATTTTTTTACTATATAAGCATAAAAACGAGACGAACTTTTTCATTAACTCAATAAAATCGTGTTGTTATCAGTACCAAAAAAAGTAGTTTGCCGCCAATATGGAAAGGAATAAAACTTTCTTCCACTATTGAAACGCACGACCATAAAAATTGACTATAATCAAATTTCATCGTGAGACTGCAAAATTGCGCACTAAATCATTTCACAAAAGTCAGAGTTGTAAGTAAATAAATCATATTTCATTCTTATCTACGACTAATCTTTAACTTTGTCTACTTTTATATATAAATTTTCGCAATCATTAACACTTGCATATGTGCATTTGAACGTCTTGAATGTCGCTTTGCTGTGATAAGATAAGAAATGTGCCACTAAAAAAATGATTAAACGGAAGGATTGAACTTGTTTAACAAAGCTACTGCGAATTAATTTTTGATTAAAACTGATTAAAAAACATTAAAACATAATTATTTTCTATTGGTTATCAATTTTTTGTGGGAGTTTCCCTATTACATAAGCATTTAAAGCTGGAATGTGCCGAAATGAAGTTGTAATTTACCAGTAAAACTCACAAATTACTCTCATTTTTTTTTAAGTCTAAGCAAATTCTTATTATTTGCAGATTTCCAATAATTTCACAACAAACCACAAAAATTCTCGCACGAAGCCTAATCTTCAAAGAAGCTCTTTAATCTAAGATTAAATACCTGAGCACATTTTGTTTGCTTAGCACACCTGGTGCCTGGAACTGGCTTCCTGATGGGCTTACACCATAAAACAATCTCATAAAAGATCTTGCTGTATCGATTGTTTGGGCTCATCTACCGCACAGGACTTTAGTAATAATCGCATTAATCCATTATTTTACCTTGTGGTAACTTTGCTATGTTCTTCGTGTAAGAGGCATTGACAATATTCGTCCATCTCGGTAGCGGTACTACTTAATAATTTGAAATTATCATTTTGATTGGTATTTTGCTGTAGAGCGATGCTAGTCCCAATATAAACTTGTATTTTGTTATTATACATGCAGAATATGCAGGATGTAATATTTATAATCGAGGCTAGCTAATATGGAGAAATGCAAAACAAATGAAATAACGTTTTTATGTGGTAAGAGGTGTTATTTCAGAGAGAGAGAGACGATAATCTTTGATTTCATTCATTCATTCTTTAAGGGGGCGTCTTAGCGTGCACTGTGACCTATTTAATTTGGTCTTTTGTGCCAACCCCGTCGTTTAAAATCTTCCAGGTTAAGGCTCTTGATGTAATCTAAAATTTGTTTTGGAGTACTATCCCAAATCTTCCTAGGAGCAGGGAAGTCGCGATGGAGGAGACTCAATCTCCAGTTGAGTTGCGATAAGTTGAGTTTAATTAAGCTAAGTTCAGAGTTGGGTTAAAAATTCAGTTGAGTTAAGTTTAGTTGCTTTTTAAGAGTTGAGTTATGAATTACGATGAGTTGAGTTGAGTTAAGTTGAGTTAAGTTGAGTTAAAAATCCGCTATAAGTTAAAAGATGCGTTAAGAGTTAAGTTGACTTGGGTTAAGAGGTGAGTTGAGACTTCAGTTTAGAGTTAAAAGTTGAGTTGAGTTAAGATTTGATTGTGTTAAGGAGTTTAGGTCAATCATTTTTTATACGCTTTATATTAGCTTCGCCTGTATGTATGTATGTATGTATGTATGTATGTATGTATGTATGTATGTATGTATGTAGACAAATCTTGCAACTTGATTTTCACCCATTTGTATATAACCGATCAACTTAAAATTCTGCACATATGTATAGTTCGCGTGACAATGCAATCTGACCAGTTTGTGAATTAATCAAGATGGCGGTTCCAAGATGGCGGCCGAATTTTGCTGTTGTGCTACCCAACCCCCGACATGGGCATCAAATGAAAGGGTGTTACAAGTAGAATACAATTAGCTATGTGTCGTCACTCAAAATTCAAAATGGCGGCCAACACAAAACGGCGGACTACCTTTTTCTTTACAACCCACTCGATATGGGTATCAAATGAAAGGAAGTGACAAGTAGAATACTATTAGCTCTGTGGCGTCATTCCAAATTCAAAATGGCGGCCAACTCAAAATGGCGGACTACCTTTTTCTTTACAACCCACTCGATATGGGTATCAAATGAAAGGAAGTGACAAGTAGAATACTATTAGCTCTGTGGCGTCATTCTAAATTCAAAATGGCGGCCAACACAAAATGGCGGACTACCTTTTTCTTTACAACCCACTCGATATGTGTATCAAATGAAAGGAAGTGACAAGTAGAATACTATTAGCTCTGTGGCGTCATTCCAAATTCAAAATGGCGGCCAACTCAAAATGGCGGACTACTTTTTTCTTTACAACACCCTCGGAATGGGTATCAAATGAAAGGGTTCGACAATTAAATATTATTAACTGTGTGGCGTGATTCCAAATTCAAAATAGAGGTCAACCCAAAAAGGACCTCGGTATCGGTATCAAATGAAAGTATATGACAAGTATAGTACAGTAAGCTGTGTGACGTCATTTTAAATCTATTATGGCGATCACTACAAAATGGCGGAAGACATATAATAGACTAAAAAGTAGAAAATAAAAAATATACATAGTTTAAAAAAACTAAAAAAATACGCTTTTATTTTAAAATGAACTAAAAAGTAAAAAATAATTTTGAATGTAAAGTTTTTATTGCTCCAGCCAGAATATGGAAACAACCTACCTTTCGAAATGTAAAAAAGCGTGGGGCTATCGAAAATTTCCGGTTTTAATAAAATAAGAATATTGGAAAAGAGTCCCACGCTGTTTTACATTTCGAAAGGTAGGTTGTTTCCATATTCTGGCTGGAGCAATAAAAACTTTACATTCAAAATTATTTTTTACTTTTTAGTTCATTTTAAAATAAAAGCGTATTTTTTTAGTTTTTTTAAACTATATTTTTTAATCCTGTAGCTGGCACACCGGTCATGGCAGAGCTTAGAAATAAAGGTCCATGGTGGTCGCCTATGATGGAAATTTAAAATGGCCGCGCTCGAAATTCAAAATGGCTGCTCAAATAGGCCCGAATTTCCCAATTGTGTTCCGATTCCAATGAAAATGGGTATCTGGGGGTTTTTAAGGTCGAAAATAACGAATTTGTGGTCAAAACTTATAAATTCAAAATGGCCGACGAATTTGCAAACTGTGTTCCGATTCCAATGATAATCTGTATCTGAGGTTTTTTCAGGTAGCAAATAACGACTTTACGAACGAACGAATTTTATTCCGATTCCAATTAAAATCGGCGCAACGTGTCTAACAATTTTCCGTCCAAAAAGAGGGTTTTGAAAACTTTATGTCTTATGTACTATGTATCATGTAAATATAGCACAACTATTGATTAATTATGGTTTATGTACTATGTATTTTGCATTGGGTCAATGCCTGCCAGGGCTTTAGCATCGCCAATACCTACGGTTGAAAAAAGATCCCAGCCTGCGCCCGAAGGTGCCAGGATAGTGAACTGTAGGTGATATCTAGACAGACTCGTGCCCAACTCCCTCTAGATAGACCCACGAGGATTGTGAGGATTGGACGTACTACCACTATGTACATCCAAAGGACGATCTTTGGCTTCAGACCCCATTTCTTGCCGAAGTTTTTTTTACGTTACTCTGATAAGATGTGATACGACGAAGGAAGATGTTATTGAACAGAACAGACGTTAAGATAAGGTCTCTTATAGCAATAGTTGTGGTAATTTGGTGCCATTCCTTTGTCCAGTTGACCATTGCCGCAAACACCACGAAAACACAGTTTTGGTACACAATATAAGATAGTTATCGTTTGTTTTCAATGCACACTTTCGTCTCAAAGTAGTCGAAGTTTTAGTTGAAATATGGAATTTTAACGAGGTTCGATATTTATTAAATCCATATTCGCCACAAATGTAACAAAAACCATTTAAATTCTCTAAAAATCAATAATATCCTAACACCATAGTGAGGCGATATTGAGCTGCCAAGGATAAACTAATGTCGTATTTGCAATCAACCAAATACTAAGGAAAAAACAACAAATAACACAAACAACAAAGCGTTATCGATTGATGGTGGATAAGAACGATATTGAAATAAAGTGGACTCGCCAGCAGAACTTCCCAATCCCTCTCCTTTAAATCTTGATCCTTCATTTTCAAATCCTGCGGCTTAGCATGCAAAACGATAATCGGTTTACATTCGTTAACCAATTCCAAACAACTTTGTATGCATTTCCACATACAGTAAGCCTCACAGTGGTTATAGATCCGACTCAAAGCAGCACGAACACGGTGCACCACCATTTATCATTCACACTAAATCGCGTAATGTTTCGGAAACTG
This sequence comes from Thereva nobilitata, assembly GCA_963855945.1. Lineage (NCBI taxonomy): Eukaryota > Metazoa > Arthropoda > Insecta > Diptera > Therevidae > Thereva > Thereva nobilitata. Next base: position 191,105,453 of record OY979695.1, on the reverse strand, counting down.
GCTTTGGAAATTGATTTTTTTTTTATTTTTATTAACCATTGCTGATTTTTTTTCTCCATTGTCATAGACCATCCCTTTTTGCACAGCGGGCGACAATCCAATTTAAAAAATGGTTCTTTATAATCCTAAAATGAAGGGCAAAGCCCACTTCAGCCTGCTGTCTGCCTGCTGTTTAGTTAATTCGTGATGTAAACACTTGTCTAGCTTTTTACGTTGCCCCAAGTGTGTGCTTATCTTCTGAATTGGATACCTCAAGCTCTTCAAGTCAGGAATCATTTTTCTTGGGGATCATCCATTCCATAGCCAACTCTCAATTCGTCGTCTCGTATTTATACATTTGCTAGTCGCGTGCTCATATGTCAATTTTTTCCATCTCATGTTGAATGGCAACCGTTTCTGAGTTGTGCCAGACGTTTCCGAAGTTTGTTTCGAACACACCATCATCACCAATTATCAACAGATAAATAATTCGAATTTTTTTATACCAAGAAATTTTGTAGTTGAATCACTTGTCGAAAATATTTAGTGTTTACAAAGGTTCTTACGGAAAATAAAGATTACTTGAGCTTGTGCCTCTTGGTAATCACTTCTGGAGTGTAAATCTGAAATGCCTCCGTCTATGGCCTAGACACTTCGTTTCTAGTAACACTCTTAATGCTCTGAATTTGTGTGGAACTAATTGTGAACGTGCAAGTTAACAAAGGCTCGAGAGTTAATTAATTCTCAACATCATCGCCATTTACGGCTTAGATAGACAATGGCAATATTACACGTAATCCAGTACTGAGTTACAAGCTCTCAATCGACACTTATTACAAACTATCACAATGCTGCGGCTCCAAGGTGACAATGTTTTAGGGATGGTAGTTGATTTTGATCTTATGTAAAGGATACTATAAAACTCTTAATTCATTGCACCTGAGGCAAGAAGCCGCCGTGATGAACTATCAAAACTATGTGCCGAAACTTTAAACACTTTGACAGGAAATTATTTACATTAGCATTGAAGGGGACTGAGTAGGAAGCCCTACAAGATAACGAAAGACACTTTCGATATATTGTTGAGAATTTGATATTCTTCTTCAGGTCTTGGCGGAAGCACTAGTCAATTGTTGAAAGTTTAGTAAATAGTAACAGGAAGTTTCTAACTTCTGCAGTTTGGATATAAATTTGTGTGTATGCTTGTTCGTCAAATTGATCGACATCTACTCAACGTCGTTACACTTTAAGTACCTCGGATAAGAATTTGTATCTTTGACAGGAGGAGCACTAGGCATCCAGTGCTTTTCGTACACCTCGACTTGTAATAGCTCTCTTGTGTATTCTCAAGCATAGATGTTCATTCAAAAGCCGGACTTATGCTACAAATCAGATTTAAGGTAGCTCTGGGGTTCGTATTCCACACTTCTTGGTGTGTTATTTGCACTTTGCCTGTGTGCTGAAAGCTGCATCTCTCTAGGGCACCACAATTGTAGAGGAGATGTTCTGTGGTTACTGTTTCTACCTGACAGTATCTACCCATGATCATGGCCGGCGTTTGGGTTTTTTGCGCCCGGTGCAGTTTGCCATATTGCGCTCTATCAGCTCCTCATTTTTTGATCGCAATGGAAAAAAAATATATAGTTTAAAAAACTAAAAAATACGCTTTGATTTTAAAATGTACTAAAAAGTAAAAAATAATTTTGAATGTAAAGTTTTTAGTGCTTCAGCCAGAATATGGAAACAACCTACCTTTCGAAATGTAAAACAGCGTGGGACTCTCTTCCTATATTTATTAACACCGGAAATTTTCGCTAGCGGGCCACGCTTTTTTACATTTCGAAAGGTAGGTTGTTTCCATATTCTGGCTGGAGCACTAAAAACTTTACATACAAAATTATTTTTTACTTTTTAGTTCATTTTAAAATCAAAGCGTATTTTTTAGTTTTTTTAAACTATATATTTTTTATTTTCTATTTTATAGTCTATTATATGTCTTCCGCCATTTTGTAGAGACCGCCATATTGGATTTAAAATAACGTCACACAGTTTACTGTACTATACTCGTCGTACGCTTTCATTTGATACCCATACCGAGGGCCTTGTAAAGAAAAAGGTAAAGCGCCATTTTGTGTTGACCGCCATTTTGAATGTGGAATCACGCCACACAGTTAATAGTATTCTAATTGTTACACCCTTTCATTTGATACCCATACCGAGCGTATTGTAAAGAAAAAGGTAGTCCGCCATTTTGTATTGGCGGCCATTTTGAATTTTGAATGACGCCACAGAGCTAATAGTATTCTACTTGTCATTTCCTTTCAATTGATACCCATATCGAGTGGGTTGTAAAGAAAAAGGTAGTCCGCCATTTTTTGTTGGCCGCCATTTTGAATTTTGTATAACGCCACATAGCTAATTGTATTCTACTTGTAATACTCTTTCATTTGATACCCATGTCGGGGAGCAAAATTGCGAAATTCGGCCGTCATCTTGGAAGCGCCATTTTGATTTTTTTATAAAATGGTCGGATTGCATTGTCACGCGAACTATACATATTTCAGGTTGATCCGTTACCTGGAAGTGGGTCAAAATCAAGTTGCAAGATTTGTTTACATGAAACATACAACATACAAGTCAAGCTAATATAAAGCGAATAAAAAATGCGCCCCTCTCCAGTAGCGCCCGGTGGAAGTGCACTATTTGCACCTATCAAAGCGCCACCCCAGCTTAAGTCCAATGACCTTCTTGTCGCATTGGAGCAAAGCGGAGAATATTTCTGCAAGCCGTGATTTCTTGAATGGAAAAATGTATCTATAGCACGTTTCAATCCCTCTTCTGTCATGATCCTGTCAACTCAATCTCGGTTCAGCTTCGTTTCCAATTGATTTCGAATAATCGCAAGACCTACCCGAGAAGTAGTTTCCTGGAGAGTGAACTTCCATCATGATTTTACTAGTTTCCTCCAGCTTTTCTGTCATTCTCCTCATTGATTCATGAACTTTGAGACTTTCCCATATGCTCTCTATGCTTTAAGATGATTTCCTCGGCCAAGGCACTTTATTTATGTTTTTTCTGGGTTTGTAGCTCTCCCAGGAAAATGAGTAGTTGCCCCTCATTACCTAATTTAAGTGCCTTCTAATATCCGTCTTCTGCTTTTCCAGTTCCTTGCATTATCAGAATGTATGATTGTGGTCCTCTACTAGCTTAAGAAGCAGGCCCGTTGCTCGGTGCAGTATACCATAGCCAACGTAAATGCTCCGATAAAACTATATCGTGTAAATACTTGCGCTCGCGGGATCCACACGAGTTCGGGGATAGACGTACAGAATATTTTATTGAAAAATTGGAAAAATTGTGGCAATAAAAATGAATTCCTTTAATAGATGAAAATAAAGTCACGGGAATACCTTATAAATTTTTTTTTCAAAGTCTCAAACCTTGTTTTTAATTTTAATTTCTGAAATTGCGCCCGGTGCAAGTGCACCATTTGCACCTATGAAAGCGCCGCCCCTGTCCATGATTTTCAGGTAATATCTGACAGAAGCACGTCCTGTAAGGCCTGTTAAGACTCTGATTTTAGGTTTAGTTTAACTCGACTCGACTCGACTCAATTTTTTTTGGCTTCTCTCATACTTTGTGGTGTATGGGTCCAGTAGTGGGACAAGCCCCTCTCTCTATATCCGAGGAGTTTCCTTCACTCTTAACTCAACTCGTCATCACAATGGGCCCAATGGTGCGCCTAAGTGGGCTCCCTAGTGGGGGAGCAGCCATTTCAACCTAACCTAACTCAACTCGTTATTAAACTCAACTTAACTTAACTCAAGACAAATATTACGACATGCCGTCACGGCCTACGAGTCCGAATTACCGCGCCAATAGATGTTTCACATCCGAAATTTCAAGTTAACAGTGACGATTTTTTAGGTTTACTCCCCGCAAAACTACGACGCTAAAAAAGCTTCGCTTCAAAGGTTCCTGCAAAATTTTCCTGAACTCTTACAACATCCAGGGTTTTAAACGCAAGGGCCATCGCCTCCTCCTTCAACACGTTCCAGTCTGCTATTAACCTATGCTGTCCTCTATTCCTTCCTTCGAAACAAGTTTACTACTAGACCATGACGTTTACGACATGCCAGACTAAGTTTTTGATTCCTGGTTTGGGCTATCACATAAATAAAATATGTCAGCTCGATACGTTAGAAACATCATAGATCAATAGCGGTGGGGCTTCATACCAACAAGTCAAATGAAGAGATGGCCTTGTCTACTCCATGTTCAATTTGGCGTTGGTGTTACAGCAAGAGACGAAATCCTCCTAGGGCCCAAGACGAGCTTTGAATCCACAATCGAGGTGGGGCGTGATTTTGATGTAGAAGACGACGTAGATTAAGCTTGGTAAGTTGCGATGGGACAGGCATGTAGCTCATATGAGTAAAGAGGACCTTGCTCGAGATCTCTGCTTTAGTAGGACTTATGGGAGTGTGATAACGAGATAAACTAAGCCTCGCTGGAAGAATGGCATAGACTAGGACAGCTAGAGTTTTGGAATGACAAATAAAGATCGGGACAGATGGAAAGAGTAGTTACGAAAGACCAGGACCAGATCCCGTGTGTATAGAAGTAAGTTAAATGGCGAAAGTTTTACGTTTTTACAGATTGGAAAAATTGACTGACTTAAAACCGGTGTGCAAATTGTCAGTTCCTATAGTAAAGCCAAGTGTCCACTATAGAGTTTTTTTCGGTAGAGTGTAGAGAGTAGACTGTAGAGCTCTACCTGTAGTGTGTACACTACAGCGTGTCTCTACCACTCTACAACCCACCGTAGAGCTGCTCTAGAGAAATTACACAAGAAAGTACACTGCAGATAAGTTTTACTCTACTGTAGAGTCGTATGGTAGAGCGCGCAACTGCGGCCATCAACTTTTTCATGTCATTTCATTTCTCAGTTATTCAGAGGTGCGTGCGTACACATGTTGTGTAAAAAATTTAAAGGAAATTAATAGAAATAAAAAAAATAATAAAATAAGTTCTCGCCAAAAACAAGCTGCTGCCGTTTTATTTTTGCTCGAAGAAGAGAAAAATAAGGAAAGGAAATGTTGGGAGCGAGATTGGATTGCGAAAAGAAAACAAAACGCTATATCGAGAATTATACCAAAATGACATACCAAAATTTTCTACGTATGTGCGTATTTCGGCTTTATTTATAATGTAACACGCCGATGTAGAACAATTCGAAGCGCAGTTGAAACGCAAAAGAAAATGAATACTGTAGAGAGAAAAACTCTATCAAACATGCTTGATAGAGCGTAGAGCAGAGCTCTACCAAACACAAAAAAATTGCGTATACACTATAGAGTTTTTTAGTAGAGAAAACTTTCGCGTAGAGTGGGTGTAGAGCGCATGTGTAGAGCTCTAAAGGGTGTATACACTTCTCTACGCGAGAGTTTTCTCTAGCTCTACGCAAAAAACTCTATAGTGGACACTAGGATTTAAGAAAGTAGTAGCTGTAGCCGAAGAAAATCAAGAAATTTACCAATTTCCCTAAAATTAAAGAGTCGTTAAAAACGCCTTAACAAATACAATTCATTTCGAAGACATTTCCCATTTCACCAAAATACACTAAATTGCCTGGGCTGCAGTTTAATTCCTTCGGTTGTAATTTCATGTAATAAAATTATGTCAAAATGTATAAAGAATGTGTTTCCTTCCTGCCGCCCACAAAATAGGGCGTATTTTGTGTTAAAGTAAATATTAAAGTAATCCCCCCCCTCGCCTCAGACTGTTGCTTCTGCACGAAAAGTGTAACAGAAGTCTTTAAAGCAATTGCGAATCCCATCATTAAACCTAACGACCAACACACAATAGTTTATATCCCATAAGGGCAGTGTGTAGTGGTCGCTGTATAAATCACTTTTGTACAGAAGAGACCATTAGACCACGGCGAGACAATAACAAATTGGTTTTTCATATTGTAAGTAAAGTTTATTTTTTATTTATTTTTTTTTCAAAGGAGTCCTTTTTTCTCGCCCGTGTGGCATAACAAAAGTCCATCAGACTAATATCACCCATTATGGTGTCAATGCAATATAAAACTGTGCGTAATCTAATCTTTTTTTATATCATTTTTCATGTGATACGTAACAGTTGTTTTAATAATATAGATGGCGGTGGCATAACAGTGTAAAGGAAATTTGGGAAACCTTTTAATTAACAACGCGTTATTGATTTGGTGTTTATTTGGGTGTTCTGTTTTCCCCAATTGATTTAAAGTAATGAATCTAGGGACTGATTGCGGCTTCATAAAATCTTGCGTCTTGTATGCTATGAAACTTTATTCTTGGTGCTCGTGAAACAATTTCTACAGACGGAGAAAATTTTTCAAAAGATTAGAGTGGCCCTGAAGATAACTAAAATTTATAACTATTACTCGTCGTATATAGGCTGCAAATATTCCTCAGCCTACTTTTAGTAAAGCCTAGTATGGAGTTCGCACGAAATTCCGTTCAGCATTTTTGGTAAATATTTCTACACGGAAAAATTGCGTGTAGAATACCGTGGAGAAAAGCTAACAGTTGAGAAAAAGCGAACAGCTGACTGTTAAAATCACATATAAATCCACGAACTGACGGCAATAGCTGTTTTTCATTCGTCCTGTCAAAATTACATAAGGAATAATTGTCTAACATTTATTCCGACTAGTATCGCCTATTGGTCGAAATTCGACCCTCTCTCCCTACTCTTCTCTCAATCCGTTCCGTTAAAGTTTGAGGTATACGCATTTCAAATAACTCAGTAATAATTTAATTGAACTATATATTACCACTTTTTAATTTCTCTATCAGTTCTAAACAAAAACAAAAAAAATGTTTTAAAAAAGTGTAATTAAAAACCACATTATTATCTAAAATCGCATCTTTGAACAAAACTTTCTTCATTTAAAAAACACCATCGCTTACCGTGATATTTTGATAATAATTTCCACTTTGTTTTATTTTTTATTTTTTTATTTTTTTTTAATTAAAATTTGCCGGGACGGTAAAAATCTCCACAGAAATAAAAACCTTTTCAACATAAGCGGAATGACGATGACATGCAATCGCACTACGGCAATAAAAGTGGCACAACTCAAAAATTGGCTGTTTTGAGTTATTGCCGCCAGGTGACTGTTGACAATTTTCTTGCCGTACTGCGATAGTATATGCATTTTATTTCTAATCTAATTTGTTGAAAAAAATTAGAAAATTAATTAAATTTTGAAAATTTGATTTGTTTAAAGCGTAGTGAAAACGAAGTACGGCAAACTTTCGCTAAGCAATCTAGGCTCATGAAATTTAGTCGATTCACAAACCTTAATAATAAATTTTTATATTCGCCTGTTTATATGCTAACCGTAATTTCTACCTTATTTTGCTGTTGTCCTTTTATCATTTTATATTGGGGACTGCAATAATCATTTCTGAATGACAGAATTGAGATAAATGAATAATTTTTGTTTTGTGTACACCTTTACGACTCCGACTTCCATATAAAACCAGTTTGAGGAAAATCGGTTTAGTGGAAGTCGGATAAAGTGCTGTACAAAAAAGTGCTTGCGTATTAATATATAGATCTGACATGAACGGAAAAAAGTCTCCAATTCCCTGCAAGCCACCTGTTAGAGAATTGCACAAGCTAAATATTACCAATAGTTTTCCGTTCGAACTGCGTACTCAAAAAACAAAAATTGCACGGAAAAATTTGGTGAACGGAATTCCGTGCATCTTTTTACGTGTATTTTATATGGGGAACGGAATTCCGTTCGAGCTCCATACTAGGCTTAAACAGGGAAATATTCCTAGCCTACTGCGACAACATACTTTGTGGAGACACCAGGTAGCTATCGTCACAGCCTACCGGCACCGGGGTCCCTACAAGACAAACTACAAGACTTTTTGATATACAAGTAGAGCTAGTCGTTAGGAGAGAGAGGAAAATGCAGATTGGAGTGTTCGTTGCTTAAACCTGCGCGTCGGATCAGCTGCTGACCTTAAAGCAAATTCTGGAAAAAAAACTGGAAAAGGAATGTAGATACATATGTAGGTATATTCCAAATATTTGTGGGTCCGTCCAATATTTTAAGAAAAACTCATTAGACAGCAAAAATGAATTTTTATTATTAATATGTTTTTTAATTGTTTTTTTCATAACATAAACCGGAGGTATGCGATGAAAGTAGCATAGCTATATCACTCCGAGCGCAGTGACGTTATCGGTTTCGGTTTCGGGAGGTGAGCTTTTGAGAAGTTCGAGGTGTCTTCTATATGAGCTTTTGCGTTGAGGAATTTGGTTGAACTTCGCTGTGTCTCTGATGGCTTTTGCGCCAGGTCCGCTGTCGAGCTGGAGGTCGAAACTTTAGTTGAACTTCGCTGTGCCTTCGTTGGGTTTTTGTGGGAAATTTGATCCGGGTTCCAATTCTTGATGAGGATCGGTGCATTTGCTTCAACCGGATGATTTTTGGTTTGCGTCTTCGTTAAGCTTATATGCAATATAATTAAGCTAATACCATGTTCGCACTGAGCCGAAATTACGTGATTTTGGAAAGTGATTTCGAAATTATGTAGAACCGTTCGCACTGAATTGAAATGATTTCGTTTCGGTGTTTTTTTTCTGGCACCACACAAGTCTTCAATTTTTTCAGCCCAAATTTTAACTAGCGCCCCTTCTAGCAAAGACCGTGGCTTTTTTCTTTTACATTTCTTGAATTTTTGCATTTTGAAGAATGTGAAGCTTAAATTCAAAGTCAAATCAGTTATTAAAACGTCCAACTGACAATTTCAGCATCAATAGTGACGTGCTGAATTGGGCTGAATTCGATTTTCGGGTTTGAGCATTGGCTTTGACATGATTTTGTTCGTAATTTGCCAAAATTACGAGATTTGAGATGATTTTGAAATCACCAGAATATATGGGAAATCACATGATTTTGAACGTGATTTTGGGCGAAATCACGAAAATAGGCGAAATCACGTAATTTCGCCTCAGTGCGAACATGGTATAAGGATATCAATATTATTGTAGTGTCCATGGATTCTAGAAGGTATTGGAGGGAAATATAAAAGTTGAAGGGAGCAAATTTCACTAAAAATCGCGTACGGGCAACGGTTTCCGAGATATAAGCAATTCTATGTTTTTAAGCAATCTTAGCAATATTATTAAGTTAAATTTTCTGCGGCCACGGATTCCACGGGTGTGGAATATGGGCATGAAAAATTTCAGTAAAAATCTACCTACGAAAAACGAGCAGTTAGATGGCTTATTCGATGATCTACAAATGGGAGAAAACAGTTGATTTTGCAGTGGCTTTGAACATGGGAGGCTGGAGCATTCATGCGATTCACTTGTCTTCTTGCTATGCGAGGCGTTTGTGTGATATCGCTATTTCGTAACAAAGCATCAGAAGCTGCTTCGGAAGCAATTTTGAACTCGTCATCGCCGTTAGGCAAAACAAAAATATATATTTTACGACCATCATAGAAAACTAACCCCTATAGATAGGCAATTAATAGAATTTCGTGAGTAAATAATCGAATTTTGTGGGCAAGATTGTTTTTATCGTTTTTCCGGCCATCTTTTCGCATGTTTCCAATGAAGTAGCAATGTGCGCACAAAACACAACTATTAGCACAACTCTTCCAGAACATTTTGAGCGCAAAAACATTTCTGTAGGTGTTGATGGCTATGAGCTAATCGAATTCGACAACAAACGTCTTTTTTTCGAAAAACCCGTATTTTGCAAAATTTATTTATTATTTTGCAAATTTACAAAAACGTTTTATTGCACTCCCCAAGGGCTACACTTTCCACGAGTTTCATTACAAAATCGTTTTTTTGGTAAAAGATATGAGCATTTAAAAAAAACGTGTTTTTAGCGTTTTTTTTTTGCAATAACTCCTTTATTTGTTTATGTATTGACATCAAACTGGTGTCATTTTATTAGTATGAAAAATATCTACAAACTTTATTTAAACCTTTTTTTTGTACAATGTGTAGTTTTTTTTTAAACGCGAAAATCTGTTTTTGGGCCTCTTTTGACGCCATTTTGGAAACTTTCCCAAAGGCCTAGGAGTGCCAAAATTAGTTCATCAAATTCTACGGAATTTTTCCTATTTTACCTATATTTTACTTTTCAGATGGCTCGGGTGGCACGAAAAAATCTAATTTGACTGGCCTACTAACCCGGATGAGCTCCAAGCGGTTTCTTCTTAGGTCATCTCGAAACACGTCCTTGTTCCTCGGCATAATCTTGCTAGACCAAACAAGTCTTTAGGTAGACTTAAGCGAAATCTGAGATATAGCAGCTGCTAAAAATGCAATAGGTCCAAAAGATGGCCGCGATATTCATTGGATCCCATACCTAACTAGTAGAAAGAAAGAAAGAACTACACTGACATAAAGTCCCAATCTGAGGATGTGTAATACTGCCGCGCTGATGTAGCTTTTCTACAGTTTACTTATTCCCTGAATTCGATTAAAAACATAAAAACCAAATTAGTTTAAACTGCTCCACAATCCGCAAAGTGTCGACCACAATCGAAAGGAACATAGTAAATAATTTTATATCTTAAAAATCACCCTAACCAAATTTACAGTGTGATCACCTTCGTTTTGGGAATTGAATCCGCAACTCTCTGTTTACTATCATACTGCACCATAATACTCTGCCAAATGTACCATCATCCTACGTACATACCACTTGACCGACAATATCCCCATCGTACACAAATGCTTCCTTTGACATCTTCTTTGAACTACATCAATATAACCTGCCTTCAGGCACGAAAAGAGCAGGGGCTCAATTCAAAATAAAAAAAAAAAAATAGGAAGAAAGAAAAAAAGATTGATCCACAGACAAAAATTTAATTATGTGTATACAGTCCTTAAAAGGGATTTCAGTAAATAAAAAAGCAACGAATTCCTAATTAAACTGAAGCGACGCTCTTTTGTAAGGATTCGTCGTTTTTTATTTTGTGCTTACACAGGATTCAATTTACATACATATAGCGCACCTTATACTTTATTTTTTTTTCGTTTTTGTTGTTTTTTGGTGACATTAAAAAATGATTTCCTTTTTTTTGTTGTATCTGTTTCACAGGTGTGCGCACTAACAAAGCGCGAGGTGATGCTGCAGCCGGAAATGTTGTCGTACAATGATCAGCTGCAATACCAATCAGCGAAGCTAGTGCAACAAAATGTTATCGCCAATGTTGGACTCAGCTACGAGGATGTCCTTAATGACGATTTTCAGTTCGACATGGACGGACACGATGTCATGGTTTTCTTGCATATACAAAAAACAGGCGGGACTTCCTTTGGCAGACATTTAGTACGTGACTTGGATCTGAAGGTGAGTCTCTGTGTGCATTGTTGTTAAAATCTCAGGTTTTCGGTGGCAAACAATTCCGAGTTAATGCAGCATTGTGCTGCTGTTGTTGGTATGGTGCCTCCTGGCCAACACGTTGTGGTTACATAATTAACCCCGTGCAGTCTATTGGCCATAAATCTCACTGTGTGAATGAATTAATTCTTTTTCTCTTCCTCTTGTTTGGATGGTTGTTGTTAATCGCATTACAATGTCTTTTGTAGAGGCCGTGTGAATGTCAACGAAAACGTAAACGATGCTACTGTTTCCGGCCTAATCGGAATGAGAATTGGCTGTTCTCAAGATACTCCACGGGATGGAAGTGTGGATTGCATGCTGATTGGACAGAGCTTACAAATTGTGTGGATCAAGAGTTGGATAAAAATGAGGGAGAAACTGCTAAACGGAGGTACTTCTATATAACCCTGCTACGTGAGCCATTGGCTAGATATATGTCGGAGTATAGACACGTAAAGAGAGGAGCCACATGGAAGGGCTCCAGGCATTGGTGCCTTGGGAGACAGGCGACACCTGCTGAACTACCACCCTGCTATACAGGTAATGGTCATAAATTTTACATTTTATGATTCTATATAGGCTTTTCCTCTTTCCTTGTTTTTTTAGGTAAAGACTGGTTACATGTAGATTTAGACGAATTCGCATCCTGTGAGAGCAACTTAGCAGCAAATCGCCAAACGCGTATGCTAGCCGATTTAGCATTAGTGGGCTGCTATAACAGAAGTGCAATGCCACAGCATGAACGTGACCGAGTAATGTTAGCTAGTGCAAAGCGCAACTTGGCCGCGATGGCCTATTTTGGCTTGACTGAACATCAAAAAGTACTTGAGCATACCAATACCGACTATCATCCATTGTACAAAATTAATTAATTCAACTTAATCCATTTCAGATTTCACAGTATATTTTTGAAGAGACTTTTAATCTTCGTTTCGCCATTCCATTTGAGCAGCACAACACCACCATTTCAGCGGCAGCTATAAACGCATTAAGGCCCGACCAAAGGAAACGTATTGAGGAGCTTAACGCGCTTGACATTGAATTGTATGCTTTTGCCAAAAATCAGCTATTCCAAAGGTTTAATCCCGTTGATAATTTATAAAAAAAAGATTTTGAATTTTTCTATTCGATTTATGTTATTTATTTATTTATTTTTTTTTTGCATTTCAATAGATTTGAAACATTAAAGGCAAAAGACGCTGGTTTTGAGCACCGTTTTGCTAATTTAGGAAATATTAATTATAGAACTGGAGTAACCGAATTTAACTGGGACAGTAACATTGACGAAGCGAGTACAGAACACTGAAATCCTGAATAACACAGGTCTTACTTTAAGAATTACCTGGTAATATTCCACAAGGACCCCATAATAATAGTTAACGAAAGGCTGATGTATGAGAATAATTAAAAAAAAAAAAATGAAAAATATCTGAATGTGTGAGTGCACCGTCCTTCAACGACTAAAATAACTAAAATGACAAGCGACAGAGAAGATTTTTTATAAGCCTATTGGTGGCTGTGCTGTTTTTTTTATGTTGTCCTTAGGTTTGTATCTTATGTTGTATGCCTTTTTGTTTCTGCAAGTGGTTTTTCTTCAAGTAGAAATATTCACAAAAGCAATATTAAAATTGAATGGTAAAGATTTTAATCAAATTGTTCAAAGAGCACAAAGATCATTTATTTTCTTTTGAAATTTTGCAAGTTTCAAATCAAATCAAAGTCAATAGTTACATTATTTTGCAAGGCTGGCTTATATCGTGTCATAATAAAAGTATAAAAGAAATTGAGCGAGAGAATCGTAAAAATGGACATCAAAGCAAGAGGGATGCAGCTGCTATTTAATACTTGAAATTTGCACTCTTGTACTACTAATCAGGAAGTACAAAACTCAAGCAAGTGTTCTACATTTGTATTGTATTCAATTTAAATAGAGAATTCCTTGCCACTTACGCCTGTGTGTACAACTAATTTTAAATTATAAGATGGACGAAGGCTTAATTGGAAGTGATTGGCTTGTGAGGGACTTCCGCGAACTTGAATTACGTAAAATTGTGCCTGTGCAGTCAATTTATTGATATTTGATGTAGAATTTATTAATAGTCTTCCCAGGACCGAAGGCTAGTACTTGAGCAAGCATAAGAAGTCTATAGAATACTTAGATTAAAATTTGTTTTATATTTTCAGCTTGCAAACACGATAAGAAAAACTCAATCTATTCAACATCTCAACATCTTGGGTTTCGGGTACTTAAATTACAATTGATGTTTCTATGTGACTGTTTTCGGCTGTTGAACTGCTGTTATTGATGAAAGCGCGCAGTAGCAAGACAATCTTTGCTTTGATGAACAGAACAAAAAGTTTTATTTATTATAATAAAAAATACCAGAATTTGAATGACATATATCTAATATGTTACCCTACAAGCATGAGATAAGAGCGATTTTTTCCTACCAAACATCAGCATGCGATCTAACATTTTGAGCCTGTCCGTGTAGGGTTGTAGGCTTTGATAATTGCGCGGGTCATAGAGATGTCTTAATTCAACCCGAAGATTTTTTATTGAATTGGTTCAATCCTGTTACTACTTAGTTGAAATATAGGATTTCAAATCCTGCGAGCGTATTTCAGGATTCGACGGACTAGGGAACAGAATAGGGTTTTTGTAGCCCATACTTTGCTAAATTCTTTACCCTTTTAACACGCCGAACTTGTAGTGGAATATATAGCAATGTTTACATCATATTTCTTAGCAACAGAATTATTCTTTGAAACCTTCAACAGCATAGTGGAAAATTAGTATCTTCATTTTTGACAATGATTTCAAAGTGGTTTATCCAAGAAAATGACCGTCTGCTGTGAACTATTTGGGTGTTTGCATCATTTATTCGATATTGTCATCATACCCAACGTACCCTTTTTATTCCAGCTTCAGTTGACTTTTGGGGTATGTAATATGGTATACAGATATACACTTATATAACATAAATTTGGCTTTCATAATCAAAGTGATGAACCGGCGCTACAGCCCTCTGTGAGCCTTGTCCTTCTCAAGAATCTTCTTCTATCGTTCTCTGTTTTGCGTTTTACTTAGTTCCAGTTTGCCAATCGCAATTGTGCGTAACATCATTTCTATGCCATCTTTATATCTTTTCATAGGTCTTCCTTCTGCGTATTTGAAGTAGTAAAATCATTTACCTGCGTTTGGTCAATTAGTAGCAGTCGCCAATAAGATGGAAGCAGAAATACGAGCAAAAACCATTCTGTCAAGGCTCTTCAAATCCAAGTTTCTAACTGGTACATCCAAACCTTATAACTGGTACTCACATATGCAACCTCTTAGCCGTGTTCGAGAGGAAAGTCCTTCGGAGTATTGTTGACCCATTATGAGGACGATTCCGGTGACTCTACAACGACGAGAGATTTTCGAGCGCTATCGCGACATAGATGTTGTAAATGCCGTGTTTTTTTAATCTGTTCTATTCTGTTCTGTCCTGGAACATTAAAAAAACGGCAAGGGAAATTTTCATTTTTATTTACATAAATTACGGCTTTGGGCATTTTAATTTCTTCTAATATTGCATAAAGATCGATCTTATTTATCTTTCCATTAATTTTTCTCTTTTTTCATTCAGTAAACAAAACATTTTACTTTATTTGTCAACTGTCAAGTTAAAAAACGTATGTGAGAAAAGGGAAATTTAAAATTTCCCTTTGTGCTGGATAGTGTTCTTGATAATTATCGGGGAAAAGACTTTTGTATGGAAGCTGTTCTGTTCTGTGCTGGAACAGATTAAAAAACACCCCTAAAGAAAATAAAGATCGGTAGGCTCTGGTGGGCAAGGCATCTACCTCGTATGAGCGAAGGGTAATCTGCGCGGAAAGTCTGCTGCTTTAAGCTGTGTGGAATGTGACAGTGAGGAAAATCCGGTCTCCTCTGGAAGAATGGCGTTCAAAACATTCCTTATTAATTTTTCTCGTAAACAGAAGTTGCCCTAAGACCCAACTCATTGAAGTTCCTCGCTACGCTCTGGGATTCTCTGAAGCTGGTTTGAATCAGGACCGTAGCGTTAACCGACTCAAATAACGCTCGTCCCAGGGTTTTGAGGATTTCTTCATTGCACTTTCGCGCGCAAAAATCCCACTTTCTTTATAATTCGGTAAAAATCGCCACCCTGTTGATTCGTTACAACCTGTGACTCACTTAATTTCGCTATTTGACACTTTCATTTATTTCACTTCATCAGCAACTCTACAGCATATTGTTGGCCTTGGCTTCCTGCAGCGTTTGCATCCATGATTGTTGACTTCTGGCCCGGATTTTCCAGATTTTATTTCTAATTGTCTTGTCATCCTCGACATGATCTATGTATCTTTTCTTAGAGCGTCCTACACTCCGTTTTCCTGCCGGTACTTTCCCAGCACTATTTTTGCCGGGTTCCGTTCTGCGCTTCTTTCGGCATGATCAATCCATCGAAGTCTGTTTATTTTAATGACTTTGACAATGTTTGGTATTTTAATGCTTTTATACAACTCTGAGTTTTCGTCAAAATGCCATTCCCCCCATTCCCTTGTAAATTGAACCCAGTATTTTCCTTTCGAATCTTCCTACCAGTGCTTCGTCTACGTTCTTCAATTTCCGAACCATATAGTAAGACCGACCTGATTAGTGTTGTGTACAGTTTGAATTATATATTGATATATTTCGCGATCTCAGGTGTTTGCGTAGACCAAAGTAGCATTTATTAGCCACTGCTATACGTCTTCTGATTTCGTCCGATATATCATTGTCTTTTGTTATAGTCGTCCCTAGGTAAAAGGTCTACTGCTTCTTGATTGTAGGTGTCTATCGTTATGTTTTGTCTGCTACTTTTGGCTTTTTTTGTGCACATAAAAGTTATATTAAAAAGCTTTGGAACACTTCATTTTATTTAGGCGCACCAAAAATGCTTTAAGTACACCTTTATAATTTTGCTTTTACGTTTCCGTAAGTTAAAGTTTTTCATTATACGGACTTTGAAAGAAAGAGTTCTCGCCCGGATTTTCAATGGTTAACCTACAGTTTAGAAGCTTAGGGCGACCAAGAAATAGGTGGATGGATGACTTGCTAACAGGTACACGGAAACTATATAACAAACTGAAGTGAACTAACAAGACGTGGAGGCGAGAGTACAAGAGGCCCGACTATATCACCATTTAAGGAGTCTGCCCACTACAACGTATCATACCATGACCGTGACCATGTCGTCACATGCAGAAAAATATTCTTTCTATGAATTAATATGAAACGATACCTACTCGAGAGAGGACTCGTGGACAGAGTGGTTTGCATTCAGAAAACAAACTAGAATTTATTTTCGCGTTATGGGTTCATAATGAAACACTTCTTTTTCAATTAACCTGTCTTTAATGAATTAGTAACACAGCTGATGGTAATTTTATCCTATTAATTCTTTGTCCAATTTACGATTTCCGGCAGATTAGGTTTGACAATGTTGCCACGTTGGTTCGTCTCCATTCTATATTAAATATTTTCGTTCACTTTCATGCGTAAATAATCCTTAAATGCCTTGTTTATGGCCCAATTTTCGAGATAGGAAGTCGTTCTGTCGAACGCATTATTTGGCCAATTCTAAAGTCCAACTAAAAAGGTTTTCATAGCTTTGGCGCAATCGGTGCTGTACGAACTTCAAATCAAAAAACTACAAATTTTAACTTATCCATTTTCTTATAACAGTTTGTGTGATCTCTATTATCTCCTTTTTGCCTTTTGTGATGGTAACTAATGGGACCTTCTTCGATCAAGAGAGATCGCTAAAATTCAAGTAATTCTTGCACTTGCGTAAAGCTGGCTCTACACCATGCTATGAACAGAACACCCTCCAACGTTGGACGCTTGATGGTAGGACACATCGTGTGGCAAATGCTTGAATTAAGAGTGTTTAATGTCAAGCGTCCAACTTTCGTGTTTGGACACGTTCCAGCTGTGATGGGTATCACTCCAACGTTTGAAGCCAACATTCGAATCCAACGTTCACAGCATTGTGTAGAGTCGGCTTAACTCTTTGAGGAAATTTAGATTGACGAGTCATCCTTCTGTCCAACTGTTGTTTTAGATTCTTGGTCCATAAATACTGCAGTCTCATGGCAAACATATTGGAGAGATGGTATTTAGAAAATTCCATGCCCCAAGAAACGCCTTGAATGCAAGTTTGATTCTGTTAAAAACTTGGTTTTTGTACCATTCGGCAATAGAACCTGTTAAGTTCATGTGAACAGTACCTGTTAAGTGACCATATTATACAATTCCTCAGCTAAGACAGGGCCTGTATAATATCGTAAAGCTGTGATGTTCTTGGAACTAAAGAAAGAGCTCATTCGATGTATAGCAGCGCTGGGCAATAGCAGCACGTGGGAGCCACACCAGCTCCCGCTAGTTCAAGAGCCCTAAATCTAGTTTGTGAGTTCGAATGAGAAAAGTATTGGCAAAAGAGTTTTAGTGAGAGAGGTATAAATAAATGCTTTGCTGGTACTGTATAGTGTTCTTAAGTCGCCTTCTTTATGTTTAAACTGTCTTTAATAGAATTCAAAAACAATTGGGTGAACCTATCTCTCGAGAATACATCTGAATAAAAAGGAATCGACCTGATAGCGTCCATTGTCCAAAATTCTTGAATACTCGACTTACATCAGTGCATTGAGTGGCGACTGAGAGTGGCTTGTGGAGTGCAAATGGAAAGCTTCCACATATGACTAATTATGTTGAATTGGTCATAGTTAATGACTTCTAACTATGTACCATTATTGAACATAAACTTGCGAACTCCTTTTTTGCCCAAGGACCAACGCACTGCATTCTTCGAATGATCCTAAAAAGCCTTACTAATAACTAAGAAATTTTCATTTAACGCATTTCTTTTATATATTTTTTTTTGACTATTTAAGCTCTTTGGACAATTTCATTGAAATTTTAGAGGGACAGAAACTTAAAAATAACATTTTCATTTAAAAAAAATATTAAAATTCATATTATTATACGAGTATATCATCAATTTTAGTTTCTATATAACTATTCACAGAACTGACAATCACTGAATAAATCGTAGAAATAGCACAAAAGAATTAAGCTGCAATATAGAGAGTGATTAGAGCTATTTATTTCAATAAGCATTCATATTAGTTATTAAAAGTATGTTTTTTTTAAATAGAAAGACAAGAAAAGTGAGTAATAGTTTGTATTTGAATAGCATCTGTTTACTGTACATTACTTAGAAACGAGATTTATTTTTGTTTTTTTAATAAACTTAAGATCACTTTCATTTACTTAAGCACAAGCCATACTAAAACTAAATACTAATTATTGTAAAAACAAAAATCGTAGCTTTAAAATGAAAAAAAAATAACTCTTTAATTTAAAATAAACAAAAAAAAAACAAAAGGTTAAAAAATAATATATGTTTAATAGGATATCCCTTATTTCTGAGTGAAAAAAAGTAAAAAGTAAAGAACAAAGTAGCAACGAAAACCCTTAACAGAAGGCCTCAGACAATTTTGAGCAAAGCGCATTTCTGTTTCTAACATTTAAACAAAAAAAAACAAAAAAAAAACTAAAATAAATTTAATAGACAATAAAAAAAATTTAAACAAAAAAAAAATTAAACTTGCAAATTAAATATAAATTATTTGGAATATGTTTTGAAGACGTTGTGTATATCTAGAAACGTGGTGGTAAAGTCGGGTTTTGTCATTTTATTTATTGTATATTTTTTTCACAAACGACTCCAATGAAAGACGTTTAAAATTAGTGCCATTTTGTGAATCTCAAATTAATTAAATTATTATCTTAGTTTCTTTCTGTAAAATAATTTATATAATTAATTTTAAGACATTTATGTGACAATTTTGTATCAATAATTATATTGGCTCACTAGTTTTAGGATTTAGATATTAAGAATTTTTAATTTATGTTTTAAGATTTTTTTTTGGCTATTCTTGTTATAAATTTTAAGTGATTCAATATTTTTTTTTAATATGTGGCAGCATGCTTAAGAAGTTAGTAATTTGGGATTATAGAATAATTTCGTGCGGTTTTTTTTACATGTTTTTAATTTGGATCAGTTACATATTTGCAAACTAATCCAAAACTTAATTGTTAATTTAATTATAAAAGAGTGTTCTGCTCCATACAATCTTATTTATAAAAGTTTTTATGAGTTTCTTATTTTAGTTGTTGTTGTTATTGTTTTTGATGTTGACTAACTCAGTGAGTTAGCGTTCCGATTGGGTCACTTAAATGGTTTCGGGGCTTGCAGCCATATAAACCAAGAATCCTTGGTTTTTACAACATGAAACTATGAAGAAACAACTATATTTGGCCTTAAAATCACTCGCTCTCAGTATTTATTTATCCCATGCATAAGGCCAGAGCAGAGGAGACTTCGTCAAAACTTAGTTAAATTAAGAAGCAGTCTTTCGTTCTTTTATCTTAGATCACAAAATTAAGAAATTTTTAACAAAGATAGTTTAATAAATAATCACGCATTTTAATTGACAGATTATCACCAGTTTTCATTATGACATTTTCCACTTTGTTATATTATTTCTGTTTTTCACAATTTAGTTTACATCGAGATTCACTTTTGATATTAGATAAAATGGCCGCATAAGTCTTATTTATATATTCATCCCGTAATTGGCCCATGGGGACGGATTTCATCTTAAAATTACTTGTGTGTGGACTTGATTTTCCTGTGAATGAAGCACAGTCTAGATCTATTTTGCAGATGATGCTCAATTTTGATTGTAATTTTCATATGAAGGTTAATATTGATTATTTTGGTAGATTGTGAAGACTTATTCCTGATTTTGCACAGATACGTCCGATGTCTTTTGATGGTCCCAGTATTTCAAAGTGACCTGACAAATCATCTCTGTCAGGGACCATTCCAGTGATTGTCAATGTGTGTTGTATTGCATTGCAAACCTCTGATAACAAAAGCAAAGAGTCATGTTGCCAAACCTTCAAAAAACAACAATGAGACGACTATGTACCTCAGAAGAATAGAAACAAAAATTATAGTACGTCAGATATCCTTTAGGACAGACATGAGATAGGCGACTCTATTTATTTGCTATACCAGGCGTTGTAGCTTGATTGCCCCTATCAACTAGCCACAGATCAAGTATGTCAGCTGAAACCCATAAATTTTAAACCAATTCCACTTTCCTAGATTCCTATGATGCTTGCAGTTGTCAGCTGAGACAATTTCAGTGCGATGTTAATCTGAATAAGACCTGGTAAAGCTTTTAGCAATTAGCAATTAAGAAGGCTTAACACGAACAAAATGTGCTTCTAACGGGCCATGCAAGATGAAAATTGAACACGAGGATGACCTTTAAGATAGGTCCATATAATTCCGTTAATGTATTTTCTTAGGCGGCACTACAGATATAAGAAAATATGTGACCACCAGGAGATCGTTATGAGATGACCAAAAGAATTTCATTGGTCTAACTGGAAAAGCATGAAAGCGGCTAGGGGTGAGCGGTAGAGCGGCGATTCTGAGTTTTATTTTGTATTGTTTTATATGGAAAACGCTCGAATCCGGCCACGATACGAGCGGGGAGCGTTGAGCACTTTAGTATTGCCGCTAATCCGAGACATTAAATTTTTCTGGTGCCGCTCGCCGCTTGCCGCTCGTATCGTGGCCGAGGCCGAGGCTTTAGAATATCGCAAATTTCATTCAAACTATTTTCTTAGTGACACTAAAGATCTAAAAAAACTATATACAAAATTTAAAAAACTAAAAACTTTGATTAATGCTATTATTAGCCATTTAGTTCGAGTTCAAGATTCACACGATGTAAAATAATCTGTTTGACAATGCTCTTAGATAAATACTGAAATCACTTGATTTGATCACGCGGTATAATTCCTCAAGGGGGCCCGCACAGATTGAAATAAAAAAACTGAAAAGCCGATCTAGGGGTCGGCCGCCACGGGACACGACCGACCCAGTCGACTCCTAGATCCGAACTGCGAAGCGAGACAACATTTTATATAACCCGATAATATTTTCTGCTGACATTTCAAATAACACTTCTTTGTAAACATTGTATCCTTTGATTAAAGATTTTAAAGCCTCAGCTCTGGATGGCCATCTCGTTTTACCAATTGCTTTCGGACAGATTACACGATCATTCTGGCTTTCCAGATCTCGTTCCAATCTTTTCATTAAATTATTATACCTAACCGATGGTAAGGAGAAAAAGGTGTATCGATTTTGTACGGTATTGAAGAACTGGTGGATTCTGAACAAGCATCCATTGCGTTGACGTCCACCAAGTTCAGAGAGTTTGCGAAACATGGAATCCACAAAACTAAATGATTCGCTTGTTTTACCAGGGCTTGCAAGTCTTTGAACTGTCCGCTCATGACCGATGCATTGTCGTACGATTTTCCACGGCAGTCAGCGATTTGTATATTTTTATCCGCCAAAGAATTGGAAATTGTTCAGTTAGTCCAAGAGCTAGTGACAGAATTGCAAAGTGATTTTGTAGAGGATGGGCCTTTGATATAAGGTAGATTAGGTAAAGCACAACCGATTAAAAATATTCGCCAGTTCGAGTTTACTTAAGTTTTAATTTTATGAATTTTTGAACTTGTCGATTTTTTGACCATGAAAAAAGTGATATTGCAGAGGATGGGACTTGGTATATAGGTTAATTGGGTTGCCCCCAACACATATTCCGATTCCCATCTCGTTTGGAGGTTAGGTTTGACTTTTGGGAATTTTTGAACATGTCGGTCTGATCAAGATGGACAAAGTGATATTGGAGAGGATGGGGTTTGGTATAATGGTGAGATAGGCCACCAAGAACCCTAATTCAGCTGCCCATCTCATATGCAATCACGGTTGCGATTTTGGCGGCTTTTAATTTTGTGGCCATTTTCGGTATGACCCAAGTGATTTTGTAGGAGATGGGATTTGAATATTAGGGTTCGTTACAACATATACAATACATATCCACTTGCCCATCTCTTTCCCAGTTGTAGAAACCCTTGCCATCTCCAGTTGAAGTTGAAAAATCGTAAAATCTAGTTTTATACAGCAAATTGAGTTAAAATGGATGTATATACCCCTCTAGTGGCATATTTATGTTATATATTTCAGATATTATGAGTAGTTGTGTATTGTATATACAAACATACATTATAACCCGGCCCGCTGGGTGCGGGCGTGCAGAGTGTGCACCGCACGCGGGCGGCACTTTCAGGGGGCGGCAAACACAACAATCTCGTGATCGAACTCATTTTCATCATTTGCACCTAGGTTCTTTTTAGAATGCCATAACAATTACATGTATTGATCTCCTTTAAAAATAAACCGATAAACCGAAAACGTTCAAACCACTTAAGAAGGATCGGTCTGTGAAAATAGTATAATATAAGGACAGAGAATGTAAAATTAAATTCCCATGATAGAAGTCAAATTTATTCTGTAAATAAAAGTTGACATTCTAATCTGATTATAATTACTGACAAAATTTTAAAGCAGTTTGACGTCTAGTTATGGACAATGTTCCCTCTAAGCTGCGCAGGTGCGCGGCCGCGCACTAATTTTTCGAGAGTTGCGCAGCTGTTTTTGAATTCTGCGCACAATGGGCTTGTTCACCATTTTTTTTATTTCCTTATAAAATATTTGCATCTAAAAATGCAAAAATCCAATTCTCACAAAAGAGGGTAGTTTGTTGCTGTGTAAGTTTTGTATACAGCATAGCGTGCGTGCCTGCAGTCCAGCAATGGTAATCTTAGTGGTTTTTTCACTGGAAAGAGCTTATTGCCAAAGTTGATGAACAGTGGTGTCAAATCCATCTTCTGAAGTTGAATGAAACCAAAAATACCAACAAATTTTCTTTTGAAGTTCTGCAGTTTAAAGACGCATAAGGAGTACCTCGATTTGAATAATTGGCAATTAAAAGACCTGAGCAGCATGAACATTGTCAAGAATAAGTAAAAATCTAAGGTCATGTGCCACAATTTATATTAACGACGTTCACGTTATGGTGCAATGCCTCGTAGGAAGCGTAGTTCAAGGAATAATATAAAGACAGGATAGGTTAAAGGAAGTCTAGCGATGCTTGAGGAGGTGGCGGTAAACCTGGCGTTTGAACTCTTGGATGTTGTATGAGTGCAAAGGCAACCGTGTCGCGGTTAGCGGGAGATAGCTTCGTTGGAATCTTACACCTCCTGAAAATGATGAATCCCGCTAACCAGGCTACAAGGAGGTGTGCCGTCCGCTAGGTAAAGATATTAGGAGAACTTTGCTACACCAGTTAATCAGTTAACATGCCTTATTAGAGCCGTGTATACCCTTAGAGTGCCGGCTAATTGGTCAAAACAATAATGCTGATTCTACTATTAAAATATTTAATAGCATTTAGTGGAGTCATTTTTTTTTTATTTGAATTAGTTTGCTTATTTCCGCTTAAACAGCGCCCTGCAAATATGCAAATATGAAGAACTTTACATTTAGTGGAATATCTAGTTATTTTGGTGAAGAGGAAAATATATTAGTGGTTTTCTGGTGGTTTTAAAAGTCGAATCTAGTGAGAGGCCGAAAGAGAGAGGAGAGCTGTTGTAGTCACGTAGCAGGTAAAGACAGAGCGTAATATTTGACTAGCCCCTGTTTTTATACTTCTTTTGTTTTATAGTTCGTCGTTCAAACATAGTAGATCTTGCCCTAATAAAGAAAGAATATAAACAGAGATATGAACAGTAATGTAACAAACCTTTTTTGATTGTGTGTTATTAAAATTCTTTAAAATGTAATTTTCAAGAGTATTATTAAAAAAAAATTCACTTCAAACACAGGCACAGGACCTTCCCCCACTTTCATTCTTTTACATACGTTTTGAATATTTTCGCTCGCATAAATTTTGCACCGCGCAGTAAGCGAAAAAATTAGAGGGAACATTGGTTATGGAGAATTATCCATTTTTATGTGCAATAAATTCCCACGTTTAATATCATTTTTACTCGACCTTTACTTGAATATTGAATACTAATTACTCGAATGCAAGACGTCCAATGTTTTTTAAAAAATTTTATTGAATGTATGAGATATCAATAAATAACGTATTCAAATTTCAGATTTTTAATTTGGAATATGCTCCTTCAATCGATCTTCCTTAAGATAATTTTAAAGAGAATTCCCCGTTGTTCCATGTAGAGGAAAAACCAAATAAAAAGAAAACGAGTTTCCCATTCGCTCTGGTTGTTTAAAAGCGCAGCTTTTTCACTCATGCTGCGGGCTCCGTTTGCTTCTTAAAGCCCGGGACACACATATCCGAACCGTGTCGGCACCGCATGACAGCCGTGTGTTGGACAACACACGGAGAGAAAATAAACAAGTAAAATTTGATGCGGTGCGGACATGGAGACGCGGAAATGTGGGGACTGACTGGTAAGATTTTACTTGTTTACTTTTTCTCCGTGTGTTTTCCAACACACGGCCGTCACGCTGTGCGCAAATGTGTGTCCCGGGCTTAAGCCGGCTCTTCACGATGCGGTGAACGTTTCATTCGAATATTGGCTTCCAACGTTGGACGATTTTCGGCGAAAGTAGACCTCCTATCGAAAAAAGTTAAATATAAAAGTTGTAGGTAATAAAAAGATCTACAACTTTTGTACAAACCATTTTTTCCACCTTACCAACTTCCAGAGCAATGAGTCATCAAAGTCAAATTTTGGGTTTTTTTTAACTAAAATTTCAACTAAAACCACCTTTTTCTCCAAAAAATACCTAGTTAACTAATATTTTTTTTACAAAATTGGAAAGCTTGGACAATTTCTTATCAATAATGTCCGGGCAATTTGTATCCTACGGCTTTTATTTTTGGAGTTATAAGCAATTTTAACGCTAAAATTGGCTCTTTTTTGTGCCTTTTCACCTAAGCTTTGCCAAAAAGTACCAAATAAGCACCAAATAAGGCAAATTTTAACATCAAACTTGCTAATAACTTCAAAAGTAAAGGCCGTAGCGTAAAAATTGTCCAGACAATATTGATAGGAATTGTCCAAGCTTTCCAATTTTGCAAAAAAAATATCAGTTAACTAGGTATTTTTTGGAGAAAAAGTTGTTTTTAGTTGAAATTTTAGTTAAAAAAACGAAATTTTGAGAGTATTCTACGTACATTGGTATCCTATTCATGAAAAAAGCTCAAAGGGTTACATAAATACAGGGTGATATGTAAACCTCTACAAAAAAAATTCAAAAAACCCTAGCTGCTAAACCGTTAAGATTTACCCCCCCCCCCACCCATACGATTTTTTCTTCGTCTATCCAAAACCTATCTACAGCCGGCCGCTTTGTAAGCTTAAAGGTATACACCCTGTATAATCATCAAAATGTTTTTTTTTCCATCAACCAATTTTTCTCAATTAAACGGAAAATATTGATGGAACGGAGATGGGATTGAAAATGTAACATTTGGCAGATGCCACGAGCCTATGGTCCAAATCTTGGGTTCTACAAAATCACTTGGGTCATACCGAAAATGGCCACAAAATTAAAAGCCGCCAAAATCGCAACCGTGATTGCATATGAGATGGGCAGCTGAATTAGGGTTCTTGGTGGCCTATCTCACCATTATACCAAACCCCATCCTCTCCAATATCACTTTGTCCATCTTGATCAGACCGACATGTTCAAAAATTCCCAAAAGTCAAACCTAACCTCCAAACGAGATGGGAATCGGAATATGTGTTGGGGGCAACCCAATTAACCTATATACCAAGTCCCATCCTCTGCAATATCACTTTTTTCATGGTCAAAAAATCGACAAGTTCAAAAATTCATAAAATTAAAACTTAAGTAGACTCGAACTGGCGAATATTTTTAATCGGTTGTGCTTTACCTAATCTACCTTATATCAAAGGCCCATCCTCTACAAAATCACTTTGCAATTCTGTCACTAGCTCTTGGACTAAGTATAAATCTTCATCTTTGTGACCTTGATTATCCATGAAAATAATGAACCGCTCAACCGGGTGATAATTTTCAATATAACGGATGCACAAGCTCAGTTGATCGTCATGAGTAATGTCTGTTGTCGAGTTCACCGAAATTGCATAATATTTAGATAATTTTATGTTATTTAAAATTTTCTCTGATAACTTCCTACCAAGTATTTCCACGATCTGTTCACATATGATTACACGCATACTTGAAGTCGATTTCAAGTAGACCTGCTGAAAGTCATGCAATCTCAGATCGACTTCAAGTCTACTTCATTCAAGTCGGTCCACAAAATTTGTCGGATGGACTTGAACTAAAGCCATGTAACCCCTGCTTCAGCGCTTGAGGTTTGAAATTAGTTCTCCGTTGGTTGTGCAATCCACTTCCTATGCAATTCACTTAATAAATTTATTTTATTTATATAAGCTGCACATAAATGAGAAAAATTGTTTCTTCCATCACGTATCAAGCCAGATTGAAGTCAAGCTCTCAATTAGGTAAGCTGTCGCCGCGGATTAAACTGTCAGTTCAAGTCAAGTCCTCAGTCCGACATGTAAACTTAGTTATAGTCGTTGAGAGATAAGAAACAATTCCTTTCCCCTGATTTGCATATTTTTCAATATGATTTTTCAAAAATTCATCATATTGAGCGAGCAGTTCCAATATACGCCATTATGAGGGGATCCTATTGTTTCATTATCTCCTCTGAACGGTAAATTACTTTCTCCAAAAATAATCACACTTATTATTCGCTTGAACAATTCACACCAGCGGCCGTATTTGGTTTCACGAGTCGATATCGACTTCTGCCGATAAATAAAAATTGGCATTTAGCAACACGATATCGACAACGTTATCGTCTCTTTACGTGTCGATAATGACGTTTGACGTTTATAAAAAAGCTAAATTTATGCATACAATAAACTTTTTAACAATTTCTATCTTAATTCAATATACGTGGTTTGCTGCACTTGGAGGAATATCACACAATTTGATGGTTTTGTATGGCAGCGCTTATCTGTCGATTTGCTCGTAATGCCAAATATGAAACTTTTAGCTTTTTTTGTCGAGTCGATTCAACGACTCGAGAAACCAAATACGGCCCCAGTACATTTTTTCCCTCTCCATCTGCTGTCTTAAATGATCATCAATAGCATCTATTTTGTCGAGCGCACTGTATAATTATGGACGGCTGCTAGATGTTCCCATGACCTTTCATGTGAGGCAAAACGAGCACAAGAGTTTTTCCAAACACAGAATCCATCTTTTGTAAAATGAGAAACACCCCTGTCGAAAAGCATGCTATAAAAGCAGAACACTTTTCT
The DNA here is from genome assembly GCA_963855945.1 of Thereva nobilitata. Taxonomy (NCBI): domain Eukaryota; kingdom Metazoa; phylum Arthropoda; class Insecta; order Diptera; family Therevidae; genus Thereva; species Thereva nobilitata. The sequence continues at coordinate 191,077,713 of OY979695.1, read as the reverse complement.
TACAGAGGGGAAAAAATATAGTCATGGACGATCGATACTATCTCCGTTAGTCAACTTACGACAGAACACATCTATTTTACATCTGCGAGTGATATTGCCACCATTTCGGACGACGGACTGTGTTTTTAATGTGGGGATGGGCAGATTTTTCATCGTCCTCTCTCACCCTCTTCTCCACAAACGACGTTTTCCGCAGATTATTGTTTGTTGGTCGTCGGCCCGTGTGAAACTAGCCATGGTCGATATAGTAGGGATCGGGCGTTTGGCTGAGGCCTGAATTTGATTTGCAATTAGAAATTTCGAAAGATAATTTTTTTCGGAATTTGGTCTCTGACTTGAGTCGCAAATATGATTTTTTATTTCAGTTCAAAAAAATTTTCAAGACGATGTTGTGGGGGCCTCCATTTGGTGGGGGCCCCGAGGCAATGCCTCATTGCCTTGGGGTTAATCCGATTCTGTCTGGAATATGTTTACGTTCTTCTCTCAGCTTTTTCCGAGGATTGGTCTTAGAGTAAGCAGCTGGAGCGCGTTCAAAAACCTTACTATGGTAAACCACGAGGTAAGCTGTGGTTATGCTGCATCACTTCACTTAACCACGAAAGTTTATGTTTAACCATGGAGGTTTTTGAACGCACCGTGGTTAACTACAGGTTAAAGAAGAAGAAAAAAAATAAAAACAAAATTTTCCATAAAAGGTCCCCGCTAATTGCTTCAATTATTTCATTAATTATTTATTTGCAATAATCCCACAAATCCCACTTTAATTTGTTCATAAAACAACTGTCAGAGAGTTGTTTTTATTCTTCTTCTTCTTAACATTCGCTAACCATGCTTCCGAGCAGGGTTAAAATTTAACTACACCATGGTTAACCACGAGAGTTTTTGAACGCCAAAAAGTTATGCTCGTGGTTATGTTGTAGTTAACCACGGAGTTTTTGAACGACAAAAGTTTACCATAGTTAACCATGGTTAACCATAGTAAGGTTTTTGAACGCGCTCCTGGTCGGTTGATGAGCGATCCTTCCGGAAGCCTGCTTGTTATTCGCATATGATCATTTCTACGAATAGTTCTAATCTATTCTTTAGAATAGATAAAAAAATCTTGTAGCCAACAGGGAGTAGCGACATTCCTCGTGCGGTTGTTCTAAAAATTCTTGCCTTGTTCTAAAAGTTCTTGCATAGCTCCGCCTTGTGTTGATCTTACTATGATAAAACTTTGTATTAATTTCACTTTAAATAAACACAAATTAATTATTAAAGTATTTTTAATATTTATAAAGAACATTTTATCGCTAAAAACACACAGTTTTTCTATCATCCCATATCACTAATTATAAGATTAAACACTAAACTAAGTTATCGTCATATAATTAACCAAAGATTTTCTATTTTCCCTTTTAAAAAAACAAATAATTAATAAATGACAAAACGAGAAGTTCTTTGTGATCAAAAGAAAAAAGAAAGTTGGTTCTTGTTCGCGCATGAACTTTTTACATTGTATAAAATTAATATTAAAAAAAAATTGATAAAGAATAAATCTGACCTTTAACTAGGTGATTTCTAGCATGTAAAATATTTTTGAATACTTACGAAACTGATTAGAAAAACTTCAACTGATATTGTAAAAAAGAAATATTTAGATAATAGTTATTAAAGAAATTAACGAAAACAAAAAAAAAATAATATAATCACTCCCAGATTGGAAATGGGGATGTTATAAATAAAACACTTCGAAGGTAGTTTGTAAGACGTTTACTTCTTCTTATCATTTCATCTGTCTACTAAAAAAAGAGAAACCAGAATATCCATAAAAATAGTTTTATATCCCGAAATGAGAAGTTTTAAAAATTGCATATCGAAATACCGATCTTGTTGCTATTACATAAGTACACCAACAAATTATTTACAAAACAAAAAACAGAAAAGCTCTTCAATGTATAGAAAAGGGCCATTATATCCGCATCATATAGGAAACACATAAAAAAAATGGAAATGTTTAGTGCGTTACGATATATTACACAAAATGAAAAAAGAAGAAAAAAAATTTATAGTACCTTCAGAGAAATGAGAGAAAAGTTTTTGTATGCGAAAAATATTAACAAAAAAAAAAAGAAAAGAAAAATATAAAAATAATTATAAAAAAAATTGAATTTGAATGATTTTTTGTATAATTGCCAAAAATTAATTTTTATGTTCGGTTAAATTATATTTAATGGAGATATTTTTACTTTTAAATGAGTCTTTTTTAAGTAGTTGTATTCTTTAAATTTGTAGTCATCGTTATAAGAATTGTTTTGATTTTTGTATGTTTTTCTATGATTAAAATAAGAGTAATTTTATGTGAACACAAAAGGGTTTTTATTGAAGTCCATGAATCTGAGAAGGAATGACCAGCAGGGCGGCGATGATCTTCAGTGCGCACATTGTACAATCGTCAATGTTATAAAACAGATTCCAACAGTACTATTGGATTACATGCACGCGAAGATACAAAGTTCAAGTTGGCAATGAACATACAAGACAGGGTAGAGGTAAAACCAGAGCGAATGGACACTCGGGTGTCTTCTTTTATGGTTTTTACTCTCTTCTAGGTTCTTTCTAAATTTGTGGTCGACTCGTATGGTAGACGGACAGCTCCCAAGGAGAGGCAGATGCAGGTGCTGGGAGCTTTGGCACTGCATTCATCAGTTCATAACCGGATATTTGGAGTGTATAAAATTTATTGAATACTGCAGGTCCACACCTGGTCTGATAAACTGCAAGATTTTTCGTCCTGTGCCGTAGGAAGGATGTCAGAATGCTGGTTGGCTTGATTAGCGGTCACTGAACCCTAAATAACAATTAATTCACAATGGAAAAGTCAGAGAACCTAACCTACAGGCTCTGCCACGTTGAGCTCGATGTCATTGTCCCGCGATAGTGCTAATCACTGCTCTTCGTATATCTCTAATAGATCTGTTGTGCATCCCCTAAAACAGGTGTTTGTTCAAGAGTATGACGTAGGCTACTAAGTTTGAGTAGTTTTTGTGTGCAAGAGTCCAGTAGTAATAGGAAAAGCGTTTTCTCCCCATATCGAAGAGTTTCCTTCGTTTTACTACTGGATACCGCTAAGCAACGCCCTGGACTGATAAACGAGATGGAAGCATGTTTTCTTGCTAAGCCATTGCCATTCCCAGCGCACTTTCATGGTGTCTACTTCAGGACAATTTTCTTAAAGGATGTGAGATATCACACTGTCAAACATTATTTACATAGCTTTGCCGTTTGCTTTTCGCTTTAGATGTTGCAATAAACATCCCTCAGAGTCAGCTGTGCGACAAGGATTTTCGATGTCACTTATAAAGTATTGGCGCTAATATTTCTTTGAAAGCAATAATGAGGAAAGCGGTACTAAGTTTAGCAAATACCATCTTCGCAAAAAACATTCAGATACTAGACTTCGCAGATAATATCAAAATAAATGGACGTAAAGCAGACATTTTCAATACCACCAGTCCCATTCTGCAGGTTTGAAGCTTGGACATTCACTAAACAAATAGAATATCAGCTCAAAACCTTCAAAATGAAAATCCTTAGAAGGGTATTTGGACTTGAAATGATTAATTACAACAGAGAACAGACGAAGGCCTTGAAGAATTGTATGACGAAATGAATATACATAGATACTGACATAAAACTGGGTAAACTACGTTGGCTCGGACTTGTTGTGTGAACCTCTGAAGAAAGAATGCTAGCGAAAATTTTGAATGGTAGACCAACAGGAAAAGGAAACATAGGACGACCAAGAATAATGTAGATTGGGCACGTGCCAGAAGATATTTGAAAACTATCGGTCCCGATTCTGAGCCGATGTAAGCCATTTTTGTATGCTGATACTTTGGACTATCCTTCAAGTGTAGATTTGTAGACAAGTCTGTCGCATCCAATAAATTTAATCGCAAAAGGCTTTCTGAGCAGGTCCCTTTTCATACATACGAGCTATATGTCCTCGTAAATATCGTCATTTCAGTCACCGGTATCTTCGTTCCAGTTAGAAGCTTATATTTGAGGAGCATTGACAGATTATAGAACGATTATTGGCCTTTTGTAGGCATATTTAGGGTTTCAGGCTGTTTTGACCATGCAATGCCTTGAAGTCATGAAAGAGGTGTTAGATTCGGTTTTAAAACTCTGATATTTTTCAGTAGTTTGCCTCAGAGTGGAAATCTGATCAATTGTTGATTTGCCTGAGATGCAGTCACACTGGTATTGATTGGTCTATGATGGTTCTAGCGTATGGAGTTAACATGTTTTGCAGGAAAGTGGAGTCTATATAATATGAAGTACTCGGATACTTTATACCACGACAATTGCTGCACGCTGTGATATCTCCTTTTTTATATACAGGATGCATCATGCCTCTTTCCACCAAATCTATCTTCCCATGTAGATGTACTATAGGCCCTCCATATTTAACCATTTCCATTTGTACCCGACGCCTCGTTATTTAAGCTAGTTTGATGGTGGTAGCGTAGAATCATCATCCATCAGATATTGGTGGGGTCTCCAGTTCCAAAGTTAGCTTGCCATTTAAGACATATGACACTCTTTTTCTTCTCTGCTGAGTTCTTTGAATTCTTCTTCGCATGCCCGTGTTCTGTGAGAATGATTCATTGATTGTGCGCAGCATTCTTACGTTCAGTCGCCCGCTTGCGATTATCATCAAACCAATCGTTCCGATCTTTATGGTTTCTATCAAAGATGAAGTCAGCAGTACTATAGTATAGTATTTTTAAGGAGAGCGTATATCTCGTCGACGCCCGGTTTCTCATCTCTAAAGACTTACTACTTCGCTCCGTGGGGTGTGAATTCTAACGTACAGGTGCTTCTGGCCGATTCCGGCCTGGATAACCATAACAAAAACATGGTGATTCGGGAGGAATTTGGCACCTCAGTGGGTTCAAGCTGTCATCACAGATGGTGAGAAGGTGAGAGTGGTCTATCAACACATGGCCTATTTGGTTGCGACGCAACGTGATACCAGGGTAGCTTTGTGGGAATCTTGACGCGCAAGGCTGCTTATCGCAACTACCAAGATCTTAGGCCGGCCGTATACCAAAGCTTCACATGCTTATTAGCGACATATTGCACTTTTTTTTTATATGGAACAAATCGTCACATGCCGCTTTGATACATTTATCTCCAAGTAAAAGTGACGAAAAGCTGCATATGAAGCTTTGGTATACGGCTGGCCTTATTTGCTGCCATCTCTATAACTCGCTGTTACATGAGAGAAATTTTGACTATGTTAAATTGTTTTTGTGGCTGTCATCAAGAGAGGCTATTAGCATTTCTTAGTTTTCAGAACATTAGTAGTTCGAGCTTTGACAAATGAAATATGAAATATTACAACGGTGTAATTTTTAACAGGAGAGCCGTGTGTATCTGTGATGGTGTTTTTTTATAAAGACCTGAGCCTAGAGTTGAGCTCCTTTGTACTTTTGTATGTGGTAGTTCCGAGCTCAGGAATCACCCTTTCTGTCTGTCTGTCATATCGTTGGTCACGTCATGGTGCAATATGTAGTACTAACCCTAGTTCGAAGGTTAGAAGATAATAGGATTGGTAAAGAGGATGGTCTGCGGGAGCTGAAACAGATAGCGATGAACATTACGTTCGAACTCTTGGATCGTGTAGCTGTTCGGAAATATAGACTGTGTCACTGGCGGCGCGGCGGTCCCAATCGAGAATGAGTTAAGACAGCATTTGGCACGTGCTTGTGGACCTTTTTGGTCTGAAGCAGTATTGGTTGTCGTCGTCTCTATGGTTTTGGAGAGAATAGAGGTAATTACTATTGGGCAGTACTTGGAGGGATTGCTTGAGTCGCCTTTTTTCGATAAAGGTTGAAGATGTGAAAATTTCCAAGAGTCTGAAAAAACTCTGGAAAGTAGAATAAGGCAAAGAGTGCAGAGGTTTAAACTAAAGGCATTTCAAAATTTTGTTAGCACGTCCATAAAAGCAGTTGCAGCAATAATACTTCTCCTTTGCCACAAGAACCTGAAAATAAAAGTTTTAGAACGTAAATGCTGCTTGCGTCTCCGCTTGCTTTCAAGTTTCAGTGACGCAGTACCAGATTACTATTTGCATGTCTGTGCATACTTTGCGTGCGGTCAAAAAGTCAGCTAAAGGCGCAGTCACTTGATGTTGAATGCCGAAAATGCACAGGTGATTTGCAGTCACTGTCAAATTAAACCAAACGCGTGTAATTTGTTAACAGTGGTTTTTGCTCTTTGAACGACTAAATGCACGGAATGCGCATTTAGCTGATTTTTTGAATGCGCCCTTTATACGCAGAGAAACCATTTGCTGCGTTTTAGAACTGATGATTTGCTTTGAGGGATTGCTTTTGAACAGCATGGATGAGTCATGCGTTTTTGACCAAGCCCTGGGACGATGGGGGGTACATTTTTAGGGCCAATGGATATCAAGGTCAATATCAAGGTCTTTGAAGCACAGTGAGTGAGAGAAACACTTAGGTGCAGGGAGGAAATGCGAAGCGAACGGAGATTCTAATAAGTCGGCCTTGGAGTTGCTATTTGCTAACACCTGCACCTTGTAGATAAAGGACGTAGTAAAATTGACTCGAGTAGAATGTCGAACAGTACGCTCTAGTCGGAAAGGATAGGTAGAAATCCCAGCCAACCCCAGCGAGTTTCACTTCATCTGCTATCATTCAATGCTACCACAACAGAACGCTGATTTCGGTGATCGAACAGGAAGTGGCTTCCTCGGTTATTGTGCTTATAAGCGGCTGAGTGAAAGAGTTCTAGGATTGCTGTAAAGAAGGATTTTTATGAAGGTGGGAAATATGAAAAACTAACGACCATGGCACTGTATGTAATCGAATCACGGACCTCAGGAGAGGGATTCTGACACAATAACTCTTTGGCTTACCAGGTCCCACTCGATAATCTTCATTCTAAGGTAAATAGGTGTGTTTGATGAATGATTCAGAAGGTTGATAACTTTTATGCTAATCTCCGCCTCTGCAAATTGGATAATGCGTCAGCAAAATAACTGGGAAATTTCTGTAGCGAGGACTCGAACGTGGAAAATGCTTATTATGAAACGTTATCGAGGAAAAGCTTTCACCACAGCACGAAAATCCGAAGCTTCCTGAACTGGAAAATCAATAAAAGTTGGGTGACGTCAAGGCATGTAGCTGAAGTTATCCACACATCGTAGGCTATCTTAGTCACCAATACACCCACTCAAATGGCCCTATCTATCCTATCGAGTATGAACGTAGGGAAACACTTTTCGGTTACTGCTGGCACCCCTCCTCGTCGCCCGTGCACCGTGTCTCTAGGAGGTGCGTAAGCTTTTCCTCTTTGACCTCAACACGTAGAGAGCGTATATGGCATACGGAACGGCTATATTCAAGCTATTCCTTCCCCTAATATCTTCGCATTTTGTCAATGTATTGAAGACGTTTCTTTTTTTCCATCAAAATCACAAATGAAAAATTTTTCGCCTCTCGCGTTTTTGAAATTTTCCCGAAAAAGTGGCGTTTAAGAGTCGCGCGTGGTGCTGCTAATAAAGGAAAAGTTAATTAGGAAACGTTTTGCGTAAAAAGGAATAGTGCAGCCATCAAGGGCCCGTTATCCCAGGAGCAGGACAATCTTTACGCCACAAGGATTAAGTTTCGAGCCTGCCAAAGGAAGCAAAAATGGCGAAAGTGAAAAGCGCCCAAAGTGTTGGTGGCTAAGAGTTTTTAATATTTTGTTTGTTTCCGAGTTTTTTTTTGTTTTGTTTTGGATTTTGGATAAAAAATTGGATGAAAATGAGTGAAATTCGTGAAGCTGGTTACTGGCTTTTTTCGCTTGTGTGTTTTGTTAGTCGAGAAAGAAGCAAGTTTCACTATTTGATTATTGGGGGTCCTTAGTGTCCTCGATGATGGTGTATGCTTTGTGAATATGCTGGGTACAAAAATTTCTAAGCAGGAAAAATCTTGTGTGTGGTTCTTGTAAGGATTCTGGAGTGGCCTCTTAAGGAGCAATGAATGATGGGCTTGTCAAGGGGCTTTAAGGACATCTTATCTTAAGGAAATCTCTTCATCCTGTATGAAAACTCTAGGAAATTGTTAGCATAAGCCCGTAATCGTGTGAATCCTGTGAGATTAGTGTAGAGCTGCAACCAGACGGCTAGCAAAGGAAAATACAAGGAGATTTCTTAAGTCTTTCCGTAATGATCCTGGATACCTGGGGGGAAACATCAATAAGAATATCGCTTCATGTTTTATCCGAGTTTTGAAGAAGAAGAAAAGAAATTTTTTTCCTTGGCGTTTTTTTTTCGTCGGTCATTATCCGAAGTGAAATTTTTTTTTGCCTTTGGGAGCTTTAAGTACGCTTTTGCAGGTTTTTGTGGTGAGTTTTTGTTTTTGTCCAGTGGTGGGAAACAGCTGTGCGCCCTATTGTCCCTGGTCTTGGGGCATATATATGTATATATTCTCAGCCCGCTTAAGCTTTCGTCCCTTTTTCGGCGATGCGAGCCTTCGACTTGAAGTTGGCGTTGAATTTTGCAAACATTGAAGAAGGCGACGACGACGACGATTTCGTCCTGTTCTCCGCTTATAATTTCTCTTATATTTTTTGTGTTGTTGTTGTTGTTGTTGGTATAAACAAGTCAAGGATTGGAGAGTGTGTAGTTGTGGTGGAAAGCTATACTTTTCGGAAAGCTTGAATGCGATTAGTGTGAGCCTATTAACACTTGGGAAAAGATAAGGGAACGCGGCAAGATAATTTTCATTTTGATCGTAGGGTGGTTTTTGGGAGGGGGGGGGGGGATGAAACGAAGAAGGTGTGGGGAAGCTTTTCCTCTCGGTTTCTTTTTATCAAAGCTGCTTCTGCTTCTGGTGTGGCGCTTTATGCTGCTGCTGCTGTTTGTGGTGCCTCTATAGTAAAAGGCTAGATTTCCTTGGATACTTTGCAGGAGGTTGTGTGGTCGTCACCGTTTGAACTTTTAACTGGAATAACGTGGGTGTACATAGTTGTCCTTTTCGCCCTCATCGCCATATCAGGTTGGTTTTTGGAACCTATTTATCTAGATATATACATATATACATACCTTACTGTACGAGTATATATCTATATATATATATACTATATATATGCACGCCTGATACTAGAGCAGCGACTGGCCTTAAAACTCGTGTTGATTGTGTGTTGTTGCATTTTCATTCGGAAAAACTTCTGATTCAAGAAAACCCAAAAAAGGGAAAATGCGTAAAAATGTTTTTTTTTCTGGTTTTTTTTTTGTAACAGTGTGTTGTGCGTGTTTATAGTGCTTTTGTAAATTTAATATTTTTTTTTTCGAAATGATTTTCAAACTAGCAATTTGGACAGATTTTTTCCATGTTTTTTTTTCGGTGGGAATTAAGTTAAAAATTCATGATGAGAAATGAATCTCGTTCTTGGGTATGATTTTCTTTTTGGGTTTTAATGTTTTGGGATCCCTTCTTCTTGTTTTTTTTTTATTTAGAAGAAGGGGGGATGAATTGATTTTTTCGTTCTTTTCTTTTATTGCAAAAAAAAAACACATTTTTTTTGTGTTTTCAAAGAATTTTAAGTGCATATTCCTTGATAATCCTTTTTGAGCGATTTTTTTCACATTTCGTTGTAGGTGGATTTTTAAGTGAAAAATCGTCTATATTTAAAAAAAAATGATTTTCATTCATTTAATTCCCTGAATGAAACTCCCTGCAATTTTTTTGTAGGGTATTTAAACCTACATAAAAGTCTTTACTTCCAGTGTCTTTACCCAGTTTTGCCATAATATTCCTTTATTTCTAGGTAATTACTGTTCAGCTTCGTACTAATTGATTCATTTGCAACTTTTAGTTGATTATATACGTGGGATTGGACGTGGAGGTTTGTTACTAAATTGTGTTCAACAAAGTTAAACCCAAAAAAATATATATATATTTACCAAATATGTGTATTTAGTGAAGAAGGTTACATTATAGATTAATGGCCTTTCAAAAAAAAAGTGATTAAAAAAGATAATAATATTGTTGAGTTTTCATATACATTCATTTAATTGATACGTTTCATTACTCTGTATATTAAAGATTCTAATAATAGCTATGCTACTCCTTTGCACAATAGCAGTGTCTTCTTGTTATTTTCTGGTGTTTTAATAAGATTTTAAAGAACAATTTCTTGAAATATTCTTTTCAAGCCAGTCCCACGGGCTATTTAGGCTAATATTAGTCCTAGGAATTGATTAAAAAAACACTGAATACTGAAAATTGCTGCTTTGTCTTGCAAAATGGTAAATGGTTGTAGGAATTTTTGAATTTGTGGTGATTTTGTTTTGGATTGTTTTGTCTTTCATTTGATTCTTTCAGATGATTCTCTCTAAACTATACCAGATGTTAAGCCCTCTAAGATTATTGCTTCTATTTCTGTTTTTGACAGTAAAGCGTTAATATAAACCTAGAAAAAGGATAGTCTAATTTACTAAAATTTCGTTTCACAAATTTCCTTTTTCTAAAAAATATAAATAAAAATTAATTCAGCCTAAAAGTATGCAAAATTAAATTTAAATACGAATTCTTTGTAAAAAATTGTTCCTAAAAGTATGCAGTAAAAAATAACCGGCATACAGATAAATATGTTACGAAGAAGAAGATAACCGGCCCACAGAGACGTTACGTTGGCGTTAATTGATTAGATATATAGATAAACTATAGTAAACCAGAGGTTCATGCCACAATAAGTATATTCTAGTACTTGTGGGCTACTCTTATGGTTTTTTTTAAATAAATTTTATAAATTTTTCCATTAATAGGCATTTTTATTTCTTAAATTCTTTCTATTTATGCAGAATGTATGATATACACATACCTACTATTCAGGTGGTAAAACCGAGCTTGCAGGACATTGTGAAAAGTGTTAATTCGTAGTGTCTTTAAGTAATTAAGTGGTAGTTTCTTTCTCCGCATGCACTCTGACGGGAAAGTATAAATGTGATGCTTCTTTCTGTATTTTATTGGAATGTGTGAAATAGATGGTTTTCATCAACAAAGACATTGGGCGAAAATGTATGGGACCTAGTACTACCCACAAAAGAAATTTTCATTTGTTGTCGGATCAAAGTTATTTTATATTGAGCAGTATCGAAATCGACAGCCCACTACCAGCAGGGCCATTGCCAATTTACATTATTTTCCTTTGCCATTTCGATCTCGCAACTTCCTTCGGACTGAAGATCTCTTTCATCCTCCGTATCGCAGGCAGTTCTTATAGATTCACTTCGCTTTCAACCACCATCTTATCAATATCAACACTTTGGTAACAGTATATAGAAAAAAATGTGTGCAAACCTCGGGCATTGAAAAAGGGCATGTAGGACGGTGACTCGACCGGATCGTTGAAGATGAGCTCTGTAAACTCTACGTCCCCTCAAACATTGAGCAAGAACAAACTATACTTCACCATGATCCCTGCCAGTCTATCTCGGCATATTTTGGATGAATTTTCTGATTGGTACTAGGGTATTCAATGTCGAACAGCCTCTTCTTCTCAACTATCTTATATTGAAAGGTTCGAGCATTCGTTTATCAGAAAGTCAATAGGCAATATTCTATTTCTCGACGTAGTAGTTTGGTAGGTACAGCATATCCATGGAGCGTTGGCGTCATAAGTTTTCCATTTTTTATGATCATCGCGTCCAGTAACATTCACCAAACCAAGACCAAATATAGCAGAATTAGGCTGATTATTCTCGCGATTAAAAGGCGGCGACTTCGAATTGGGTCCCTTACATTTGGCAGTATCGTCGTTTTCTAAGCACTCCTTAATATCCTAAATCACCTCGTTTGGCGTCTTTCTATGTCTGCCACTCCGATGTCATATGTTAAAATAATAGCGGCCACTCTACTAGGTAGGCGTTATTTTAGTGTTCCGTACGTGCATTATTATTTACAGGAAGGAAACTAAGACCTGTCCCTGTTTGACACCGCAGATTGTCTAGTAACATATGTTTTTTGTTCGTCGTCTAGTTCGCTGTGCAGCCACGTCTTCACTAGTAATTCAGTGATGATCCACACCACGTACAGTGGGGCGCCGAACTTGCTTAATGTCTCTATTATTCTGCTCCAACTTACGTCAACTTACGTCGACCAAATTTGGTAGAAGCTTCAGTTAATTGCATAAGTTCAGGAATCATCCTCTGTACTACTAACCATTCACGCCATTGGTCTTGGCGTGATGTAGTGTCTGCAACTATGGAGTTCTAGGAATAGTTAGATGATGAAATAGGCCAATCTTGTGTTTAAATTTTTAGATAACGCACAGAATGGAATTACTGAGCGTAGAAGTGTAGTTTTATTTTTATGTTTCATTTAAAAAATATTTGTTCTTGCTTGAAATATATTCATAAAATTAGACAGAATCAATAGAATATCTTATCTAATCACGACTTAGAGCCTCTGTGGGCCGGTTATCTTCTTCTTCTATTCGAAGAGAGCATTCGTTGTGACACCACCAACGACATTTTTCTATATACTTTAAGGATCACATTTTTTAAAAGGATCTTTTTATATTTAATTCAGCATACTTTTAGGAACACAGATTATGATGTCTGTAACAGATCGATTCTTTATTTCTAATTCTGTAGAGAATTTTAAATATGTCAGAACTAACATTTTCGGTGAATGATGTTATAATATTAACTTATTTTGGGTTTTGTCGGTCAGTAGTTGATCGGATCAGATTATGTATACATAGGTCAAGTTGGTAGAGAAGGACCAAAAGCTTTGTATTTTCAATTACTTGTTTTTATTCGGAAATATTTCCTGCAATAGTCATTGTTTCACAAGGTCACTTAAAATCGTTCTATAATGGAATCCATTCACTGTAACCGTCGAACCAGCAGTATTTTCAAAAAAGTATGGCCCGATTACACCGATAGCCCAAAAACCGCACCAACCTGTGGTTGGAGAGGCTGTTCGACTATTGCTTTTGGGTTTTCGGGGCCCCAGATGCGATTGTTTTGCTTGTTTATGTGCTCAGAGAGAAGAAAATGAGCCTGATCACTCAGAATAATTTCGTTAAATGATATTGTTCATGCATTTCAGCTACAGCAGTGATATTTTCAGCTGACCTGGCTGGACGAACACTTGTTTTTACATCACTAACTTGTGCGAGGCGTTCAAATTTACTATACCTGTGCGAGCACGCGCATGATGACGACCACAAGCAGTTCGAAGTTTACGGATCCTTTCCGAGATATTTTCACCTACTTTTATAGTGGACTAGCTGGGACCCGGCGCGCCTATGCTGCACCCATAAGCCAATAGGAGTAATCAGTTGATATGAATTTTAATAAACAGTAGGAGAGTTTGCAAAAAAGGCAATTTTTTGGTATTTTTGATTCCAAATAACAAAATGTGAAACTGTTAGGCAAATTCGTCGGCCATATTGGCGCGGCCATTTTGAATTTATAAGTTCTGATCATAAATTCGTTATTTGCTAGCTTAAAAAACCCCAGATGTCGATTTTCATTGGAATCGGAACACAATTGGCAAATTCGTCGGCCATATTGGCGCGGCCATTTTGAATTTATAAGTTCTGATCATAAATTCGTTATTTGCAACTTTAAGAACTGTTTGTTTTGCGAGGGCGCGTTCTTTTTTTTTCTTTTGTACCAACAATTTTCTCTGCAATTACCTTTTTTCTATTTTCCTTGGGCGCCATCTACCGGAGCGTATTTGCGCCATGCGGTTTACCGAGATTTAGTCAAAACTCACATTCTGTGAAAGTTTCAACTCAATCGGCCGTCTAGTTTTTGAGTTTTAGTGTCGCATTACAAACCAACAGACATTCATTTTTATAGATTCTCACTATTTCAATGCGTTTTGCGAGTATTTATCAATACATGTCAAATGTCAATTTAGTGAGATTTGTCAAATGTCATCGTAATGACAGTTCAAAAATGGCGCGAAATTTTAGATGACACCTCTTGTTGAAAGACTTTTTATTATGGATTCTAGAGAATATTTCGTCATTCCGTTGAGGAACAGTCGATGTCGTTGAAGTTATTTAGCTTCATTCTTTGCTACATAATACACTTCTAAAGTTAGGTTATGTTTACTTAATCCTGATGCTAGTTGATTTAATGAATTTGAGGGTGAAGTCTTGAGTGAGAGTGTGTGAAGGTTTTTAATTTTTAAATATTCCTGTAATAAGAAACGTTGTAGGAATATAAAATTTTAATTTGCTGCAAAATCCTTTTTAAATTTCAAACTAACACAATAATTTTTCCCTATTCTAGCCACGCCAAATTTAAAATGTAAAAACTTCAAGACAGAAAAAAGCATAAAGTAAAGAAAACTAAACGATGAAAAATCCTAGAGCAAAATCATTTTCCCAAAAAGTGCCACAAATATTTTAGCACAATTAAAAGTAGTTAAAAAAAGGCTTGGAGTATTCACAACAAGATAACAAAAAACAACAAAATAGAAAAAACCAAAAAAACAAAACAAACACAATGCTTCAATGATAAAAATTTAGTTCACTAGTCGTAGTTATGCTCAGATCAAGCGCAAAGGTGCTTTAACAACAATTTAGTAGAAAACCAAAAAAAAAAAATTAACATAAAATCCAAATAGCTGAAAAAGTAGCAAAAAGCTCACGTCAAAAAAACGAGGAAGAAAAAAACTAAAATAAAACACAAAAAACGAAAAATAATTCAAAACGGATCTGGACTTTCGAAAATCTTAGACGCAACTAAAAATAAAAAAAAAAACCAAAAACAAAAATTCCCACACAAAAACGAGTGCCGCCATTTTAGATCACGTCTGCTACAACAAAATGGACGAAATGCCGGACCTATCGCATTTAACAGCCGAAGAACGCGCCATCATCGAGAACGTCATGATGCGACAGAAGCAGGAGGAGGAGCGCGAGAACGAAATCATGAGGTGAGTACTTCTCTAGGCTTGTGCCTATATGCTTTAATTAAGATCCTTGTGCATGATTATAACGCGAAAAAAATAATCCTTTCAGGAGGAAACAGGACGAAGTTGCCATCCTCGAGGACACCATCCGCCAAAGATCCGAGCAGCAGAAGAAGGCTGGCGTTGAGCTTGATGCGACTTGTCACATTTGCCTTAAGACCAAATTCGCGGATGGAATAGGACATGTGTGCCATTACTGCAACATCAGGTGTTGTGCACGGTGCGGAGGGAAAGTCACTTTAAGGAGCAACAAGGTGAGTCCTCTAATATAGCTTAATTCATATACGACACACAAACGAGCAGCGTCCAAAGTAATTAGGCAACGAACGGCGGCAGCGTCATTGTCAGTCATTCTTTTCGGCTTTGTGTAAGGAGGCTCCATTTAAAGATTTATTAAGGAAGTTAAGATGAAATAGTTAAATCCTTTTTTTTCCACTCTGCAGAGTTATCCTTTAATGGAAATCCTGAATGGGTATAAAGAAATTTGCGAAAAATTTTCTGGCCTTCTGCCACGAAATTCGCCGTCAATGGGTGGCAAAAAAAAAAAAAATAAGAATGTTTCGACTCCGGGCATCCTGGCGCCTGATTTTGCTGGTCCTTATCCTTTAACTGTTCGCTTGTCCTGTGCCTTAAATATTTTTCATTCTTACAAAATATAAAAGGATTTTATTGAATTGGATCAAGTTAAAAACACTGCAAGCAGTCATTTTCCGCGATTTCGTGAAGGGCTTGGCCTGTATTTTTTTGTACGTTTTTTGTACTTTATACGGAAAAAAATGGAACTTTTGGTGAAACAGGATTTCTTTTTTAAAAAGGACTTGGCATTGTGGTCTGTTCATGCTGGTTTTTTTGGGAATAAAGGGCTGCGAGGCAGTATTTATTGAGGCCAAACGAAAATAGGGAAGTTAACCTCCCGGAACCTTAAGTGTAGACAGAAAAAGGACTTTGACGAAATATTGGTAGAATTGTAGAACTTCCAAAATTTTCAAAAGTTCGTTTCGTTATGACAAGCTTCCAAAACAAATTTTTTCTGAGAATCGTACAAATTATTTTCACATTACGACTGGGATTGAGAGATCCTTTCACCTTTTGCATTCTATCGGTGGGTCTACTAAGACGAAGCTAAGCTTAGTCACAAAGCAGTCACAAGTCACAAAAAAATCACAAGTGGGTAGCGTTTATCAACTTGAGAAAATTTGTTATTCTAATTTTTTTGTCACAGTTTTGCCAATCCGCAGTCACAAGGATTATCAAAATTGTGACTATATAAAAAGCAAGTCACAACAGTATAAAGAGCACTTTCTACCATATTTTTTATAAAATTCTCACAAACTCAGTAGACAGACAGCGTCGATGAGAGGTGCTCGGACCTTCAAATACATTCTGCCCCACTGCATCAATATTTTCTGCGGTACACAGGCTACTTTGTCTGTCATAACAGATGAGAGTTTTCTTTTTGGCCTTTGAATCAAGGTAGTACTTGCCGGTATCAAAGTCACAGTCTGCAGCCTTAATTTTTGTGCACACGTAGGTCTAGAAATTCGTTTATAGCTAGAACAACTCGACTGTGGAACAATCTTCTACAGTCAGTATTTCCGAACTCATCTAAAATCCAAGAGTTCCAACGCAAGGTTCACCGCTTCTTCCTTATGCATTCCCCAGACTCCCCGTGATCTAACCTATTCTTTTTCTACTTTTCGAGTTAAGTTTATTACTAGACACTGCAGCATGACGTGAACGATATGACGCACTGGGCAATACCTGACCCTAGACTTTCACATAAACGAAAGTCAAGCATTTGCCTGAGCTTGTCTTCATGGTCGTCAACTCATGTCCACTTCAATCAACAAGGACATCGCACTCATTGCTGATTGGGTTCGCAAGAATCGTGTTGAATTTAAGCCAACTAAAACCAAGTATACTGTGTAATTTCCAATAAATCCTGCCCCTACTGTAATTTTCATCTTAGTGGACGCTCTGTCCTAAATTCGCCTCGAAAACCGCCCCAGGTTGATTCTATTCAACTTAGTGATGTGACTATTTCCGCCTCTATAGACTCATTGAATCACCGTAGGAATCATCTATCAAACCTAGCACTATTAGGCATACCCTCTCGGCTCACAATCAAACCCTGCAGCATCAGACATCACCCAACTTATCCGATTCTCTGTTATCTTTCTTTAGTTACCCACAGTTTTCACATATTCAACTGAGGATAAAGCAGCCCACACACATTGCGCAGCTGAACTGTGTTAAAAAAACTGTATAATAAACTGAACTGAAAGTGTGTGAGTTCGTCAGTTCGTTGTACGGGTTTTTTGCTTGGTCTCGTCAGTTTTGTTGATTTCATTACATATTTTTAATAATGGCAATAATAGACGGAACTGAGAGAACTGAAAGATAAACTGTCTGAACTGCGCAGTTTATCGGAGCAAAAGGGGGTCCAGAAGCTCAGGTCTGAGGACTGAGTGAAAATAGTTCAAAACTGCACAGTTCACACAGTTTATCGTTCAGACATTACATAACACGTGATAAACTGCGCAATTAAACTGAAAGTGTGTGGGCCGCTTAAAGCAGACCTCAGTTCGCCCCATGGTACAAATACTACAGGGTATGCTCTTATACACCGGCTTAACCGGCCGAACTGCGCAAGTTCACGCAAATTGGCGTATTGAACTTTAAAATAAGCTTCGTTCGCATAC
The DNA here is from genome assembly GCA_963855945.1 of Thereva nobilitata. Lineage (NCBI taxonomy): Eukaryota > Metazoa > Arthropoda > Insecta > Diptera > Therevidae > Thereva > Thereva nobilitata. The sequence goes on along the minus strand of OY979695.1, from coordinate 191,060,012 downwards.
AATTTCCACATATCCAACTGAGGATAAAAAAATATATAGTTTAAAAAAACTAAAAAATACGCTTTGATTTTAAAATTAACTAAAAAGTAAAAAATAATTTTGAATGTAAAGTTTTTATTGCTCCAGCCAGAATATGGAAACAACCTACCATTCGAAATGTAAAACGGCGTGGGACTCTCTTCCTATATTCTTATTTTATTAACACCGGAAATTTTCGCTAGAGGCGAAATTTAGAGTTACCTATAAAAAATATTGCAATATTTCTTCTCGAGCGTTCTCGGATTCGTAAGGGATTAATTGGAACAATATAAGTTTTGATCATAAATTCTTTATGTGTTACCTTAAAATCCGCCAGATACCGATTTTCATTGGAATCGGAATGCAATTGGCAAAGTCATCGGCCATATTGGTGCGGCCATATTGGTGCGGCCATTTTGAATTGATAAGCTTTGATCGTTATTTGCTACCTTAAAAATCCCTAGATATCCACTTTCATTGGAATCGGAATACAGTTAGAAAAATTCGTCCGCTATATTGGCGCGGCCATTTTGAATTTATAAGTTCTGACCATAAATTCGTTATTTGCTACCTCAAAACACCCCAGATATCGATTTCCATTGGAATCGGAACACAATTGGCAAATTCGTCGGCCATATTGGCGCGGCCATTTTGAATTTATGAGTTTTGACCACAAATTCGTTATTAGCGACCTTAAAAACCCCTAGATACCAACTTTCATTGAAATCGGAACACAATTTGCAAATTCATATTTAGCTGGCCATTTTGAATTTCGATCATATTTCGGCGGCCATGTTGAAATTCGAAAATCAGGCTTCGAAGTGTCTCATTACTTGATATGAAGATTTGTTGAAAACGTAGCCTTCACACGTAGAAAACCAAAAATGCTTCTAGAAAATTGCTGAGATTAGATCTATATTAACTAACAATATTTTTTCATAATTTCTAGGTAATTTGGGTTTGCATCCTTTGCCGAAAGAAGCAGGAGTTACTATCAAAAACCGGACAATGGATCCATAAGCCAAACCCTCAAGATGGTTTTATAAGACGAATCGAACCAGATGGTAGCAGTGTATGTAGACCAATCACTAGAATACATTCCCATAAGCATCAATAATCAATTTCAAAATATATTTTTAGACCATTGTTGATCCGCACGATAATCAAGATAAACGTCCCAAGTTAGAGCGAACAAGAAGCGCTGCTGAAAAGGAAAACCAACCCCTCCAACGTACTGGAAGTGTTCTTAGGCGGCAATATTCCCAGCAAGAGCCACCAAGTAGACGAATGTCAACGTCTGACAGTGGTGTAGATATTGTTAGTCCAGGAAATCGTCGAATGCAATCGCAGAACCAGCAACAGTATATGCAACAGAATCAACAAATACAGCAACAGTATTCAGCTCAGGGTTATGGTAAACCGCCGGGTAATATGGGCGGACATCTAAGGAGCATGTACCCGGAGGATGATCCGAAATTCTATCAGGTACGTAGGTTGAAGGAACAGGATTAGAAAGGCGATGAGGGATTATTGTTAAAAATATGTGTGTGATGGTTTATGAACATGGTAATTATGTAGTTGACATATGTATAGGAAAGTAGTTTTTGAATTTAGTTAAATTGGATATAAACAATGTTAAATGTTTTGTATAAAATAAGATGTTTAGGACAACCTGCTGTAAACCTAATCTTAAACTAAATTTTATCCGATGGAGTTTATAAAAACTTCTTCAATACGTAAATACTTTTACTTTACTCCGAGCAGTCGTAGTCTTGTAGATAGGACCTTAGACAGTATCTTATATCCTGGGTTTAACAGTGCAATATTTCCATATTTCTTGCCTTCTTTTCTGTCATCTTTTTCCTAAATAGGAACTAAGACTGCAGAATTCTATTCGTGTTGCATTTCCACTTGCTCCTATACTCGTAAAATAAGATTATGTAATTGTTGGAGCAGTTTCAAACTTCTTTAAGGATACGATCTGGTGATTTGTTGTTTTTAAATTTCTTCGTTTTTTCTAGTTCTAGTTCAAGTCTAGGAATGGCGGTTTTTCATATACTGCAGAGTTTATTGATAGAAGCTCACTTCCGTGTATTTTTGTCGCATTGCTCAACAGATTACTAAAACAGTTCATCCAGACATTGACTACTTGTATAGTTTATATGCAGAGCGCCCCATTATCTATTATTTTAGCATTAGTCTATGGGTCAGGGTCATAAGTTTTTGGTAGAACTTTTTTGACTTAATCTGTTCCTTAACCTCTGATATCTCTGGGAACTATTTTTGTTATGTGAACTGCCAGAGCTCAGAGGCAAGTACCTTTGTACTTGCCGAAGCGAGCGAGCTGTAGTGCGAAAGATAGTAGAGAGAAACATACAAAAACTTCTAAAGCCATCACGTGGGTTTTGCTTCACCACCGCGACAGAAGGCTCGGTTCGGTAATCGAAAACAACATTGCAGATGGTTTCCTTGCTTATTGTTCTAACAGGATATGCCAAAATAGAGACATGGGTGAGGGAAAGCAAGAAAGAAGCAATGTCATCTAGCAGTGTTGGGTAGGACACGATTTTAAAATGAGTTTAAAAGCGGTGCTTCTTTTGTTTTTGATCCAGTACAATGTCATACTTCAAATAAGGCGAGGCGCTATTGTAATGCCAAAATGACAAAAACAAGCAAATTAAAAAAAGAAAGAAAGCAATTCTAATATTCATTAAACTGCCTCAGAGTTTCACTCTTTCAAAAAATGTAAGAAATGTCTCTCAAGTTCGTATTTACAATCTCACCACGGCTCAGTTCAAATTTGTTATTTTGAAGTAGAAGTTCGTATTTATCTAGAAACACCCTCAAATACCAGTAGCACATTATTTTTGAACCGGGAAATTTAAAAAAAAATGAGGCCTCAGTACATTTTACCATTTGTGTAAGGGACAAATGTACTGCCTCGTGTAAGTCCGACTCAACTATATTATCTAGGGCGAAGTAGAAAGACGAACAATCATGCCGCTGAGTGGAATCGAACCACGAACCTCTAGGATGATAGTCTGGTGCCGGTGCCTTAATGCCTGGTCCTACAAGTGATGTATTGTAGCTTTTTTTGCTTCATGGTTCTCGTGTGCACTCTTCATCATACCTTTAACTCTTCTTTATTTCTTTTAATGAAGTTAGCAGCGATGTAAATAAATGTAAATAGTAAACAATAAGGATTATAAATTTTTCATTAGTGGCAGTTCAGGGCCACTACAAAGTATTTGCTTCACAAGTACCGTTACCGTGGCTGTTACTTGGACCTTTTCTACTCTTGAGTTGGACTTAACTTGGACTTGATTTGATATTTCAATCCACAAATTGGTAAGCTGTACCAACCTTTGACAAGCATATTTTGCAGTGGTATACCATAGAAAATCGAAGAAGGCATATAAGCCTGGCAACATCATCTAGGCTTGTGATCCGATGTACCCAATTCCCACACAGTTCCATAAGCACACTTGAAAGGTCCCAATGGCAGATCTATTAGCCAATATGTGAATTGAACTACACATATCCTCGTTGCATGATGAACAAAGCTAGAAACGAGCTGAAAATTCGATCTTATCACAATCTATCAAAAGCGAGCGTCAGATGGCAAATGACAAAAACTGTTCTGGGATATGATAACAGCATACCAAGTAAACTTAGATTAGATTAGATTTGATTATGATTAGAGGGCGATAGGATCGAGAAGTCTCGTGGGCTCTGCAACTTTTCAGACTTAATGTCTATAGTCCAATAAATAGGTCGAAAAAAAGCCCTTCGTAATGCGAAAAATACCGCACGCTATTTTTTTTTACCAAATGATTTTATATATTTTCATAAGCTTAAATCCAAAATGGCGTCATCCCCACCCTCTTGCTAAACTTACAGTGAAGGAAAACGCGTTTAATTCTATATCTCAAAACCTATGCATTTTACGACAAAAATGTATATTATCTTTTTTGTAGATAAATAAGTGATTTAACTTTCTTGTTTGGTACTTTTTTGTGTAAAGTCAATATCTACAGAGAAATAGTGGTTCAAACTTCATATATCACTTTCTTTGCACTATATTTCGTTAATGGTTAATTCCACATGAACAAATCCTTCGTAAGACTTATAGAACACACGATTATCTATAATTTTGGTTATTATCATTTTTAAGGTAGAGCTAATATTGCACCAGTTATGGCGCTTTAAGTGTCGAAAACGTAGATTCAAAAGTAGTTTTTTCCCAATATACAGGGTGTATACCGCTAAGTTTACAAAACGGCCGGCTGTAGATAGGTTTTTGATAGACGAGCAAAAAATCGTATGGAAGGGGGCGGTAAATCGTAACGGTTTAGCAGCTAGGGCCTTTTGAAGTTTTTTTGGTAGAGGTTTACATATCACCCTGTATTTTTGTAAACCTATGAGCTATTTCCATGAATAAGGTATCACTGTACGCTCTACCCTATCAACTTCCAAAGCAATGATTCATCAAAATCAAAATTTCGTTTTTTTTAACTGAAATTTCAACTAAAACCACCTTTTTCTCCAAAAAATACATAAACTAATTTTTTTTGCAAAATTGGAAATATTGAAAGCCCATTGAATTATGTTAATGGTGAAGATTCTTCCGGAATGGAGTTGAAACAGGCTCTTCTGGTAGTTGATCCTCACAGTTTAACACCGTGCATAACGCACTCTTAAGCCAACAAGATTTGGAGTGCATTGTTCTGATCCTTCGTCTTTTTAAAGCATAGTCGTGTCGTTTAGATTTTTCACTAGAGCCTTTTGTAGGCGAAGAATTTAAAAGCGATCACAAGAGTAAGAAGAAAAAAAGAAAATGTGCCATGAGTGTCGTGAGGGAGTTACAATTACCAAGAGCCGACCTTTTGTGGCGAAAAGATTAATACCTTTTTCCCAAAATACGACCAATGTTGGAAGAGTTCTGAAGGGTCAAATCTTCATATGAAGTAGTAACTGACAATTTTGCATTCTTATGCAAATTGAATACAATGCCTGATGGGGAGGTAGACTTAACCCCCTAAAACTCCAAAAAGTATACCCTTGATCTTGCGGAAGATCTACAAGAAGAATGTGTTCTTTTAAAACAATTCTTGGCGTCACATTAAACAAAAGGGTTTAAGGAAACTCTACCTATCTCTTAAGCACGAGGAATTGAAGGAGGCAGTTCCATATACAGAAATAGCATTTCTAATCTCGGTAGGTATTGGGTAAGTTGAGCTTGGGAAAATTGTTTGCCACCGCAGTGTAGAACTTTGGTTTTCCGTATTAAAAAGAATAAAAAATTGCCTAAGTTCCCGGATTACCAGGGAACATTTGACGTTTAAAAACTCAGCATTTAATAAATGGTGATTATTCTTTTGTATGACCTAATTTTGGGGGGGGGGGGGCAAATCTTATAGGGCCAAACCCCAAATCTTAAAATACGCTGCTGCCATTATGTATTTTGGAAGAGGAGTAGTCTAGTTTCTACATAGTGCTGATCCTACAAGTTCTTACTCGAGGAGAGCTCGTTAGATGCTTCAGTTCCTAAGTCTAGGAGCTTCTACATATCCTCTCTGTTTATGGCAGAGCTTCTACATTAAATTTTACACGCCTGTGATCAGACAGAAAGACTTGTTTAGAGGTATCACAACTATTAATTTGATCACTCCTCCGTTAAGATCACATTTAAGACAATACGTAGGCGTTAGATAATTGTCACCATATGAGGATTTACCTTTTTGGGTTTCCATCTATTTTCGGCCAGGGCAAGTCGTCCCAGTTATATGCCTCCCATTGTGGCGGAAAGTTTAACACTCATTTTTATTTGTGAGGTCAGTGCTGCTCCATTCGATTTGCAACATAGCCGATTATGAGATGTTTTCTCTTCGTTTTCCAGTAGTCTACTTGGGCCTCAAATGCGGTTTTTGGTATAACCTAAGGAAGAGCAAGGAGAAAGCAACACATACTTCTAGTTTACTTCAGGCTGTTCTGGGCACCTTTACAATCAATGTAGGCAGATCATTGGTGACTAGCTCTGGAACTCGAAAAGCGTTTTGTTTTTGTTAATTAATAAGGCAACGTTAGGTCTATTACTGGAGCTGTTGTAGAAATAGATGATTTTGTAGAGCCGGTTTTATTTTGCCCAAGTGGGACCAGGGCTCCTAGACGAGCACTATGGCTTGTAAAATTTTGGTAATCTCTTGTTAAGCATATCCTGATGCAGTTTTTTCCTTAAAGGTATCGCAATAGACTGTTAGTTAGTGGGCAAGAGCATTCATAACACTAAAGAATGTCCGACATGCAGAAATATCAAGATCAGAAACTGTACCAATGTGGCCGATACGCTACTTTGCAACAAGAGGATACCAAGCTTAAGGTGCCGATTCGATGTCCATATTTGAGCTGATTCCATTCTTTTGATGCTCATAAGGGTTGGTTCACATTCTCAGTTGGAAAGTAATAGACAGACATCGGTTAGTTGTAAAAATATAATCATAAAACTGATCACCCTTATCGTTGGTGTGCGTGCTGCTGCATGGTGGACATCGAAATCACTTTAAGTAATTACTTGCTTATTACTTCTCGAGTGTATGCCTAGATTTTTTAAATTCTTGCCGGGGGTTTTTCCTCTACTTAGGGGAAATCCCGGCACGCTGTTTTTGTACCGGTAAGGTTACTAGGTCGAGGGATACGGAATCGGTACTCGATTCTTTACTCATATGAGTATTTGGCTTTCGATTCTACTTAGGGTTTCTCAAAACCCGGTCTTTTTTGGATTCGCCGAATCTGAGTCCTTAAAACTGAGAACCGCCGATTCCGTTTCCGATTCCGAATCCAAGGAAAAACACAATTTTAATTTACAAAAAATATATATTGTTTTAATAGTCTCTTAAATAGGTCGAAAAAAGGCGTTCGCGAAAAATACCGCACGCGATTTTTTTTTACCAAATGATTTTATATATTTTTATGAGCCTAAATTCAAAATGCTAAACTTATAGTGAAGGGAAACAGGTTTAATTCTATTTCTCAGAAACTATGCATTTTACGACAAAAATTGATATAATCTTTTTTGTAGATAAATAAGTGATTTAACTTTTTTGTTTAGAATTTTTTTTGTAAAGTCTATATGTACGGAGATATAGTGCTTCAAACTTCATATATCACTCTCTTTGAGCTATATTTCGTTAATGGTTAATTCCACATGAAAAAATCGTGTGTAATACTTATAGAACACGCGATTATCTATAATTTTTGTTATTAGCCATTTTGACGTAGGGCTAATATTTCACGAATTACAGGGCTTTAAGTATCGAAAAACGTAAATACAAAAGTAGTATTTTGCCAATATCTTTTTAATTACACGTTTTATTGCAAAAAGGATTATAACGTTTTTCACGCGCAATTTCATTGCCCACAATTTTTGTTCCGCGAGGGCTGAGGAAAAGAGTTTGTGCCTTTAACTTCAAAAGTATAGGCCGTAGCATAAAAATTATTCATAGGAAATTGTCCAAGCTTTTCAATTTTGGGGAAAAAAATTAGTATTTTTTTGAGAAAAAGTTGTTTTTTTTCTATCCAAACTTTCCGAGATAATTGGGTGGCACAGGTGATTTGGAACACCCTGTATAGTTCTACTTTTGCCAATCAAAATATAAGAAAACATAACTAAAATGTACTAATTACTTTTGCTTGTTTTGAATTGCTATTTGCTGGTTCCACGGTAAAATAATTCCAAACTTTAGATCTTTTAGTTGCCCTTAGCTTAGTCATATTAATTTTAGAATATTTACTTTAATTTAAAAGGTATGTCATTTTTTTAAAACCAATTTTTGCATTTGAAAAATTAAACTGAAACTTAAACTGAAACAATCGAGAATCCTAAAATGAGGAGCTCTTTGAAATTTTTCAGAAAACTTTATAAGACCTTAATAAACAACTTTGTCGCTTATAGCAAATTAAAATCAAAAATTTCGTCGATACTTTTTGAAGTTGAAAAATCTGATGCGCGACGCACGTGGCAACGAAATAAAAAGTTAATAACAAACAAACGACATGTCATTTTTTAATCGGAATTTGTCTACCATTCAAAGCTATGTGTAATTAGTTTACACAAAAATTTCAGATCAATTGAATAATTATTAAGAGAGTTATGACGAGTAGAAGTAAAAAAATTGATAAAAAAAAGTTTCAAAAAAAATCGGTTTTTTGTTGTTTATTTAAAAACTAATGATGCCACAAAAAATTGTATGAAACAAAAAGATTCGGCTTTTTTTCTAAACAAATAAGTATTTTTAATTTTTTTATTTGAAGAAAATTTTTTTTCGAACTAATTTTACGTTTTTTTGGAGTCGAACGAGCGAAAGTGCGGTTCTTTGATCCGGCTCCTCAAATGTCAATACAATTTTCTTCACCATGACATGAAATCCAAACAATTTTTTTTTAAATTTTTAAATTTTGAGTCAAGTTGTTACTTTTAATTCCCAAAGTTTCTAACAGATGGAACAACTAATTTTATGTTTTGTTATAATCAAGAATATTTATTTTAATAGTGAATTTCATATCAAGCAATCGGGGAATCGGGATTCGGCGAATTTCAGAAACGGATCCCGATTCCGAATCCCAGGGGAAAGATTCGCCGAACCCGATTCCGAGTTATTCGGTATGAGAAACCCTAATTCTACTCATATCAGTACTCGATACTTTTGACTGAGTACTTTTACTCATATCAGTACTTATAGGCTGGAATCGAGAACTGAGTTTAATTTGCATTCAAGGCCGAATTCAAGCTAACTGCAATTTTATCTCAGTTGTGAATAATTTCCATAGGCTTTTATAGGTTTGAATTTATATCCTGACCAAAAATAAAACTCGCCCGTTCTTAGCCTGAAAGAGAAACGTACAACGCCAAAACGCCTGCAAAACACCTCGAAACAGACACTATAGGCCTGAGTAAAAATTCTGCTTTTTTAAATGCAGCCCGCTACAGACCCGTACAGAATAGTCCAAAAGAAGCACAGTGCGCTCACATTTTTTTTAGACTAAATGGAGGAAAATTGCGGCTTTAAAAAATTGTATAGGACGAAGAAAATGGGTAATAAACTTGGTGACTATAAAGAGTGCCATTAATCATACTCAGAAGATCGGTTCTCGTTCGATTGCGCAGGTCAAGCAGCATTGGACGTAGTTAGTACTTAGTCGGGGGACCGCTTGGTAAAGCCGCACTCGCGTTTGGAATGATCGATTACGAATACATTCATATCTGTAACAGAGGCGTGCATACTTCTAGCCGGTATATTTTTACATTTTCATGCATGTAGCGGAAGCGTGTAAATCTCTGGCGGGCGTATGTTTAGATTTACGTACATTTCGTGCAAGGAGCGTGCACCCGGGGCAATTGTTCGGTATGCGTGCTTTTACTCGTGGTGTAAGCTACATTAGCATTTGTAATCTATAGCAGCCGAAAATCGAGTAATTCATGTCCAAAAAGTTTCGAGCAGAAATGTCAAAAAGGTATTCATCGATTCTCATAGAATCGAGTACTTTTGAACGAGAAAAAATTACTCATTGAGTAATTTTCTTTCGATTCTACTCATGAGTATTTAATCGAGTGCTCTCCACCGATTTCGTATACCTCGCTAGAGGTGAATTGCAAAAGAGAAGAGAAACTCATATTATTATTAATGAGCATGTCTGATCTGAGGAAACAAAATTGTCACAACTGTAGATAAAATTATATGATCATGAGGAGCATTGACACCTGTGCATGTCAAAGAGAGAGTGTGGTGTGAATGGTGTACTGGTAAATGACGACAGATTGTTGTTATAAATATGACTAAGAAAAGTTTCACTTTTCTCCAAAGAAATCGGTACGTGTCATACAAACTGTGATAAGTTCATTCCATTGAAGCCTCTTTCCAAATTCAATCAATTAAAAACGTTCAACTACGAAGTTTGCATTACTAATTTGATTACTAATAATATAATTACTTTTAGTATCATAAAACAACAACAACAAAAAAAAAATGAAATTTATTGTAACTTTTTGAATGTAGGGAGAAATAGACGGGTTGATGCGACAACATCCTCATTTAGTGCATCCGCGTCAGCAGCATTACGTCCAGCAACAGCAGCAGCCGCATCTACAGCATGCACAACAGATGCAGGCCCACTACCCCCAGCAGCCCCAGCCGGGGCACTATCAAGCTCAAAAGCCCGGATATCCTCCGGAAGCACAAAAGAAACACAAACGCCCCTTAGGTGGCCAACAGTATTCTATGCAGCAGAGTTCCTTCAGCAGCTCCGAAGAGGACATCCATTCTACACCAGAGTTCGAAGGTAAGTGCAGTTTATAGTTATTATTATTTTTTTCTAACAAAAAAAAAAAAAGAAACTAATTTTTGTATTTTTTTTTTCAATTAAGAAAAAAAAAGAAGAGAATAATGATTTTAGTTTATTTCTGTTTAGTTTTGTTTTTTAGTTCCTTAAATAGCTCAAATAGCTTAGGTAACTAATAAATTGAATTGGAATCAGAACTTGTATAGTTCTTAGTTTAGGGTAGATTCTAAAGAGTTTCATCCAGATATCAGTTAACTGTGCTAGCTTTTCACTTGTATCTTAATTAGTCAAAAGTTCTTAAGCACTTTTTTTCGCTGTAAATACACATTCAAAATTTGGTAAACATATATACAAGAAGGATTTTAACCCAATTTATTTCAATTCATGCAAAACGCTCGAAATGACGAAATTAAGTGCTAAATCCATAAGAATCCGGTTACAAAATAATTTTAATACATTTTTTTTTTGGTGATGATTTAAATAAGTTTGGAAAACATTATGCGAAAAACAGAAATTGAAAAACAGATCTTAACTTTTCTTTAAACAAATTCAACAAAAAGTAGCAATTTTAGTGGAAAAGTGTTGAATCTTCGCATAAAAAGTATTGAGGTATATAAATTTTTCGTTCATGTTATTATTAAAGTATTAACGAGATTAGAAGAGAGGATTTTTGAAAGTAATTTGCGTTCTTAACTGGGCTTAATTTTATAGAATACAATTTCGATTTGGACTTAGCTCATCTATTCATCTACACGCCAAAAGGGTCTTGGGTGCTTCGTCCTGCATAAAATGAAATGGTATTTTAAGTCCTACTTACTTACGTCTTCGGCTCTACAACCGGGCTCTAGTCTTGGCTCGAGGAAAGGGTAAATAAAGCCTGTATAACATTCTACGCTTGTAATAAGACTTTCGGCAAGAGATAGAGTCTCAAGCCAAAGGTCCTGTGGAAGTTCACGTGCGGCTCATCGATGTAGTCGGCATCTCGGAACAGGACCTGTAATGTCATAAAGTTAGGAAAGGTCGAGAGGACGGCAACAATTAGGACAACAGTAGTCATGATAACATGACGAATGCCCTTGATGTGGTTTTGCACTTGATCCCTCTCGATCTTCATATCAAATACCTGGCCTCCTGCAGTTCCTTTAAACTAAGGGTATCCGGGGCCTGGAACTCAAAATCCTGCGATGATAGCAACTTGGATTTGCTACCCGAGAGTATGGTTAGGTTGCCACAAGCACAGACTATCTTCACCCTAGATTGACCTTCAGGAAGGAGATCGCCGTCGATGTGCCCATAAAGAAAAGAGTGCAGACTGATATTCACCGACATGGTTCTAAAATATTAGGGGACGTCGGAGCAGGGGTCTATTTAGCTCACTGCCTTGGTACTTTCCGACGCCCGATAGTATCTTACATGCCGAGATACTGGCGATCCTGAAGGCCTCCCAGACCATGAACCTTGAACTTCCCGATTAGCATTTTTAGGGGGTGCAGAAGGGGCGCCTATAAGGCTAGCCCCACGCGCCACGCGCCACGCCTCATGTAGTCCCCATGCCGATTGACCTGTAGAGCCCACAAGGGGCATCTAACTCCCTTCCCGAGTGGAAAAAAGGACTAAAAAAATTTGAGAATTTCGGCGTGGATATAATTTTCCAAATGGTCCCCCAACTAAGTACTAATCAAGTCAAATGCTGCTTGACCTCTGCAATCGAATGAGAACCGGTCTACTTGGTAAGGGTAATGACAATTTTCACGGTAACCAAAATATTTACCTGAAATAATATCAAGCGAGGCAACAACAAAAACTAAAGCTTTGTATGAGTAAAACTAAGGGCGTGCTCCCACGCTCGATTTCGGCTTACGTTCGTGCAGTTTTTGGAAATTTTCGTGAAATTCTGCAAAAAAATTGTTTCATCGCTGCATATCATTGTTCACAAGAATGCATTTTCTTGTTGTCAAGAATCATCTGTTCTCTGATAATTTTTGTGGCAAGTTTGCGTCATCGTCAACTTGACAGTTCCGTGGTTTTGCAGCATGAACAAAAGATTTCGTCTTGCACGACTTTTGCAGCATGACTGTCTAATAACCTCGACACACGGCAATCAAAATATGACGAAAATTCCTAATTTATGACGAACGCCCTTACGGGGTGACACACGTTAAAATACCTCATTATATTATGACAGTTGTGGTGTAGTGAAAAATGTCAGAGAACGAAAAATGAAAAAAAATTATATCTTTGGTACGTTGTTGCCCCAATGGAAGGGAAACAAGTAATATTTAATTTTTTAATATGGAAAAAAGTAATATTTTTGTTATTAATTTTCAAGGAAAATAAAAATAAAAATCAGCTGACTCTGGAAAAACGCCTAAAAGCGGGCTTTTTAACGTGATCTATCGTTCGACAGATGGCTCTCTTTTGAGACTTCGTACTATATTAACCAAAATTTGCCTAATCGGTTTTCCTAATTGATGAGGTTCATATTCCTAATTAATGATGAATTTTCGTCATAAATACGTGCGTGTGTCGAGGCTATAAGAGATAAAACAGGCAGATATATTTTTCTGGCCAATCAGAGAACATTAGGTTTTTCTTTGTGTGGTTCTCATGAGAAATCTAAGGGGAAATCCCTTTTTCGGCGTGCCCCTCATTTGCCACATGGGGCCCACACGCTGTAGGAGGCATGCCCACTTTAAATGCTAATCGGGTTATGCAAGGGTGTAGCATTGTTTTATAGGTGATCAAGTTTCTAAAACCGGTCTAGATTCAGTGATGATGCTCTCCAAGTTAGTGGAACGATGCCGAGCTAAGCTAGATAGACTCGGTAGAAAGCATAACGTGACTCTCGTCTGGGTTGCTGGGCATAGAAAAATAGATGGGAAAGGGAAAGCCGAGTACTTATACAAGCAGCAACCCTATTTCAGGGGTTCGGAGGTTGAGATGGTTAGCACCCCAATAGGCGGGGTCAAAAACGATATTTTCACCTACACTTTCTGCTGGCTAGACAAAGATGGATCGCACTGGAGATCTGCATTATCTCCAGGATGACTTGGCCTACTTATAATAAAGACCCCAGAGAGATATTGCCAGAATTACGGTAGCTATCATTGGCCCATAGGTGACCATGATTCCAAACTGGGTATCCCACACAACGTCTGTTACCGTACCTTCAGAGAAACGAAAGCGACAGAAATACTCGTTAAGTTCCTGTGTAAATTCTCGATTCTAGCGAAATCTAAGCAACGCACACTAGTCAGTTACCTTCTGGAAAACTTAAAAGATATGACCAAGCTAGAGGTCGGGCACTGATAAGCTACCTAAACTCCACAGGCTGGCTATAAAGATCTACCACACGCGGTTAACCAACTACCAAACCTAAAGGCCCAACTACGCATGGCATAAGCGCATATGCCAAGTGCATATGTCAAGTTCAGAACCAGAACTTGTTATGAAGGTGGCTACGGTTGACATAACACGACATAAAAGCTTTCGTTAAACATTCGTTAAACATAATGAATGCGACTTGGGTCGAACGTGACATGACAACATTAGGAAAAGCAAGTTATATTTATTGCTGTTTATTGTTAGAGCAAGTGATTTTTGTTCATGTATGGAGAAATAAAAATATCTACATATATACATATTTTTCACTTTCATAGCACAGAATTTACATCAACTTTATGTCGCTTATGTTATGCATAGGCGGTAATATGTTTTGATTGACATAATGTTGACTTTCGATATTTTTTGATGTTTTTACATATGCGCTTATGCCGTGCATAGTTGGGCCTTTAGGTACACAAGCTTGTAGTATTAAAGGTCGATCCACAAATATCCGTGACGCGAAGGCGAGTTCAGTGCATCAGTGAAAAAAAATATTGGCACGATGTAATTGCATGGAAAGAAATTGGGAAAGGCGCGACATTTTCCCACACATTGAACATTGAGCAATGATACGAAAAATACGGTGTTGTGTGAATGTCAGTGAAAAATTCATTACGGAAGCCACTGACACGGAAAGCATCGGTGCCGTGCCTTCTCGGATATGTGTGGATTGACCTTAAAACGGTCCGCCACAGCTCCAATGGGACCTCCGGTCGCATTGGAGGCAGTTCGATGTTTAAATAAGTTTCCAAGGTAAATTGTTTGTTATGTAGGGCACTTTCGAAAGTTTGCAAAAGTTCTCTCAGTGGAGATATAGGCATTTTGATCTGGAGACAGTAAACTCATACAGATTGGCGGAGCGCACGATAGATGTTAGGCTAATTGACCTATAGACCTTCGTGGATTCGTGGCCTCTTCTTCCTGACTTTGGAATAAAGACGACTCGTGCCTTTTTCCAAACGTTGAGGAATTGCTCGTTATATTGTTTGCTTATGTTCAGTTGCCAGGCCGTACCGCATATGATCAAGTCTACAATCGAACTGTAATGCTAGTATTTTCAAGTCGTGCTCAACTCTTGTTGACGTCCGGCATATCCACTGAAAGGTTTGTTTTTTCCGTCTTTCCATGAGGTATAACGTCTACGAATGCTTCGGCAGCCAATTGGACCTATTGTATTATTGACAGGCCTTGTACATTATATTTCTAAGATAGAAACGCTTGAATTTAACTTCATCAATATGCCGAAGGAGTTGTCGCTCACACTTGTCTGTTCGAGCAAGGTGTAGTCAAACGATGAAAGGATAGATCACGTGAGGAGCAGACTTATCCTAGGGCAAAGTTTACAAGTTGGGTTCACCCCCCTTCCGATCCTCCATAAGTGGTACGTTAGCCCTCAGTGTCCAGTAATCGAGCTAACCAATATCCTAAAATCCTTCTTACTATGTTCCGACAAATCTGTGACGCGTTACGAGGTGGCGCAAGAAGAAACACAAGACCACTTGTGCATAGCGGTTTTTTGATGTGTTTGATCAGGGTTCAATTGTCTATGGTGAAGAGGGCCAAGCGAAAGATGTTGGCATCCTAATAACCGGTTTGAATACAGTCTCAGAGACATTGGCTCTTCCATTACTTTCGAAGGTCTGATGAGCCGGGGCCCAGACAAAGGTTACTCGATTGAGAAGACACAGTTCATTAAGGGCGCATTGTAGTTCTAACTGGTTTGATTTTGATCTTGGGAACTTAATCGCTCTGATAGCTGCCAGACTGTCAAATAGACTAAAAATACTTTTGTCAGCGAAGCGCCTTCTTACGTTCTCGTACCATCCTCGTAGTAATAATCTGCCCCTACAACCGCAGTTTGTGGGTAGGATGCTTACCTACCACAAGAGTATGCACACACCCGCTTCAAGAACACAAATTTAAAAATGCGCCCACTATAGAGGTGTACAAGCCTCTGTTACATATATGAATGTATTGTTAATCGACCATCCTAAACGGGAGTGTGGTTTTACCAAGCGGTCCCCCAACTAAGTACTGACCATGTCCAATGCTGTTTGACCTACGCAATCGAACGAGAACCGGTCTAATGGCATCCTATACAATTTCTTAAGGCCGAGGCTATTCGCATTGCAGAGTAGATAAGAGTAGATAAGAGTAGATGAGAGTAGATGAGAGTAGATGAGAATAGATGAGAGAGTAGATGAGAGTAGACGAGAGTAGATGAGAGTAAATGAGAGAGTAGATGAGAGTAGATGAGAGAGGAGATGAGAGAGTAGATGAGAGTAGATGAGAGAGGAGATGAGAGAGTAGATGAGAGTAGATGAGAGTAGACGAGAGTAGACGAGAGTAGACGAGAGTAGACGAGAGTAGATGAGAGTAAATGAGAGAGTAGATGAGAGTAGATGAGAGTAGACGAGAGTAGATGAGAGTAAATGAGAGAGTAGATGAGAGTTACGTACTCTCATATACTCTTATTTACTCTCATCTACTCTCATATACTCTCATCTACTCTCTCATTTACTCTCATCTACTCTCATGTACTCTCATCTACTCTTATGTACTCTCATCTACTCTTATTTACTCTCTCATCTACTCTCATCTACTCTTTTCTACTCTTATCTACTCTGCAGTGCGAATAGCCACTCCCATTTCTTAAAGCTCCAATTTGGTCCCTTTAGTCTAAAAAAGTTTGAGCGTACCGTGCTTCGCTTGCACTAATCCGTGGGTCTTTTATTGGCACGTGCCTGCAGCTGGTTTGGAAAAGTAAAATTTTTACTCGGGCGCAACGTGCTTCGGACGAGTCTTATTTTTACTCGGGTAGCGGTATGCGGTTGTCATTTTCCTCCAGCACCAGGAGGTTTGCCTTAGAAACGGCTTAAACGTATGACGTAGATGGAGTGTAAATGCAGAATCTTAAACCTTTGACCTTCCACTTAGATGATGATGGTTTGTACAGCATATTTGTCTTTTTTTTTGACTAGATGAAATTGGAATAGATTTTTTATGTTACAGACTAGAGCTTGGAGGTATAACTTCTCTGTACTGTCGAGCTGTCGACTTTCCATCTAGAGTTCTATATCGAACGGTACACTGCAAATCTCAGCTTTTGGAACTGTGTTATTTTAATACGCTTAAAGTGTGTTATTGTGACGTTACCCATTTGATTAACATTGTAGTCACTTTTTACACACTTAAAACGTGTAAAAAGTGACTACAATGTTAATCAAATGGGTGACGTCACAATAACACACTTTAAGTGTGTTAAAATAACACACTTCCAAAAGCTGAGATTTGCAGTGTAAGCTTTAGCCGGAATGACAGATAGTTGGGAGAAAAACTAAAGAACTATTTCGCTTGCTCCCATCTAATACTACCACGACGAAGCGCTGAATGGTTTCATCGCTTATTTTGATTAAAGGCGATGACAGAAGATAACACAGAGGAGTTACTGCAAAGAGATAGGATAAAATAGAAAGAATATTATCAAGGTAGGAGAAGTGGAAAGACGAAGGAATAAAGGAGTGCGTAGAATCGAACCACAAACCTCTGAGATGGTAGTCCGACACCTCAATCCGTAGAATTAAGTCTCTATACTTCTTAAGATCGTTTTCTATCACTAAAAATTTTTTGCGGATTTAATACTCATTTAAATTTTGACGTCATCACTGAATAGTTTATATTAAATCTCTTATATAACCACGCTAAGCGTACCCTTTGCCGTTATTCCACTTATATGCACCAAAAAAAATCTCCTTTTTATAACGACGTAGTTTTAAAGGTCAAGCTACCAAAAAATTTATCGTGCAAATTTCGGCATTGTTTTTGTCTCCAAAAAATTTATTGGCATCCACAGTCTTTAGTCATTTTGTGTTATCTCAACAGAATAAAACGTTTCTGATTTATGAGGAATATTTGAAGACACCAAAAACAAAAAAAAAAATAACGCAAGTATAAGGGTATTCCCCTTTCCTTCTATGAATTATTCTAAAAACGTATTAGACACGTGCTAGATTTCAGTAACTTAAAATCCTACAAAATTACTTGGCTTCACTCCCAATTTGTGTTGTAAACGATCAGAAAATCCTTTCAGCCCCCGTCCCCCTCCACACCATTGAAATTATGCTAATGACCATTTTTAGCGCTACTCTAGCGCTCGTTCAAGATGCATACCACATAGGGGAGTCAAGCATCACTTGAAGGATAAAGGCGATGTGAAGATAACAAAAAAAAAAGTTAAGTTTTGGCGATGTTGTTCACGATTACAATTCCGCTTCTACCCCCCCCCCCCGAAAAAACCCCCACTCCACCCCTGAACAATTTGAAAATACTTATATTTCCCGGTCTGGTTAGAGGCGACCGGGGCGACTCCCTTCTCACTTAGCGGGGCCCGCAGCCATCCTTCTTTTTGGTCATATTTTAAAGCCTATACTATATATATGCCTAACGTCCTGCCACTGTTATTGTTGCTGCTGTTGTTGTCGAATGTCTATCATTCTGGCAGGATTCCAAGACATTAGTGGAGCCCTGCCAAAGGATGAATGAAACCCTTTCTTATAGAGACATCAAATGGGTCTGGCACTCAGCTAGTTCCCTCTAAATTTCAGTTCTGTCCCTTCTGATGTATGTACGTGTGGAGAAGGAGACCAATGTACAAGATGTGACATTTTTTTTGCCCCATCCTTGCCCAAGGACCCTTTTATTTTATTTGTATACCACAAAAAAAAAAAAGACGAAGAGTTAAAAACTGTAGATAAAATGGAAAGAATGGGTGTTTTCGGAAACATCATATGACTTGACAATTGCATTGTCTGTTGACTGATTTTTGCCTATTGACAATCATCTGCTGGAAACAATTCGCTGTCAAGTGATTTTAATCCTTGGACGTTTGTGAACTTAACTATCAAAAAAGTATCCCAACGAACCACATATTAGGAGACTCCGCATTCCCGCTCGATACATTTATTATGGTTCCGTTTCGAGACAATGGGCATATTTTAGCATCGGAAAGAAAATTTAATTTTGTGCTAAGTTCAACACGAGTGTATTGAGCAAACATTCTGAATTTTAAAAGGAAAATTTCCAATTTTGAAACGTTTACCCATACATGACATAACTGAGGCCAAGTACATAGCTTCATCTTGTATATTATTGCATAATTTTATCATTAAAAAGCAAGGTGTGAATATAATCGAACTAGACCAAAGCGAAAGAAATGTAAATGATGAAATATTTCATGAATCTGCGAACAATCAATCTTCTCAAAATGGAGCAGCTAAAAGAAAACGAGATTTATTAACTACATTATTTTCAGCTTAAACTAAATTTAAACGTCAATAAAATTTAATCAAAAAAAGCAAAACACAACAAAGCATTCCTTCTTCCTCACATGCACAGGTCACTTGATCTTTGTCAAAATTTTGCTGTCTCAGGATTAGTCAAGTTGTTTTAGAATTGTCAGCAAATGCATGAACTATTCCGAACACTTGATTCTGATGATTGCAAGTCATAGGACGTTTCCGAAAACACTCAATATCACAACTGTGGGGAGGCTTTCAACTATAAATTCTTTTCGGTTGCTACTTTCAAGGAGCAGCCACTTGCCTTGGTTTCCTTTTTTGGGGTTACATAAAGGATGCAGTGCAGTTCTTAAAATCATAGCTGATATCGATGTATATCGGTTTTTCTTACGTCGTTTTGGTCTCATTAATATGAAAATTTTTGGCAGCGATTATTAAATGCCCGGAATCGATTGCTCTCTGGCCCCTCCGTGTCTCCTGCCGCACCGCTAGCACATTCTCGTTCAACAACGTCATAATCAAAACTTAATATTAACTTTATCCCCCCCCGTTCCCCACCTCTGTAGTAGAAAAAAAACACGAGCTCAAACCCAGCCAGACGAGCCATATCGCTTTTATCGCCAGTGCATTGTTCTAGTGAAAATCAAATTCCGAGGGGATTGACCACCAGAATGCAAATATTGTTGTCTCCTATCCAAGGATCGAAGTAAGACGATAAATGACTGCGCTGCTAATGGGAGTCCTGCATAATTCAAACAGGATTTGATTTATGTCGTGCTTCTATGCTGTTAGCACATTGTAAATCCTTCCTCCTTTTATGTTAGCTTGGCCTGATATTGTGAAGGATTCGGGTTTCGGGGGATCCGTGTTCTTCCGGAAATTTTCAGTTTACATTTATGGCGTAATGCATTCGGAAGTATCTAGAAAAGGATATTATTGGAATTAGTTTAATTTTATTTGTGGAAATTGGATATAAGTTAGTGAATTTAGTGAAAATTGTGAAATATGAAAATTTAATGTGAACGACATTATTCCTGTATGGTTTATTAAATTTTGTTGTTTAATACCTGGAATTTAATTAAAAATGACGGGTAAGTCAGGACTAGAAATTACTTACCTGATTTAAGCGGAGTGCTGTGATCCACAGTCAGTAAAAAAAATTGTTTATGCGCTCATACCTAAATCGGTCTAATCCCACCCACTATAATTTTACCATGGCTTGATGCTAATTTTTCTTAATTTATTAGAAAGATAATTCAATGCAAATATAAGGAAACAAGATTAACTTCCCAGTATTCGTTCAAACAAAAAAACGACTCGAACGATTTTTATGAAAATCTTTTCAGATCATACTTCCTTTAACACGCTTTGAACGGCATCTTAACGAAGTCGGTATCTTTTTTGGTTCACGCGAAATTGTGCTGGTACAAAAATCACTTAAGTCGTTCAAACAAAAAAACGGCTCGACCAATTTTTATGAAAATCTTTTCAGATCATATTTCCTTGAACACGCTTCGAACGGCACCTGAACGAAGTCGATATCTTTTTTGGTTCGCGCGAAATTGTGCTGGTACAAAAATCACTTAAGTCGTTCAAACAAAAAAACGGTTCGACCGATTTTTATGAAAATCTTTTCAATTCATATGTCCTTTAATACGCTTCGAACGGCACCTTAACGAAGTCGATATCTTTTTTGGTTCGCGCGAAATTGTGCTGGTACAAAAATCACTTAAGTCGTTCAAACAAAAAAACGGCTCGACCAATTTTTATGAAAATCTTTTCAGATCATATTTCCTTGAACACGCTTCGAACGGCACCTGAACGAAGTCGATATCTTTTTCGGTTCGCCCGAAATCGTGCAGGAAAAAATGACCACATAAGTACGCACACACACACATTTCTTCTCAAATTTTTGCTTAAAATGCTATTGGGACCTTGAAACGTGTAAATACATTGAAAATTTCGAATCCGATTTTCGGACCGATTACTATAACTTCCTACTGGGAAGTTAACTAGCTGGGACCCGGTGCGCCTATGCTGCACTCATAAGCCAATAGTAGTAATCAGGTGATATGCATTTTAATATACAGTAGGAGAGTTTGAAAAAGGCAATTTTTTGGTATTTTTGAATCCAAATAACAAAATGTGAAACTATTAGGGATCTGACATTTTGATCGAGACAATAAAAACCATCCATTGACATGGCATTTTTCGAGATATGAATTTTCATACACAGATGGAGTATGTCAATGAATCGCTTATTTTCTGTATTTTGGATAGCTGGGACCCGGTGCGCCTCGATGCACCCAACGTTTAAACATTTTAAATCAATCCAAATCTTCAAAATTCTACTCTTCTTAACCATTAACGTAAAACCAACTATTCCTATAAAAGTTGCAATCATTAGATTCAAAATAAATTTATTTGAGGTGTGACCAAAATTACCTATATGTGTTTTGTTAAACCCACGAACGTTAAAAAACATTTAAAATAAATCTGCAATTGCTTGGCCCCTGGGTTCTCATCTGCAATGTCACTGACTCAGGTTTTATTTGTTTACCCAGATGCCAGCCTCTTTTCGTATTGCAGAATCCTAGACTTATACCTAAAAATTCCATATCCATTATACATAAATCATCCCACATTTCCGTTTCTCCTTACCATCTTTCCAAAAAAAAAACCTCGTGGATCAATTCTGAACCGATTGCTTAGAGGGCTTCAGGATACACTATATTCAATGTTTTTCATTTGTAGCTAGAATATGAAGATTTTCCGATTTTCCAACTCTTGAACACCTTACATACAACTAACCGGGAAATGACACTTATTTGGCAAAATTTTTCCGCCATATTGGCCCTACAATTTTGAATAAGTTTTGATCATAAATTCGTTATTTACTTACCTTAAAAACTCCCATATACCGATTTTAATTGGAATCGGAATACAATTCGTAAACTCGTCGGCCATATTGGTGCGGCCATTTTGAATTTAAATTTTGATCATAAAGTCGTTATTTTCTACCTTAAAAAACCTCAGATGTAGATTTTCATTGGAATCGGAACACAATTTGCAAATTCGTCGGCCATTTTGAATTTATAAGTTTTGACCACAAATTCGTTATTTGCGACCTTAAAAACGCCTAGATACCCACTTTCATTGGAATCGGAATAAAATTGGCAAATTCAATCATATTTCTGCTGTAATTTTGAATTTCGGTCATATTTCGGCGGCCATTTTGAATTTCGAAAATCGGGCTTCGAGGTGCATCATAGAAGCTGTTGCTATTTTACGATTATAGTTGTTGTGTATTGCGTCATTGAGTAATTGGAGTGTATCAACACAATTAAGCCTAAGGATTCACTTCAAGTTTTCATCGAATTTCAAAAAGGAATGGACCATTACAGCAGATTTTTGTTCATTGGCCGAGGTGAAACCGGCCATATTAATTTCTTAGACAGTAAGGGAACAAACAAAAAAAACAATTAAAGAGGGACTCTCGCCACAAGGAACTTTGCTCTCGTCATTTTGTTCATTTACCTCTTTTAACAAATCTTGGAACAAAATTTAAAAGTGCTTCAACAGCACCCTGAAGTTTATACGAATCACAGTAAACAGCAATACACAATTCACAGAGTTTTCAAAGCAATTTTTTCCTTTGTGTGAGTAGATATGGTGCTTTTTACAGAATTTTCAAAAAGTGCTCCATTTTGCTTCTGATTCTGGAAGACGAAGGTCTGTTCCTTCACTTTTTGAGTAAAAGCTTGAGTAACATTTCTTGAGTAAAATTTTATGAAAATCTCGAACCTAAAATCTCGAACCTAAAATCTCACGTAAATTCCTGCACTAGGAGAAGTAAAATTTCCCTGCTTTTTTTGCATGAGAAAGTGCAGGGACAGAAATTGGGTAAGTTTATGTAATTTATTGCCCCTGGCAATTTTTTTTAAGAAATAAATTTTTTTTTATAAATTTAATTTTTGAAATTGCGCCCCCGTCCAATTGCGCCCGGTGCAAGTGTACCATTCGCACCTATGAAGGCGCCACCTCTGGTGAAAACAGAAAGTAAAACAAAGAAAAATTACATTTACAATTGTTTTACTCGACGCTTGCGGCATAGTTCTCACCACCGAGTGAATCTTCATCTCTTTCTCTCTCTTAATTTCAACCAGATTTTCTTCAGGACACGTAGAGGTATCTCAAGGAGTTTGACATGAATAAATCTACTGGACTTGTAGTCCATTCAAAACGCGTGGGGTGTTCCAACATAACACCGTTAAGAAAATCGAACCCTACAAGGATTTTGGGTCGCTGATCACGAAAATCGGGGTCCGGCGTTCCTAAAATATGGGCGTCACCCTTAAAATCGCAAAAAACACCCTTTTTTAAGGGGTTTTCGCGATAATTTCAATAATAATGAAAAATTATCCGATAAAATGCACTTTTTTCGATATTTTTTTGCGAAGGTAAATCTACTAAATCAAACCTAAACTTTATGATAAGGGATGATCCTAAAGGGTTAAAACCACCCCTAAATCGACTCAAAATAAAAAAAAATTTAAAAAGTTTTTTTTTCAATTTTATGCTTCAAATTCGATTGTATGCGTATTTTCAGGCAAAAATAAATTATTTTCAACCCTTAAGACCTATTAGAGTATTGGACGCCAGCGAATCTACACTTGACAACGTATCCTGATGGCGTTCCGCAGGAGTCAATTTTATCACCCACTCTTTTGCCAATCTTTATAAATAATCTATTTTCAATCCCCTTTACTCCGCTTCATTGATCACGGTATTCTTCGTTACTTTTACGGTTTCGATAATGTAAGTCAAGCACCTGCCCAGCCAGCGTCTTTGTAGATCGGGAGCTTACATTATAGGTACTGACTCGATCAACAGAAACATTAAATTCATTTTTCATTCGAATTCAATGCTTTTTATTTCCAATTACCATCTTACCAAAAAAACCTGGTAGATCAATTCTGAACCGATTGCTTAGAGAGCTTCAGGATACAGAATGTCAAGATTTTCCGATTTTCCAACTCTTGAACATCCTACATACAGCTAACCGGGAAATGACACTTATTTGCCAAAATTCTTCCGCCATATTGGTCCCACAATTTTGAATTTATAAGTTTTGATCATAAATTCGTTATTTGCTACCTTAAAAATTCCCATATACCAATTTTCATTGGAATCTGAATGCAATTGGCAAACTCGTCGGCTATATATGGGTGCGGCCATTTTGAATTTAAGTTTTGATCATAAATTCGTTATTTGGTACCTTAAAAAACCCCAGGTACAGATTTTCACTGGGATCGGAACACAATTTCAAAATACGTCGGCCATATTGGCGCGCCCATTTTGAATTTATCCTTTATCCACCCCCCTCGATATCCACTTTAATTGGAATTGGAAAAATATAAATATTGGCACGGCCATTTTGAATTTATAATTTCTGATCACAAATTCATTATTTCTTACCTTAAGAAATCCCAGATACCGATTTTCATTGGAATCGGAACACATTTTACAAATTCGTCGGCCATTTTGAATTTATGATTTTTGACTGCAAATTCGTTATTTGCGACCTTAAAAACCTCTAGATACCCACTTTCATTCATATTTCGGTTTCCTTTTTAATTTCGCTCATATTTCGGCGGCCATTTTGAATTTCGATGTTTTTAAAATCGGTTCGGTAGTTTTTGAGTTTATTCGGAACAAACAAACAATCAAATCTTTTCTCTTTATATAATAGTATAGATAACAGCTGGAACATTACTCATCCGTTTTAGTGGTGTGGTACTAATGGCTGACCCATCTCTTAACATCTTCGGTGTAACATTTGCTAAAGATTTAGGATGGAACTTTCTCATCAAGCGATCCTGTACTCAGTGGCGTAGCGTGTGTGTCAGCCGCTCGGGGCGGAAGAAAATTTTTCCGCCCTCTTTTTAACTTCCCAGTTTATAGGGAAGTGATTGTAATCGGTCCGAAAATCGAAATCGTATTTTTCAACTTATTTTCATTTTTAAAGGTCCCAATAGCATTTTAAGCAAAAATTTGAGAAGAAGTATGCGTGTGTGTGTGCGTACGTATATGGTTAGTTTTTTCTGCACGTTGGAAGTGCCGATCGAAGCGTATTAACTGAAATATATATGATCTGAAAAAATTTTCATAAAACTCGGTCGAGTCGTTTTTTTGTTTAAACGACGTGAGTTTTGTACCTGCACGATATCGCGCAAACCAACAACGATACCGACTTCGTTGAGGTGCCGGTCGTAGCGTATTACCGAAATTAGAATCTGAAAAGATTTTCATAAAATTCGGTCGAGTCGTTTCTTTGTTTAGACGACGTAAGTGATTTTTGTACCTGGACGATATCGCGCGAACCAAAAATAATATTGGCTTCATTGAGCTGACGCGTATTACCGAAGTTATAATCTGAAAACATTTTCATAAAAATCTGCCAAGCCGTTTTTTTGTTTGAACGGAGTTCGCGATTTTTGTACCGCCCAATATCGCGAGTACCAAATATTGATACTGACTTTGTTGAGGTGCCAATTGGCGCGTATTAACGAAAACATGCTCTGAAAAAAATTGCATAACATTCGGACAAACCTTTTTTTTGTTATGAAATTTTTTATCTGGATTCAGCCGAGCGATAGCACAGTTTTTTTGTAAATTTCCTCTTCTTTTGTTTTGGATCGCCTATCTGAGTTGTTGCACCACCCCACAATAGCGTGCAGCTGTGATCGCGGTTCCATGGGGTAGGTAATTGATCTCAAAAGAACGTTTGCCATTTTACGGATTCCCCAGATTTCGCTTTATTTGGTGTTTTGGCGGTAAGAGCGAGTGGAGTCTCCATAGTGGCTGAAGCCTGACTGTCGGATCGATCGACGCACGTGCATATAAATTTTACAGTGCTGCCACTACACCCAGACGTAAATTCCCTGAGACACCCAGACTTTTCCCGCCAACGACACGGTTTTAAAAAAATAGTGGAACCTAATTTTGAGACGACCCTCGTACAATATTGAACACTATTCTTTATTTGATAGAAGTCGTTCTCGTTGAATATTAGTCATAAACAATCCAAATACAAAATAAAATACGGGGAATCCCTGCAAGTCAGTACAGATGGTGTTGCCAGTCGCTACAATGAGCAAGATGTCATTATTATACATTCAATTAAAGAAAGGGGATTCCCCGTTTTCGTCACAGTATAAGTAATGAAAAATTCCGATCGGTCCGAATCGTAGGTGCGACAAAAATAATATTTACAAGATTGTACTTATTGTGAAATTTTGCCGCCCCCTAAAGGTGCCGCCCGGGGCAGGCCGCCCCTACTACGCTACGCCACTGCCTGTACTTCTAACTGAGGTAAGAGGTAAATATTATGGATTGCACTATGACTTACCATATGAAGGATTCATCTGATTGAAGCATCCCAATCGGTTCTGACGCAGGAATAAAATCGAGTTCTCCAGCTATTCTACACTATAACGCATGCGGGACGCAATCCTTGTCAAATTTATTAACGAACCAAAACATGTCAAAATTGGCCTGAGAAAAGCTTGTTGATAGACCGTAGATAGAAAAATAAAAAAAAAATGCATTTCCTTTTGTTGCCCACCTGTGGGTCTCTCAATTGGCTAATTTGGAAACAAAGCTATATTTTTTATTCATTTTCAAATAAAATTAAAATCACTGATATACCTTAAAACACTGGAAAAACGCCTAAAAGCGAGCTGAGGTCATCAGGTTCACTTAAGCTTTGTCGAAAAGTACTTTTTCACTTAAGCTTTGTCGAAAAGCACCAAATAAAGTGACTCATTACTCTGGAAGTTGATACGGTATAACCTTGACTTTTACAGTTTTAGATAGTTGGGAGTTTTCTGCGTGCGTGATACTTTATTCATGAAAATATGCCATAGGGTTACAAAAATACAGGGTGATATGTAAAACTCTAAAAAAAAACTTCAAAACACCCTAGCGGCGAAACCGTTACGATTTCCGCCCCCCTCCCATACGATTTTTTGTTCGTCCACCCAAAACCTATCAGCAGCCGCTTTGTAAAGTTAGCGTATATACACCTTGTATAAGTTGCGAATGAGGGGATATGAGTATTTTAAATCTTTAAAACGGCGATATCTCATGAATGGCAATTCGTACGGGAAAATGTATAATATATTTTTTTGTAGATAATCGCTTAATCTACAAACTTTGTAAATACTATTTTCTGGTAAGACTTACGTTTTAAGAGATATTAGTCAAAAACGGAATTTTTTTGTTTTTAGGGGGTGGTTTTTGGGGGTAGCATACAACCAATTTTCCGAAACTTTTTTTTAACATATCCTACTCACTAAAAACTATTCTTAAAAAAAAATTAATGAGTTAACATTTTGTTAGAGATCAAAACCCCTAACAAGTGGACTATAATATCAAAAATGAATAATAAAAAGAATTGCACAGAAAGCACAGTTTTCACCGTTGACGCAATTATAGTCACTGTGCGTTTTGGGCCTTTTTTCAGATTCTGTTGATATAATCAAAGCGTTCGAAGAAAGGCCGTTGAAAAACTGCAACTTACTACTTTGATCTCATTTAATTTTTCATAAAAATGCATAAATATGGCTCAAAATCTTAAAAAAGGGCAAAACGGCCTCTAGCGGCGAAACTATGCGGAATTCGAAAAAACAGTTCAGACAAAATTTGTAAAAAAAAAATCATGCCTTACAACTTTGCTCTTTTGATATCTTCACCAAAATGTATAGTTTCTCCTCAAAATAGAGAAAAACGCAAAAAAAAGCGAAAATTCATATATTTCTCGCACCCTTTTTTAGAGCTGCGGGTTGTGAAAATCATGTTTAGACAACCCAAATCCTTCATTTAGCACCGGGCTCATAGCTGTCGGAAATGTTTTTATTTTAATTTTTTCTAATTTGAGCGTTAAATTTGCACTTAACAGCTCAAATAACAATTCAGTATAGGTAAAACTTTATCTAGTTTTCACACCCTTCCCTGTGCACGTGCCTGAATAAAATATATATTCTGATCATCTATGAAAAAACACCTTTCGTTTGATATATATTTCATTAAGATACGTGCACCGGAAATAGGTTAAAAAGGGATCACAATTTTTGGCTTTGCCTATTTATATATAGAGTAGAATCACACTCGTGAAAAAAACTCTTCATTGGTATTTATTTTCTTTCTTTATTTTCTTTAATTTTCATGTTTTTTGCCTTTTTGGCATTACAATGTCACCTCGCCTCATTTGAAGTGTGACATTGTACTGGCTCAGAAGAAAAAATGAGGCACCTCTTACAAAACTCTTTTTATAATCATGTCCTACTCAACACTAGTGACCACCAATGTTACAAGTAATGTTGTATTTGCAAAATATATTCATTGTACTCGCATTACGGAGTCAAATTCATTTTGTATTAATTCGCTTACATTTGTGTTTGATTTAGTAGCCTGCTACCAGACATTGTACCATAGCCTGAACGACATGACAGACTGGTAGCAAAGGGTGATTCCTAAGAAAAAAAAATATTGGTTATCTAGAAAATAGGATAAGTCTTTTCTGCGTTTTTTAAAATGATTCTGAAACATTATAAAAAACGAAAATAAATAAAATATTCGCTGTAAATAAGTAATATTAATTGTAGAATCCATCACATATGGAATTTTTTGAAAAACGACATAATAATAATGTATGAATAAATATAAATACATATATGTATAAGTAAAGCTTTTTTATATACATATATTTAATATTCAGTTCACATCTTAGGCACAATTTCATATATATAAATTTTAGTATGAATAAGAGTTAAAAAGCTTTTCCACACGTTTTTCGGTTCGGTTCGTTTAAAAGCACACACAAACTTTTATGTTAAGAAAAGCTCTCCTAAAGGACTTGCGCATATTCACTATATCACGAAAAAAACGAAGTAACAACAACAACAACATAATAGTAATAATACGAATAAGAATGAAGAAGAAGGATATCATGAAAATTCAGAAAAGGATACATAGAGAGAGAGAGAAAATGATGAAATCGCGTGTGTGGGCTAAAAAGTTTTTCTCACCCATCCATTTCCATTCAATAAATGTAGTTAAAGAGGATGAAAATGTCCTACCACCAGGACGACGTTCAAAAACGGGGCAAAAATAAATTTCCCTGTATTTTTGCAATTTAGTTTTATTTAGTTTTTTTTTGGTTATTTTTTAACACAGTATTAGAGTATAATAAATGTGTGTATGTTTACCAGGATTTTTCCGTGCGGCTATAAAGAAAAAAAAAAGAAAATCGAGAGAAAAAGAAAATTTTTTTTTTGCATGTGTATTTATGTCTGCGAAAAACTATATTTTCCCCTGTTTTTTTCGTGAAAAAAAAAATATAGTATATATGTATAAAATGTTGTATCACACAGTTAGGTGTAGAAAACTTATACAAAGATATATAAATAACGTGTGTGTTTTTGTATCAAAAAGCCGCGAATGTGATTGTAGTTGTGTTATAAATGCACAACGATAGGACGAACACGGAAAATACAACAAAACGAAAAAAAAAATACTGAAAACTGAAAGAGTGTGGAAAACTGTAAAAATTTCACCTCTAAATAAATAGAAATCGGAGGGAAATTAGTTGCCATTGAACGCTTACTCCATAAACACATTTTTTGGTTATTTGTTAGGCTGTAAAGACTTTGGCAAAAAAAAAAAAGAAATACAGAAAGGAGTTGAAAAGGGACGAAGGTTTAATGATTGTGTGAAAAAATAAGACTTTGTTTAAAGAAATTTGTTATTTCACTGATAAGAAAATTTTATTAAAACTGTTTTTCGGATGATGTTTTTCATGTGCGAAGGTGTAGAATTTGATTAAAAAAAAGTGCTATATCTGTTTTTTTTTTGAAACGAACAAAAAAAACCCCCAGACAATTTTCTAATTAAGTGAAAATTTCCTGCTGTTTTTCTCACATATGCGAAGTTGGTGAAAAAAAATTTATTGTATAGGAAGAAAAATATAATTAATAAAAAAATAAATATAAAACAAGGAAAAAGATCGTGGGATTTTTTTTTTCTAATTAAAATAAAACAGAAAAATCCAGGAAAAAAAACTTAATAATCTAAAAAAAGTATTATTAATAATATTTCTAAGAAAAAAAACATACTCAAGAATTTCGCGTTACGTGGGATATATTCTTTTTTCGATAATAATGTAATTTTATGCGATATTTAAGAAAAAAAAAGGAAAGGAAATTTAGTTTCGGTGTGCAAAAGGAAAAAAAAATTAACAAAAAAAAAGCTTTTCGAGATATTTTTATATAAAAAGAAAAAGTGGAACGGGGAGAGTTGAGTGTGACGTAGTTGCATTTAATGATTTTTATTAATTTCTAGGAAATGCAAAAGAAAAGAAAAACCAAAAAAAAATATGTCTTTAACTAAAACTTAACATCAGAAAGGAAAATTATTAAAAAAAAATAATAATAAAACATCCTACGTGTAATAATAAATAATATTACACACATTTGTGAACAATAAAATAAATATTAATAATCTTTCTTAAATTTAACAAAAAAATAAAATAAAATATTAATAAATAAAATTACAAAAACAACGTGCAAAACTTACTAAATTAAGAAAAACCATACGTAATGAATTTGGAATAAAAAAAAAAAGAAAAAAAAACATTGGTGAATTTTTTTTTACTCGTTTGTATGTGAAAACTAACTAACTAAAAAAAACTTAATCAACTTTTCTTACACCACAGAGAAAAGAAATTACAGACTTTTCATTACGAAACCCGTCGTAAGGTATTTATTGTATATAAAATAAAATTTCCCAATTTTTTTTTCTTCATTTCAATTCTAGAAAAAAAAAATTAATAAATCAAATTTCCAAATTATTGAGTGAAATTAATTAAATAAGTGAAATTAGTAAATAATTTTTTAAAAATAATAAATAATATAATAAAAATATCGCTTGATCTTAGATTTCAATATTTTTCCAAAAAAAATTAATAATAATATATTATTTAAGCTCGATTTGCTTTGAACTAATTAAACAAAAAAAAAATGCCCAACACTACTATGCTCTGCTTGAAATTTCCCATTTTTTTCTCGATTGTTTGTAAATAAATAAATATTAGGAAAAAAGGTATTAATTAATTATTTTAAAAATAAAATAAAAATAAAGTTGAGGTAGATTCTTTCAGGTAATGTGTACTGGCTAGGGTTAAGTGTAGTTTTAACAGTTCTTGTATTTTACTGCTAAACAAAAATTCAGGTTTTAGGAATTGTTTTTAGATACTTTCAAAAAAAAAAAAATAATAATAATAGTCTAGAAATAGGCGTTAAAATAAGAAGAGAAAAAAATAATTCGTTACAGCACTCTGACAGCGGGATATTGTCGAATAAGCTATTGTAAAACAGGGAACAATAAATAGAACTGACAGCTGCTATCGGGGGGGGAGGTTTTAGGGGTTGAAAACAGTTTTTCACGATTTCTGGCTAAACTGTTCATCCTATCGAAAAAAAGTTAAAAATAAAAGTTGTAGGAAATAAAAAGATCTACAACTTTTGTGTTTACCATTTTTACTCTAACCTCAAAATTTTTCGAAAAAATGGCGAAAAACCGGTTTTTTGGTTTTTAAATTTTTTTGTTTGACAAGTTTGTATTTCCAAAAACCGGGAACAGCTCGACAGCATTGTGAGCATTTTCACAGAGCAATGCACTAATGCCATTAATAAAGCCCAAGGCGCTTGGTTTTTTGTGCCCGGTACAGTATTCCTATTGCGCCCACATCAATTTTTTTTTCAAAATTCAAATTGTTTTTTAAAATTTTAATTTCGGAAATTGCGCCCCGTCCAATGCAAGTGCACCATTTGCACCTATGAAAGCGCCGTCCCTGTTTGCGTCTAATCAGGAACTTCACAGAACTCTTCCGCTTACGCTGTTTCTTTGAGCTTCATACTGCTTAAGCTTCTGGTAGATGGCCTTTAGTGCCATCCCCCAACCTCATCATCTGCTCCAGGATGTTTTTCGGTGAACTTCGCTAGCAGTTTCCAGCACAGTCCTGGGTCCGCAAATCTATAGACCTATAAACTTAAATCCCCATAATAGAGGTTCCTCGTTCTTATTCTCCAAACCTTCATATTTCAAGCAATAATCGGTGGTAACCACACTGCACTCAACAACTCCAGAGCAGAGGCGATCCAGGTATCTCTCGCCGAATTATTGATCTATAATAGTACGACTAGTACGAACTACAAATCAAATCGAAATCAAGCGAATGAAATAGAATTGGATTGGCAACACCTTGCGAAGAACAATGGAAAGAGACACAGACACTCTGTGCAGTTCCTTTAATATATGAAAATGAAGGAACGGGAACACTTTTTAAAGTTTTTTCGAAGTTTTAATTTTTTTTTTAAAATCTTAATTTCTGAAATTGCGCCCCGTCCGATTGCGCCCGGTGCAAGTGCACCATTTGCACCTATAAAAGCGCCGCTCTTGATAAAGTCTGTCCGAACAGACCGCATAAAGAGGCTTCCAAACCTCCATGGTGGTCTCGTGAACTTGAAACACTCCGAAAAGAGTGTAGAAAGGAATTTAATTCAGCTAGACGCAGCAACAGCGCAACCTCCTGGGACTGCTATAAGTCGAAGCTGAATAGATACAAAGCGGCAATAAGGAAAGCCAAGGACCTCTTATGATCTCAGGCGGACAACTTCACTACTGAGCCTCAGGAGACAAGACCTCTCAGTTATAGTGGGAGTGCTGACCGGACACTGTCTGATAGGGACGCATGCGACCCGTTTAGGTCTTGAGACCTATGATTTTCGCATAACCTGTAAAAATCCGGACGAGGAGGAAAGTGTACCTCATCTCATCTGTCGTTGCCCAGCCCTAATCAGAAGGAGATTAACCACATTTGGTGAACCCTTTCTAAACACGCTTGCGGAAATCTCGAAGATTGGGATCCCGCAACTCAGAAGATTCATTACTTCCTCGAAATGGTTTAGCGAAGAAACGACACTTTAACATCCGGTTTTAGGTGGGATCATTATGGTAAGAATACAAAGCAACGTATCGGTGCCTTTTGAAACGAACAGAGGCCTGAGACAAGGAGACTCTCTATCCTGCTTACTATTTAACATTTTATTAGAAAAAGCGGTCCGAGAGGCACGCATTGAAACCAGAGGGACAATTCTAAACAAGTCTGTTCAGGTAATGGCATATGCAGATGACATAGTCATCATAGGCAGGACAATGACTGCAGCAAAGGAAGCCTATGTAGCGCTAGAAAAAGCAGCATCGAAATCTGGACTTATCATCAACGAAAATAAAACGAAACATATGCGGATCCCTAATAGAAATAGTAGAGGAAGAACAGGACAAAATATAACAATCGACAGATATAACATAGAATCCGTAAACGAGTTCACATATCTAGGAACGCAAATTAATAAAGACAACAACATTACTGCGGAAATTAAAAGAAGAATACTGCTAGCGAACAAAACATACTACAGTATGTTGAAATATTTTAAGTCTAAAAGAATAAGCAGGCGTATAAAATTCAAGTTATATAAAACCGTAATAAAACCAGTACTGATGTACGGATCGGAAGCATGGACGCTTACTAGGCATGACGAGCAGATCCTCGGAAGTTGCGAAAGAAAAATTCTCCGCAGGATCACAGGCGCAGTAAATGAAGAGGGAGTCTGGAGAAGAAGATACAACCACGAGTTGTACCAAATATACAAAGAACCAGACATTATAAAAAGCATCAAGATATCACGCCTACGCTGGATAGGACATGTAATGAGAATGCCGGAAGAAGCACCCCCGAAAATCCTGTTCCTTCAAACGCCAGAGGGAAGAAGGTCACAAGGAAGACCTAGGAAGAGATACAAAGACGACATCGAAATGGACTTACGCGCAATTGGGATTACCAACTGGAAGAGAGAGACACAGGACCGAGAACGTTGGAAGAAAATTCTTGAGGAGGCCAAGGCTCACAGAGGGCTGTAGCGCCAATGATGATGATGATGATGATCATTATGGCATCACAATGGGACTATCTTTTGGCCTAAGTGTATGAGCTTAAACCAACAGCTCAGCCATATTTAACCTAACCTAACCTAATACCTTTTTTTACCATTTATCGAAAGTAGACGTAACAACGAGTAAGTGAGCCAAAATATAACTCCGTAGGAAGCGTAGTTTTAAGAGGAATCACAGTTAAAAATTTTGCTTTTTTTTTTAAAAAAAATTAAATTTAACAACAACCTCTAAATATTTCCGTCTGAAAAAAATACTGCCTTTTTGCAACACTAAAAGGTATCTTTTGCCCAAGTTTCAGATTCATAGAAATTTTTTTGTCAAACAAAAAAAATTAAAAACCAAAAAACCTGGTTTTCGCCATTTTTTCGAAAAATTTTGAGGTTAGGGTAAAAATGGTATATACAAAAGTTTCAGATCTTTTTATTTCCTACAACTTTTATTTTTAACTTTTTTCGATAGTATGCACAGTTTAGCCAGAAATCGCGAAAAACTGTTTTAAACCCCTAAAAACCCCCCATTCCACCCCGGATAGCAGCTGTCAGTTCGATTTATTTTTCCCTCTTTTAAAATAGCTTGTTCGACAATATCCCTCTGTCAGATTGCTGTAAGGAATTTTTTTGTTGCTCCAACCCTATTTCTGCTGGACTTGTTTTTTAATAAAAACTACAAATTCAGGCTTAGTTTATATATAAAAATATTACAAAAAAAAATATTAATATTAAATTTATATCAATACAGGACATTTAAGGAATTTATTTTTTTTTATTTTTTTTTATTCTTATTAATTTTTTTAACTAACTAATTTTATTTTTTTCTTCTAACTTTTAACTAATTTTATTTTAAAAAAAACTTATTAAGATTAATATTTTCTTACTTATATTATTAAAAAAAAATACTTCTCTGCAATATTTACAGTTTAATTTTATTTCTACATAATATAAAAAAAAATAAAAAAATCACACTCAATTCTTGTTGTTGCTCCCACGTTGAGGCGTATATATTAAATTTAAAAAAAAAAATATGTAATATATTTATTTTTTTTTCTCTCTCTCTTTTTAAATAAATCAAAAACATATCTCTATATGCATAAAAAATAATATTAACATAATTCACCTTAAAAATTAAAAAAAAAATTAATTAATAAATAAATAAATAAATAATTAAAAAAAAACGTCTCACTTTTACATAAATTTAATATTAACAAAAAATATCATTAATTTTTTTTAATCCAAAAGTATTATATGATAACATCATTAATTTCGTTTTTTGTTTTTGTTTTTGTAATTTTTTTTAGTTTGGTTTTACGAGATATTTAATAATAACAATAACCACGAAAAAGGAATTTTATATATTTTTTTGTTCTACTTTTATCTTTGTTTTTTTTTGTTATATGAAATTATGATGAGTGCATTATGGATAAAAGAAATAATAAATTAAGTAAAAAAACCATCCCCACGTACTTATGCAGCCCTTAATCAATATTATCTTTGTTAAATATAAAATCAATGTGTTCAATGTGTTCATTATTATTATTAACTGCATTATGTTGATTATATATATATTTTTATATATATTTGTAATTTTATAGCGCCCCGAATCCTCTCTATAGTGATTGATGTTTTATAAATTTATGGAATATTGATTAATATCATAAAAAAAAAGAAATTACAATTTTTGTTTTATAATTTATTTACTTTTAATGTACAAAAATTTTTGGGTTTTTATTAAGATGATAATATGTAAATTATTTGAAATTTTTTTTCGGTAGACTTAACTTGTTGATAGAATTTTGAAACGTGGTGATTTTTACTTTGGACTTCGAAATTTTATTGTATTATCTTAGCCAGAATATATTTTACTACTAGATATTGTTAAGATATATAAATTCAATCATTTATAAAATTGAAACAAATCACCTGCAATTCTTCTACAAAATTTCACCAAAAAAATGTGCAAATTGAGGTAAATTTAGATCTTTGCATACACATTTGACATATATAAAACCTATCGTGAGATATCGAATTAGGCCACCTTTTGCACGTCCTTTTTCGCCTCCCCTTGTTTATATTCATCTCTGTGATTTTTCTGTGGCTTCACCTTGATTCCTTGCTTAGATTTCATTTTTATCGCGAAGAGCTGTTTAAAAGCAACATGCCTCATGGCCTCATGTCTTCCAACCAATAGAGTCTTATGAAAACAACCTTCCTCGCCAGCGCCCTACAGTGATGCAAAATGTGCATGAACGACTCAAAGTCCTCCAGGCAGAGTCGACAAGTGTCATTTTTTTAGTTGGTCTGCTGTTAGTGTCACAAGCCTTCTGAGGTATCCTCACAACATGTTCAGGATCTCTCTACTTGCTGCGACATTTGACAGTATATTCATCGCCTTAGCCTCCTTACATGTGATCACGGCGACTCGTTCCTCAATGCGATTCCTTACTATAGTAGTCTTCTGTCAATAGCAGATTAGGATTCCTCACCATAAGGCCGGGCGCACATTGAGACGCGGGCGACACAGGCGACACAGGCACATTTCCTGTGCCTCATAGTCCAAAAAATAGGTACTTTTTCTTTGCGAAAAATACCGCACGCGATTTTTTTTTACCAAATTATTTTATATATTTTTATAAGCTTAAATCCAAAATGGCGTCATCCCCACCCTCTTGCTAAACTTACAGTGAAGGAAAACGCGTTTAACTCTATATCTCAAAAACTATGCATTTTACGACAAAAATGTATGTTATCTTTTTGTAGATAAATAAGTGATTTAACTTTCTTGTTTGGAACTTTTTTGTGTAAAGTCAATATCTACTGAGAAATAGTGCTTCAAACTTCATATATCACTTTCTTTACACTATATTTCGTTAATGGTTAATTCTACATTAAAAAATCCTTCGTAAGACTTATAGAACACACGATTATCTATAATTTTTGTTATTATCATTTTTTACGTAGGGCTAATATTGCACCAGTTATGGCGCTTT
The DNA here is from genome assembly GCA_963855945.1 of Thereva nobilitata. Classification (NCBI taxonomy): domain Eukaryota; kingdom Metazoa; phylum Arthropoda; class Insecta; order Diptera; family Therevidae; genus Thereva; species Thereva nobilitata. The sequence goes on along the minus strand of OY979695.1, from coordinate 191,022,920 downwards.
AAGTGTCGAAAAACGTAGATTCAAAAGTAGTTGGGCAAAGTTGAATAGAAATTTCTGTTCAACTTTTTCTTGCTTTCCATTCTATGTTCAAGAAAATGACTCTTCTACTTTTGGATTTGAGCGAAAGAGAAGGAAGTGTTGAACATCGCAAACTTGAACAAAAAATTGAACGTGTAGAACCGGTCTTTGGACTTTTTAAGAAAACAATTTCGGAATCACAAAAAAAACAACATGGCCGCCGGAGATATCACTTTTTGGCAAAAAAATCACTCGAAAACTGGTTTCTTCGAAATTTTTTTTTTGATCAGTCAATACAAAACGTTATTGCCTACAAAACACCACTTTTGAATTTTTTTCGAAATTATTTTCTTAAAAAGTCCCAAGGAAGCTGTGGTCCAATTTTCAGCCATTTTGGAATTTTGTCTCCTTAAAATGCTATTTTCCCCGGACTATCAAGGAGCGATCGATTACTGATGAGGGTTCTATGATACTTCTCGTGCAACCACTTTTTTCGAATTCCTTCCATGGGCATTATAGGTTTCATGATCCCGATGGTGTGATCCAGGATCTGCATGTGCCCATATTGCGTTCCCGTCGGATGCCATACAACATCTCTTTTTATTCCAGGCGCCGCCGAGGCAACCATAGTATTTTTGTCATATGAAAGTCGTACTCGTCATGGTGCAATGTCTAGTTGTAAGCTTGGTTCGAAGAAAGGAAATGTGCTAAAGGAAGAAACAAAGGACTTTGCGGTTGAATTTCTGGATGTTGTAGGAGTTTATATCAAAGAAAAGAAATTTACACAAAGCCCACGGATGTAACAAAAATCAAAACAAATTTTTTTTATAACTTGTTTTCGATTTCGTAAAGTTGAAATCCTCAATAGCAGCCGGCTGAGTTAGAGACGCAACCGACGGGGTTAGTGGGAGACAGCCTCGTCGGAGTAATATGCCTTCTGAAACAAGTGAATTCCGCTAACAAGCCGAAAAAGGCCGTGACCCTGGCAGTACTAGACTATCAGGTGAACAAGGAGATGTACTGTCCGCTAGATGAAGACCCGATATACGCCGAACTTTGGTACCCTATTATTAACCGGTTAATTCGAAATGCCTTATTAGGGCTGCTCTTCACTAAATAAAGGAAACACGGCAGTAGGTGTTGTGAAAAATGCACTGCAAATACACACGCATGCCATTCTTTGTACGCTATACAAGCAGTTCCTAGTTGTTTTCGATGGGGCATTATCCATAAGATGAAAATGTCATGAGTTATGATGGGCCATGATGGGAGTTATGATGGTGCATGTCTAGTATTCTTATTTTGGAGAGATAGTCCACTTTAGTCCACACATTCTTCTACACTGCTGAAGCTCCATTTTCACCTTCATAATTTTTCCTTAAACGTAATTTTTCTGGATCAGTCGTGAGTCCAAGTATTTGACTGTCCTTGTCATGTTGATTTCTGATCCAAAAATCGTTAGGAGCTGAAACTGTAAACGTCTTGCCTTCATAGTGAAGGCAGTTGAGTCTTTATGTTGAGGCTTTGTTTTGTGCAATTCCTCATAATGTCGGTACATAAACTTGCATCATGTCATATTCGATACAACGTCGGCATTTCCAAACGCGCAGTTCTTCTAGCCTGATAAATAGAAGAGATGATAGAATACCGTCTTGTGGATATCCTTTTCTGACTGTATCCCATATTACTCTAAGCCTAAGTGCAGTAAGTTCTTTGCCCATTGTAGTAACCGAGCCTACACCACCAAGATCCGATGTCCTGAAGGGAGGGAAGTTGTCTATTGAACGTTTCATCTCATCTTATTGTGTGATCTTGTCAGCTTTATCTTGGTTCAGCCTCATCGCCATTGATTTTGAATAACATAACACGTATACGAGGTCTACCTGCTAAGTGATCTTCCATATAACGATCTTATTAGTTTCTTCCAGCTTCTCCCCGAATATTTCCGTTGTATCACGAACGAATTCGACTTTGGAGACTGGGTTACTGAAGATCATTTATTTAAGCCTGCTGAGTAGATGTTGCTCCATGACTCTTTTCTGTCATCATATAGTTTTTTTCATTTATCTATTGTTGGTCTTGTAGTTTTGCAGGCAGATGGGTTGTCACACTTCATTGCCTAGTTGAAGGACCTTCGAACCTCCTTTTTTCAGGCTATTCAATTCGCTACATCTCCAGAGTGTAGGATCATGGTGCTCTACCTATGTAGGAGGGCATGTCAGACATAAAAAATCGGTCATAATAAATTTCTGACCATCCTACGACAATCTTTAACTTTGCTGACCAGGAAGCTTTTCTTTTTAATTTACTCCTTACTTCTCACTCAGTGTGGTTCACCGTCGAAGTTTTGTTTTATTTTCTACATCGCCCCAATCAATTTCTTTTTCAGGTCAAGGTGAACTCTGGTATCGCTTATCAAGCTCCTCCGCTTTTCTCTGGTTTTGGTAGTATCCTTTTATTTGGTACTACAACTAACATCCGAATATCTTTTAAAATACATATCATCATAGACTCATTTTTTTTCTCGGCATAACCCCCTTTTTTTAAGATATAGTACAGCAAGCGTTCTATTTATTTATTCTTTTAATTAGATATCGGGACCGTAAGTACTGTGGCCGCTATAACGACAGATTTGTAGGTTAGCCAGTTTGAAAAATCTCAGCAGTCCGTTTAGAGATTTGCTGCTTAGATTTTGCTGTCTCAGGAAGGGCGTGCCAAACAGAAGGACAACCTAATCTTCCTAAAGATTGTATTCTACATACAGGTTGGTTAGCTACCCTTTCTCGATTCTCTGTAGGTGGTAATTGCGATTGTTGTTTGATGAGTAATTTGGATTGGTATAAATAGACCAATTTGAGTTTCGGAACTTACGTAATTTTTAATCATAGTCTCCTCGAAGTTTACCGCTTTAGTTTGCCATTTTCTTCGTGAAAATGGATTTCTGCGAGATTTTTTTTTTTTTTTTTTTAAGCATATTTATTCCTACGTTATTGTACAGCAGAAGCCTTCAGGCTATGCTTAAACCTATTTTTTTTCCTATCTAGTTTAACTAACTTAATGGCCCTCCGCGAGCCCTCTAAGCTAAAGCCTATCTAACTTAATTACTTATGTTTAGTTTACCTTTCGGCGAGATCTTTTCAAACAAATGTCAATTCTTCGTTTTTGTCCCCTTCAATAAGGTTATGACGTATAGTCAGTCTCCTTTTTTCGGCGCATGTAATTGAATTGAAAGGACTGTTTCAATAGGTCTTCTTAGTATATAATTGCATATTTATCCAGTATATCTTGACCACTTTTTGGACGAACTTCGGAACGCGTATGGTCTTTGAAACTTAAGCTTTTTTTAATGAAATCTTGTGGACCATTACTTTGCAGTTGGAACAGTCATAGGCCATTCTTCGAAAGTTCAAACATTCGTTGCTACAGTTTCAAGCGGCATTTTTTCACGATTTGAAAATAGATACGCAGAGAAAGCTTGTAAAAGACTGAAACTGCGAAAATGAATACGTTTACAAATGCCATCTTCAGTGCTCCCACTTAGTATTGCCGTAATCTTCAAGCCATATTTAGTGCAATCTCCAAGGCCTAAGCTGTATCCATCTAAATTTGAAACATTTTCCATTCGTTTTGATTTTAAGTAACCAAAATAAATTTTCCTATATTCAGCAAAGCACCCCCCCCCCCTTCCCCTACAAAAAAGCGGCCCAAACCTTTCAGTCGAAATTAACACAAAATATTCTGCAACACCCCCGCATCATCCATCCCTTCACATTTATTATACACACAGAGACGTATGCGGCTAAGCCCAGTTGTCGTCACATTTTATGTAATCATCTGAGGCCGGAATCCATACACTTGTAACGATCTCGCATTAGTGTTAAAAACTTCCAGATTTGCAACCTTTTATTCGACGTCTTTCGTGGTAATTATGACAGGCAGATAGAAGACGCCCGACTGATGTTGCAGGCATTATCTTCATATAAGGTACGCAAATGACTTCCTGCGTACACGTGTATGGGCGCGCATAGTATGCCCCGTCGTCGTCGCCCTCCCCGCCTCGCTCGAATATTTGCAAATAGCAAATAAATCAATATCTAATCAGCCCCCGGAGTTTATCTGGATGGAGGGCGAAGCCCGAGCATGAACTATATCTGGATAAATTACTTTCGATGTAATTCTGTGTTTGAACTGTTTTGATGGCGGAATGTTGTAGCCATATGTAACGACTGATGTACCGGATCGCAATGTAATGGCGCCAACCGGGAAATGGCCGGGGTTGGAGGTGCTGAGCATATTTTATCGATTCGGGGCTATCTTTGGATGCTCTACTCTAGTCCCCGGCAGAGCAGAGTTTTTGTCAATTAACTTCTTCCAGGATCCCCGGTCCGTTTAAGGACTGGATTTTGAAGCGCCCGCAAACATTTAAAACCCCACTAAGACCAGCTGTCAGCCCTAAACATTGGCCGTTCTATAAAAATTTCATGTAATCCGAACGTAAAGCCATTTCATAATTTTGTCTTAGACTTTCCTTGAAAGCTTATTGGGGCAAAAGAGGAGAAGTCGCCCCATTTCCGGCCGCATCGCCCGCCCGCCCGCCCGACCGTCCGTCCCTGTCCATTCATCTTCTCTATCTGCGGCCCTGTAGGCTCTGTGTGCCTGCCATGGAAGCCGGGACTTGGGAACTACTCGCATTCGCACTACACCTACAACTCAGGCCCGAACGAACGCCTTGAAGGGTTGCTGCTCGAAGTCCACCCACCGCCGGCCTGGCCCATAGTTTCTGCCGTGAGGCGCGCATACCGGGGGAGGGTGTGCATTGGGGTAAAAAAAATGAAGAAAAATCGCTGCCGAGGATTTCCAATATTGATTTTTCCCTTATTTAACTATTTTCGTATTGTCTTTGGCCATTGGCAGGGCCTCGCCCTCGCCGAGAAAACAAGATATGAAAAAATTAGATAAAATGCAATTGCAAGGGAATACGTCAAGCCCAAGGCGGGCGGGGGGAGGGGGGGTAGATTACATTAAGGGCAGAAGGAGTAGGCTTGCGAGCTTTTCAGACTGCTCAAGCACCATTCGAACCGAACAGCCGAGGTGGTCGATGGGTCAGGGTGCCAGAGGGTCCGGGAGGTGGCAAGTAGGTGCCCGACCTTCAGGGCGCTGCAGGCGGTGCGGTGGGGCTTCGGTGCTGGCTTCAGTTGGGTCATTGGTGCTGCCGTCATGAAATTTCACAGCGAAATGAGGCAACACCAGGCCAGGCCGTCGTCGCTGCCCCATGCCCCCTCCCCTCTGCCCGCCTACCTTCCTACCACGTATGAATTTTACAAAGGCGAGAAATCGGTATTAGGGGCGAGAAGCCATCTGCTCTGGTTCGGGCCTGAACTTTAATGGCAAATATGTCTCCTAATACCGGAAGGTGCAATTTACCTTCTTCCTGTTGGCTCTGGCCGTCGAGCAGAGAAATTTTTGATAAGTTTGCAGTTTATAGTTTTTAGAATGTGGCGCACTTTCCATGGCTGTAAATTATTACCTTCCGGCATTTCGGGCGTTGTTGTTCTGTTCTGCCTTCTTACGTCGACGGCCTGCCCACACGTAAGCTTAAAGTTTTTAGTTGATAATTGTACATAAATCACTGGGGGTTTACTTGCGAAATATAAATGCGCAAATGAGCTTGTGGTCGAAGGTTTTCTTTTGTATAATATTCAGCCGTAAAGATTCTTTGTTTGTATTTGTTTCGGTATTGCTTTTTTTAATTTGTTATAGTTTTATCAATTTAATTTTGTGAACTGTGGAAATACCTTGACAGCAGATCGTAAACTAAGACACTAGAACGCTAAAAACGAATACATATCAGTGTGTGTGTAAAGATAAATAAAAATTACAACCAAAACCCCGTTTTTTTTGTAATTTACCAAAACTAAACAAAAAACAGTTTGAAGTTTCCTTCGTTGTTCGAGGATGTAACAGAAATATCAAAATATTTTGTTTAACGCATTCACCACCAAAAAATATTTACTCAATTGCTGAATTGCTCAATCTTAGTTACATATGAGAAAATTTAAGCAGATTTGTCCAGTCTATCTATATCAGTCCTTCTTAGCTTTCGACGTCCTTTCATTCTTAATAATCCGGGTTTTCTAAAAATTGTGGCCCGGCTACCATCACAGAGGTTCGGGGTTCGATTCCAAGCAGCAGCGGCACGTTAAAACGTATTCCACTGCTCCTACGCAGATACCCTTCTCTCTTTACTCTGCCCTGCTATCGTCTATAAAAAGCGGAGGAGCAATTTCCTGTTGCCTGGTACTGTTGCGATAGTATTGGACGGAAAAGAGAGAGAGAATTTGCATTTGCTCTTTTATTCTTTTTTCTTCTAATTTTTTGAATAGGCCATTTTCTCTGATATTGCATTCTAGAAAGAATCGCCGATAGTAAAAAAGTATAAGCACCCATGAAAAACAAAAGAAATATCTGCCGGCCTCGGAAGCCGCTAAGGTTCGATTACCATCCAAGAGGTCCATGGTTCGATTCCACTTTGCGGCATGATCCTTCGTTTTTTCCATTTCTCCCACCCAGGGCCGGCGGTAGGTTTTATTGCGCCCGGTGTAGTATGCCATATTGCGCCCCATCAGCTGTCCATTTTTGATCGCAGTGAAGGACAATGGAGAAAGATAGAAAAAAGGAAACACGTTTTCAAAGATTTCAATATATTTTAAAAATCCTAATTTCTGAAATTGCTTCCCCTCCAATTGCGCCCGGTGCAAGTGCACCATTCGCACCTATGAAAGCGCCGCCCCTGCTGCCACCTACCCTCTCTCTCTTTACAAAAACTTTCTTGACCTTAGTGTTGGGTAGGATATGATTATAAAATGAGTTTGTAAGAGGTGCCTCTTTTTTCTTTTGAGTCAGTACAATTTCATACTTCCAATGAGGCGATGTGGTATTGTAAAGCCAAAATGACAAAAACAAGCAAATTAAAAAACGAAAGTAAACAAATACCAATGAAGAGCTTTGAGTTTGCTTACGAGTTTGATTTTAATATTTATTAAACTGCCTCAGAGTAGGTAAGAAAGCTATGCCTCCACAATGTACGTATAATTTATATTTTACAATCTCACCTAGCCTCATTTCCTCATGTAATGTGAAAACTCGAAAATCAAGAATGAATTTATCTCGAAAACCATACCGTTTGTCAAGGGTATAAAAAAAACAGTGTACACACAACCTCATTCCAAGAGAAGGAAGAGATTATTGATGAAGTGCGACATTTAAAAAAATTGTGGCCTTAGTACAATTTACCGGGACAATAAATTGTGTAAGGGACAATATATTGCCTCGTGTACGTCCTGCTCAACGTTAGTAAAAAGGTCTAAGCACACATAACAAAAGAAATACCTGCCGCCCTCGGAAGCTTAGGGGCTAAGGCGTTCGACTACCATCCTACCATCCTAGAGGTCCGTGGTTCAAATCCCCCACGCGGCATGATCCTTCGTTTTTTCCATTTATTCCACATATTTTCTTTCTTATCTTCCTTCTTTACAAAAAATTCCTTGACCTTTATCCTGCCTTCGTCTGTATGCATAATAAGCAAGGAATGCATCTTCTGTTTGATCACCGAATTTAGGGTTGGGTCACGGTACTATGGGATGTGGAACTAGTGGAATAAAACCACGTGTTAGTTGGCAGTTATTTTACTTTTCACTCATACTATCTTTCCGCCTAGCCTAGAGCTTGGAACAGCACAAAAGGGCATTACCTCTGAGCTCTAGTTTTCAAATAAAAAACCTTTCATAGTAAAGATCACTTTGAGCCTCCTCCAGGGCACCAGCAGTCGAAAAAGTTCTTATACTATAGATTGGCATAAGCCACGGACCAATAATGTTATACGTGTTCTGGAGTATAATTGGCTTTATCTGTCTGTCGGTTGTTGTAGAGCTCTACCTCAATGCTATCAGGTAATTCATTCGGTCACATCTTTGCTTGCAGCCTGTCTGGACACCTTCATCTTGACTTGCCTTAGGCCAAAGCAAAACATGTGATTAACTTTTTCGAGGGTCTCCAGACACTAGTTGTTATACAGCAATAGTAGCGCATCGATTGGTATTCCTCTGAGGTTCCTCGAACTTTAGTACCTTTCAGTCGGTCATAGGGATGCCCCTCTTGTGCTGCGAAAGATATTGGAGCAGCTTGATTTTCGCCATATGCTTTCTAAGAATGTCCTTAACCGGCATAAGGTCAAACAGAACGCCTTTCGAGACCTATCTTAGACGAGCAACATACTGGTTCAGAATACCTAACTACTTGATCACTCGAAAACTTTTTACTACCTGTGAGGAGTCGAACGAGGGCAGCGCCTATCCTGTTCCATCACGTTTTTGCCATACCTGAAGTTTACACGGGACATGCATTTTTGATTGATAGAAAGATGCAGTATCAGACCAATTTGTCGGCCCTTTTTCATGCTTTTGCCGAGTGATCTAAACAAAGCTGACGTAGATTACCTTTGCTCTCTTAATTGGATTTCAAATTGGATTGGTAAAAGTTTAAAAGGAGTCTGCGTCAACTCCTCAAACCGATGTTCGTCAGGCACAGTCGACAGCTTATATGCTTCTAAACTCCAGAACTCCGAAATTGACCCTTGCTTAGCCAGGTTATCCGCCATCTTGTTTCCATCGATGCCAATGCATCCTCGAACCAGCAAAACAGAGTCAGAGAGCAAAGTAGGTTCTTTGACGTCATACAGGATCTTTAAGTAACCATATTGGTTTTCCGTCGGGTCGTCATCCGCAGCGCCGCGCCGTATTCACTATACAAGGTGGTTAGAAGGGCACCACTAACGCCTGATCCTGAACCATGCGTCTGTTTGCACCGTGTCCAAATATCTTTTAACTGTCTTATGTGTGGCTTAACTGAGGCTTATGTTATTGTGGGCCTCGCCAGTATGCTGGCCGTTTAGACACTCCACTTTAGTATATAATATATTCCTCTACACTCTTGAAGCACCTATAGGCATGCAAATCTAAAAATACTTCCCCTATAGAGGTATGCATGGCCCTGTTACAGATATGAATATATTCGTAATCGACTGTTCCATACGCGAGTATCGTTTTACTAAGTGGTCCCCCAACTAAGTACTAGTCACCTCCAATGCTGCTTGACCTACGCATGCGAACAAGAATCGGACTATTGAGTATGTCAATGGCACTCTTTATAGTCACCATTTTAATTGCCCATTTTGCTCCTTGTAGTCTAGAAAAAAGTGTGACCGTAGCGTTCTTCATTTGGATTATTCCGTGCGTCTTTTATTGATACATGCCTCTAGTGGGCTGCATTTGGAAAAGCATAATCTTGACTGAGGCGTACTGTGTCTGTTTTGCGTGTCATAATATCGTTTTGACGATGTGCGTGCCTGTTTCAGGTTAAAAACGTACGAGTCTTATTTCTACTCTTACTGCAATCTTTCGTAGAAGAGTTTTTGTCGACATCCTTTGCTGGCCCTTCCACGAGGCAATGAGTCTCCTGCAGGAATACTCTATTAGCATTTTGGCGAAGTGCAGATAGGGCCCCTATGAGACTAGCCCCACTGCTTCATATGTACCCCAGGTGGATTGTCCTATAAGGCCCACAAGAGGCATCTAACGCCTTGCCCCATTGCGAGTGGAAAATAGAGGCTAAGAAACTTGAGAATTTCGGTATAGATATGCAAGTAATAACTGCGGCGCACAGTGGTTCCAAATCCCGAAAAGGTGGCCAAAATATGTAGACGTTATTCAAATTGTATGAAATTTCGTACAAATAGTATTTTGAGGTCGCTGATTACGAATCTTCACGAAAAATAAAAAAAACAAAATGGTGGATCCAATATGGCGGACATCCTTTTTATAAAATGGTCCGATTTTTATGAAATTTGCTACGAAGATTATTTCGAGTCTGCTGATTACGAATTGATACTCAAAATTTAAAAAAACAAAATGGCGGATCCAATATGGCGGACAAAATTTTTATAAAGTGATCAGATTTTTATGAAATTTGGTATGAAGATTATTTCGAGTCGGCTGATTACTAATTGCTGCTCAAAATTTAAAAAACAAAATGGCGGATCCCATATGGCGGACATCATTTTTATAAAATGGTCCGATTTTTATGAAATTTGATATGAAGATTATTTCGAGTCTGCTGATTACGAATTGATACTCAAAATTTAAAAAAACAAAATGGCGGATCCAATATGGCGGACAAAATTTTTATAAAGTGATCAGATTTTTATGAAATTTGGTATGAAGATTATTTCGAGTCGGCTGATTACTAATTGCTGCTCAAAATTTAAAAAACAAAATGGCGGATCCCATATGGCGGACATCATTTTTATAAAATGGTCCGATTTTTATGAAATTTGATATGAAGATTATTTCGAGTCTGCTGATTACGAATTGATACTCAAAATTTAAAAAAACAAAATGGCGGATCCAATATGGCGGACAAAGTTCATATAAAATGTCCAGAATTTTATGAAATTGTATTTAAATTAAACAAATCGGGGCAAACTAGGGCAACTTTTGAAACTTCCAAATTATAGAGAAAGATCCCAAGAATGCGACAAAACTTGTTAGAGAATGTGATGTCGTGGGACTTTTGAGTAATGTAATTTTAAACATTGACGTTTACAACGGTAAATTATAAAAACTTGTTTTGAATGGTACATTACTAAAATAATTAAGAAAATTGATTGTCAATATGAAATAACGTTTAAAACTACTTACTTTCGTTAGAAGAAGCCAGTTCAAACGATTCCAGGTCACTGTTAACACAAAAAACCCATTTCACTATGTACTGCGCCGAGGCCCTCGTGTGCCAGACGCTCACGTAAGAATGGCTCCCGAGGGCTCCCCATGCAAGTTTGACCGTTATAAAACGCTGTTTCTGATACCTTAGGTACCAACCTACATAACTATACCAAAAAATTCTCTAAATCAAAGATCGATTTTAGGGACTTTTAGCTACCTTTTCGGCATTTGGAACCACTGTGCGGCGGTGTAAATGCTTTAGATTTTTAAATCCGACTGTCGTTTTTCCAAGCGGTCCCCCGACTGAGTACTCAGTCGGTTCAATTCTGCTTGAACTCCGTAATCGAACGAGAACTGGTCTATTGGGTATGCTAAATGACACCTTTCATTGATATCAGCATAATCGCCTGAAATATGAAGCAAGGTAACAACAAAAACTGAACTAGGGATTTTCCCATTTCATTTGTATTGAGGTTTGCTTCATAGGGCTCTTAAGAAAAACTGATGGGGCATACTTCACTTCAGTATCGCAGATTTTTCTTTGCGTGGTGCTCATGAGGAATCTAACGGGAAAGGCCTCTTTCGGCATGCCTTTTACTTGGAACAGGGGGTCCTCATACGGAACCTGACGAAAAATTCTTCTTTCGGCATGCCCCTCGTTTGCCACATGAGGCACACACGCTGCATGAGGCATCCCCCTATAAATGCTAGTCGGGTAGTTATTGCTCCTCCTCGGTTATTCTTACCAGTTGCTGTAGTAGATCAACCAGTCCGAAGGACGTGCCTTTTTTTTGCAAAGTGTTCACCATATAGTCTGCCACAATCTGCTGAAGAGTCTAGTATGGTCCTTGTTACCTAGCTTGAGGAGGAATTCTACTGTTGTTTCTCTCCACATCTTCGGAATTAGCCTAATGGTTTGAACGCCCGACTATCATCTCAGGGGTTCGTGGTTCGATTCCACTCCGCGGCATGGTCCTTGGTCTTGTCTTCCCGTCTTCTCTCTTTACAGCAATTCCCTACCATTTTTCCTATATCATCGCCTGTAAGTGCAGTAAGCAAGGCATCTTCTATTCGATCGTTATAGTCGGCGTTCTGTCGCGGTAGTACTGGATGAGCGCCGGTAGAGTAAAACCGCGTGTTGGCGTTGGCAATTCTTTCACAGTTCTCGATGTTATCTTTCCGACTAGAGGTTGTTGCTCTCTATTTGTGTTGCTTCGATGACACATAGAGCTCTAATCTTTCACATAAAAAATTTTGTATATCCTCGTATATACAGATTAACTGCGAGGAAATATGCTTTAAATAACCCCGAAAAGAGGGAGAGAAGAAAAAAACAGATTTCGGGACAGTCCGTCATATTTGGCGATAAGGATAAGGGATAAGGAAGTGCCATACTTTTTTAGCAAGGAAGCCAGCAAAAAAAGCTGTCAGGGATTAATTGATTTTTGTGATTGCCAGAAGGGCTTTTGTCAGTGTATAAATAATTTCTTTCTTCTAATTACAGTCCATGTAACAGTTTATATCGAATTAATTAAGTTGTCATTAGGCGGCTCTCCCCCGACCGCAATCAATAAGCTCTACACCCTCGCAGCTCGCAGCAGCTATATTTAGGGGGCAGACCAGGTCATACTCGACTGGGCTTTGATGGCTTTGATTTCGCATATATATACATACATATCCTTTGGAATTTAAATAGCTCCATCACCCAGGATCAGCTCTCATAGGACTGTGTGTCGTCCCTTTTGCATTCACACTCTTTGTTACTGCCATGATAGGAAATAAAAAAAGTTTCCCTTCACCGGGATAAAGTCGTCATCGTCCTACGAAAAACTTGGTGGAGGGGGGGAAAGAATTTTTTTTTTCGTTATTAACTTTGTCCTTTTTAATTTCTTCTTTTTTTCCTTCATTGTTTTATATATTTTTTTTTATTGGTTCAATGACTTTATAATGGCAGAAGTGACGTCGGTCATTGACCGAGGCTATTACACACACACTACAACGTCCAGGATTAACGAGGATTTTATAGGGACACAAAAAAACATAAATTTGTAATAAAATCTTAGATCAAGTGATTGAAATTTTGATTGTTTTTTAGATGAAATTTTTTTTTAAAACAAAAAAAAAACTTTTCATGCAAAAAAAAAAATAATTCTTTTAAATATTTTACAAATTCAGGTCAAACTGATTCCAGTGGAGCCTGTAAAGATGATGCCGTAAGGATTTATTTTTTGTTTCATTTCATTAAGATTTGATGTCTTGCAATGGTACCCGTAAGATTGCTGCACACAATTTACTATATTGTTACAACCCCTCACACACAGTGGGCCTATATGCAAATTATTAATTACTATTATATATTATATATAAAAAAAATTTTCATTTTTATTTTACGTTAGTTTGATATTAAATCTACAGCTTTAATAGTTCGGCTTTAAACCCTATGTTTTTAGTGTTTTACTTTTCTTGCTATACAAAAAAAAAACACAGAAACAACAACAAAAAAAATCTTTTTCTTATTAATAATTGTGTCTTTCAGTAACGCTTTCACAAAGTCTTAATAATATTAAATTATTCACATTGATGACAGTAAAAAAAAAATTTGCATGAGGTTCAATTTATAATCTTTGTTTTCCTCTAACAAAAACAAAACAAATTTTTATCTTCAGCTTTTTGATAGGTTTTAAGCTATATTATATATATATAAAATTACGTTTAGAGCAGATTTAATGTTAATTAGTTTAAATATTCGATTAATATTATTGTTAAAATTTGATAAAACAGAAAATTTTTAGGATAATACGAGGTAAAAATCATCAACGTATATTTGTTATTAATTTATTTTTTTTTTTTCACGGTGGAGGTCAGATTTGGTTCCCACGCCCAATCGCCCAACACCTACTTACGTTCATTCAATTCTAATTTCGTTTTTATTATTATTATACTTTTGTGTATTTTATTTTGACACTAATTACCCGTTCTTTGTATAATTAATAAAAAATCTGTGACTGTATAGGATAAACTAATACATTAGCATACAAAAATTCGAATTTAGTTGGTCCTATTTGATGGAGGAAAAAGTTTTGTGTATCACTTTAAAAAAATTCGGATTATTTATTTGCAGAATGTGTCAGTATTACCCAAACATATTTAACCCCGCCCATTCCTTATTTTGATAACTTAAGCCACTCTACAACTGGTATCTGGCCTTTTGCCTCTCGCAGCTATATAACCCAATTTGCCATGTCCAAAATCTGGCTCACACAATGGTATTTTGTGATCGTACTTTTCACCAATTCTTTGAATTCGCAGACTTGGATCTGTGATGGTTTTGCCGATGCATGCAAAGTTGTCTACTGATAGTCGTGGCAGACACAAGTTAGCAGTCAAGAAGAAGCAGGGAAAGTATAACTGGTCGTACTGTATTTCTTCAACTGCTTTAAATGAGGTATCAAGTTCAAGATCATGGCAGCCACTTGGTCTATCATACTATAACTCCTATACCTCTTTGACTTCTTTGTAGGTCAAACTGCTTGAGCCTTTTTAGCAGTTAGCGTTTACTAATTCTTCGCTAAAATTTGTCTTTTCGAGCCAAGTAACCTTAAAGAACGAGATTCTGCTCCTCGTTATTGCAGAAAAATAACAAATAATACGAAACTTCGGGTAATTCTCCTCGAAACGAAGCCTGGATATGTGGTCCTCTACTTTACACAGTAATAAACCGCTTGGAATTGACCGAACCAGTCTTAGACCTCCAATGCTCGGAATGATTTATCTTAGCCCGACTATCAAGACTTAAGGTTTAAAGCTTTCGGCTACCATACGAGAGGTCTGAGATTCGATTCCATGCACCGGCACTTCTACACATAAAAAACTTTCCTTATTCTCCCCTCTTACTTGCTACAGTCTGTAAACACAATAAGCTAGGAAGCCATCTTCTAGTCGGTGTTCTATTGCTATAGTATTGGATGGGAGCGAATAGAGTAAAACCATCTGTTAACGCTGGCAGTCCTGTCATTCATCTCTTTACTATCGTTTTTACTAAGAAGTTACATTGCACTCTAAAAGAACCGTTGACAGTACAAAGGGCTTAACTAGTACCTCTAGCCTTTCACATAATCTGGCTGCTTGTTGTGCAAATTGGGCAGTGTCCTGTGATGAACGACACGATTTTAGCGTCTCCTTGCATCATCATTGTAGTCAGGCTTTCTTAGTCTGGTCGCATTATGCTAAACATCGCAGGAAGTGTGTGGTGATATATTTTTTCGTCACAGGCTCGGCATCTTCTGTACCTTCTCCACTCATATGTCTACAAGATTTTCTGTTAGTCTGGCCAAGTCAACTGAATTCTCGCTGTGACCCGGTACATACTGAAGATTGAGCCTGCCAAGGAAGAGAGCTGGCTATTGACAGGTTTCGACCACCCTGGAGATTGCGCTTAGTGCCTTGGTAGAAGCTAACCAATAGGAAAATTGCCTTCTATCCTTGGGTTGATCTGTATTTCTAGGCTATCTTTGAAGATTGCTAGTAATTTCGCCTGAAACCCACTGGCGGAAATGGGCAGTCGGCAGTCCCATTTCTCTCTGTTGGAGATTTGGATTTGGACATCGAAATCCTTCGTGAATTTCCTTGTCATAGTTCTTCTATCATCCCCTGTGGTCGAGAAAGCAATGTAATACCCTGCCTATAGGTCTTCTCGACCCAGCAACCCGATTTTCGTATTCTCAGACTGGTATATGGATGTTTCAGTGGACCTCCAGTCTTCGATGTATTTCACAAGGTCCGATCGGTTAGGGTCTTTTTCACCAAACTGGAAGATATCCAGCTTGCTGTTCGATATTGCACTCGATACGAAGAAAATAGATTGTCGACAGTACAAAGGGCTTTCCCTGAGCTCTAGTCTTCCACATCAAAAAAAAAAAAAAAGGCTGGTTCGGGGCCCATGAATAAAGTGCCAGAGTGCTGCCTACCCATCTTCAAAGCTCTCATGATTCAAACCGTGAAACCGTGAATAAGGATGTCCCTACTGACAATACCAACTCACTTAGGGTGCTTTGGCAGTCTTAATATAATTTGGACTTGGTTCTAAAGCACTTGATCGCTCTGAAGGCCCTTGGCTATTGGAAATGATAAAATACGCCGGTTAGTGCAGGCAGTTATTAAAATCGCATAGGCTAGCAGACTATACATAAATCTGGGGATTTCGCTCTAAATCTCGGCTGCGGCACCTACCTACTGCATGATGTATAGATCAGGTGCTAACTGATCATGAATTATCTTGCCCATTGGAGTTTACTAAGCTTTATGCTTTCCACGATGTATGTGCCGCTATATCGCTTATAATATCTCGTCACCATAGAGCTTCCAAAATTCACCTCGTTCATACACGTGCCACCTATAGCTTGAATGTCTCCGGATCACAACTTCAAGATTGTTTTTGCTGAATACCCAAGATACGAATTCAAATTTCCGCACTAGAAAAACGATCGTGTTCTATATTCAGAAGTCTGGATGATATTTTTTTTTTATGTGGAAGACTAGATCTCAGGGAAAGCCCTTTGTACTGTCGACAATTGGTGCATTCCTGTATTTGAGCAGACTCAGGTTTGCGCGTATAACTGGTTGCATGCTGTTATCGGCTCTTATTGACCCAGGGTTGGGGAAAGATTGCACCGATCAATGCACCAATGTTAGATCACCTCTCAGCCATGATCGTCATGTATACTTTATTCTGATTTAAGGGGTAACACCACTGTAGGATTTTGAAAAAATGGGATTTTTGTTTTTTGGCTTGAAATATACTTCAGGATAACAAAAACAATGTGCAGTTGGTCCTATAACAGAAAAATAATTTTGAAGGATTTAATTTTCGATTTTCCCCGGCGCCTCGGAGCGCGCGTTGGTCCGACTTATTGCTTGTATATTGCGTTTACCAGTCGAAATAATAAGTGCAGCTATAGCAAAAAGGTTATTTGGGTTCCCCAGGTGTCCATCAGGGTGCGCTACAAAATAATAAACGTATTTTACAGTACATCGCACAGTGAAGGTAAAATACAATTTTCAAAGATTAGAGTACTTTCAAAACTTTAAGCGCGATTATCTGGAAACCATGTTTTTCGAACTGGGTGGACGGATTACTCGGAGACTATTGCATGGATCGGTTTGAAATTTTGACATTAGCTTCACAATTGCATTCTTTACAAAAGTACGTAGCCGTTTTTTGATTCGTTGTAAAAAAAATTTTTTATAAACAATTTAACTGCTAATTTTTTTGCCGAAAATCAATTTTTTTTTTCATAAGTGCGCCATTTTTACAAAAATCAGTTTAAAAAAAAAATCCTACGTACTTTTATGGGCAAGGTCAAATAGATTAGGAAACTATTTGGATTTTGTTCCAGGTCTTCAGCTTTCGGAGAAATCCGTCCACCCGTGGAGGCCCTTAACAAAAAGGCGATTTCGAAAAACGACTGTGGCGCCACCATTTTGTAACAAAAAGTCAATAAAAAAAATTTTTTTTTACACTTTAATACATGTTTGATCAATCGCCTGAAAAGAATTTCGATCCCTTTTTCCATACTTTTTAAATTAATTCCCAAAATTTGGCCTTTTTTCGCACCTCTACAGTGGTGTTACCCCTTAATGAATGTGCAGCTCCATTTTTCGTGCCGCCTGATCAATTTGTGGGGCTTAAACATAACATTCTAGCAATGAAGTTGGCTTTGTATAAGTAATTTTTTGGTGGATTTGAGGAGTATTGTGCTTCTTGCTGTCACACTCGCATTTCGGATTATGTTTCCCAGGTTGAACAGGATGCAGACAGGTCGTCCTCTCGTCGGAGTCCATTATTGATGCTAATAGGTGTGGATGCTGATGGTGCATCTTAAGGCCCGTCCTCACTACGCGGACTTAGAATCCACGCGCTTTTGGTCGTACGGCCAGCCAAAAGCGCGCGTGATCTTTTAATTTTCTGAGTCATGAGTGAGAAAAAATCAATTCTCATTTGAAACGGCGTACGCGCTTTTGAAAAGCTCATAGTGTGTGGACGCACAATGTACCTTTTTAACCACAGCCTTTTGTCCGCGTTGTTTGGCCGCACGGCCTTTACCATGGACAAAGTCGTAAAAAAGTCGTAAAAAAGTCATAAAACTCTATATGAAAAAAAAGGCAAAAGCGCGTACGACCCAAGACCGCGTAGTGTGGCCACACCATTAATTTGGCTTGTCTCATTGATCAAGATCAGCCGATCGTGCCAGGTTATTTGGGACCCTGAGTTTCTCTACAGTTTTATTCGGATTATGTTATCATAGGCGATCTTAGAGCTTTTCCCATTGCTTTCTTAAGGGTACAAATTTGCGAATGAGATTTTCATTTTACTGTTGAATGTTGACTCATATACATATCTTGTTTGGATTATAATTGTGGACCTGTGTCGCAACTCTGTTCTACTACTTCTGATCCAATTTCGTATTCTTCTTACTCATGAGTAGTTCATGTCATTATTTAAAGGCGGAATTAGTTTACCATATAAAAAATAATCTTGAACTCTTTTTTCATTTGTTTGTGCAATTAGGCCATCATAGTTGACCTTTAGTGAATCTGTGTTAGTTTGGTCTTGTCTGTGATTAAAAAGTTATGGGACATTGAAGTGGCATTCTTTGTAACTATGACAATTCTGTTAATGTTTTTTGTAACTTTACGAGTATTTGAAACTATTTTTTGATGAATGTAAACTCTTCGATTTTAGTACGTCTGCTAATGTGGATCTTATTATGAAAAAATGTTTGTACATAAGTGAACGTTAGGTAATGTTTTTTTAGTAAATGATGTTATGGTATAATACTTTTTGGAAATAAAAAAAAAACAAAATACGAGTAAGAAAAGCCTCAAGATAAAAAAAATACCTTAAAGAACAACAACCGTTATTCAGTAATATTATTTAGTTTTTTGTTCATTTCTCGATCTCGAATGTTTTGCGTTTACAGCCGATCACACGAAACTATACGATAATCATTCTTGGCTGAGCTCGAACGAAAGAGATATTACAAAAACGAGCGAACTGTTAGCGGGTGCTGATCGTCGACTGCAGCATCCCGATCTAGCTCATCATCATCAAGCCCATCAAATAGTTACCAGCGCAGGGCCAATATCGGGCACCTTAATTGGAAGCAAATTAGATGTTCATCAGAGAAATACATTCAATCGCACAAATCACGATCGGCAACCACTACCCCCGCACTTATATACGCAACCGCCGCCACTATTGTCGCACCAAACGCAGCAGCCACAGCAGCCGCACCATCACCATTCGTTCCACAATCCACAAATCGTGATAGGCGAGCCAAACATTACCTCATACGACCGTTATACGAACAATGAGACTTCCCATAATCCTTATTGGGACGACTCAACGTCGTCCGCCCAGGATAATCGTCGTTTTACCGAACGGAGAAAGAAGACGGTGAGATTCGATGGACACGACGAGCCCGACGATTGGGCACGTTGGGAATCCGAGCGCCAAGGCAGCCAAGACTCAGCCACCAAAGATTCTGGTATCGATACTAGCAGTACGTTCACTAGCAGTGAAGACTCGAACCGCGGTGATGGTCCAAAGGTATAAAAAACAAAACAATTCACAACTTTACAAAATTTTTTTAACAAAAAAAAAAAATCGACATTTTAAGTGCATTCAAAACTTTATAAATATTTAAAAAAAAAAAAGAAGTTTTTAGGTAGTTGACTGTAGAAAACGCAACTTCATTCGTTTTTTTTTTATTGAAAATATTCTATTTAGAAAATTAGAAGTTATTAAAAAAAAATAATAAATTAATGTAAAATAATTTTTTAACCAATTAATATTTTGCAACTTTTTTTTGGTTTTGTTTTTTCGGTTTAATTTTTACGCTTTTACCTAAAATATCATTTTTAGTAGTTTTACAAAATATAAATAGGTTAGTCACTTACCTACTTGTTTTACGTGTTGGGGATGTCTTAGAAAAGTAGCGGTTCAATTTAACAAAAAAAAAACATTAATTAAAATATTTACTAATAATAGTTTGTTTTCATTTAGTTTTTCTTTTCGTTTCGCTTTAAATGTGTCGCAATTTACATAGAGCACTAAAATTTTCTCTTAGGTGTTAAGTTAGTGGCAAATAATACATATAATCAAGGTATAAATAAAATAAAACATAGGAAATTTTTGTTTTGTAGAATATTATTGAATATTAACATGTTTTTTATTATGGTTAGTTAATCGTTATTTTACAATTGTAAATAATATAAAGCCTCGTATTAAAACTTACAAAACAAACTGATTAAATTATTATTATTTTTTTTATATTTTAATATATTTAAGGCACATAAGTTAAAAACAAATTTTTTAAAGTTTTTTTTGTTAATTTTTTGCTTTTTTTTGCATTATATAAGCTTTTTTTTACATTTGAATTACAAAATTTTATTTTTTATTTTGCAAAAATTTCAGCTTTTTTTTACTGATTTTTATTTATTGTCAATGATTTAGCTTTTTGTGAAATATGTAAAAATTATAAAATTGATCTCAATGATGGGTCAATGTAAATTCAGCAACTAACTAACAACAGAACTAATTGCGAGTCGTTGTGGAGTGATATGTCGAAGTAGTAGTGTTAATATACTAAAAATATGGTTTTAGAGTCCAAATTTGTTGACGATCTCCGAGATTTGTAGATGTAAATATATGATGAGTATGGCGAACTTCTTTGGTTAATAATCGACGTATATTTGAATTGTATGATAGTCATTCGGTGTTATTATGACTAACATTTGTTTTATAAACTAAAAGAAACTACCATATTTTTGTTGATGATCAACGTGACTTTATTTTGGGATTTGGCATACGGTTCACTTTAGGTTCTTTTGATTTCTCTTATTTCTGCTTCTTCATAGTGTTATTTTTCTGTAAACATGATCATTGCAGTCCCAAGTGCTTGTTTTGTGACGTTGCTTACAGAGCGTCGTCTAATGTTGCCGATCGATACCCACTTATGACTTTTCATGACTATTCTTCTTTTTCTTCACTTGACCTATTGTACTACATTCCCTATACCTCATATTTGTAGGTCAGACCGCATATAAAGGGTACACCCATTCTCCTCAAGGCAAAGCCTGCAAGTAGGGTCTTCCGCCCTTCCTATCCTTCACAAGAAGTATTTTAGTCCCGTGAATATGATAGGAAAGGGAAGTTCCATCCTCATAGAGACTCCCTATCAGAATAAGGCATTATAAAACTGGGTGCGTCCGGCGCCAACAGAAGATCGTGAAACGACAGTGTCAAAACTACGCACTACCACGAAGCCCTCGACCCCAAATTTTTACATCTTAGTTTAGAAGGTTTTGAGGAGTATGCCCCCTCTCACCTTCGTTCTCCTCCTTTCCGCTTGGATTTTCTAAGCATCCATTCAGAAGTAACAGCGTTACCCCTTTATGGCCGTAGTAGGAGATTGGACGAGATTGGTGCAAGGCGTCATATTCGAGTATCCGCCATCAGATTGCACATCACTCCCTATAACACTATTTCTTCTTTCATGACTATCATTGGTTCTTGTTCGTGACTAAAATACATTTTTTACTATACACTTGAATCTTAATGGACTGAAATACACGAAGATCCATGCTTATGAAGCAAAAATGTTTTCTTTGGTAAAGGGTCTGCCTTGAAACACAAAACACTCCGCTTTTGCTTCTGTTGCACGTCTTCCTTGCCTAGAATAAGTTTTGCTTAAGGGGCATGCATCGTTATGTATTTAGAGTCTCTCGCCATTTTTAATGTCGATGGATATAGGACATTTAAGCCAAAGGCATTAAATATTCCTAATTTCGATTGATCTAATTATGTTGCAAAAGTGCCAATGAAAAGTAACATATGTAGGTCACCTATCAACCAATAGTGACATATGCATGCAGGTCACCGCTGGCTCCCACGCTCAATCGTCCTAATACCTACTGACCATGTTGGGCACAGTCGATTGGGTACAATTTTAGAAACTCTCATTCTTTTCAGCTGATACCCTAAATTTTCTTGGGTGGTGCGACAATCTATACATATAAGTGATCCTCTTACCTCGATCTTTGTTTTTGGTGGAGTACTCGACAGCCTAATCAGCATCTTAGACTACTAATATATGACCATAGCATCACACCGTTTATGGAGTTGCTCGACGACTTCTTTCTATATGCGGTTCTTTGATGCACTAGTGGAAGACTATAATTTCAAACCCCAAACTTCCGAAGGTGGCCTCTACTTTACTAAGTTGTCAACCTTCTCGGTCTAATCGATCCCTGAATGTCGTCTAATGAAAGCTAGTGTGACATTATTTTTGCTTCGTATAACTTTTTAGTTTTTGGAGACACTCCAACACCAGTAATGCATTGTGCTCTAAGTGATTTATACGCCTAATCACTGCTAGATAGTCCAGCGCTATGGAATAATCTTTTTCTGAACCTGATCCTCTCTTAGTGCTTGCAATAGAGTCAGTTTACTGCTTGCTAAACTGAGGTAAAGTTACCCAGAATCAACGCCCAGACTAGGCTTAAATCCTGGGCGATTCTGCTGTCAATCATGAATCCGTCTATGATGATATATACTTATAGAAATGTTGGCCTTTCTTCAGGGAGTCATCAATTATCTATAAGGATTCTATGAAACGCCTCGGCCATCCTCAATTGCCGAATTGCTTTTATTTTGTCATAAGCTCACTGATAACTTCGAAGTGATTCACGATCTCTATGTGGCCATATTGGGTCTCTGTCGTAATGCCTTACGTAATCCCGTTTCATCCGAAGCGTGAAGGCTTCCGCTATCTTCACTATTAGAAGATTCAAGGGGGTAGGTAAGTACTACATTGCAGCAGTTCGTGTGGTACGAAATGCACCGCTAATATACTTTGCTCCCTGTGGACGTGCCTCTTAATCGTTTTCTGTGTAGCATTAGTCTACCAGTGAATAGTGGCATATCTTATGGTGGGCATAACCATAAGTTTATGCAGACTTCGATGAGATACCTTACCTTAGTCTACAGGCTTTTCTACTTTGGTGAAGCAGAATATCTTATTTTCTAATCTTTTCTCGAGTGTGATGTCTCCAGCTCAGCTGCGAGTCCTGGGACATACCCAGAAATTGGACAGTCGATCTCTGATCCGAAGAACGTCATTTATAGATGCATTTAGCTTTAGCTTCAAACCTACTCCATCAGTTTTCCAGTTTAGTGTTTCTAGATTTTTCAACATATCGTCGCTTCTCCAGAATAGTGGCACAACTCAAAATTTCCAATTTCGAGTTTATTTTGAAAATGTATAGCTAAATCCGCATATTTTTATGTGGTAAAACACCATATTATTACTTCCAAAAATGAGCGCAGGAAACCCGCTGGACTCCAAGATCATGACAAGGGCTTCTATGAAACTAGAAACTTTATCATTTGTTTTTGAGTTGTGCCACTATTCTGGAGAAGCGACGATATCTGTATGTCTATAAAATGATCTCTTATCCGTGCATCACAAACGAGGACGTACGCATTCAGACGCAAAAGCTCTTTTGATCAAGGAAGGCATGCGGAGGTGGAAAAGTTCCCACTTGAAGAAAAGCTCGCATTCTTAAATATTATAAATTACCTAATGTTTTCTATGGTCATTTGAAGAAATATTGTCATGAACATAAATAT
This sequence comes from Thereva nobilitata, assembly GCA_963855945.1. Lineage (NCBI taxonomy): Eukaryota > Metazoa > Arthropoda > Insecta > Diptera > Therevidae > Thereva > Thereva nobilitata. The sequence continues at coordinate 190,999,433 of OY979695.1, read as the reverse complement.
AACAATTCATAGCTACACGAAAACTTCCATACTTCCATGAAGAGATTTCTCCCCTAAAATGTCAAGTAAACTTCCAGAAAAGCTTCACTACTCGTCTAATGTTTCTAAGCACACAAGAAACATGCTTCTGAAAGCAAAGCTCCGTTTTGGGCAACTGAAGCGAGGAAAGATGGAAAAAATGGAGAGTTTCGTGCTTTATTGGAGATTTTTATGCTTCTGCCTTCGGCCTGAGAGTACAAGCAGTGGAGCTTTTATATTCAAAAGCCCGTTTTCCGTGTACTTAGGGCAAAAATCAGCCATAAGGCATAAATATCCATTCATGCATTTCTCCAACGCACTTAGCCGTTCGCTGGTGAAATTTAAAAAGCTAATGAAATAATGTGCAAGTAATATTTGTAAGGGGTTTTCGTGCTGAAAACTTTCTTAAACTGTTTGGCCTTTGCGGGTATCTAATGTTAATACGAAATGAATACTCATCGTGCTGCAAAAAAGCGCGTCTTTTACTCTTTAAAACTCTTCATTTGCCGCTGGGAAGCATGTAATTGGTATTCTGTCCAGTGATTTCTTCACCCTTGAACGAAATTCTTCTCTTTTTTTAGCCCAACTCAACTCCCTTACCCAAAAAAAGCATTTCCCTTAGTTGCATGTATCCATGTGCATAGAATGTAGGACCCTAAGTCCAAAATACACGTGGACGTAAAAAGGTGGAGATTCGTGCTTTCGGGGAGACCTATTGTCCCATAATACTTTTGCGGTTCGTGTCTTAACACAAAGTTTACCATAATGTGGTCAACCATGAGAATCCCAATTTTTTAGAACTGTGAAAAACCCTGCCCTTGTGATAAAATTTTTTATTGAGTAAATATGACCATTTTATAGTTATTACTTTGGAAAAAAATCTAATGCAGTTTTGCTTTAAACTAATTTCTAAATTATGATTAGCCAACAACAATTTTTCACTAACAAAAAATATAATTTTACAATAATGCTTAAATACAGTAAAAAAATTATAAATACCAATATTGGAAGAAGATTAACGACAAACGTTTCAATCCTTTAGTATCCCTGATCCTTTTCAATACTTTTGTAATATCTTTTGATTGTGTTAATTTAGAAAAAAATTCCCTTTTCATTGTATTTATTAGAAACGATTTACATTACTCAACAAACAAACATACCATACTGTATTTTTTAAATTAATAATATTTCGTAGGTTTTAGTTTTAGATAGTATAATTAAACAAATAATGTTTTTAATGTCTCCTAGAGAGACTAGGATATTTCCCTTTTTTTATTAATTCAGGAGCTTTAAATCTATTCTGTAAAGCTGTGTGCGTTTAAATTAGTATGCATGGTTTCTAATACTTTACTCTAACTAAAATACAATTAATTTACTCAACATTACACAATAAACAAATGCATGTTTTTTTTATATAATATGAATGTATGTAAATTCTTTAACAAAATAAAAACACTTTTTCTGTACAAATTTGCATTGGCAATGTACATACATAATTGCATTAAATCTATTTTCAAATATATTTAAAAGGTTACTTACCACTGAAAGTGTTTTGGGTTTAATGAAAAAATGATTTATTTTAGTTGCAGCGCCAATACTTGACCTAGTCTAATAACTAGGGATCTCGTTTCAATAATAATTAGGTCAACGTCGTATTCTTTCGAAATCGTTTCAAAATCGGAGGCTTAACTTTAGTCCTTTCTACATTACTCTACTTCAGACAATGCACCATTCCACGGCAGTTGTGAATTTGAGCTGTTTGGTTGAAAAACTAAGCCAAGTGAGCTTCGAGATACCTCAGGTTCCAATTTTTACGCTTTTCCTCTTGTCTCGGTTTGTCTACGAGATTTGCTGCTAGTCTGGCCCAAAGTCTAGATATAACAAGTCTTTCATCTTCATACAAAATTTTCCCCCCGTTAGTTGTATGCGTGCGTATATGAACATCATTGCTGAGCACAACTCAACGTATACATCGTGAACTCGGCGAGACAAAGCCAGATTCTCTCTCTTCGATAAAGTATGCAGAAGAGAAAAGGAAGGAAAATTGAATCTGCTGTTGTTTTTTCATAAATAGTAAATGTGCACTAATACATCAACTTTATCCCCATATAAAATCATAAAATCGTCCGCTGGCTAGTTGTGTGCGAGCGTGTATAAAAATGTTGCATTCTCTCTCTGGTACCCTGACATCGTCATTTGAAGAATGTGTGCATATAGCTGTTCGCCTTTCGTCTGGCCAAGTTATTTGTTTTCTCATTGTCCTCGATATCTTTATCCGGGGCACACTGCAGAGTGATCCTATGCCTCCTAGGAAAAGAGTTTCTTCAGACAGTTGACAATTTTTGGTATACTCTTCGTCCAGTTTGTCTTTTCGACCCACTGTGTATAGTGGGTTTTTTCATGGGTTAGTTATCCTGTAAGAGGATTCGCCTGGCTTCTGGCTTTTGGGTTCGTCTATATTCTTAGGCAGGCTTTGAAGATTACTAGCGGATGGAAGATACTGGCAGTATAAGTCCAGCGCAATAGTATTGTTGGAGTTTGGTGATAGGAGCCCTACACTGGACTCTGATTTTGAGCTATGCCATCGATGGAAGTCCTGGTGGCCCGTGATCCAAACAAGGTTAACCCGATCGAGTATACCCTTATCAATTAATCTTATCAATGGAACGTTGGCAATCCCAAACCTCTTTGGACTTGGTCCTACCATACTTGATCGCTTTTTGGCTATCTGAAGGGGAAAACTGGCGCTTGATATTGTAGTCGGCTCTTAAGTTATTATTGTAAAGCGTACACCTCCCCTTGAACGATAGTACCTAGGGTGCCTTAGCTGAGTACTGTGCTAACCCTGGGACTTCCAGCTCAGAGCTCAACGCTCTCATCTGTCACGGAGACTTCCGTTTACCATACCATTCTAGCCTGCGATTTCTTAGCGGATTGCCTATTTTGTAGGTTATGTTCACGGAAAAATGCTTAGTTTTTGAGATGTTGAAAACCATGCAATCCAATAGTAGGAGTTAGCCTAGGGAGCACCACGATCCTTCGCCTTTCCCACCTTCTTTCTTCTTCTCTCTTCACATTCCTCATTCCTCCTGTCATAGCTTTCCGCTAGCACTCAACTCGTTTCAGGAGGCATAACACTCCAGCGAGTTGTTTCTCGTTGCACCGATACCAGAGTCGCGATAGAAATGGTTGGGAGTAGGTGGTTGTAGCAGTTCCTTCCTTCACTTCTCGATCGACTAGAGCTTTCTGTTCGGCCTTGCACTCTATACGGACAAAATAGATTGTCGGTAGTACAAAGGGCTTTCCCTGAGCTCTAGTCTTCCACATAAAAAAAAATATTGCGGCTTTCTACCTGAACATGAAGTGATGCCAATTTGAGCAGAGACTTCTGCACTGCACTGCGAAGTCTGATGATGGAGTTTGCTCTGCCATTGGTTCAAGCACACTTGTTGAATCCTCCTTCCTTTTCTAGCCGGAAACAAGGGAAGGAACAAGATTGGTGTGATTAACTCCGGCCAGTGTTGAGAGCGGGTTTTCTGAACAGCTGTGGGCCCCATATAGATCTGAAGCCCCACAATTATCTGTACCTGCACATCAAATTGTTAATTTCAGTGGAGTTTGTCAACCCTAAGTATTATAGAGCTTTTGTGTGAAGATTTATTTAAAATTCTAAAGCTTTGAAAGAGAATTCTATAACTTTCATCTTTGCATACCTCTTCTCTTTCGGCTGGTCTTGGGCTACCAGTTTCCGGAGAATCTTTTCTTTCCCAGCGGGAAAAGTTTGAAGGCCTTCCTCAAGAAGCTTTTAGGAAGGAGTTCGTATTCGTAGTTCCACAAAAGTAGGATGGAAGGGTCAAATATGGATATGCAATTAATGTACAGTTTTTATTCAGTTAATACAATTTACCATTAAATTGTGTATAAAAATGTATATCTAAAAGATTATTATAAAAGGATTAAAGCAATATCTTCCAAGGATCTCAATATATTTAGAAGGTGTAAGAAATTATACTTCCTTGGAAGAAATAAAACAGAACGTATCACAAACACCATACCGGGAATGCATGGTGAATGAGCTTTTAGAGCTTTTCGACTCATTCCTTCTAATGACATGGCTACACAAAAAAGATATGGAGCGGAATGCGAAAAGGAAGGAATTCTCGCCTTCCAAAAAAGGCTACCGTCATGCTTCTTGGTATGATTCCATTTCCCGCTGGGTTTCTCTCTATCTCTCTCCTCGGCTTCTTTATGGCTGGAACATTCTTAAACCCTCAGCTAATCGATAGTATCCACCAGCCATTGCGTGGTAGTTATTGGAACAGTTGATCTTTATGAGCCCACCTGCCATCCTTAGCCCAAAAAACTAGGTGAGAAGTCGCTTTTGAGGTTTATGACAACCTTAGTCATGGAGCCATAACCAAAGGAGAATTTCTCCTCCATCAGGCTGTCCTTAATGAAGTCGGCCGTTACCACTGCCATGGCAATCTCAGCCAATTTGTCCTGATAGCATGGGCCTTGCGTCTTTGTTTTCCTTTCTTATCTGGGTTTCCTGCGTTCTTAGAGAACACCCTAAACGCTAACGTTTGGCAGCACATCAGTTGTGCTCGGCACAGGTTATTCTTATATTTTCGTTGTAGGTCTAAAACATGGGGTAGCGTGCAGTCTGAGTCTGCCTCCTAGGTGTTTAACTAATGTCCTGTCTTTGGTTTGTTGCTGAGAGACTGGTAGAAGTAGAGTTTTGGGTATGCAATCTCTAACTCTGCGATTCTCTTCCATCTTTATTTACCTTGTCCGTCCTCCTTTTGACAACACTAGCTAACTGGGTAAGTTTAATGGTCATAATAGAAAACTTGGCAAACAAGTTTTAAATTCTCCGCCAGTTTTGTGGGTCATTGCTTTGGATTGCGAAGTCGAAAAGCTTGCCTAGATCCCTTTCTACCTCTGAGCCCATTCGGAGAGCATCCGACTCACAACTTCTCACTTTGTTTGTTTTTTGAAAAGATGTATTGATTTGGTATGGCAGGAAAAGAAGGTCCATCCTTTGTGCCATTGGGTGCGCCTGGTTGTACGCGATATTCCAAATCTACCCAGTGCCATTGGTACGATGCCATTTTCATATTGGCTTGGTAAGTCTTGAAGCATGTGTCTCTGCACCAGATATTTCATTCGTTCTCCCCTTTCCGCTTTGTTTGACTACCTAGCCATCAGCAACGCCATAATCTGAAGCTTGTAGTAGGAATATCGTAATGAGGATCTGCGGCCAAATTGTACATCTTCCACCGTGACGCATTCGTTAGCCATGACTTATCATCGAGAGCCACGAGGTCAGGTGCTATTATAAAAATTTCCTTCTACAAGTATTCGAATATGTTGAGAGCAGTTATCCCCAACCACCTACTTGGTCGGTAGAGCCAAAAGACTAAAACTTTACTTGGAATCGAACCCCGAACCTCTAAGATGGTATTCGAGTGCGTTTGTAGCCACGTCAAGTAAAGAGGCTCACATAAGGGTCGGAGGTGTAGTAATTTTTTCTTGGGAAATACATATGTCTAACTTGAGGAAAGATTTTGGAAAGATGAAAATTTTCAACCAGGTACCGAATTTTTAGAGCTAGTTTGATCATTATAAAAAGAGCGTTTTTGAGTTCTTAATATTAAAAACTTCGTGAATATTTTTTTGATATTTCTGGCAAAACGTTTTTTATTAAACAAAAATATTTTCAGTGGTTAAAATAATTAAAAAAAAAACATTTTTTACACTCTCCTACTATTTACTAAACACTTTTATTTCCACTCTCAAAAACTTACACTTACTTCCTGTAAATATCTATACAAAAATCAAAAAAATCTATTATTATTATTTATTTCTTCTTAAGTGTGTGTTAATTAATATATTTTAGTCTTAAGAGAAACATCACAAAAAAAAGAATTTAAAGTATTTTTTTTTAATTTCAATTTATTTGAGAAAATGTGTGTGTCCCAATAATTTAATAACAAAAAAAAAACAAGGATAATGTTTGTCAAAAACTTACATTTTTCTTAACACTATTTTTATTTATTTATTTATATCTATCTAGTTGTTCATATATATATATATATTCAGATTTATGTGTGTGTGTTTTAAAATTCCTTATTATACATGTATACTTCTCTTATATATATACATTTCCAAAAAAAAAAAATAAAATAAAAAAATCTATATTGTTATTGAGAAAAAACCAAAAAAATAAGGCAGAAAGATAAATATTAATGATCTTTCTCAATTGAAAACTTACTATTATGATTTTTTTTTTTAATTTATTAATTTATAAAACATTTTGTTATACCGAAAAATAAAAACCAAAAATCCCTTCATAATTAAAAAATAAAACAAAAAAAATACCAAAAATAAACTCAACTTCATAGAATCCTGTTAATTGGCAAGTATCAGCCGATAATACTCGAATGATTGGTCATATGATATTGAGAAAAAGTTATGACGGTGAAGATATTCTAGGACTAAAAATAATTGGCGGTCAAACGCTGCAATATTGTAGTAGTAGCGGTAATAGTGGCCGTGGAGCTATTGTTGAAAAAGTTAAAAGAGGTTCTGTTGCTGATGTTGAAGGACATATAAGACCAGGTAAATGCAAATTTAATTTTTGGCAACAATATTATTTATTTTGTTACTTATTTGTTTATGTGCAATAGAGGTTGGTCCTTATTTTTTAACTTGCTAAAAGTTTAGCTTCTTCTATTTTGTTTCAATCAACAAAAACACTAAATGTGCAAAATTTTAGCTAAGTCAGACAATGTTAGATGATGTTCAGAAAATTTTCAACGAGAAAGTAATTTTTTCAGAAGACAAACAAATTTTTTTGACGGTAGCCCAGCAGAAAAGTTGCACGGCTACCTTCCCAAAGGTTCGTGGTTCGATTCCACGCAGCGTCATGGGCCTTCGTCTTTTCACTTCTCCCACCTAGATACCATTCTTTATTTTGTGTTTTACCTCCTTACAGCAATTTGTGGCCCACTATTCTGCAATCATCGGTAAGCACAATAAGCGGGGAAGCCATGTCCTGTTTCATCACCGACATCATCGTTCTGCTGCGTATTGGCGTTAGCAGCTCTTTTATTCTTCTCTTCACTGTTATATTTTCGACTAGAGGATGTAGCCTCCTGTTCAAAGAGAGAATATTAGGAAAGTAGGAAGATGAAGGATTAGAAGGGGGAGATTACTCAAATGAAGGATGCATTGAAAAGGTTTAAAGGATCCTAGTTCTGCGATAACGTATGAACATGATTTCACGATAAAACTAAGAACAGGGCTGAAAGAACTGCGTCTTCATTTGACAATTGACCAATTTGATTGAGGGCCGTAAAGTTCAATAAGGATAATCCTTATTCCTGATTTTGTCATAAACATCAACCTAGATTATCCAAGATTAGGCGTAAGATAATGGCGAGAAAACGAATTCAGAAAGCCGGTCCATATTGATGTTACTATAATCACGATATGCAAATGAAAAAGATGAAGAGGACGAAGAAAAGTGACGAAACAGCGAGGTAAGGATTAAATGCATTTGCAGGCCAGTATACATTAATTCCAACGCATTTATCATAAACAAACTTTATTTCAATGGCAAGAAATTCAATTGTGAGCAGCTGGACTTATCAACCAATTCAGATAAAAATTAGAAGATGGTATCAATAGCACCAACACCGGTACGACCAATACCATCACTGCGATGTTACGCAAAATTAGGAAGACAAAACAAAACGAGCCGAGAGACGAACAATTATTTTAATATAATCGAACATACATACACTGGAATTTCTTATTTTATGGACACACGTAAAAGATATTCCTAAAATTGTTTTCCTCTATGTTGGTAACGCTGTAATGAGTTACCACGCGAATTTTGAGCACTGTCTGCCACTTTCAGGCGAATTCTCAATTCGTCAGTGTCATATCACAAATCACAACAAAGTCATAAAGGCGTGGTCACAGTTGTGACTTTTTCGTATTCTCGTGTTCCAGTCACAAGTTGTGACAATCACAGACTGCTGACCACATATGGAGCAGGTCACAGGGGGTTTGCAAATGAAAAATAATAATAATTTAAGGAATTCCGAATTTGTATAATTTTTTGAGCCTGTCCTGTCGTTGAGTATAAACGACAGGAAAAGCTGTATGTTTTTTATTTTGCCGAATTTCCGAATGATTCCGACAAAATTCGATGAAATTTTCGAGCTGTTCTGGAGAAGTTCTTTGGTAAAGCTTTTTGTTCCATTTTGGCGCGCCTTTAATGATTGACATTGCAGATGACAAGTTGATCACAATTTCATAGCATTTGACATTTCACAGTTCCACTACAATTGTGGTGGAATTCTTGTAATGAATGTTGTGATTTTTCACTGAGAATCTGAAATAGCTCACAAGATTAATCTTGCCATACTTGGTTATGACTTGTGACCGGTCACAACTAAGAATTGGTCTATTAGTGTGACCACCTACGATGAATCGCATATGTCAAAAATACAGGTCCATTCATATTCAAAAAGTGGTAGTTCTGGTGGATCTTCAAGTGTCTAAAAACAACGTCAGCATCGATATCATGAAACTGTTTCACGAAAATTGTCGTGTGAGTGTTAAAGAGTTGTCCGAAGAAGTGAAACTATACTTTGAGTCGTGACGATATCAGCTGGGACTGTGAAGTAAGTTGGAAGAGATTGAGAGTAGACTATTTATTATAAAGATTAGTAAAAGAGAGGGGGATAGAATTGAGCCCTGGAAGACACCGACCGAGGTTTGAGAGCTTAAATTCCACTGCTGCCAATTCTGCGTCCTGTGTTGAAAGTGGAGTCGTGTGGCTTGATAAGTCGTTTGAGGCGAAGAAAGTGACGTTTCAGTCGAATTACGACTTTCAACTCAACTTAGCACTTCCACTATTTGGTTCCTGTGCTGAAAGTCGTAATTCGATTGAAACGTTACTTTCTTTAACTTAAACGACTTGTCACGCCATACGACTCGACTTTCAACACAGGGGCCACTAACTTGATTGAAATGCCAGTTTTTTAGAAGTTTTGGTTGAGGTGCTCTTATAGACACACAAGGAGGCCACCAGCAGATTTTTTTGGCTTAAAGCCGTACTGCCTGCCGTATAGTATGTGCTTGCTTCTAGATATTCCATAAGCTTCAGAAGAGTTTTTGGAATCGCCTTCTATCTGTATATCCAGAAATTGCGCTGGTGTTCCAGAGTCTGGATAAACTCTGGAGAAGTTTGACAGCTCAAAATACGAGGTACATTTCTTATGGTCATTGGTATATTGTCAAAGTCAGTGGATTTATGAGTGTAGTCAGTGGATCTTTGAGACGTCTACACACTTCGCCATTCTGAAAAAATCCCGTTCATTGAGTGGGTCGTATATTCGGGTCGAGGTGCTGGTAAATTAGCCTTGGGTTTGCTTTCTGTTTTCACCTCCCCTTTGTAAATGAAAGAAGGGCTTTGGATGACGTGAAATTCTTCTTGCTGGAAGTTACCAAGCACCAGAGATTTATATTACCAGCGGTACCATTGAAGATCTTACTTCCCAGTCTGTAATTCCTCTTCTTCTTTAACGGGTCTACAACCGGGATTCGGTCTTGGCCCTCGCAACTGTTCTCTGCACCGGTCCCGATGCTGAGCCGATGTCATCAAGTTTGGCATCCCTAAGGTCTGAGCTCTGGTCTGCGCCATCCTTCCAGCGGAGGTTAGGTTTCCCTCGCTGTCGCAACCCATAGATCCTTACCGCAGAGAATTTTACTGTTCTGCAATTGCGCTAATGTAATTACGCATTAACCATCTGAACAAACGCTTTCCCGCCAGCATATGTTTGATGACATAGAGAGCGCTAGAGTTAGCAGCGTTAGCACTACGAAAACACAAATCCCAGTCAGTAGCCTGAGACAAACGAATTAGATGCAGCCAATTGGCTGTTCCATAATGCCAGATGGTTCTTTTGGGAGCTGTGTTGGTCGAGGCAGAAAATTAGCGTTTACTAGGCAGTGATCCGAGTTGCCGAGAGTTAAGTTAACATCGGTGAAATAGCGTGTTTTATAGGAAGTAAGAAATAGATCAACCTTAGAGTCTGTTTGGACTGCCACATCACCGTTATTTTTAAATAATTGCTGGGATTGCCTGGATGTGTCGATATTCATTTTACTAAGAAAAAAAAGAAAATGGGCCTTATTGGGAAGAGTATATAGCTTTTGAATAAAATTAAGCATTGCTCGATCACTGAAGTCAAACAGAATGAAGAGCTGTCGGTACTTAGATGGGAGACCGATTGTGGAAATTGCTGGCGTACCTTTAGAGGGATAGAAAGGAACCCATAAAAGTGGTTCTTTTCGCGGTTCCCTTCGAAATGGTATATTATTATTATGCCTCAACCTCAAGGCGTTTGCAGATCCTCTAGCAGTTTTCTGATTGAGCTAAAATTTTTCACAGCCCGTTCTTTTATTGATTGGAAGAGAATTGAATTTTAACTTTCGACAATTTAACTATAGCTAAGGATCACCCTAGTGTACAATCACCTATTATTTATTTATTTATTTATTTTTAAGTAGCTCTTACAACACTTATTCTTTTCTCACCTTATTAAGTGAATTGCTTATTAATTTTATTTAAAAAATTCTTGCTTTTTTCTCATAGATGTTATAGCTGCTGTATGTGTATAGGCACAAAGTTTTTTTTTAATATCGAGGGATATTTAATGATACTTAAATATAATTATTTAATACTTTACTTGTTCTTATTGTTATTTAAAATTAATCAACGATATAAAGTATTTACACTATTTATAAATATTAATATTTTACTTGTACTTTAACTTTATAGATTCCATTACTTTTTTTTTAATTAATTCTTCAACTTCCTATCGTGTTTAATTATTGTTAAAAAAAGATAGCAGTATACTTACATGAATAGTTAGTCACATAAAAAACGTAATTAATAAATAAAATACACAACGTTGAATTAAAATAAATTGAAAGTATAAAAGTTATGTATCAACAAAAAAATAAAATAAATAAAAAAAGTGCGTTTTAAATAAACATTACGGAAAAAAAACTTTGTGCACTAAAATAAACTTGTACCGCGCCTAGAAACATATTTTTTTTCTTTTAAAAAAGAAAAAGAAAAAAAAATTAGTCTTACAATAAAAAACAAAAAATAAAATATTATTATTAATAGGCGACGAAGTAATTGAATGGAATGGTCGTACATTGCACAATAAAACAGCCCAAGAAGTTTTTGATATAATCGCTGATAGTAGACATGAGCCACAAGTAGAACTAATCGTATCTAGAACAATAGCAGCAAGTCGAAGAGCTGCACAAGCTTCCTGGCGACAATCACATTCACCAACACGAAGTTATAGAAAAGGTATCTCTCTCTCAAAAAAAATTAACCAAGTCGATATAAATAGCAATTATTAAAAAAAAAATAATAAAAATAATAATAATAATAATTAAAAAAAAATACACTATTAGTAAACTTAAAATAAAATAGACAAATTGTTATTTTGAGTCAATATGTGTTTTTTAAATGTTTGTGTGTGTCCTGTAAAATTGCCAAAAACAAAACCATTGTTTTTTTAAATGGGAGCAACAACTGTTTTTATTTAAATGTAGAAAATTTAGTAAATAAAATCAAAAATCAAAAAAACAAACAATAAAAAAATTCAAACTAAAAATTCTTACAAACACACAAAAACACACATAACACTTACAAACATATAAAACACTCGTAATTTGTAATCAATTTATTTTTAACAATTTTTATTTAATAATTATTTGTTAATTAAAAAGAAAAAAAAATCAATTACATTAGAAATTAAAAAAAAAATATATATATAATTGTAATTATTTTTTTAGCTGAAATTGAGATACATCGCGATAAGCCGAGTGTATTGATAACATCACCAGGATCACCAGATTTACATTCGACTGGTCGACAATCTGGTGTTATATCGCAAAATCGCTACTCACAAAGATTAGCACCAGCTGGACCATTACCGCCCGATCCAAATGTTGATGGACGGGTACAGGTTAAGATTGGATATGAACCAAATACATTACAATTGATCGCAACGATCGTTTGTGCAACTGGGTTAACATTACGATCTAATGGTGCAGCTAGAAATCCTTATGCAAAAGTAAGATTATATTTTTTTTGTAATATTTTTTTTTTATTTTCAAAATGAATTTTTTTTTTCTAATTACATTTTATCTTTTTTTTTGCTTTAAGGTGTTCCTTTTACCTGATCGTGGTAACAAATCAAAACGACGAACAAAAACATTAGCTAGCACAAGTGAACCCCGTTGGGGTCAAACTTTTATTTATTCGGGTTTTAGGAGGTCTGATTTAAATAATCGATTTTTGGAGGTGAGTTTTTTGTAAATTAATTTTATTTATATATGTAAAAAATCAATTAAAAATCAAACCTTTGGAAAAATAGACGGTAAAAACAGAGACATCACACTTTATTTAAAAAAAATAGAAACCCTTCAAATCTTAGAGTTTAGTGCAACAATCCATACTAAAAAAAGTAATTCCGACTACGTAATTAATTTCATTTTTAGTGCCCTTTACGACGGACACTTTATGGATCATTATTTTAGTCCATTCAATTATTGCTTACCTTGGGACCAAACTTTTAAAAATTAGTGTAAAACTCCAACTTACTTACTTTCTAATCTGGCCCGACAACTTTACACGTCTTCTTTTCCAGGATATAACAGAGTTCCATTATATCTTTCGCCTTATTCCTAATGTTTACAATATGAATTACCTTCTCTGTCTCCGAAAAGTAACGCAGAGTACTTCAGTTCTCTGCGTTACTTTTCGACACTTGTCCGAGTTTTCTTTACTGTCGAAAAGTTTTGCTCAATTTTATTAGAGGTATTCATGATCTGTGTTAAACGTCGAGAAATCGTAAAATGTTATCTTAGACAAGATCGTGAGCGACCCCTTTAAATGCCCATCTTAAAATGTTGTTTTTATATTAATTTACACTTTTCAAATACAGCTATCAATCAAAATAAATTCTAAACAGCTGTTGACAGTAAAATAAAAACAATTACGTGCCATTTTCGATCTCGACCTCGAGTTGTTGAATTAACACGCCTTTTGAGATATTATTTGTTAAAATCGAAATAAATGTCATTTACTAAGGAAAGTTTCTCGATTTGTTCAACTTTTTTCTCGATTTAACACAAATAACACGAATAACACAAATAACACAGAGCATGAATACCCCTATTAACAGAAACGCTCAACTCATTCTTCATTGAGGACATTAAAAACCATGTGAAATTAAAGGCATGACATGATTTGGGTTGACGCATCGAAAATTGCCTTATCGTGGCTAGACAAGGTCCAAAGCCACGTCATCCAACTCATCGGTGATGGCACTTTGTGCGCGTTCATATACTAACTCAGCCACTGTAGGAATGAAGCAACCCTAACAAAATTCTACCGCTACTACCATAGCGACTTCTTCTTCCAATGGCGCTACAGCCCAACTCGATCCTTGGCCTGCTCTAATCTTTTCCTCCAGTCTTCTCGATTTCTTGCCGAAGTTCTCCAGTTCGATATGTGGAGTAATGTCTCCGCATCTGCAACAACAGCATCCTTCCACCTTTTTCTCGGGCTGCCTACGGGTCTTTCTCCTTCGATGGAGCCAGTGAAGACCTTCTTTGCTGCTCTGTCTTCCGGCATGCGGTCGACGAGTCCAGCGCAGCGAATTCTATTGAGTTTTATGAACGTCACTAATTCTATATCGTCATAGATTTGATATAACACGCTATTATATCTGATTTTCCATGTCCCTTCCTCACAAATTCTGCCTATTACGCTTCTCAAAATCTTCCTTTCAAAGGAATTTAGCATGTCCTCTATCCTTTGTGTGAGCGTCCATGTTTCACTCCCGTAGCATATAACAGGGCGTATAAGTGTCTTATATAGCGTAAACTTCGTCTTTCGATGTATTGCTCGAGATGTCAGCAAATTACGAGGTGCGAAAAACGTTTTGTTTCCGAGTAGAATTCTCCTACTGATTTCTTCTAGCTCTTCGTTTTTATTCGTCACGGTTGAGCCTAAGTATGCGAACTGGTCCACTACTTCTAACTTATGTTCATCTTTCGTTAGGTTGCTACCTATAGTTGCTCTATTTACTCGTGTTTGCAGCATTACCTTGGTTTTATCCTCGTTTATTCTCAGGCCTACTTCTTTGGCTGCTTCTTTAATCTCTGAGTAGCATTCCTTAACTGCTCTAACTGACCTGCCTACTATGTTGATGTCATCGGCATACCTGGCGGATTTGTTTACCAGCGTGTGGTTTCGTTGAATTGACGTCTTTCTGATGACTGCTTCCAAGGTAAGGTTGAATAGCATAGGCCCAGTCCATCCCCTTGTTTGAGCCCTTGATTAACTTGGAAGGCATCTGTAAGAGTGTTCTGAACTCTTACTCGGGCCTTTGTGTCGAGTTGAGTTAATTGTATCAGACGTACTAGTTTAGCTGGTACACCTAATTCCAGTAGGATCTGAAGTAGCTTCTTTCTCTGGATGGAAGTCTACAAAGATCTGGTATACGTTAACATTCCTCTGCCAGCATTTTTCTAGGAGTTGTTTTAGTGTGAAGAGTTGGTCAAACTTAGAACATAGGCTATTTTATTACTTTCTAAAGCCACTCCTAGATGGCGCTGTCATGGAGAGCTTCGTTGAAAATCATCGCAGAGCTTTGAATTTTTGCATGAAGATCCGAGGAGGTCTCCTATGATACACCTCGAAGCCCGATTTTCGAAATTCAAAATGGCCGCCGAAATATGACCGAAATTCAAAATTGCCGCAGAAATATGGTTGAATTTGGCAATTTTATTCCGATTCCAATGAAAGTGGGTAACTAGGGGTTTTTAAGGTCGCAAATAACGAATTTGTGGTCAACACTTATAAATTCAAAATGACCGATGAATTTGCTAATTGTGTTCCGATTCCAATGAAAATCTGTATCTGAGGTTTTTTAAGGTAGCAAATAACGACTTTATGATCGAAATTTAAATTCAAAATGGCCGCACCAATATGGCCGGCGAGTTTGCGAATTGTATTCCGATTCCAATTAAAATCGGTATATGGGAGTTTTTAAGGTAGTAAATAATAGAAGACAATTGTACCTACAATTAATTCCCCTATGAAACGTATGGCATCTGTTACATTTAATTCGAATATATGAACGCAATTTTGCAATATGTGACATTAAGAGATAATAAAAGTTGGTTTTTTGGCATTGCTTTTTCCAACTATAAAAAATTTGTTTCATTTTTCAATTTAGTTTTATTGTACTCGAAAAATTTTGTTATTGCAGACTTCTAGATTTAAATTAGAAAGAGCTATAAAAAATGGGGCTCGAATTTCGAGTGCTGAATGCTGCTATTTGCATTTGGTTTTAACAGAATACACAGGCAATTTTGGTCATAGTTCAAATAAATGTATTTTGAATCTAATGACTCCAAATTTTATAGGAATAGTTGGTTTTCCGTTAATGGTTAAGAAGAGTTGAATTTTGAAGGTTTGGATTGATTGTAAATGTTTAAACGTTGGGTGCAGCGAGGCCCACCGGTTCCCAGCTATCCAAAATACAGAAAATAAGCGATTCATTGAGACACTCCATCTGTGTATGAAAATTCATATCTCGAAAAATGACATGTCAATGGTTTTTATTGTCTCGATCAAAATGTCAGATCCCTAATAGTTTCACATTTTGTTATTTGGAATCGAAAATACCAAAAAATTCCCTTTTTCAAACTTTCCTACTGTATATTAAAATTCATATCACCTGATTACTACTATTGGCTTTTGGGAGCAGCATAGGCGCAGCGGGTCCCAGCTAGTATCCTATAGAAAGTAATTAAATTCCCCCTAGAGTTCTCACAGCGCAGTTTATCCCATTTCTTATGGATGGGACAAATTATGGATTCCTTCCAGTCGTTCGAATAGCGACTGCTTCACTAAAATTACCGTCCTCCTGCCTGCACGGCGACAGTTTTCCTGTAATGGAAAACTAGCCCACCTGGCTCATTCCCACACCGTGCAGCCCTTTTTCGCTCACACTACTATGTAAAACTTCGTTTATAAATAGTATTTCCGAAGTCCTTTAGTATCCTGGAAATCCTACAAAATTCAAGGGTTCCAGAGCAAAATTCTTCCTCACTTCCTTCATCATCCTTCAGACTGCTTCCAACTAATCTGTCTTTATTATTTTTTCTGACGTGGTTTCTAGCTTACTATTAGATGTAGAACTATGATGGATTAATAGTATAAAGGATGATCCTTCCAGCCTACAAGATTCTAACGATGTTGAACCTTTTTACGAACACTGAATTGGGTTTATTCGCAACTTTCACTCCACCGACTGGGACCGGTGTTTCCGCAATAACAACCACAATTTTTTTTGGTATCTGTGTTATAAGAGTTATACGAGCAGGAATGTATGTGTTCATTCCTTATTATACCGAGTCTATAAAGCCTAGGCCGAATAGATAGTTTAATCGGGAAATGCATGAAAGCGATCAAAGCTAAAGAAGTCGCCTACAGAGCGAACAAATGTTCACCTAGTGATTTGCTTCATCCTGACTGTCTTAGAATCAAATATATCCATCCTCACGAAAATCATTTGCCGAGTCAGGCCTGGTTACTCCAAATATCTCCAAGATTTTTTTGTAAAGTATGTAGCTACTCTGCTGACAAAACTTCTAGCTATTGGTAGATATCAACTCAGTTCTGAAGAACTGAATTGAGATTTTTTACTCTGGGCGCTCAAGATATCTCGGCCAATGCTTCTATGACCGACTCGTTTTCTAACTTTTATAAGCCATCTATTCTCGATCCTCTCCAATTCAATCATCAGTAAGGATACGATACCGCGTTCATTTTGCATTACAGCGGCCATTCTTGTAATCTACCAGTCCTAAATTCGCCCTCGTTTCGATCACCTTCACCCCACCACCTCAACCCATTTGTCCCACCAAGGATTCTTTAAGCTTCCTACCAAATAATTGTCGACTTTCATTAGGGATATAACTCTATAAAAAGAGGAAGGCTGTACAAGATCTTATCAAAAATAGGAGTCCCATCAAAGCTGGTATCTATGACTGAACAAATGCGCAACGAATAGCTACAATTACAAAAAGAAATGAAGAAAATAAAGAGATAACCAGACGAATGCTACTGGCTAATAGAGCCTTTTATGCCCAAAAGCAAACCCTGCACGCGAGATTTGTGCACAGTAAAACGAAACTCTGATTCTACAAAACAGTAATATTACCAGTAATGTGGTATGGCAGCGACACTTGGACTATGAACCAGGACATAGAGGAACGAGTCAACAGGCTTTAGAGAAGAGTTCTCAGGTGCAGAATAGGCCCAACGGCAACGATAAAGGATTTAATATGGCGAAGGATATGCAACATCGAGTTGTATGAAATTTTTGACGACCCAGAACTTGAGACCTTTATAAAAATCAAGAGATTAAAACTAGCCGGAAACGTATTTAGAATGGAGGACAACCATATTACCAAACAGATCATGGTAGAAGAAATTTCAAAAAATAGACCACTAGACAGACCGAAGACGAGGACGTACTCTGTGACGATTAACGCAAAGGCAATGAACAACATTCTAAATTGGAGGCATGCTGCAAGGGATCGTCAAATTTGGAGAAATGCCCTAGAGGAGGCTAACGCAAAAAGTGACTGCTGTGCTGAAACCGTCACATAAAAAAAATGAAAGATAGTCTAACTGTCTAGTTTTGTGATGATGCAAGTGGCGATTGCAACAGCAGCTCTCTACTTCTCTACCACTCTGAAACGCCGTGCGACAGTCAAACATCTAAGCTTGGATAACCACGAAGTGTGATTTACTGTTAATTTTCGATCAAGAGTAAAAAGTTATTTAGAGGAGAAAAAAACCCTTTATACGAGTATAATACTAGAAACTCGCATTTCGAGCTTGCAGGATTATGTATGCTCCCTGAGCTAGGCTTCATCACGGTAATGTTTCCTCACACTGCCAACTCGACTGTTGTCTAAAGCACTATTACAAAGGTGCTTTGAAGATCACTTTACGACCCATCCATAGTAATATAAACGCCAAAACGCCAGCTGACGATCATAACCAGGTCCAAATAGGGAAAAGACATATCAATGTAAATATCCCAGTTATTGTTTTTGAGACATATTTCACTATCCCATAATATATACGTTATTGTACCTTATAAATTTTTAAATCAATTCACTGTCTTATCACAAAACATTAACCTACTATATTTAAGAAAACTGGTTTTGAAACATCACTTGCTTGAAATTATTTTAACACTATTTCATTTTAGATAACAATTTGGGATTACGTGCGCTACGGTGCCAATGACTTCTTGGGTGAAGTTGTTATCGACTTGGGTGCGCATTCCGTAGACGATGAAGCCGAATGGTATACACTGCATCCCCATCAGGACTCAACGAGTCACATAGTATGTTGCATTTTGAATAAAACAAAACCAAAAAAAAAAAAAACAAAAAATATATTTATAAAAAAATTTTTCTCCTTTTTTTTATTATTTTCTTTAATAAATTTTTCCTTTTTTTTGTGTCAATATTAATCAGGATGAATTTGATTGATAAACATACTTAAGAAAAAAAAAAGGAACATTTATTTTTACTTTTAGTTATTCTTGTTTGAATTTGAGCGTTTCTTATGCTTAACTATCATTTGAGATATTTTGGAATTAAATTTTAATAAATTTTAATATATTTAATGATAAATTTTTAAATAATAATAATATTTTCTTGTGTAACACTTTTACAAAATATCTCATTCGATCCTTCTCTATATAATTATATATATATATGGTTCGCGTTTGTTTGGTATGTAGAAATGAAAAAAACAGAAAAAAAGAACATAAACGTATCTCAGACATAAAACAAGAAAGAAAAAAATTAATAATGGCGTGTATAGAAAAATTTATTTTTACAAAATCAAAAAATAATGTCTGTGTCACATGAAAGTTCTGTTTCAATAATCAATGTTTTTCTTTCGTTTCTTTTTGTTTCTTTTTAATTTTTTTGGTTGTAAAAATTTGTAAAAAAAATTGTTTATGATTTTTTCGATATGATATTCGTGTCTGTACTAAAATTAAATTAGAAATTTCGCGGTTTTTACTTGTTTATTTTTATTTTTTAGTTATAATTGTTTAACAAATGTTCTGGTTGCTATAAGATAGATACATATTTTGTAGGTTGTGATATCTTCCAGTTTTCAACGGATTAATTTTCCAACGCCATTTTTAACTGTCGATAATCATTTAAAAGTAATTCGTTTTGAAAATGAATTACACTTTTCCATGAACACATTATTCTGAAACTGATTCGATGAACAGCTTACTTACTTATTTCGCTATACAACTAGGATCAGGCTCTGACGACTCGCAACTATTCTTTCTGCTTGCCTCGATTCTAAGCCCATGTCATCTAGTTTAGCATTCCAAAGTTTTTGGTCATCCCGGTCTACCATTTATCCTTCTAACGTTGATTTGGTCTACCTCCACGTCTCATCCAATAAATCATACTGAAAAAAACTTCAGAATCCCCTTTACTCATAGAAGCTAGATGTCTTTCCCTCTGAGTATAGCGCCATACGGTTTATACAGCTACTGCCATAACGCACCTCTCGTAATTTTCCGAGTGCCCGAAATTTTCTTCTCTCATAGGAGGCTGTAACAATTCTCGGAACTCGGATTCATAACTGATTACAGGTTAGGCCATTTCCCTGTATAAGACAGCAGCAGTTTTTTATGGGTATACCCTTGAATTTGAAGAGCCTTGACAGACTACCATTTAGTAAACTTTCTGTTTCCATGCTGGCTGATGTCAGTTGCTATTTCTATTATTGACCAAAGGCTGCTGCAAAATTGTACTACTTCAAAATCATGGTGGGCTTGACTGTGGAACCAATGTCCGATCGTCTCATAACCGGGGCTACCACATTCTTTGTTTTCTTTTCGTTGATGTGCAGCAACAATTCTCGTGCGAGCCATTCAATCTGGGTGAAACCATCTTGTACCGCCGTTGATGTTCTTCCTGCTAACGTCTGCCAAATCCAGTATTTAGGTGAACTTGCGCCCCTGATTTCGAACCCAAAACAAGTTTAAATAAGGTCTGGTCTGTCTCTTTAGAGCCAGCTTCAACTGGGGATACATTCCAACCATCTGGAGGAAAGTCGTGGTGGTATTTATCCCCAAACAGGGCAACACACCCCTGGAGCTGCCTAAATCGTACAGACCTATCAACTTTACCTCTTTTCATTTGAAAACGATAGAAAGGCTGCTAGACCTTCATATTAAGTGCAAGGTGGAGCTCTCCCTTCCTCTACATTGCTCCCAGTTCACTTACTCGAAGGGTAAATCGACAGAGGTCGCTTTAGACCACCTGGTCAGCAAAATCGAGAAAGCCTTCCTCGCTAAGGAAAGGTGCCTTCGATAATATTGGCTATGATTCTATTTCTAGAGCACTGGCTCTCAGAAACCTGGATCCTCACACAATTGAGTGGATAAATGCCATGCTTGTAGATCGTGCCATTTCTTCTACTCAAGGTGTCTCCACCATTAGTGTAAAAGCTTTTAAGGTAGAGTCTTATCCCCGTTACTCTGGTCACTAGTTGTGGATGAACTTTTGACCAAACTATCCGAATCTGGTTTCGATGTCATCGGCTATGCAGATAATCTTGCCATCATCGTTTCTGGGAAGTTTGACCTGACAATTGCAGAGGTCATGAGAACAGCACTCCAAGAAGTTCAAAGATAGTGGGTCTGTCAATCAACCCAAAAAAGGCTGTCCTGGTACCTTTCTCCAAACGCTACGAAGTGGGCCTAGGTCCTATTTGCATCCAGGGTACCACAGTTGAGTACTCAGGCTTAGTCAAATATTTGGGAATAAAGTTAGACAAGAGACTGAAATGGAGCGCTAAACTGGACTAGGCCATCAGTAAAGCCACTAGGGCCATATACCCCCACGGACCTTCATGCAAAATTTTGAAGCTCAGCGATGACTGTTGATTTTTTTTGCAAACATTTCCCGTTTAGTAATCGAATGGGTTGCAATCGAGTTTGCCCATATCAAAGATCAAAACACTTTTTCGTCTCCAGCTCTCCGACTAAAATTTCCAAGATGCTTTTGAGTTTTGTGATCAGATTATCCACATTGGATCCTGCAGAATGTGCAACGCGGTGTAAATTGCGTCATGCTACGGATGCTTTGGTGGAACTCAGCTGGGACCATCTTCACTCTTCAGTCCTACTCCGCTTTCTTCTCTTCTTAAAACTCTTTATATTCCTATTCATGCGCCTATGTTCAGTCGCCAGCTTACGGCGAGTTCTAACGCATGGACGTAATTTGTTTCTAGCCGTTTCTTTGCGTTGCCCGTTGTATTGAGGTGATTTTGATTTGCCGATGTAAAGCTTTTCTGTAATATAATGTGCTATCGGAGAATCATACCAACAAGATAGTGATTTGAATCAGAATTGGCACCTCGGTATGTTTGTAGCATCATCAGTACCATAATGTGGTGGTTGTCTATCAACATATATAAAGTTCACGCCATTTAATTTAGAAACTTTTCTTTAGAAATCCCCCATTTAGCAACCAGAATTATTAACATTTAATTTTTTCTATTTTAGTTTAAAAACACAATTACACTTGACATTTTTTCAAACAACTAAAAAAAAAATATTTATATACTGAAAAAAAAACGCACATTGTTCCAGTGTTCTTGTATACATTTTGTATGAAATTTCTTTTAAGTTTTTAATTTAACAAAATTATTCAATAATTTCATTAATAAATTATCAAAAAAAAAAAACAAAAAAATCAAAACAAAAACCCAATTTTTAGCTGCGTAGAGATGATCCTAGTGAAATGGAAATGATCTTCACCCCAACTGATCATTTATCGCCACCGAGCACTACATCCCGACTAAGCGACTCAGATACAACATCTGAGTGTGACATCGATGGAATCGCAGCTGGCAGGGACGGGGCGAGTATATCGTCCTTAGGAAGCTCCTCCAGTCCACCGCCAGAGGTAACATAATTCCGGACTGGTGGATTTTTAGTTTGTCCTTTTTTTTTTCTTTTTCTTTATTATTTTTATTTTAAATTCACCTTTTTTTCAATTTGTTATTTATTAATTTATATTTTAATTGTATCATTCATGTCCGTTGCCTAAAATACTTCTATCTCTCTTTTTATATATTTTCTGTTTCGTTTTGGTAGTTCACCGAATCGTGTTTTTTATACATTCTTCTTCTCAAATATGTGTTTTTGATTTTGTCCTGTTTTATGTCGTTATTGTAATGGTGATGGAAAAAGATTAAACATTCAAGGTTTGTGCATTTAAGAAGAAAAAAAGGAAAGATTAATTAATTGTGCAAAACTGAATGTTTAGTTTTAGCTTGGACATTTTTTTATAAAATTTTTATTTTTTTTTTCGTTTAAGTAATACCAAAAACGTGATAATTTTATATTTCGAAATGCATATTTGACCGAAATTTATATTAGGGAAAGTACTTCGTTTTAGGTTTAAAGTTAGGCAAACACATGTATACAAGATTTGCGCTTAGTCTGGCAAGTTAAAGTGCATGGGGATGTGCAGGGTGCCTGAAGCGTAGATCAGGTGGCATTGAATCAAGAATTACGCTCAGCGCTGCAGTAAAGATTGTTCACAAAGCTCCCGTTGTTTCCAAACATTCCTTGCACTTGGATGGGATGTGCGATATTCCAATACAAAAGCGGGCCACAACACGACAAAGCCTGTGCCACGAAATGACTAATCAGTACTGAGTAGAACCATCACAGCATGTTTGGCTTCAAGCCCATTTTTTTTGAAGGTCTATTTGCGGGATTAAAATGTCTTCTTCGCACTCTTTTCAATAGCAATCCTCAAATTAATCTTAGGATCCAAAATAAGAAGGCCCTAGTACTTAGCTGATTCAGAAAGGTTCAGCGCCTTGTATCTAGACATTCATAAACACCCTGATGGATGCTCAAAGTGGCGGTTTCGTGGCCGTGTGGCCCCGGAGTCCGCCTTTTTTTATCCTTCGTAGCTCAGATTACGCGTGGCTTAAAGAAAGGTAACTTTATTGAAAATTCTCACGTTCTACGGGACTAGTCATGGTTCTTCTAATATATTTTTCTAGAAAATAGGTTTAAATATTTTATTAAGAATTGGTTTCTCAATCGTTTGTAATATTTATTGAGGTATACATGGGCAATTTTGATCAAGTTTTGACTTCATAGTAAAAAAATGTTTCCTCAAAGTTTCCTCCCTTTCTTACATAACTGTCAATATTTCTATTATATCCTGTTCAATATTTATATACTGTATGAACGAAAACATCATAGTTTAGGAATATTTTCAGTTTATATGCTCGATTTTAGTCTGTTCGCATCTCCAGATATAAATCTGTTAACACAATTTCTCGAAGAGTATGGTTGTGTTAAAAGTGAACATAGATTTTTTCAATTAAATCTGTGTGAGGAGCACTAAATACTTCTTTTGATCGAAAATTTATAAAAATTATGTTTTTTATTATTTTTTTAAAATTACTAGAATTGAAATTTTGATATAAATAATGGAATGATGCAAAACTTGCATCGACCATAACGGTGTAGGCACAATTGGACATGAATTCATATTTTATTCAATTCTTAACAATTGTTTTTGTTTGTTATGTCGAAAATCAACATAGGGGACTGCCATTTATATCAGAGACAATGTGCCTGTCCAGAAGTTGTAGAATAGTACGATCTTTGATTTTATAGTCATAGAGCTTTCTGTTTTCTAAAAAAAAGTACAATTTTATTAAATATGCATTTGAAGTTATTTTGGCACGTAACTCTGAACTCTTCTTCAAGTCGGAATGCAGAAAAATTTTTGCGGATAACTTTAACGTTGTAAATTGACTGGGTTACTCAAATGGCGTCAGTGTTTTTAAAAATCCACCGTAATCTTAGTGGACATCAACAACTTACGTTAAATCTTAGATAAAGCTAAGTCTCTGACATTGTCTCCTGAGCTATTTTTTTATTTCCTATTTAACGCAGAACTTGAATTTGACTCAAATCTCGGCAAACTAACGTCAATGCTATGGCTATCACTCTCTGTGTCATTAGATTTATACGGGAGGGAATGCGTTTTGTTCATTCGTCATTCTACGAATTACCTAGGCGGATTGGATTGTTTAATGGGCAACGTATGAACGCAATTAAAGCTAAAGAGGAACAGGTGTTCTTCGTCATATCAATGTAAGAACTTAGTTGAGAAACTCCTGTAAGTCCATCATTAGGAAAGTTAAATCATCATTTAATGACAGGCTGAGAAGTAAGTTCTTCAACGCTGCCATTGGTAGTTTAAACTTTTGGAAACAACATTTTTTTGGAAACACATTGTAATGTCCAACCAAATATTAGACGACAAGCAGTAGGGTTTTAGGCAGAAAAGATTTATTGATACATTTTGTATGTCGAACAGATAATCTCAACCTAAGTATCCATTGCTTTAGTACGTCTGGGTTGGTTACTCTAGAAATTTCCAACACTTTTGACAACGTATAGCACCGCTGTCTGCTGACATAATTCGAAGTTATTGGTATCGACTTCGACTGAGATCTAAAGAAGTGGATTGAAAATTTTCATTCTTGGTGTTTAATCGAGGTAGTAATGAATGGCGTCAAATCTAAACTCCAGAGGATTTCTATAGGTGTCCCCCACTCTTTAATTCTATCTCGGCGTTTTTCATGATTTTTATAAAAATTTTCCTTTCAATAATTTTTTACCTGCTTCATAACTTCGTTGCTGGCGCTACTCTGCATTATTCTTACGATTTCTACAATACGAGTATAAGCAGACAAGTGCCTTTCTTTGTATTTATGATTATGAGCTCCTCTAACAAGAAACCGAACACATTATTTATTGATTGAGGTTACAAGAATCGTGTTGAATTCAGTGCGCCCAAAACGAAGTTTGCATCTCATATGTTTGTACACATTGCAGCCAAAGGATTTGTGCACAAACTGAACATATCGACGACGACGGTGGAACAACCTTTCACGGTCGAACTCCAAGAATTCAAAACTAAATTTTTTCGCTTTCTCCGCCAGTATCCTTCAGACTTTTCTTTACCTATTTTCTGGTCTGTTCGTCTTTCGAATTAATTTTACTACCAGACATTGCACAATAAGTTGTATGAAATGACGAGCTGGCGGGAAATGAGGGGTTTCGAACTTTAATTTTAAATAAAGCAAGTTGTTTATGAGATACTAGCTGGGACCCGGCGCACCTATGCTGCACCCATAAGCCAATAGGAGTAATCAGTTGATATGAATTTTAATAAACAGTAGGAGAGTTTGCAAAAAAGGCAATTTTTTGGTATTTTTGATTCCAAATAACAAAATGTGAAACTATTAGGCAAATTCGTCGGCCATATTGGCGCGGCCATTTTGAATTTATAAGTTCTGATCATAAATTCGTTATTTGCTAGCTTAAAAAACCCCAGATATCGATTTTCATTGGAATCGGAATACAATTGGCAAATTCGTCGGCCATATTGGCGCGGCCATTTTGAATTTATAAGTTCTGATCATAAATTCGTTATTTGCTAGCTTAAAAAACCCCAGATATCGATTTTCATTGGAATCGGAACACAATTGGCAAATTCGTCGGCCATATTGGCGCGGCCATTTTGAATTTATAAGTTCTGATCATAAATTCGTTATTTGCTAGCTTAAAAAACCCCAGATATCGATTTTCATTGGAATCGGAACACAATTGGCAAATTCGTCGGCCATATTGGCGCGGCCATTTTGAATTAATAAGTTCTGATCACAAATTCGTTATTTGCAACTTTAAGAACTGTTTGTTTTGCGAGGGCGCGTTTCGCTTTTTTTTCTTTTGTACCAAAAATTTTCTCTGCAATTACCTTTTTTTCTATTTTCCTTGGGCGCCATCTACCGGAGCGTATTTGCGCCATGCGGTTTACCGAGATTTAGTCAAAACGCACATTCTGTGAAAGTTTCAGCTCAATCGGCCGTCTAGTTTTTGAGTTTTAGTGTCGCATTACAAACCAACAGACATTCATTTTTATATATATAGATTACAATTTTTTTTTAATTTGAAAGAGTATTCGATTACATTCGATTCATTCCATAGCTATTCATCCAAAAATGCACCTCATCGCTGAAGATGAATTTTTGTCCAAAATCGGGTTCCACTTCCAACTACTACAAAGCCCAGCTAGCGAATGCTCAATACTGGCTACGGTAGTTTACCTTCAGTTCCTGGGTCAATAGAATTGTGTTCGGGTGCAGGCCAAACTCCAGACGCAAAATACACGCCAAGTTGGGATCTGTGAAAGGGTAAGCCATCTGGCGCGACGAAGAATTGACTTTCTAGCCTTATCCTGAGCACTCTCGTTCATTGCAGCAACATTTCCTGCAAAACTAAAGTTACGACGACTTACTGGTGTGGTTTGGTCGCTTACTGAACTGTTTGATTCGAATTTTTCCACCAACCGACGAATTGTCGTTCACGTAGAACACGGAACGTAGCTAGAACTGAACAAGTCATGTTGATAGTAAAATTTAATGATTTGCACCCGTTCCTCAGTACTGTAATTTTCCATGATGGTTTGTTGAACATTAATTACTATAGCCTCTAAATTTGAGAAAAACGACGGAAAACGAAAGTGGTAACAAGAAATTTTCCCAGGCTCAACTAACCCAATACCTACTGAGATATGAAATGCTATTTCTGCATATGGAAATCCTTGTGCTTTTTTAATGTGACGCCAAGAATTGTTCTAAAAGAACACATTCTTCTTGTAGACCATTCGCAAGATTAATCGGGTATAATTTTTGTAATTTTATGGCGTTAACTCTAAGAATGGAAAATTAGCGATTACTGCGTCATACGAAGATTTGGGCCCCAGAACTCGTCTCGTAAAATGGCAAAAATGTTTTTTTTAAATTTAAACTAGAAGTAAAAAATAACAGAATCTAGTTTTTGGTATTACAATAACACAAGAGCGTTTTCGGTTTTTTCTGTTTTCTTATTTATATTTAACAAATCCTTTATTATTTGTGTTATAATTTTAATAATAATAAAAAATTGTTTTATATTTATATATATAAGAATTAAATATGAAAAAGAATATAATTTAATACATAAAACCCTTATAAAAAAAAATACAATATTTTACAAAACTTTTACTTTTCAGTTAATTTTAAAAAAAAATATTTTTAATTAATTAAATAAATAAATAAATAAAACTTTTTCCAGAACAAGAAGGCTACCCCAAAAAGCACTTTTACTTAACTGCAAATTTACTAAAAAAAATATAATAATTAAAACCAAAATATTTCCCAAAAAAAACGAAAACCAACAAAAAAACAATACTTTTTCCTCCATATTGTTGTAATTTTTTATGTTTATCTCAATAACTTTTAGGAAATAAATAATAAAAATGAAAACATAATTATTGTTTATGTTTAAAAATATAATTAATTTAAAAAAACTTGTTATTCATATAAAAATTGAACAACATCAACTTTAAAACAAAAAAAAAAGAAAAAACATTTTACAGAAAAATTTAAATTAATTTTTTTAATTTTATATTTTATTTTATATTTTTGTTTTTTATTTAAATAAAAAAATGTAAAACTAAGAAAATTATTGTATAATATTAAAGACACACACAAGCACATGAATTTATTAAAATTAATGCAATTTTAGTTTTTAATTGATTTTTGTTTAAATATATGTTTTGTTTACTAAACTGATTTTTAAATTTAATTAATTAATTAATATATATTTAAAAGTGGATTTTTAATTATTTTATATCTGCACACAGTAATATTGGAAATATTTACAAATTTAACGAGAATTTAACCACGAATTCTAAATGTATGTTGCGAATGAAACAGTGCTTTTATGCTTTAAACATTAAACAAAAAAAAAAAATATGTTGAAAGCTTGACAGTACTTTTAGTTATTTTTTTTTTATTATTATTATATTTTTAAATTTAATGAGATAATATTAATATTTCGTTTTATTTCGTAGATTTAAAAATATTTTACATATAAAAGTTTAATTTTTGTTGAAAGTTATTTGCGTATTTTTACTACTACAAAAACAATTCTGTCTAAACTTATGCTTAGTACTTTTGCTTCTAGACACTTTTTTTTATTAAAAAAAAACTATTATTAATATTATTATTTTATCGTAAAAATATAAATATACTATGCTTATTATCCTACAGTAGGTTGTTGTATGTTTTAAGACAAAATAAATTAACTTTAAAACAATTGGAAATGAAATGAAAATTAAAAAAAAAATAAAAAAACAAAACTGTTTTACACCAAAATATATATAAAAAATATTGCTAACAAATTCTCCTTATTCACACACACCTCCTTCTAAATGTATTCAGTTTTAAAAGTAAGACAGTTTATGTTTAATAAATAATTACAAAAAAAAAATTTATATAGAAATTAAATATTACAAAAATATGAATGTGTAATTAATATTAGAAAATATTTTTTTTGCCATATCATTACAGGTTGAATTACACGAACGACGATCGCGCCGTGATATGTCACCACAAGGCCGCAAAAGAGTGGCTGGAATGGTAGCACGCGATTATCGTACAGTATCAGGCATCGGTCAAAGTTATCATAATCAAGTAAACAACCAATATTAATTTTATTTAATTAAAAGACAAAAATTATTAATTATTATTAATTGAATATTATTATTTTTTTTAAATATAGCAACAGCAGACTATACCTACTTCCGTTTATCCACCACGACGTAATGGCGGCGGTAATGGTATGAGCCTTAGCCAACGTAGTCACTCAGCTGCACCAAGCGAAAGTTATCATCATCATCGCAGCAATAGTCCCAGACGTGGTTCGTTATCACCACCTGATGATCGTTATATAGATTATCCAGTTCTTCCAATACATTCTTCATATACGCCGCGATTTCAGTCTCGTTCAGCAACTGCCACACCAACCGGATCACCGAAAAAGAGACAACTGCCACAGGTTAGTAAATATTATTTAATATTCTACATAGAAGTTGAGGATCCATCTGTAATTTTGCCAAGATCTTGAAGGACAGACTTATTTTGTTTTAACAACTCTACAATTCTTTGCTAGTCGTACGATAACGTTAATATTCTTTTCCATTTCTCTTAATCAAAGACGGATCTCTTCGACGTAGCGTCTCTGTGGGCCGGGCATTTTTTCTGCATACTTTTAGGAGCTTATTTATACTTAATTGTGCATACTTTTAGGGTCGATTTTTTTTAATTCATATTTCTTTAACGGGGACCAATCCGTTGGCTAATATGAGTTACGTAGTCTAACTAACCACAAACTTGTTTGAGTCTCGACGAAACTTAACACGGACATCTTCTTCGTGTTTCAGTGGCTTATTAAAATAATTTTCCTGAGAATCCTACTTTAAAAATTCGTTAACTGCATAATTTTTTTTATTTTGACAACCAGACGTCTATAATCAGGCAACTGTCACCGGCATATAAGTTTCTGATCATTTGTTCATCGAAACGAATCGTCATCGCCATGGCGCAGACCCAACTCTAATCAGTACAGTATAGCACATTTCCGGTATTTCTGGTTAGAATTTTCTGTCCATTTTCTCAGTGTAATGTTTCCTGATCGAAATTTACAGGCTGAGATATTGCTCATTTCCTTAGGTTCCGAGACGAAGTAGGGCACAAGAGTTTGACAACGTAGCATGTCATGCATGGTGCGTTCCTTTGTCAATATGACAAGGGAGAAACGCGGGGGGATACGTCTTCGCTAACACATGTAACTAGACTTTTCGAATTCTGAAAGTGTCTGTCAGACCACTCGTCGGTACTTAAAGGTTAACGGTATCTTCTTTCGTAATGGAGATATGTCATTCTCACTACGCATGAAAAAGCCGATTCTGAACGAATTTTCCACGCTCCGCTCGTTTATTTTCTCCATTTTTCAAGATAATAAATGCAAACATACTCCCTTAAGATGCCTGAGAAGTTGATTTTATGATTCTCTGTTTTATTACCCTTTTATTACCTCTGGTCTGCCTTTGGGATATCGTCAAGAGTCATTGAGATGTGGTGATAGGCACAGTTAAGAACGATTCGACTGATAATTATTTTCCGTTTGATGAGAAAATCCTTGAATAGCTGATTTTTTTGATGATTTGCTTTATTACCCTTTTATTACCTCTATTCTGCCTCTGGGATATCGTCAAGTGTCATTAATATGTGGTGATAGGTACAGTTAAGAATGATTGTGCTGAATCATATTTTCCCTTCTGGTTGATGAGTAATGAGTTAAGTTGATTTTTATGATGCATTTTTTTATTACCCTTTTATTACCTCTGGTCTGCTTCTGAAAAATCGTCAAGTTGCATTGGGATGTAATGACAGTTAAAAGCGATTGTGCTCTAGGTAATCTTTCTCGGTCCCATTTATATTCCTATGTCCGTCACGTTATGTCTTGTTCCCACCGTATCTAGGTCAACTCTGCATCCTCACATTAGCTTGGACTGTATGATCACCGAACCTATCCATTAAAGTTCCAGTGCTACATCCTTGTGTAGATTTGAGGGTCATTTTTTTGGCAGGTCTGCTGGATCGCCAGTGCCTCCGCTTGAAAGATACTAGCGTAGGCCAGAAAGTGCCAGCACAACAGATGAAGATCTGTGAATCAATTTTCTTCAGGACGTGTCTGTTTCTTCATTTTCTTCTTGAGAGTATTTTGACAGCGAAGTCTTTCCTAAAGGTCAAATCCAAGCGGTTGCTATTATCGTTGGGTTTTAAGGTCCAGTTTCCAAATTAACTTAGGGCACGGCCCAGGGCCAGGTGTGCAATGTCAAGATCGGGAGGGAACAGGTGCAAGAGCAAGATCCATGGTCCCTGTTGCCGTCGTCTGGATCCTTCCTAACAGTATGACATTATGGGTCCTGTACAGCCGAGCTTGTACCGCTGGCGTCAAACTGTTCGTCAAATTCGTGGAACCAATGATACAGAACGAAGGTACTCCTACGGATACTACTCTACGTTCTTCATTCGGATGTCCCTTGTCTTCCTTCCTTCCTGGCATCTTTTGATACCCTGCATTGGCGCCTTTCTACTAACAAAAAAGGCATTGTCTATGCCACAGTTACCTGAAAATTAAACTTCAGGCAGGATTCCGGGTTGTGCCACTGCGATCAGTAATAGGATCGTCAGCCCTGTGATCACGTTGTCTCATCTACTACACCCATTGCGCTCCTTTTCACTGGGATTGTCAACTCAGCCTTCATTTGGAGTTAAAAGTAACATGGATTGTTGTCGTCTACCGACCAATTGGCACTATAAAAGTCGAATAGTACTGTACAGAACTATTTGCGTAGATATCTCTTTTTTTACTTATTTGAACTTTTAATACTTTATTTATATATTTCTTTTTTAACAAATTCAAGGTACCACAAACATCACGAAGCGCGATGATACGAGATAGATTAGGGCAAGAATTTGATGAGCGAATGGTCGGACGATTTGGCCGGCATCGGACGCGTCAGCCACATCATCAAGCAACATACAGAAGTACAGGTATGGGAGGATGGGAACGCCATTATACCGGTCTATCAGATAGTGATTTACATTCAATGGAATCACGTTTTCGGCCGCGCCATTCGCTATCACCCGATAAAGATTTTATGGGAGATTTTGGTGATTCAGATATGGAATCTGTAGTTAGTGTGACCTCAAGTGCTTTTTCTACTCAATCAGAACGACCAAGGGGATCAAGAGGATTGAGGTAAGTATTCATTTTTATGTTTAGGTTAATTTAAATATTTAAGAAATGGAAGCAAAAAATATTTCTTTTTTCTTTAAAATTTTTTTTATATAAAAAAGACACCATCACAGAATACACAACAGTCTTTCACCAAACTGGCGATCCTTCGACACTCTTGACCACCACCCAATAGCGTCGTTAAATATAGACGTTGTTCCTCCACCAACACAAGATGCCAATGCACCGACGACGACGTCGAGTATTTTTCCAAGTTACTTCCAGAATTTCCCACGCTTTCCCGATTTTATAGCTAAAACAGATTTTAGGAGCATCCCAGCTAAAGTGTTTCGTAGCAACTCATTGGGCTACAATATCCCTAAGCCAAACTTCGAGAGCTTTAAGCGCTTAGCAGATCCTGTTGTGAACTTTTTTCAAGACGCTCATTTTCCATTTCCGCAATTTTCAACTCATTTCGATGCCCCATACTTTTATACAAGCCCCGGCGTAGTTGATCCATACTATGGTAATCAAAACTTCATTCCACTACATATGCGCCGTCCGTCACTGTCTGAATATTATCCATTATCAGAGCCCTCACTGCCATCTCTAGATCCTATGCCTGCACAGTTTATGAATCCTTTTGTTTATGTAAATCCCCCACCACAATTCCCAATGAATAAGCCAATCTTCAACGAGATTGATATAAATATTCCGAAAGGTCCGGTGATCGATATGCCGAGGAATTTGGATCCAGAAGATATTGTCAATTGCATTCCAGTATCTGCAAAGGCCATGCCACCGTCGATCCTGAAGAAACCGAAGTTGTCCGAGCATAAATACGAGAACGACAGGAATTTTCGGTCTTTTCATTATGATGATTTGCCAAGTGCTCATTGGGAAAGAGAACGGCCAAGGGAGTACGAAGACAACTACTATCGCAGACCATTTTCGAAGATGCCCAGAAAATACAAATCGGAGTCTAATATTAGACAGACATACTTCGGAGCAATTGTTGATGAGCATCATCCATTGAGCCATTCACATTCCTTGGTAACTGATGATAAAATAATTAACATTGTCTACGACTCTGATGTCGGATGGAAACGGAACTCGGTACAAAACGCTGTTTACAGAAGCCCTAAAAGACGAAACAGCGCGAATTTTGTATCATCGAATCATGAAAAGCGAAGAAACTTGAACAGAAGTTATTTGTCACTAGATTTACCCAAGACGAACTCAGACGGGTTAGCGAATGGCATTCCTTCCCCACAGAAAAGAACGAAGTACGAAAGCCATTCACAATCGGTACATCCAGATGAACCAAACGCAGAGGAGCACCATGTTGATAGACATGACGAGGAATATCACGCTGATGAACATAAGAACGAGCCTCCCATTGATAATCATAAGGAAGAAGCTGTTGATCATGCTGAAAAGCATGAAGATCGTCCACGTAACCGTCGTCCGTTGAGGCATATGTCATCAGTCGTTGTTGAAAACTCCCACCACAAAACTGCCGAACATTATCCAAGCACAGAATCAAGACGCACAAATCGAGCTCGTACTGCCCAAAAAACAAGACCGTCACCAGAACGCGACAGATATACCCCACCGCAAGGATCTGATCATTCGGACGATCTATCACGATCACCAAAACGTAATTCCCACCGATCCCGTCACCCACATCCCAATCGCTTAGAACAGTTACAGCGCGAAGACTCCCAAGAACGCAGTAGCTTAGTTAGTATTAATAATAAGCCAGAGTACTTTGAGTACGAGAACGATCCCCCCTTAGATGATAACGACTACAAAAATCGTAGCAGTCCTATTTGTAGTAATGCTAATTATGCTTCTTCTTCCTCTTTTGCAAACTCCCATGGTGTTGCTCTTCTATCCACATCACCCAAACGTGCTTCATTAAAACAAAAACAATATAACGATCATCAACAACCATCCGATAGTGAATACGATGTTCGTGACCGAGTTGTTAAGGTTCCGTCGAACGATAGCAGTTCTGGACGAGGTGATAGTCGAGATAGAAATAAGGAACGTGATAGAGAGCGCGAGAGACAGCAGCAGATGGATCGCATCGAAACTGGAAGCGATCGTGATGATCAGAATTCATTTAGCCGAAGCATGTCGAATGCTGATGGAACGCCAGAGGATAAAATTGGTGAGTAGAGCTTTGATATTAAATATATTTTCTTATTTTTATAGACTAGATTATTTCATTATAATACCATTCGGAATCATCCTGCTTCATGTAAGGGGTCAACAATTCTTAGAAAGGCTTCATTCTCAAATGCGGTTAAAATGTTAGAATGCTTTTTGATCTATATCGACCATCGTCTTATATAACAGTGGTTTGGATCTCATGGCCAGTGTCTTAGATTTAGCCTATTATAAACTTTCCCAGGTTCTTCCAACAATAATAATGACTTTGTCCATACAGCCAGTGATAATCTTCCAGTAATGTCGATTTCATCTATGTAAAGATCAAAAGCTCTAAATCGGCCTCCTGTCGTACTGGAGGTAGTTCTAAACCTAACCTAAAGGAGTATTTGTGCAGGCCTCTGGGTCTCACACTTGAATCTCGGATCACGTCTCCCAATACCTGGCTGAAGATTAGACAACCCAGATCGTCTCCTTAACAGAGCCCATTAAAATTGTTGATTGGCCTGGACACGATTTCGGCGATTGTCGGATTCTCTTATGGCTAGGCAGTTCCGGCGGAACGTGTTGGGCCCGGACGGGTAGTCAGGCAAACACACTCCCCTCCTCCGAAACTGTTATTTGATAACAACCTTTCCTAAAACGGAAAGAAGGTAGGTCACATCATTGTGAATCGGAAGATGGGCCGACGGCGTACAGAACCATATGTGGTGTCCTGGGACATCTCCTGCGGATCACAATGATTGACCAGAGGCTTGATTTTAAAACACACTTGGAGGGTATGGCGGATACAGCTTCCACTGTTTCTGCAGTATTTCCAAGAATGCTGCGCATTCAAAACTCAGTCTGACAAGTTTATTAACAAAAATTGTCAGCCAGACAAGTTGTAATAGATAAGAGAGATCTTAAACTTTATTTTAAAAAAAAATCAAGGAGGTGTTATGTAGTGCATTTTTATAAAAAGAAATAATTTATAACAAAAGGTCTGTCGGAAGTTAATTAACAAAAATTGTCAGCCAGACAAGTTGTAATAGATAGAAGAGATCTTCAACTTTATTTAAAAAAAAAAATCTAGGAGGTGTTATGTAGTGCACTTTTAAAAAAAAAATTTATAACAAAAGGTCTGTCAGAAGTTAATTAACAAAAATTGTCAGCCAGACAAGTTGTAATAGATAGAAGAGATCTTCAACTTTGTTTTAAAAAAAAATCAAGGAGGTGTTATGTAGTGCACTTTTAAAAAAAAATTTATAACAAAAGGTCTGTCAGAAGTTAATTAACAAAACTTGTCAGCCAGACAAATTTTTTCAAAAATGGTTCATTATTTACTACAAATTGAATAAATTTCAAGGAGGTGTTTTGGAAAAAAAAATATTTTTTTTAGCTAAATTCAAAAATTCATAAAAAATAACAATTAACAATTTTTTGCTAGTCTGGCGGGCGTAATATGTTTTTACATGTTTTTCAGCCATTCTCACTTTATAATTTTGAGGTGTTCTATGGGGTAACTTTTTTGTCATGGTAGCCTACACTATTATTAGTTGAGGTTGACAGTCTCTCCGAACGCTGATCATATTTAGGTTTTTCCTGATTCCTTGGGACCCGCTGAGCGCCGCGCGCCGTAAACTTTCTTTAATAAGTCAATAGTCTCATCATTACTCCATCCAAGTTTTCGAATTTTGACACGCAAATTTTACATTCTTCTTTAGTTCTTTTAGCAAAATACCGAGTCCTAGGAGTACCGTGGCCGCACATGTACCATTGTACTATTGACAGCCCATATTCCTCACATTTGTAGGTAAAAACTAAAGATTTGTCACTCAGACTGATTTGTTCAATTAAAGTCTCGCCGAATAACGAGAACGTGAATGAAAATTCATCCTTTTCAAAGTAAAGTCTGAAGGCGAACACCTGTTTCTGTCTGTGCGTCCGTATACCACACGAGTCCATCCTGTGGTATTTTAGGGAAAACTCACAATTCCGACTTTTGTACTGAAGGAGGCTTAAACTTTGTGATTTTGGTGGGTCCACCTGGCGATTTCACAATACCCAAGTAGCCCAAGTAAGGATATAGTTGGACTCTTGGAGGTATGGAAAGGGTATACTTATATTCTGACGGTAGTAGATAGATGGCCAGAAAGAAGCCCATCCCTTGTTAACGATAGCTCAGATCTTATTTCAGGAATTCATAAGTCGATTCGTATTCCTTCCTCATATCACTACAGATTAAGAAACCAGAAGAGTTTGTATCCACATTGTTTCGCCGAAGGTTGTTTATTTGGGAAGGTATCGATTACGCACGACTACATACACACAAATGGACAAATGGTAGCATTCCCGCTTCTGGGATCTCTTCCATTACACCGATAATTGTAGAATATCTCCGCTGAAAAGCATCGCCCAAGTAGCCGTTCGTGCAGCCTCGGTACGGGAGTTCATCCCCGACATGGCACCAGAGGAAGGCAGGTAAAATTCCATGTAAGGAAAATGTTTGACTATAGAGTCCTATAGAGACTCCTGTAAGCGATTGACTTTTAGTTTGTGATTTCTCAATATGGAGTCGATCTAGCCACGAAAAGTGTCGCATAGTCCTCGGGTTTTGAGAACCGTTGTTTTAATGTCAAAGAATGTATTGTCGAAAGGTCCCAGGAAAAGGACATCGAGCGGAGTCGCCATTGCTTTGTTTAATATTGCTCTTTCCAATTTGTGGACCAGACCACAGACGAAATTTTCCATTTTACGAAAAATGGCTATCCGGTTAGTACACCATCGTAGGCACCATCGTATATATACCAATAAATTATTAATGAATTATTAAGGGTGGGCGCCAAGTTACAATTCCGAATTTGTTACTTTCTCCACGGACACAAAGTGTGCCAAAATACATTTCACGCATTTCATTTGACAATTGATTATTTTTTTGAAAACATGGATGGCAACAAAATTTTGCAACTTTCAAAATGTTTAATAATTTTTTTTAAAGTAGCCTAGGGCTATATTAATGTGTTTGAATGATCGAAATGGAAGAGCTTCATGAGCATCATCAAGTAAGGGTGGAATGCAAGAAGCATTTACTTATTTGTAAGAGTTTTGAAAAAAGTGATTCAAATTTCATACGAAAATTGAGCTGTTAATTTTATTTTGATTGGCGTCTACAAAGTTCTACGGTGTAGCAGGATCAGACTTTCATGTACTAACACGTTATACAGCGAGTACAATCGTGCACTGAAAATTACAAAAATTCGGGATATTTTTCTCCAATAATTGGAAATGGATTCAATAGGGGTGTTTTTTTTAATCTGTTCCAGCACAGAACAGAACAGCTTCCATACAAAAGTCTTGTCCCCGATAATTATCAAGAACTCTATCGGGCACAAAGGGAAGTTCGAAATTTCCCTTTTCTCACATACGTTTTTTAACTTGACAGTTTACAAATAAAGTAAAATGTTTTGTTTACTGAATGAAAAACGAGAAAAATTAATGGGGAGATAAATAAGACCGATCTTTATGCAATATTAGAAGAAATTAAAATGCCCAAAGCCGTAATTTATGTAAATAAAAATGAAAATTTCCCTTGCCGTTTTTTTAATGTTCCAGGACAGAACAGAATAGAACAGATTAAAAAAACACGGCAAATATTCCACAACGCATAAGGGTCATAAATTGCACTCATAGCTTTAGTCCTACACATTGGCAACAGAAATTTCTACTATTTAATCCAAATGCAAGCCGTTTGGAACCATTTAAGAATATTTAGAATTTATCTTTAACAAGAAAATTTAATTATAACAAACTGTCAAACGAATGTTTGGATAATATTTCCCTACAATTCAAAAATTTCCTTACATTTCCAAAGACACAAACCTCCGAAAATTGAATTGTAAAATCGAAATGTGTTTTCCATACAAAGTGACATTTGAATTGTATCCTGGCACAGGCCGTAAGTGCTGACACACAGGTGTCAATATTGAACCAATGTTATTGGTATTGCTCAAGTAGGCCACCCTCCACTTAGAATTTTCAGTCAAAGTTTGTAATTTTGTTTTTAAGACAACAGATTAGTTCGTCGAGTTAGAACGAACGCCTTAATTACAATTATATCGTAAATGTTTTAGACAAAATCTAATTAACATCAATACTTTTAGATGGTAGCTTATCTGACACAGCCGTCAGCCTTCAAAATCCAGATACACAAAGAAGAAAAACGGATCAGCAACGTTCTCCAAAAAGTGAGCTTGGTAGTCGAGAGCGTGAACGTTTTGGAGCAGGAATGGGCAAAAAGAGCAACTCGACATCACAACTATCAGCAACAGGTGAGTGACACCTTTTTAGTTAATTTTTCCTTATATACGTATATTACATATATTTTAAATTGTATTAAAAAAAGAAGAACGATAAATTTATTAAACAATTGGAATACATTTCAATAGTTAAGTAGAATACAAAAGTAAGAGCTCGTAGGTAGTTTTTCCTAGAAGAGAAATGATAAAAAAAATTAATTTTTTTATTTTAAATATTTTCTTAACTCTAAACTTAATTAAAAAAAAATATTTATAAAAATGTACAAAACCAAAAGGTCGAAAAAGACGAATGGGCTTCGGCAAGAAGGGTAAGAACTCGTTTACTGTGCACAGAAGTGAAGAGGTCCTTCCGGGTGAGATGCGTGGAGTCCTTTCGCGAGGCTCTTCAGCATCCGATGATGGAGAAGGAATCGCCGATGGGGACAGGTTCGATTGTGTTTACTTTTATTTATTATTATTATTATTATTATTATTGTGTTTTAATTTTTTGACTTTTACTTTTTTCACTTTTTTCATTTTTGGATTCATTTTTTTTTTGGTTTTTTCTTTTTTAATTGACCAAAATCATTATTTCGTTTTTTTATTTATTATTATCGATTTGGATACAAAACAAACCGAACAGAAATTTTTTTTTGCATTCGGACAATTCAAATATATAATTACAATTTTTGTTTTTTTTTTGAGCAGGGAGACATAGACCTTGAGTTTGTTCTTATTTTTCGTTTATTTTTTTTTGGTTTTTTAGTTTTATCATCAAATATTTACAGAAAAATTTTTTAGTTTATTGTTTTGGTTTTACATTGTTAGTGAGAAGTTTTTTTTAGGAGTTTTTTTATTCAACAACAAAAGAACACAACAAATTGCATCTGCAGCTTTACTTATACGAATTTTATTTAGATGCTTATTCCAAACACTTTAAAAAAAAATAAATAAAATAGATAAATAAATACATTAACGACAAAATATATAAACAATAAGGCTTGAATCAGATCGATTTCAATTTTTAAACAAATTCCATTAATTTTATTACATATCGATTACCTGATTCACACCTTACAACTTACATATACTTTTTTGTAGTGGCTCGTTTAATATACAGTTACTTTGATTATTAATATTTTCATTTTTATATATATTTCGTTTTTGGTTATTTTGTTCAATAAAAAAAAAATACAAATTTTTTTGCTATGTCCTTGAGGTTACTTTTTTGGGTTTAAAATAAATAAATTTTGTTGTTTAGATACTATTGAAAGTATCTTTTTTCACATGCTAAGGTCGATGTCAGAAATTTTGTTAAGTATATATTTAATGGAGAGGCGCCCATGTCCTTGTGTAAATTATTTTTTTTTGTGGTGTGATCGTTCGTTTTTTTATATAAAAAGGGAAACATTTTTTTTAAATCAAATAACTTCAACGAGAATAGTGTAATATATTCAGTATCACAAATTAATTGTAAAAATGGCGTGTGGAAATATTTAATTGTGATTTAATTAGACCTTCTTACGAGCCCAACTTAAAAATGATTAATTTAAGGTTTATAAATCATCTTGAATTTATTTTAGGTGTGTGCTATTTTTATTTTAATTTTCAATAAAACCAGTAAAAAGCAATTCTTCTTGCAAGTATTTGATTTAATAATAATAATAAAAAAGTTTTGTTTGTATTTGAACATATAATTCTTGGGAAATATTTGCTTATCTTTTGATTATTCAGTTGCGGTAACAAATTTAATTCTCGTTAAATGTTGTAATTGACTAAACAATCTGTAAGAAATGCTTCTGTTATTATTACAGGCTTTTTATTAAATATATTTAGTTTTTTCTAATAAAGTAAATTTTTGATGATTTCGTCAATTTGAGACAAAACATAGAGTTCTTTTGAATGAAGAGGATATATGGACTAGTTGTAATCATTTTCTTCAAATGCCTTAGGTTAAACTGTTTAGGCAAAAATACACGAAGACGCATAAAGCAGACGTAAAAAGGTTTTATATATTGCAAGGGAGACGTGTGCTGATGTGTAAAAAAGTGCTTTAGTGGAAACCCCTGGCCGAAAAAGGCTTTTTGTGACTTCTTCATATAGTGCCTTAATGTATTTTTTTTTGTGAAAAAACCAAGCTTAGGAGTCACCCTTTGTACTACAAGTCCGTTATGTCTCTAATACGAGTATAGTTTAGTCTTTTAATTCTAGTTCTAAGGAACATTCATGTCTGAAAAATTTGTTTTTTTATCGCTGTTTAAACTCGGCAATCTATTGTTTAAATTTTCATTCAAAATCTTTTATTTTTGAAAAAGCTCGAAAGCTTTTATTTTCGAAAAGCTTGAAAGCTTTTATTTTCCAAAAAAGTTCAAAGCTTTTATTTTCTAAAAATCTTCGAAATCTTTTATTTTTGAAAAATCTTGAAAACGTTTATTTTCAAAAAGCTTTAAAGCTTTTATTTTCCAAAAAAGTTCAAAACTTTAATTTCCAAAAAGCTTTAAAGCTTTTATTTTCGAAAACGTTTCAAAGCTTATATTATTAATAAAGCAATGATGATTTTGATTAAATACTTCTTTTTATTTGGTGAGGTGTTTAGCCCAAAGGTACCACTTTTCCTCTTGTACTGCACCTCTATACATCATAAGACAGACAGACCGGTCGAACATTCAGCAGTCTGCTTAGTGACTTGTCGCCTAGACTTGACTGTTGGAGCTATCGCGGCGCAATCACAGACAACATGGAGGGCAGGTGAAGGCAAAATCTGCAGGTGGGGTCCTCCGTCCTTTCTATAAGTAACAATTCACGGCGCAATGTGCGGTAACCAAGCCAAGAAGTGTACCGACATCAAACCAACAAGTGTGCTGACAGCAAGCCAACAAGTGTCCTGACATCCTTTCTACTGCGCCCCAGCAATTTTTTAGTCGCAGCTCAAGAAGGAACGGTTTAGAGTTAGTTAATCTAGTTAGAGGCCTCCACCTTTTGGCGTATTTCATCCAAGTCCGATCGGCAAGGCCCCTCTTGAGCAAGTTGGTGGGTGCCTCAATAGCCGGTTCGGGATCGATGAATACAATGTAATTGGTCCATGAATGAGTATAGAAAGAAAAGCAAGGTCCAAACTGATAGAGCCTCCATATCAGCCTAAAAAATTATACAACTGGGTGAGTTTGGTTCCCAAAGGAGATCGGTATATCATTTTGATTCCCTTATCATTTCAAGTAGCTCTTTGAAGCGTACCTGCTTCGATTCCTTCATCTAATGACCCACATGATAGCTGCCTATATCCTTACCACAGCCGAAAGGTGTGTTGCTGTCTTGGATTCTTTCAGGTACAGTCGACGGTGTCATTTCAACAACTTATATAATTTGAGCCCATTTAGACCCTTGAATTTCGAAGTCGATCCCTATTTTCCGCGGATGTCTTTTTCCGGACATCAACAATCTCCACCAAGTCATAGACCATTCCATCCCTATCGGGAAACGACGTTTTTTATTTCTAGCCAACCAAGTTATTCCATTGAGGTAGACTTACCTGTTAGTAATTTGGGTCATTACCGAGTTTGTCCTAATTTCTCATGTCTATTTGACGGTTTCACAAACACAGCTCAGAAAAGGACTGTCCGGCACTACTGACTTAGCTTGGCATCGGGCTGGGGCTTATCCGTATCCTTCTTCCAAAGCACCGACTGGGATTTGTGTTTTCGCAGCACGAACGCTAACTCTGGAGCATTCTGTGTCATTGATTTTACAATAGAGGAAATGTGTTTGCTCATTCATTATTCTATCAAGTCTATAAGGCCTTGAATAAACAGATGGTTTAATCGGAAATACATGAAAGCAAACTCTATAATATTAAAAATCTGTGCAAACTATGCCCCATGCAAACTCTTTACACAATCATACGTCGTCGGATCTTATTGAAGCTCTTTGGAACTTTTTCATGTACTGCCTATACCGAAAAAACTGATTCCATTAATCCTTATAACTGCCATCCAATAACAGTTATCCTCCAAAATCACTAGGCCAAGTCAGGCCTATTAATGAGTTACAATCCCAAGCTAAATAACGATTTAGTCTTCAAGAATTGGATTGAGTGTCTACTTTTGGCCGTACAATTAAAAGGGTATAGGATGGCATCGAAGCTTAATACAATTTCCTTTCACTTTTTCTTTAGTTAAGCTAATGAGAAAATGGAAGAACCTTAGACCCAAGATCTAAAGGCTCCCGGTTGCCAGCGGTAAAGTAAATGAAAGAATGTTTATATTTTCAAGCTTTTGCTCCTGAAAAGTTCCCAAGCATCTATTTTTAAAATACTTCAAAGCTGTTATTTTCAAAAAAGTTTCCAAGGTTTCACTTTCAAAAAAGTTTGGTAGTCTTTTAATTCTAGTTCTAAGGATCATTCATGACTGAACAATTTGTTTTTCTTCATCGCTCTTTAGATTCAGCAATCTATTGTTTAAAATTTCATTCAAAATCTTTTATTTTCGAAAGCTTTTACTTTCGAAAAGCTTAAAAACTTTTATTTTCCAAAAAGTTTCAAAGCTTTTATTTTCGAAAAAGCTCTAAAGCTTTTACTTTCGAAAGAGATCTAAAGCTTTTATGTTTTGAAAAGATCTAAAGCTTTTATTTTCGAAAAAGTGGAGCGCAAATCGGAACCCTTTTATCGCATAGAAGGTAGTACAGTTCTATCTCTGCTTCACCAAAGTAAAAACTGAAAACTGGAAACACATAGTAGAACTTTCCTCTACTTTACGATTGCGCAGTCCGAAAAAAGCTTTTAATTTCGATAAATTTTAATAATCTAATGCTTACAAGATGACACTTTTACGGTTTCTTGTGATTATGTTAAAAGTTTTTGCTTATTTACCTCGTTTTCAAAAGTTTAAAAAATGCGTTACTTTTTGTTATTTCTAAATCGAAATGTGAAAATGAAGAATGAATTGAAGCTAAATGGGGAATGAATTGAAGCTAATAAAACTGTCTTTTTGCGTAAACGATCAAATTGGTGTGACTCCAACCAAAATCAAACGGTTCGACCGTCTTGGGGGCCCTTTAAAGGCTTTGCAGTTCTTAACTTGCTTCCTCCGCGATCGTCTTCAAAATTTTACGTTTGATGTTTATAAAATAGTTACGAACGAGCTTTCGATATTACTTTGCGCTTGCATTTTGTACAAGCCCACTTTGCTTTGCACTTTGTGTTCGGGGTGTAACTTTATTTTCAAAAAAAGCTTTAAAGCTTTCATTTTTAAAAAAGCTTCAAAGTTTTTATTTTCGAAAAAGCTTCTAAGCTTTTATTTTTGAAGAAGCTTCAAAGCTTTTATTTTCGACAAAACTTCAAAGTTTTTGTTTTCGAAAAAGCTTTAAAGCTTTTATGTTTGTAAAGGCTTCAAAGCTTTTATTTATTGGGTATCAGTGCAAAAAAACGAAATTATGTGGGATAGAATTATTCATTTAGCTCCTGTCTTGCGTATACATCTATTTCCAGCAAGCATCGTTGGCAGGCATCGTAATTGTTGACACTCGGTTACTTGCGTAGAAATTTAGTAGTAAAGGGTAGTCAAACACCCAAAATTTTCATTTTTTACAAATATAAATAAAAAATTGACTCTAAGAGTACGCAGATATAAAACACAATTTTTTTAGGATCGACCTTACTATAATAGTATGCAAAAATAAATATTGGGCCCACAGAGGCATAGCGTCTTTGGTTGATGCATTAAAAGGTGTTATGTTTATCAGATACCTTATAAATGTACATGTATAGTATGTATGCATGTATATTGGTTTGCGGGCGTATTTATAATTTTTATTGAATTATTAATGAAATTCAGATAAACATACAAAAAACCAAATACTTGCAAGATACAAAAGAATATTAGGAAAGTTATGCTTTAATTTTTACTTAAGTTTAAATGAAAAAAAAATCGATCATAGTTAAAACAAAAGAAATGACAAAAAAAAATTTGATTAAAACACATACAGACCAAAGTCAGGGAATACCTCAGCAACAGAGAGGTCGTGGCTCCTCTGGAAGTATTCAAAGATCAGTAGAAGTAGCCCCAACATCCTCCCAGGGTGCATATCGTGCAGGAAGCCTCCATTCCATTTCAACTAGTTCAGAGGGTTCATCGTAAGTTCATATAAAAAAAAAATCAGTCGCAT
The DNA here is from genome assembly GCA_963855945.1 of Thereva nobilitata. Lineage (NCBI taxonomy): Eukaryota > Metazoa > Arthropoda > Insecta > Diptera > Therevidae > Thereva > Thereva nobilitata. The sequence goes on along the minus strand of OY979695.1, from coordinate 190,954,891 downwards.
TAAAATTTCGCAAAACCTGAATACATATTATTATTTTGTTTATTGGTTGGTTATATTGACTGTTCTTTTCGGAATTCTCGATGTTTAGTTCTATCCTTTAACGTGTCAGTATCTTTTTTCCGTTTTCAGTGTCCTTTTTGTTTTTTTTTTACATTTGTTTTTAATCTCTTACTTTAAACTTTTTGTTTTGTTTATAAGTGTCAGTTTTTTGCTGCAAAACTTAAAATTAAAATAACATATATTATATATATATTGAAAGTGAAGATGTGCCACACAGTTTTTATTCAATAAAAATGTCTTGCAACCTTCTTCTACTGAAATGTTTTTAGCTGAGTATGAGAATATTCAAATTGAATAAATATAAATGCAAAAAATATATATATTTAATTATATATATTGAAAAAAAAAAAATAATATAATAATTTTTAAAATAGTGTGAACGTTTGAATCTAGGACATGGACATGTTTTAAAACGCCTTTCTCCTAAAATAATTTTATTTGGTGATTGTTGTTGTTCAGCTTTGTTGTTAATTATAGTTTCTGCGTCGAAGTGTTTTAATTGTTTAATTCATTTTTTTTTAATAATTTTCAAATCGATGTGGAAGAGTTTTTCGCTTTAGGCTGTTTCTTTTCCTATCTCTTTTCTCTATGGATATTGTTTGTACAATACTTTGTACATACTGAATATATATGGTCTATCGCCGATGCTGTTCATTTCGTCTTAATATTATTGTTTAATTCTTTTTATTTTATTTTTTTATTTATTTTTTTTTTGTAAATTTTGCTTACTATCTCAGCTATGTATAATATTGCTCTTTCCCTGAAAAAATGCTTGTTTGTTTGCATGTTTTGTGTATGATTATACAATATCACAAAAGTTGGTATTAGGTACTGGATTAAAATATTAAAAGAAAATTGTTAAACAATTGTTGTAATTATGAAATAGTTTTTATTCACAAAAAGAAGTTATAAAAATTTTACGAAAATATTTAAAATTTAAGAAAAGGGAAACTAAATCACTTTTAGAAAAGACTGCAGTAATAGTATAGTCCGGGGAAATTAGCAAAAAAAAACGCACGAAAGGAGACAAAATTCGGAAATGGCTGAAAATTGGTCCACAGCTTCCTTGTGGCTTTTGAAGAAAACAATTTCGGAATCACAAGAAAAAACAAAATGGCCGCCGGAAATATAGCGGTTTTCCGGTGTTTTCCTTGTATCTCGGTTTCTATAAGTCGTACAACCCCGTACAAAGGCGCTAAATGTTGACAATGAAATTCTCTACAACTTTAGTTCTTACAAAGATGTTGACCCGATTACCCCTTTCAAAGTTATTCAAGGGCAAATTTATCAAAAATCACTTTTTGGCCACAAAATCACTCAAAAACTGGTTTTTTCGAAAATTTTATTTGATCAGTCAATACAAAACGTCATTGCCTACAAAAAAGCCTTTTGTCATTTTTTCGAAAACTTAACCTTTTCGAAGTTTATCAAGGTCAAAGTTTCAAAAAATCAGTTTTTGGTCAAAAAAATGAGAAACTGATTATTGAGAAATTTTTTTTGTTCTATTTATACAAAAGATTATTGCCTACCCTAATGACATCCTTGCCATTTTTTCGAAAACTTTTCGAAAACTTTTGCAAAAATCAATAGTTAGTGTTTTTTTGGCTGAAAAGTGATTTTTTGAAAATTTGACCTAGAATAACTTCGAAAGGGTTAAGTTTTCGAAAAAATGACAAGGGGCTTTTTTGTAAGCAATAACGTTTCGTATTGACTGATCAAAATTTTTTTTCGAAAAAACCAGTTTTTGAGTGATGTTTTCGCCAAAAGTGATTTTTGGAAAATTTGACCTTGAATAACTTTGAAAGGGTTAATCGGGTCAACATCTTTGTAAGAACTAAAGTTGTAGAGAATTTCATTGTCAACATTTAGAGCCTTTGTACGGGGTTGTACGACCTATAGAAACCGAGATACAAGGAAAACACCAGAAAACCGCTGTATTTCCGGCGGCCATTTTGTTTTTTTTGTGATTCCGAAATTGTTTTCTTAAAAAGTCCCAAGGAAGCTGTCGACTAATTTTCAGCCATTTCCGAATTTTGTCTCCCTTAAATGCTAATTTCCCCGGACTAGTAGCCCTTACTTTAGAATGGCCAATGTCGTTCGTGCCGTTTTGCCGGACAGTTGCATATATTGCTAGGATCAAATGTTTTCCAAACCGCTGATCATGGTGTTATAGTTATCACGAATCACAGTAACAGTGTTGCCGACGATCTCATCGATAATATATGTTTCCATCATTTCCTCTATAAACGGCACATCAAGCAATGACTTTGGGAGGATGTAATATCTCTCCGTGCTTTACACGCGCATTTTCGTTGCCCTACAAGCGTACATACCCTGCAAACATTCCGATTCGGAAACGATTCGAGAACGATTTGCCAAAAGCGAAAGCTTGCTTCGATCTCAGACTCGTTAACGACTCGTAAACGAATTCGAACGCAATAAAAGCGGAGCAAGAGATCGAATCGCTTTCTCGTGCTGATAACGAATCGCATGCTCGTATCGATAGCAAATCGCTTCTGCGCCGAAAATCACTCCGCCGAGCAAAACAAGTCAAAAGCTCAAACTTTCCAAACAAATCGTTGAAGAGAAACCAAAGGCTCTCAAAATTTCCTCTGAATAGGACTTCAAATCGGTGAAATGGCGTTATGTTGTTAGGCCCATTTTACACGATGAAACACGAAACAAAAAGTTTCATGCAACTTTGCTCGGTTTGAAGGGGAGAGGAGAGAGAGGGTTTGAGGGAATACGTGTTCCCTCCAGCCCTCTCTCTCCTCTCCCCTTCAAACCGAGCAAAGTTGCATGAAACTTTTTGTTTCGTGTTTCATCGTGTAAAATGGGCCTTAGTGTAATTTGGAGATTTGAAGTCCCATTCAGGGGAAATCGGCTCTCAATATTTTTCTACAACATGAAGGCTTTGGGAGAAACAAATCAACCAGGAAAGCTTTCATTTTGCGTTTTGAATCTTTTTCTCGTACTCTTCGCAAGCATTTTTCGAATCGAGAATGGTCCGAGAAGCCGAGCCTCCGAGAAATTGTTTGCAGGGTATCCCCCAATGGAAAATCCTCATTAACGTGGTCGAAGTTCTGGAGTGGTTTTGCGTAGAACGCGATTATAAAATGAGTTTGTAAGAGGGGGCGTTTTTTCTTTTGAGGCAGTGCAATGTCCCACTTCTCATGAGGCGAGGTGCCTTTCTAATGCCGAAATGACAAAACAAGCAAATTAAAAAAAATAAAGAAAACAAATACGAAGAGCTTTTTTTCACGAGTTTGATTCTAATATGCATAAAACTGCCTCAGAGTATGTAAGTAAGAAAGCTATGCCTCCACGATGTGTATTTATATTTTACAACCAACCTCGCCTCATTTCAAGTTGAATTTTATTGCCCCAAAAGAAGTAGGAAAGCAGAAACTCATGTCTCTCCACTACGTATTTACCATAACACCTTCCCTCATTTATCTTGATACCGCTCATACACTAGTAGGACATTATTTTTGAACCGGGACATTTCATGACGGTACATATGTACTGCCTCGTATAAGTCCTGCTGAACTCTATTCTGGCGAGGTTGGCTGTAAGTTTTACACGATTGGTCCATTATAGATGAGGACGCATGTCTCTAGACGCAAAAGATTTTCTGAGAACTTTTATTGAAAAAAATTCAAGAAGAAGCAAGCTTTGCATAACAGCAATGCATCTTTTCTGCAGCTAATGCTATGTTTCGGTCCATTTTACCTCAAATTCTCACGATGAAAATGTTATTGAAACTACATCGTTCAATTCTTCATTACTACCGATTAAATTAGATACTAGTTTCAGCGGAGGTTTGACACTACATGTCTAGCAATAACAAGCGCGTCAGTGTTGCCAATTGTGGATATTACCTACCCTTTATATTGTTCAACATGTGTTCTAGAATAAGTTACAAGAAGAATGGAAGCTAACCAATTAAGTTCTGACGACCTCTGGACCTATATCAAACAGTGAGTAGAGGGTGCTATAGAAAATATACTAGGTAAGACCTAAAAGATCAAAAGTCTGTCCATCTGATACTAGAATGATACAAGAAAGTCATACCTGGAAGGAGCAACAAAACTTGAGAAACAGAGATCGGACGAACCAAAAAGCATCGAAATGAAGATTTGCAGAAAAAAGGAACGAGAATGTGTCAACTACTCTCTACTGAGAACAGAAAAAGAACTTTAATGAAACTGTTACGTGGAAACATCTTAGTAGCAACACCTTTTATGAGAGAATCTCTGAATTCATATATGAGGAGATGATAGCTTCTGCGGCTAAATAATGGCTTAGCTCATTGGTGTCAGTAGTATTATAGAAAAATGGTTCTTGGTAAGGTTAGCATAGTCAAACCGCTGTGAATTCGTTCCATTAGTCCAGAAAAGACTAAATTGTTGCTTTTTACCGTTGGACCAAAGTTGGCGATTTAAATCTACCTTAGATTGAGGGGCGACGAGAATTAGCATTGAAGAAATGGCAAGGAGCTTCGGCAATACTAGGGTGGGTCAAAAAAATCAATTTCTGGACACAAAAATTTTCACTCAACATGAGCTCTTAATTGTTTTCGGAGAATTTTGTAGGAAATTTAATGCTCTACAAAAAAGGTATATTATATTTTTTCTGTAAACATCACCATTTGGAAGATATTGAAGATTTAAGTTTGATTATTTTAAGACAAATTTCATTTTTACAAAAATGCAAAATGAAATTTGTCTTACAATAATCAAACTTAAATCTTCAATAACTTCCAAATGGTGAGGTTTACAGAAAAAATATAATATACCTTTTTTGTAGAACATTAAATTTCCTATAAAATTCTCCCAAGACATTTTTCTGTACAATCAATTAATGATGAGGTATGAATTTTTTTCTATTGAACTGAGAAAAAAATAAAAAACTGCAATGCGGAGGATCTTCCTATTACAATTAAGAGCTCATGTTGAGTGAGAATTTTTGTAAGGTGTCCAGCAACCCATTTTTCCGTGTCACTTGTAAAAAAAATAATTGATTTTTTTGACCAACCCTAGGCAATACCTATATGAAGTCATACATAGTGCGCTGGCTCTACACAACAATGATTAGACCACTATACGGCTCTGAAAAGTGATGGTCCACTTTTGCTAAAGAATATACCAAATTTAGACTAGGTCAACTCCAAAGAAGGGTATATCTTGTAGTAATGGAAGCTTTGTGCACAACCGCTACTGAAGTACCGAAACTAGTCCTCGATCTACTGCCAACTGATTTAGATATCAGACATTAGGTACGTACACGGCCCTGAGCTTGCAAGAAAGCAGTGGCTGGGTAGAGAAGACCAAAAGATAAAACTATATTCTGCACTGTCTACATCAAGGAGTGGTGAGATGGTCTTCTGCCTATATGACAAAGAAACGCAAGTATAACAGAGGTTTCTCTATCCAATCCTGCATCAGGAAAGAATGGAAAGACTTTCAACCTGACAAGAGCATTGCTGTCTGATTAATTCCCTCAGCAGTGTTTTGTAAGCAGACCTGCTGGTTGGTGATAATTACCTAGGTCAGATACCCAATGAACCTAATGTCAGGAGTCACCCTAATTCAGTTATCGGTGCAGCCCAAGCTGGTCGAAACTTGTCAGAAAAGGGCTCCCTGCCTTGACTAAGAAGTACAGGCGGTGGGGGGGGGTGTAGTGAAAACGTGTAAACAGTTTACCCGTTTGCACCGTTTGTTTGCGATTCTTACATCGTGCAAACATGGTTATAACTCTCAAAAACTTTACACGTCTAAAAAATACGTGCAAAAGTGCAAAGTAGTCGTGAAAACTTTTATCAAAAAATATTAAATTTAATTTGATAAACTGACACTTGACAGTTTAAAAATCAATTCAGCCTTGATTCAGCATTCAATTTTCACGAATGCAACGAGAATCGCTTTTTCAGGGGCCCGATTCCGCAACGGTGAGTTTTTCGTCAGTGAACACCGAAGGAAAAACTCACTAACAACCTCGGTGTTCACTTTAAAATGCGATTCCGTAAGTGCCAGTGAGTTTTAATGTGCTGAATGATTTTTAAAGTGGCTGAATGATGCGCTGAGTTGTCACTGTCTTGACATTTCCATTTTAAAGATTCTAATTAAAAAAAATCTTTTAGAACAATAAACTAAAACAACATTTTATTTTTACATACCAAAAAAAAACTCAAAAAAATTATTTTTAAAAAAAATTAAAAAACTTATTCAATAATAATCGCACGAAATTAAAAAAACAACTTTACTCGTAAAAATTCGAACTCACCGTAAATTCACAGCCTTTTTTTCAGTGAGAAATTTTTCACGTTCAGCGCAAATGTCAAAAAACACATTCTCACTCTTGCGGATTCGAAAATAAGCAATGTACACTGAATTCGGTGAACACCGTAAAACTCACCGTTGCGGAATCGGGCCCCTGGTTCAATGCAGTGAAAAAGGTGTTTAAAACGTCAAGTGTAAACTTTTTTTCACGTTTTCACTTCACCGAACCAGAATTGACCCCCAGCAGGATCCCTTATTACTGGGTACCGGGTCACGGGGGACATCGAAGGTAAAGAGAGGGCAGAGGAATCGTCCAAACTAGTAGCAAATATGGTGAAAACATCATTAAAGAATGTACAGAAACCGTTGTTTGTAACGAAAAGAGATGTCACTTTTACTACGTATACATGATGAGTTGAATAGTTGAGTTGAGGTTGAGTTGAATTTTCGACAATCGACAAAATTCGACAAAAAACACAAACAAAACACAGATGTGCTGCTGTCAACTAAATTCAACTACTCAACTACTGAACGTCTATCTCCATAGCTTTAACTCAACCCAGGAAGCAGAGCTGAGTCGAGTTCAGTCGACCCTATCTCATCTCGACTCGCGTCTACATGCATTTGAACTCGGGCTCAACCTGGGTTCAACTTATCATGTATACGTAGTACATATGGTTACTTTCAATAATAGATTCTTGGTAGAGGCTTAACTACAGCAAACAGGGATCATGAAACATGCCAATGATGCCGCGAATCAGGTGGACCACCATATAACGCTCGTCAATTGGGGAAATTGGAATATGATGCTGGGCTGGATCTAAATTAACTCCAAAAATTCTAGCCTTTACTTATGGCAACTTGTTTTCACGAATCTGGTTCCTTAGTGCACCAATTGTGCCCTCGTCCTTGGTTCTTGGAACAGGGCTGGTTAAGGTTTAATTCAACAAAATATTTAACAAATTTGTAAGCAGCCTACAATCAAAATTATACTGAATAAAATTGTATTTGTATTATAGAAACATCCTTGAAACAAACTGAATATTGCACAATGTATAAAATATTGCTTTGATTTTATGTCAAACGTCACTTGTAAATAAATATATAAACTTGTGTTGAAAGCAAAATCCGTGTGAACACTGCCTGAAATATTTTTAAAAAATGCATGCAAAAAGCCTGACAAAAAACACACCTACTAATGTCGTTTGTTACTGAATGCATTGTATGCAATTATTTAGAATATTTTTTTTTAATTTGCAATTAGAATTTTGAGCCAACCATTCACAAAAGACTTCATTAAAATTCTGCACAGAACAATAAATTAAGCAACCAAAAAAAAAAAAAAAAAGAAAAAATGAAAAAGAAAATTGAAAAGAAAAGCATGACATTTTCCAAATCTAACACTTTAGATTTTTTTATTAATCTCATCTTTTTTCACTAATTTTTTCCACGCTTTATCGTAAAATTAAGAATAATTTCATTTCATCCCCCCCACAGCCCCATTATTTCCACAAGTCAATTTCTTTGAGCATTTTTCAGTCTCTTTTTTCTATTTCTCCCTGTGTAATTCTTTCATTCTTCATTCTGTTGTTGACACCTTTTGTGTTTCTCTCATCACAATAATTTTCATATCAATTTTACTTCAAAATTTTTTTAATTTTATTTTATTTTTACTTTGATGTTTTTTGAATGTTGAGCGAATTTTTGATAAAGATTTATTAATGAAGTATATTTTTTCTCTTCAATTATTTTTTTTCCGAAAATATGTAGATGGTCGCCGTCACTTCGGGTGAACGACGGACAACTGTCTGATTTTATTGATGGACTTGGTCCTGGTCAACTTGTTGGGAGACAAGTACTTGGAGCACCATCCTTAGGAGATATCCAACTGTCCATGTGCCATCAAAAAGGGTACTTGGAAGTTGAAGTGATAAGAGCTAGAGGACTGCAGGTAAATACTTGTAATTTGTAATGCGATATTATTTTATTAATTTTTTTTTATTAATTCTTTTAGGCGAAACCTGGCTCTAAAATGCTTCCTGCGCCTTACGTTAAAGTGTACCTAGTATCTGGGAAAAAATGTATTGACAAATCTAAAACAACGACTGCGAGGCGAACTTTAGATCCTCTTTATCAACAACAGCTGGCATTCAGGGAACCATTTAACGGATGTATTCTACAGGTAAATATAAACGCACATATATTACAATTGTCTTCAATAGATATTTATTAACTTATCAGAATTGAAGCTAGCTTGATCTTTATCATAAAATATATCATCAAAATTAAGAATCTTATGCTATGGACACATATATGGTATTTGTACAGAGTGCGCCATCTAGACCTTCGGTATTTCAACATTGGATAACTCTGAAATTTTTTAGCCGATTTCGACAAATGTGCACGATTCTGAAACGTCATTCAGTACCATTTTAGCTATGAGTAAATACACACCGAAAGAACGCTCTGAGATTGTAGCGCTTTATATTAGTTGTGTTTATTGAGCTGCTCTAGGTTGAGCTAGGTTGAGATATCTCAGGAAAAGGTGTTTCATGAGCAATTCGCTTACTCTAACTTGCCTGAAGTTGCTCTGATTTGTGTTTCACGAGCCTGCTTGAGCTAGAGCACGGTTTTCTGCTCTACCTTTTTTGGTAGAGCAACTTCGGGCAAGTAATCAGCTGTTTGTCAACTGTCACAAAACCGGCAACAATTAATCGAAATATGTTAAAAATAAATTACAGTTACACGCCAGACCTCAATAAGAGTTTAAATTTAATATTTTAAATAGATTAAAAACTAAAATTAAAATTTCCACTTTAAAAACTGACAGATTGAACTTCTGACAAGTCACTTTGAGAATTATTGCTCGAAAAGTGTTTCATGAGATTTATTGCTCTGAATTGCTCCAACTTGCCTGATTGTTTTTTGACAGCTGCTCTACTGTGAGCTGCCTTGAGCTGATCTGCTTTTTTTCGGTCTCAATAAACACAGCTATTGAAAACAATCGTTTAGTTGTGAAAACTGTGCGTGCTTATCGTAAAAAACATTGTGTCGAAAAATGGTGATTTGGAGTGGCTTCCTCGTTCTCCGGATTTAGCGGCACTAGCTTTTTTTCTGTGGGATTATTTAAAAAGTTTATGCCAGCAAGCCGAAGACCATTGACGAACTCAAAGCCAACATACGAGCCGAAATAGCTGCTATAACGTCCGAAATGTTGGCCAATGCATTATGCAGGATGACCGAAAAAGACCTGTTTTTTGCGTATAGAATGGGGGTGGTCGTTAAATCGACATTGTATTCAAAAACTGATCTATATTAATAAAAGAAAGTTTCTGTATGTATGTATGTACGTATGTATGTATGTATGTGTGCGCTATAGTGGGCGCACCAGCCATCGCAGAGCTTCGAAATTTTGCACGAAGGTCCGTGAGGGTCTCCCATGAAACACCTCGAAGCCCGATTTTCGAAATTCAAAATGGCCGCTGAAAAATGGCCGAAATTCAAAATGGCCACTCAAATATGAATTCGCAAATTGTGTTCCGATTTCAATGAAATTGTTTATCTAGGGGTTTTTAAGGTCGCTAATAACGAACTTGTGGTCAAAATTTAGAAATTTAAAATGGCGGCTAAAAAATGGCCGAAATTCAAAATGGCAATTCGCAAATTGTGTTCTGATTTCAATGAAATTGGGTATCTAGGGGTTTTTAAGGTCGCTAATAACGAATTTGTGGTCAAAATTTAGAAATTCAAAATGGCCGCGCCAACATGGCCGACGAATTTGTCAATCGTGTTCCGATTCCAATGAAAATCGGTATCTGGGGTTTTTTGAGGTAGTAAATAACGAATGTTTGATCAGAACTTATTAATTCAAAATCTGAAATTCAAAATGCCCACCCAAATTTGCCAATTGTGTTCCGATTTCCATGAAAATCGGTATCTGGGGGTTTGAAGGTAGCAAATAACGAATTATGATCCGAACTTATAAATTCAAAATTTTCCAATTGTAGTCCGATTCCAATGAAAGTGGGTATCTAGGGATTTTTAAGGTTCCCAATAATGAATTTATGATCAAAACTTATAAGTTCAAAATGGCCGCACCAATATGTCCGATGAGTTTGCCAATTTTATTCCGATTCCAATGAAAATCGGTATCTCGGGGTTTTTAACATAGCAAATAACGAATTTATGATCAAAACTAATAGATTTAAACTTTCGGGGCCAAAATGGCGGACAAATTATAGCAAATAAGTGTCTTTTCACTGTCAGCTGTAGGCAGGTTGTTCAAGAGTTGCGAAATCTGAATCTTCACATCCTAGCTCCAAACGGAAGAACATTGAAAATACTGTATCTTGGTCATTTCCTCAAAGATAAATCGCCAAAATTACAAAGAAGAGGGAAGGACCCTCCACTGCCATCACGAGGTTAAACGATTCCATCTATCGCATCTAAAAAGTTCGATCGGTAAGAACGGGGCGGAAGCTGTGTTCGGAACGAACACTAAGTAAGAAGGGACAGGGTAAAGGCTAACCGAAAAGAGAAAAACAAAATTATAAACCGTCCCCCACGCAGGTTGAATGTTAAGTGGGATTTAACATGTGTCTTCATTTTTTTAGGTTCAACCAAGCGTTGGGCACTTGATTTCCATCGGTTCAATGTGAAACTTGGTATCATTAGGTTTTCGATACCACAGAATACGAATATCATATCAAAACCCGGTTTTGACTAATGACAGCTGTCAAAAAAACTGTCAATAGAAATTAACCATATAAAAGGTATCCAAAATCATATTTTCCAGATTTGTTGTTTCTTTCACTATTTTCCTACCGCACATAAACTTTTTTTATTTAAGGGCGTTGCAACGCACGCGGGTTTTTTGTTTGAAATAAGTGGTAGAAAATATTTTAAATAAATCTTGCTCATTTGTCAAAATCGGCTAAATTTTTTTAGAGTTATTCAATGTTAAAATACCGAAAAACAGAAGGTCTAAATGGTGCACCCCATATCAGGGACCAAAAAAACCTCGATCCTCTACTAAAGAGAGAATCGATACAGCCCAAATACGCAGAACAGGGGAGCGGTAGGTGGATCTTAGCCAGGTCCAGAAAGGTTGCTGAGGGAGGTTGTCAGGGATCACCTGCAATTGGTCTTGTTTGACGATAGGGACGGTTTTTTTACGACGGGGTGGTGAGCAACGAATATCGGTCTAGCAGCACGGAATGTGGGGATCCGCACCTAGACAGTAGTGTTAGATTCCTATGAAGCTCGCTCACTACCCAATTCACTGGCTACTATGTGCGTCGGAAGTACGCTTTCGACGACCCAATTTTCTACTACCATGATTTCGATATCATCGGCGGACCGCAAGTTGTCCCTCGTCTGATTCGCAGTGCAGTGTTCTACCTTCCAGGAATTTCATCACAATGCTCACTAAATACTTGGGTGTATTTAGCTCATCTACGCCTCGACGATCTTGCTCCACTTCGCGGTGTTGAAAGCATTTTTCACGTCAATCCCCAACTTTTATTCACATCCATTGCTGCCCTTGCTTGGCTAGTCACCACATTGACAGCATCCGTTGTCGATTTAGCCTTCTGAAACCGAATTGCCTTTTCTAAAGGTCGCCTTCCCTCTCAGCGCTTGGGAGTAATCCGTCACCAGACCAGGCATTCTAGTTAAACTATCGTAGATGGTTTTGGACTACATCCTCTTAGGCAAGGGAGGACCAACGTCGTGCTATGCTTCCTCGGAGATAGTCAGAGGCTTTAGGGTGATCAGATTCGGAGGCCATATCTCGAAGGGATTCCTAGCCGAATGCGTCTAAGATCAGTGACGCGTGGATGATAAAACCCTCTAGCTCACCCCTGCTGCGGATATCCAAGGAAACCGAGAGCCGGCGTTCAATTACTTAAGGTAAAGCTAGACATCGAGACGCTTATACAATGCCTTTAGGCTCAAAATCCTGCGATTCCAATGCATGACTGGGCGCTCATCAAAGCAGAGGAAACGCAGAAGAATAACTTCATTCTTTCTTCTTTGCGAAGAGGAGTTCCTCTAGATATTGGAGAGAGAAGGAAACCGCCTAAGGTGTCAATTTAAATTTTCAAAAACCCCCAGGTCATATGAGGAGTCTTCTAACCTGGACGAACTATTATTTTGATTGAAGTTGGAGGAGGTCGTCAAGCACTGCGGCCAAGGAACATCTGCAGAAACTTGAGATCGTGCATATCAACCTCCAACACTCTAAGAAAGCCACAGCCAGATTTTCTCAAAGGAGGAAAATTTGGATGTCGCCTTACAAGAGCCTTGGGTACAAGGACGGACCCCATTCCGATCTTTACATCAAACACCTGGCCTCGTACAAGGCCCTTAGACTGTGGGAATCCAGGACCACACCTCAGAATCTTAGTAACAACATCTTAGACTTGCTACCTGAGTAGCTTTTTTATTTTCCCCGTTGACGTTCGGGAAGGATTTGGCTGATGAAATACTCTCAAGAGTGGAAAAACGGAGAAGTCATGAAAAAATTTGGTCTACAATATCAAGACCTCGAAGCTTTAGTTTACCTAGCGTCACCCAATAGTTTACTGTCGTGGCACCTTCCAGCGCACTGGTATTTTTCAAGCTGTTAAAAGCTAATGGAACGATGCAGAGTTCGCATGTCGAAAGAAGGATTTCCAAGTAGGTTTCCCATGAGGACCCAATGTAACAAAAGAGGACTTTTCCCTCAGTTGCCTCATGAACACCACACAAAAAAAATCAGTGATACTAAAGTGAAGGCATACCTCATACGTCAGTTTCTCATATGTCATTCTTACACGAGGGACCGTGGTTCTGGAGCAAGAGCCTTTCTGTGCAATGGAGGCATAAGGCTCCGCATGCTTCCCTTGCCCAAACAAAGCTCTTGCTCCAGAACCATGGCCCCTCGTGTAAGAATGGGCATAAGGGCCCTATGAGGCAAACCTTATTGCAAATGAAATGGGGCAATCCCAAAATCTGTCTTATGTATTCGGAGAGCTTTTTACAAAGCTTTTTTAAAGTAATACCCTTAAGCTTTAATTTTACTCATACAAAGCTTTAGGTTTTGTTTTTGCATTGCTTCATATTTCAGGCAATTATGTTGGTGACCGTGAAGGGTGTCACTTAACATACTCAATAGTCCGGTTCTGGGTCGATTACGGAGGTCAAGCAGCATTGGACGTGATTAGTACTCAGTTGGGGGTCCGCATTGGTAAAACCACGCTCGCATTTAAAAATGTAAAGCTTTCGACACCGGCGCAGTTATTAAGCGAGAAACACAATTGGAGCTTTTCTGCCAGCTTTCCGGCTGGCTTGTAAATAAAATAAAATTTTGCAGACAAAACGCGACGACATTTTCCCCCTTTAGCGAAGCACAGATCAATAAAAGATAATGACAGCAGCCAGCTGAAAATTTAAAATTTTTTAAAGCTCAAGCTGACCGAAAATCGGTATTTCGGCTGACCGAAAATCTGAAGCCGTTATTGTGACCAGATGCGTGGTTTTCCATATGCCAAAAGCTCAAGCTGTCAGGAAAGCTCCAATTGTGTTTCTCGCCTTACTCACATATCCACGCCTAGATTTTCAATTCAATGATTTTTCCTCATCGGGGCAAAATGAGGGACTTCCTGTGACGAGGCAAGACGTTAGATGCCCTGTGTGGGCCTTATACGCTAATCCACATGGGGTCTGCATGAGGCAGTGCGGCTAGACTCATAGGGGCCGTATCTGTTTATGATGTTAATGTCGTCTGCGTAAAACAACATTTTGTGTAGTTTTGTAAGGGATTGTGCTCCCTAATGCCACAACCCAATCTTAAATACGTTTTCCTATGCCAGACCATTTACTTGTCGGAGTTTTGGGTCTCTATACTTGCTTTATCTGGAAAAAACATGCTTAACCCTTGTGATTTTCTTTCGTCATTATTTATTAACTTGAAGTAAAATACTATTCAATAATAAAAATTAACAATACATCAATAAAATTAAATTTTTTTGTTACAGGTGACAGTATGGGGTGATTATGGACGAATAGAGAAGAAAGTTTTCATGGGAGTAGCCCAAATAATGCTGGACGATCTTAACTTATCAAATATCGTCATCGGGTGGTACAAGCTATTTGGAACAACATCACTGGTCAGTGGTCCTCCTAGTTTGGGTCTATCTAGGCGTTCCTCAATAGCATCACTCGATTCACTAAAACTATAAATTTTGCCCAAACTATAGCAAAAAAAAAAACAAAAACTCTTTAATTAATTAATTAATTAAAAAAAAACCGACAGCTAACAAGCCTATCATTTATGTCACCGTTTTTATATATTCAAATTACACACATACACACTATTTAAAGCGCCATCTGTCCATTTGTATATCGATCGACTTAATTTATATTGTAGATAATCAATCAAACTGCTAATTCTTTACCTGTTATAACGTTTCACTTTTTCTACGCTTCGTTCTCATGATAAAAACAAAAAAAAAAAAATAAAACAAAAAATATCGCAAAAAATAATGTTACTTGTTACAAGAAAAATGTTTAAATTTCGTTTGTTTTTTTTTGTTTAAAATTGTTTGTTTAATTCTTACGTTGTGTGATACTTCTACATATATATATATATATATATATATATATTATATACATATACAAAACTTAAATACGATATCATTTCCTGCCAAAAAGACTTACGATATTCCTATTTTTATCAACATATTTAATATAGTAACGTTCCAAAAAAAAAAACAAAAAAAAAAATGAAATGAAACTCGTAATTTAGCACGAATCAAGTTTTTCAAAAATATATTTACTAAAACGCAGCCACAAATCATACACATATACACACACACCCTATACACATACTGTTACAACTCGTATCTCTGCATTTTTTTCCTTGTTACCTAAGTCGAAAGTTTTCACTTTAATCTAGATTAGATATTCACCGATCGTCACACCCGATATAGTTTATAGGTATGTCATTTAGCGCATGCTTTTACCTTAGTTTTTCTTTGTGTTTGATCATTTTATTTAAAAAGAGAAAGTTTTTTCTGCACGCTACTTTTTTTCCTTTCTTATATTCAAATGAAAAAAAAAAGAATTTCTCATAAACATTTTCGTGTCATACCTTTTCATAACATTTACAAAACAGGTCGAAACTGATGAGAGAAATTTGTGAAATTTGTTAAATAAGTTCCAACATTACAGTACAAGCACACACCCTATTTTTTACAAAATATATTTCGTTTTTGAAATAGTCAACAACGTTCCTTGTAATCTAAGATACGTAGAAGAGCGACCTTCACCGATCGAGTAACCGAATGAAATTTTTTTACATGATAAATAATATGTTAACAAAAGCAACGGTGAAGGGTTCCCTAACGAAATATGTTCAAGGCTATATTTAATAGGCGTTTTCTCGCAAATTTCCGCCTTTTTATCTATTTTGATGAGAAACTATGCATTTTGGTGAAAATATCAAAACAGCAAAGTTGTAGAGCAAAAAATTTCCTACAAACTTTGTCTTCACTGTTTTTTCGAATTCCGCATAGTTTCGCCGCTAGCTGCCGTTTTCCGCCTTTTTTCAGATTCTGTTGATAAATCAAAGCTTCCAAAGAAAAGCCCTTGAAAAACTGCAACTACTACTTTGATCTCATTTAATTTTTCATACAAATTAGGGATGGGCGATATTAGAAAAACATCGATATTGACATCGATGTCAACATCGGTAAGTAAACATCGATGTCCGATAAACATCAATAAAAAAACATCGATGTTTGAAAACATCGAAGTTTTGGTGCTAAAATCAAACATTTTTAAAATTCTCTATGGAGTGGACCCAGTTTCAACTCGACCCCGTTTATGACTGGGTTGAACCTGGGTTGGAGCTAGTCATAAACGGGGTAAGTATGAATAAAAAAAACGTATTTAACCATAGACTACAGATAAACAGAACGGTAGCAAGTTTGTTTTCTTTTATAACCTTGAATCAAAAATATATATTAGTGACATCTGGCATAAAAATTAAGAACTACTTCGCCAAGTTCGAAATGTGCATTGATAGGTTAAGCCATTTTAAACAAATTTTAACTGCTGCATTCGACTTTTTAATCCAACTGTCCACCTTTTTGCCAACAAAAAATGACCAGATAATTTCTGGAGGCAAAAATTTGACAAGTAAAAGTCTCCACAATTAGAAAATCCATCTACTAGAAAATCTTGAAAGTATGCTTATTGTGGCAAAATTTTTTGCCCGAACGGCGTACTGCTGCGCTGTCAAAATTTTGCCGTGCTTGAGGAAAAATTTTGCCAAGGTTTTTTACATGCATTTTAAAGGGATGGCAACATTTTGCCTGATCACCGTACTAAGCTTTAACATTTTAAAAGTCGTTTGGAAATTTTACTTTAATGAAGGCTTGCATAAGCTCAATTTAATTTTTACAACAAACAAATGTGGAAACATCAATTTTCGATGTTCTTGTTCCCATCATCGATGGATCGATGTTTTAGAGGACTTAATATCGATGTTAAAATATCGATGTTTTCACACCCAACATGGATGTTTCGATAACATCGATGAATATTGACCATCCTTAATACAAATGCATAATTTTAGCTCAAAATCTAAAAAAAAGGTGCAAACGGCAGCTAGCGGCGAAACTATGCGGAATTCGAAAAAACAGTGAAGACAAAGTTTGTAGGAAATAAATATAATAAGGCTCTACAACTTTGATCTTTTGATATTTTCACCAAAATGCATAGTTTCTCATCAAAATAGATAAAAAGGCGGAAAATTGCGAAAAAACGCCTATTAAATATAGCCTTGAACATATTTCGTTAGGGAACCCTTCACCGTTGCTTTTGTTAACATATTATTTATCATGAAAAAAAATTTCATTCGGTTACTCGATCGGTGAAGGTCGTTGCTCTAGGGATCCTGTACTATTGGGTAATTTGCCAAAAATTGTAAACATCTTAAACTATCTTGTCCTAAACTACTACCTATTGGACTGTCGAAAAATTAGTAACACATTTTCCTCACAGATGGTGCTAGCTAGTTTTGAAAGTGCCACAGCCAAAACCTTGAGAAGTTGAAGAATTCCCGAGGATACAAGATTCATATTTGCCGTGTACAGATTTCACAGAGAACGGATAAGCGATACCTTCTTCCTCCACTTCTCCTTCAAATGAGATATAAGATCCAAAAGTGCTGCCATCAGTTGGCTTATTGTACTCAGTGCTGCCATCCTGTACTCAGATTTGTAGGCTCCTTGAACAGGTTCGCCTAGTGGTTTGACGGCTAGACTTGACTGTTCGCATTAAGTAACGAGACGTAGGTCTTCCTTTTCGCCGGACAGTGACAACATGAAGAGAAGACGTAGAATCCGAAGCAAAGCTTTCAAGCTGCGTCCGCTGCCTTTCCTATTCTACATATGTGAAAGAGTAGAGCTCAGCAGAAAGCCTCTTTGTACTATCGACTGTTCTATCTGTAGTACAATGTCGAACTGCAAGCAGTTAGAACGATAGTAGAGAGAGGAATGAAAGTACAGCTAACGCCAACATGCAATATTACTCTGCTTGTGCTCCCATTCCATACTACCGAGACAGAAGACTGGGGCCGGCGATCCAATAAGAGGTTTCGTCCTCGCTTACAGGTATTGATAGAAAAGAGAGAGAGTAGGGAATTGCTGTAAAAAGAAAAAAAAAGAATTTTATGTTGGTGGAAGAGCAAGACGAAGTACGATATCGCTGCAGGGAATCGAATTTCATACCTCGGGGATAGCAGTTGGACGCCTCGAGCGCAGTCAAGACAACCAGTGTCATGAACCATCCTACTGCACCCCAGCAATTGTCTGGCCGCGTTGCGACACGGCATAGGAAGCAACCGATTCGAGTTAGCCAAACCAGGCATGAACTTCAAGCGTACGGCATGTTTCATTAATATCTGATCGTCAAGCTGCCTCTTCACCAAACTGGTATATCCCAATTCCGTAGTGTAGAATCTACCCGGTGATGATGATCGGTCATGTTGCCAGTAGCTCTCAGCTTCATCAAAACTTTTATAGCGGATTTCTCTACTTCAAGATGGAGTCGTACCAAATTGATTAGGTCGTTCAATGCTGTAATTAATGAGGTGGGTGATGGAAAAGCAGAGATCAGCCTTAGAATCTTGCTCAGCTTGATTATGAAACTATTAAGATTGATTGTGGAGTGGATCCATAAACTCGAGGGCAAGCTTACGTTCTGCTAGTCAGATTATCCATTTCTTAGTTCCAGTGGAATTTAGCAGCTATTGTCATCCAATGTATTTGGCTTGTTATGAATAACTTATAGCTCTGCCTGCAAGCACTGATATTATCAATCCCAGCAATGTTCGTTCTCTGGTCTTGATATAATACCCGTGTTCCTTTTCTGTTATTTTTTACTCGTATTTACTTGGAACTACTCCTGCTCTCACAGAGGAGTAGATAGGGTTTCCTCAAAACGACAAATTTTGCGTTCCTTTAATTTTTTACTCCGGAGTACTTAAAAGTAGAAAAGGAACACAGCTATTGTGTAATGATGATGTATTGTCGAAGAATCCTTTGATATCGAGGAAGATCGCTAACTCAATTCTCTTGTACCTTGAAGCTCAGCGATGACTGGTAATTTTCTTTTTGCAAACATTTTCGCAACTTGAGCCCTGTCAACCACTCATTTTGCACCAACCAAGCTGTCGGAGACTTGGAATTTATATTAAATAGATTGTAGTCTTCCATCCTAAAAATTTTCATGCGTAACATCGATGACATTTTTTCAATAACAAGATGACTTCTTTTACCCTTCATAACTTTGTCCTGCACCACTAAAAGTGTCGGAGAGCTCGGACATATAATCCCGTTTAGTAATAGAATGAGTTGCAATCGAGTTTGCCCACATCAAACATGAAAGCACCTTTTCGTCTCCAGCTCTTAGACTACTACACCCTGTCCAACCGTATCTTAACGGTTTTTTGCGTGGCTTTAGTCCACCAGATCACCGAGGCATCAGTTATAACCTTACCTTATGATGTAATTCTAGCCGCTGGTGGCGTAACACAAAACAGGTCACGGGGATTCTCAAATAAAGCAGACCACAATAGCTTGCTTGCACTCCATTTTTGGAGTTATGCGGACCTGTCCCTTACTTGCTACGGATACAACTATTGGACTGACTTCACTGCACACTTTCATATAAGTGCTTGAGACTTCAGGACTCATCTAACTGGTGAAATTCTGTTCCGGATCGCTCTGAGTACGAGGAATTTATCATTATACAAATGGAACATGGTGCATGGGCTTTGTCGCAGGACCCAATTCCAAGGTCTCAATTTCCATGGGAAGATAGCCCTCTTTTCTCGAGACTGAAATACAAGACATTGAGACCTACGCTAGGCTCAACCATGAGAAAAGGCGTTATCAATCTAACCAGGGTGGACCTCAGGCTGTTGGTGGGATATTTGACTGGCCTCCTGTTCTTCACAATCTAGGACCGTCTCAGAAGATAGAATTCCGACTCTGCATGGAAGGCGACAAAACTTCCACATTATGTTCTTTGTGAATGTCCTGCTCTGATTTGGCTTAGCAGAAGAATGATTTTCAGAGAACTTTTGAGCCTCGCTGAGGTTTGGTCTTTTTCAATTGAAAACCTACTTGCCTTCACCCGGAGGATCGACGGTACTTTCCGTTAGGGGGTTATATGCACAATAGATCTAAATTGGCCACGATGCTTATCATATCAGTTTCTTCTCTTAAACTTATTTCTGATCTGGCGAGTTCCTTTGAGTAGGTATTGGGCTACTTGGGCCTGAGAACTAGGGAAGTGGGCATACAGTGGGTGGAGTAATAGATGCTAATGACAGGTAATTATCACCTATTACTCTATCTACTGCCACACCGACATCCCCAGTTCTCAGGCCCAAGTATCTCAATACCTACTCCTTTACATTCTTGTCTAATTCTCCCCTCATCGAAGTATTCCTGTATCTGTAGGAACCTCATGCTTAGATATTCCCTCTACTTCTTTCTGCACAGCTTACCTGCAGCTTTTCTTTTTAGCTTGAAAACTTCCATCATTGCTCTTGCAGCCCTTGCGATGTACTCGCGGTGGCTCTGGTTTCTTCCTCTACTGCCCCCATTTATGCTGCCATTTGTCGTTGATGTTGGGCTGTTCTTCTTCTACTTCTCTCAAGTTTTGTACGACAGCACGCTGGTAATCTTTTCTTTCTTCAAGTTTTAGCTTATCTATGTTGTATTTTGGTCGTGTTTGCTCTCTGTGTATTTTGGTCGTTATCCGGGTTATAAATTTCATTTTGACTAAATATTGGGTTAAGCCACAGCACGTTCTTATGTCCAGTATACTCGTGGCCCTTCTTCTCTCAAATAGGACGTGGTCAATTTATTTATTACCCCATTTGGTTACTGCCATGTGATGTTATGAATATTTTTGTGGGGGAACATTGTTGAACTTACTACCATTGAGTTCGAGCTAGCGAGATCGATCAATCTACTACCATTGGCATTGGTAGCATTATGAAAGCTATGCTTTCTTGTGACTCCTCGGAACTCCTCTTCTTTTCGTATTTTAGCGTTCATATCCCCAAGCACCATTTAAATATCGTTTGACGGAATTAACCTCATGGAATTCCTTTTTCTTTTCATTCGTCTGGTCTTCTGCGGGAGCATGAACGTTTATGACACCAATGTTATGTAGTTTTGTTTTAATGTGTAGCGTGCATATTTAGTCACTGGTTTGAAGTCCAGATTCAGTGATATTTTCTTTTCCACAATGAATGCTATTCCAAACTCTCGCTCCTCCGTTCGGTGATCCATTATGCCAGTGTGAGCCAATTTGATTTACTGAAAAGCTGTACTCGCAAATCAAACATCATTACATATAAAATGAGATGCTACAGTTAAATAGCGAAGAAATTTAAAAAAAAATATAAATCCCACAAATTTCTCTCATCACACGACCATCAAATGCACAATTTTCTTACATCACACCTAAGTTAAGAACTTATCAAAATTTTATATAACATAATATCAAAAAAAAAAATTCGCACTAATAATAATTTCCATAATTAATAATAACTTTTATATCTTTTCAGTAAATAAAAGCACCAAGGTGAATACGTTACATATGAAAAGGTTTACTATTACATAAAAAAAAAGAGGGTAAAAAAAAATTAAAAACAAAAATATCACGCAGGAAGTGAACAAAAAAAAACTTTTTGATAAAAGAATTATTCTCAATTTACAAAAACCAAAAAAAAAAAAAACAAAGAACAGTGATAAAACATTGGTAATTATGAGCGAAATAAGTTTTTTCTAATTGAAAATTTTCAAAAGTTATATTGATAAAAAAAAAACTTGTAAATATTTCATTCTGTACTAAAAAAAAAACAATTTAGAATAGAACTAAAATAAAACAAAATATATATATATATATAAAAAAAAAGTATGAAAATAAAATTTTAAAAAAGTAATGTACATTAGGAAAAAATTAAAACAAAATATAAAAAATATACAGAAAAAAGTCGATAAGAAAAAATGAATAAAAAAAAACAATATATAAATATATAAATAAAAAAAACCACTAACATCGAGCCTTCCGAAATGTGTGTAAAATGTAATATAAAAAAAAATTTACCAATATTTAAAATAAAATGAAAAAAAAAACAGAAATAAAACAAAAAAAAAGATAAATTTTAAGACAAAAGTATAAGTAAAACATTCTTACTTCAAAAAAAAAACCAAAAAAAAAAATAAATCTTAATACTTTTTTTGACTTTTATTACAAACAAAAAAGAAAAGTGAAAATATTAAAAAAAAACATTTTTTCCACATGTTAAAAATAAGTATAAACAAAAAAAAACAAAATAAAAATGAAAAAAATTGTATAAATTTAATTTTTCTAATTTTAGTACTTACTGAAAATTTGAATGAAGAAACAAAAAACAAGTTTAATTATTAAAACAAATGATGAAAAGAAAAAAATAAATTAATTTATTATAGGATATATTTTATGTGTATATGTATGCAGGAACGTATGTATTTTTTTTTTGTTTGCGTATTTTATTTACATTTGTTACAGATGAGTGTAGGTTAAACACAATTTGTTAGAGTTTTGTTTATTTTTTTTTATTCATGATTTAACAATATCATAATTATTGCTCTCATTAAATCTTATGAAAAATGTTATTAAGTATTTTTGTATGTTAATTGGTCTATTTTTTAAAAAAAAAAGTTAAACCATGATTCAATTTGTTACTTTGGTTTTTGTTCAATATTGTTATTTTTGGGAAATTTTAAATTATGTAAAATGTAAGTCTAACTTGTAATTCTGGTCTCGACTAGACAAATTTAAAATGCGTATTTCAATCTAAAATTTGTCATACTTTTCCATCGTGACCAATGGAGACACCGAGTAGCCCTAATAAGGCATAACTGGCTAAAACTGGGTAATAATAGCGCGCCAAAGTTTCGCTTATGTTGGGTCTTCAGCAAGTGAGCGATACTCCCGCTTGTTCATCTGGTAGCCTGGTATCCTTTGTCTTAGCTGAATTCGCTTGTTCCAGGAGGCATAAGACTCCGACGAGGCTGTCTTCTACTAACATCGACGGTTGCGTGTCTGGCTTAGCCAATTGCTATTGAAGATATGGACTTTGCAAAATCGAAGTCCCGTTACAAAAATTTTTTGTTTTAATTTTTGTCCATGTCAAACCAATGGAGTTTTCCTTCTAAGTGCTGGACAGTAAAAGGAGATGGCAATGAACCTTGCGTTTGAACTCTTCGATGTTGTAAGAGTTAGGGAATACTGACTGTGGGAAGTTGTTCCACAGACGAGTTGTTCTTGTAATAAACGAATTTGTAGACTGGTGTGTGCGTGAAAATAAGGGCTGTAGACAGTGAGGGTGAGGATGGCTTGGGGAGGAATACCATACATTCTGCTGATCTCTAATATGCGCTCCATGCACGAGCAAACAAACTACGAACTTGTCGTCGTCGATTTTTCATTTTTTTGTGTTTTCGTCTTGGAATTCTCTCAGGCAGTTGGGTCGTCGCACCCCAAAGGCGGTTTTAAGTAGTTGTAAGTGACCATGCCTACACACACAACTGGAATTCCGTTTCTCTTGTAATTTTGGGTGCGTTTGGTACCCTATTAGCGAAGTACTGCGTGTAAGGCATTTGACTTATTTCAACACATCTGTGTTGGTTTGCATCTTGTGTCGTTAGTGCGGGGATCCAGTAAACCCTACGAAAGGTTGCACGAAAACCGCAGTCGGTAGCGTAAGGGTTAAGGCGCCCGACTACCATTCCAGTGGTCCGTGGTTCGAATCCGGTATGCTCTTTCGTCTTTCCATTTTTCCGACGTCGATAATTTCCTTCCTAGTTGTCTTCTCTCTGTACAAAAAATTCCTGACATTTCTTTTGCCATAGCTTCTAAGCATAATAAGCGACTAAGTTATCCTCTGCAGTATTGGATGACAGCTGGTGAAATGAAACCGCTCAGTTCTTTCACTCGGACCGATTACAATAACTTCCTACTGGGAAGTTAAAAATAGTTAGAGAGCTATTTTTAACTTCCCAGTAGGAAGTTATTGTAATCGGTCCGAAAATCGGATTCGAAATTTTCAATGTATTTACACGTTTCAAGGTCCCAATAGCATTTTAAGCAAATATTTGAGAAGAAATATGTGTGTGCGTGTGTGTGGGTACGTATGTGGTCATTTTTTTCTGCACGATTTCGCGCGAACCGAAAAAGATATCGACTTCGTTCAGGTGCCGTTCGAAGCGTATTAAAGGACATATGAATTGAAAAGATTTTCATAAAAATCGGTCGAGCCGTTTTTTCGTTTGAACGACTTAAGTGATTTTTGTACCAGCACGATTTCGCGCGAACCAGAAAAGATACCGACTTCGTTAAGATGCCGTTCAAAGCGTGTTAAAGGAAGTATGATCTGAAAAGATTTTCATTAAAATCGTTCGAGTCGTTTTTTTGTTTGAACGAATACTGGGAAGTTAATCTTGTGGACCGAAAGAGTCAAAAGCCACATCCCAACTGGTTCCGAATAGAGCTTGTTGCCCGACATTGCACTCAGCGATAGAATCATCGACAGTAAAAAGGTAAACCTACGCGCATGTCTGAGTGGTATAGTCCTATGCAACTGCGGCAGTAAGACTGCATGTTCTCCATGTATCACCAGCACACAAGTTTATTCTATGTCACTCGTACAGAGCGCTTAAGCGCTTAAGGATAAGCCTCTGATCTTACTCTTCAAAATCGACGGCTCTGGAATCGTTGCAGATGCCACTTTGCCGATTTTAGGAAACATTGATACCAATGTCTTGTAGTAAACTTATACCCGTATTCTAAGCAGTCACAAGTTACAACATAATCACAAGTCACAACATAATCACAAATGTGTGCTGGCTCTCAAGTTGAGACAATTTGGTATTCTAATTTTGTAGTCACAGTGTTGACAATCCGCAAACTATCACAAAATTGTGACTACATAAAGAGCACCTCACAAGAGTATAAAGAGCGGCTCTAGCAAATTTTTCATATCATTCTCACATATTCGACAGACAGGCAGCGTCGAGACAGACAGACAGCGTTGATGGGAGCTTCTCAGAAGGTCACATACACTCTACCTCACTGCATCAATATTTTCTAGCCTACGTTGGCTACGTCGTCGCTCAGACTCATTACACGATTATAAATTGGCAATTTGTGATTTTTCTTGTGGTTAGGTGCTTAGAATACCAAAACAGCTGATAGTCACAAGAATAGTCACAAATCATCAACGAAAAGCACGAATTATAAAAGCTAGTGACTTATGGCTGGTCTAGTTTAGTTTAAAGAACAGCAAAAGATAGGACAGATTAAGTTTAAACTCTGTGCGTGAAAGGGATGACTATAAGGCATGAACTTGATCCGACCGGCATAGTCTTGTAATGCGGGTAAATTGTTGCTAATACTATACAGGCAGATGGGCCTCAATTTCTAAGGAACAGTCGCTATGGCATCCACACAATTTTATCAGGACTGGTACATTCCTGCTGTTGCTCAATAATTCTGTAGAGGAGCAAAAGGTACCATCACTGATCAGTTTTATGGCTCGGTTTTGCATCTTGTCATACCTTAAGTCCATATCGAGAAGCCAGCCCCACGAAATGAGTTGTAATCGAAGCATAGCCAAATGTAGGACTTGTAGATTGTAACCCGGGTTGATTTTATGATATTTAGGCTACCCTACGATATTATTGCACTCTCGGAAAATTTTACCAACAATGCAGTGATTCGAATCAAAGTCTGCACCTTGGTACGTTCGTACCGTTGTCAGGATCGAAAAGCCGATCTGCGATGCATTGTTGCTCTATTTGGTTGCGAGGGAATCATGTCGCTGATTTTACCTGGTACTCGTCATTACCAAGTTCTTACTTTCAGCGTAAAACTTGTTGTCTATCGTAATAATGTTCTCATACAAGCTGACTTGTTAACGTACTGCAAGTATAAGAGGGAGGTATGATGTACTATCTCGACTAAAAAGAGTGAGTAGATACGCCTGAGTAAAAATTGTAGTTTTCCAAATGCAGCCCGCTACAGGCACGTACCAATAAAAGACGCACGGAATAGTCCAAACGAAGCACGATGCGCTCACACTTGTTCTAGACCAAATGGAGCAAAATTAAAGCATTAAGAAATTGAATAGGATGAAGAAAAAGGGCAATTGACCGTTAAGGTTGCCATTAGCATACTCAATAGACCTGTTCTCTTTCGATTACCTAGGTCAAGCAGCATTTGACGTCTTTAGTACTTAGTTGGGGGACCGATTGGTAAAACAACACGTTTGGAATAGTCGATTACAGAAATACATTCATATCTGTACCAGAGGCGTGCATACCTGTATAGCGGAAGCTTTTTTCAATTTTTGCACCCATATCGGGAGCATGTCATAATAGTATCGGGCTAGTTACGTGCGCATACATATATGCTTCTAAAAATATAAGTACGTTATTTTTGCTCGGGATACTTTCGAGAATTCTTCCGTTTCGTTGACCTTCGAATCCACTACAACTCGAATGCTTATAAGGCTTATAAATTTGGTCTTATAAGAAGAGGGCATTGTATTTCGTTTAAGATCTTAAATGTAGTGTTCATCCTTTTTACTGACCATGAAACTTAACTGTTGTAATATTCGTCATGATCTAACCTAAGACTCAATTTGCTTCCCAATGCATTTCTTCAATGGAAGTCACGGCAATAATATATTTAGACAGGGTATCGGCTAGGTAGTTACAGATACATATGTACTACTGAGGATATTGTTATTCAGTTTTAGTACAACAATTTTTTGAATACGTTAAAATAGAAACTTGTCTTTACTTTTATTTAATATTTGAAGAGGATTTATTCGTTAAATTTGAAATACCTGAATTTCTTTAAATTTTACTATTTCCAGTACGGTAATATAATTTTTTAATAACAATAAATTCCCAAAAATTTTTATACTGAACAAGAACAAAAAACCAAAATATATCTCCAGAAACAAACTGTACGCTTCTTAAAAAACAAAATACAAATAAACAAAATCCAACAAAATAAAAACAAAAAATACTTATACTTAATGAAAAAAAAAGAAAAAAAGAAAAGAAAACTTTGTAAAAAAAAAACTAAACTGATTGAAAAGATATACGACAAAAAAGAATCTTTTTTACAGCTTTCAACAATATTTAACAAACAAAAAAAATTAAAGTTAATTCACAAATAGGACAGAACAAAAACAAAAATATATAAGAAAAATGCAAAAAATTAAAATTCTAACAAAAATTACATAAAAAAAACACAACAAACTACTATCATAAAAAATCCAAAAAAGCCCAAAAAATAATAAAAAAAAATAAAATAAAAAAAATCTTGTAAAAAATATTAGGTTTGATAAAAAAAAAAGTTCGTTTCATCAAAAGAGCAAAAAAAATAATAATATAAAAAAAATCTGAAAACGATGACGAAACGAGTGTAATTTCTAATGAAATGTTAATGTTTTAATTAAAAAAAAAATACTGAGAAATGAATTAAAATATAAAAAAAAAATGAAAACTAACAACACAAGAAAAAAACCAAAAAAAAAAAATTAAAGAAAGATAAAAGTGGAAATTTTTTCTCATTTTTTGAATCTTGCAGCATCTACATAGGTTTCTACAGGGACATTTGTAGAAATTTAGTAAAAACAAAACAAAACCAAAAAAAAAACCGAAAAACAAAATATTTAAAAAAAAACAGTTTGTTACAACAACAAATTTACTCTATATTTACATATTTATTACCGAAAACTCAGCATAAAAAAAACAATAACAAAAAAAACAAAACAAATTTTTTCAAAATAAAGTCTCCATCTTATTGACAAGTTTCTGTTATTACGAATCCAGATATATTTAACAAAAAAAAAAATGAAACAAAATAAAACTTTGTTAATAAAAATCTTATTTAAAATTAAATTATCGTTAATTAACACACGCCGGATGTTTTCCTTTTGGCGAAGCATCTTTAAAATGTAAAAAAAAACAAAAATTTAAACTAAATGAAAAAAAATATTCTTTGTTGGTTGAAAAAAAAAACATTTATTGTACAGGAAAATTTCCAAAAGAAAAAAAAACATTTGAAACCCCAAAAATAATGAAAAAAAAAATGAAAAACTAGACCAAATCGAGTTTCGTGTAGTTTTTATACTTTACGGATTTAAATTTTTTGAAATAGAATCATTCTGCCGTCATTTTTTAGTACATTCAAGAAAGCAAGAAATCTTTTAAATAGTATTAAAAACAACAAAAAAAAAAACTTTATTAAAAATAAGTGATGAAAGATGAAAATGAGAAAAAAAAATGTTAAAAAAAATGTATTTTAATATCTCGGCATTTATCGAAGGTCGAGAATCGACAATAAACTGTGAAATAAAAAAAAACTATCATATAAACATTTCTTTTTATCATGGACAACTCCTCAAAAATCCTTTTTCAGTCCAGGAATATAGCGAAAAAAGTTCTGGTACACTTTTTCCATGAAAAATCTGACGTCATTCATTTAAAACATGTCCAATAAGAATGATAGGATTTATAATGTAAATAAAAGTGAAAATCTGAGCAAAACTGCAGGCGAATACGCGGGGGAGGGGCTTTGGGATGGAATGCTTCCGCTACTGCCGCTCCAGGCAGGGCTGTGCACCTAAAACACCGCCCAAGCCCTCGGAGACCCCCACTAGAGCCAAAAAGAGTAGCAATGAGCGGAGGAACTTTTTGTTTGTGGCCAGCAAGTACAAGCTTTATCTTGGACAACCTGATCATGGGGAAAAGACTCATCAGTGTTCCTCTTTCGCAGAGACCTGGTGGCGCCGGAAGATAAGCGGCCAGGAGACGAAGATATACTCAGGTTTGACATAGTCTCGGCCTACTTTTTAAGAAAACAATTGCGGAATCACAAAAAAAAACATGGCCGCCGGAGATATCACTTTTTGGCAAAAAAATCACTCAAAAACTGGTTTTTTCGAAAAAAAATTTTTTATTAGTGAATACGAACCGTTATTGCCTACAAAAAAGCCCTCTTGTCATTTTTTCGAAAACCTTTACCTTTCCGAATAATTCAAGGTATTTTTTGGCCGAAAAGTGATTTTTGGAAACTTTGACCTTGAATGACTTCGAAAGGGTCAGGTTTTCGAAAAAATTATGGCAGGGCTTTTTTTTAGGCAATAACGTTTCGCAATGATTCATAAAAAAAAATTTCGAAAAAACAGTTTGTGAGTGATTTTTTTTGCCAAAAAGTGATATCCCCGGCGGCCATGATTTTTTTGTGATTCCGAAATTGTTTTCTTAACAAGTCCCAAGGAAGCTGTGGACCAATTTTCAGCCATTTTGGAATTTTGTCTCCTTAAAATGCTAATTTCCCGGGAATAGGAAGTTCCCTTCTCGAAGGAGGCTAAATATCTGGATATAGTCCTGGAAACGCCAGATTGAGAGGGTAATCTCTCCATAACTGTCAGTTTGGAGGCAAAACCTGGGACCTCATATCGAGGTTAATGGTCCATGATCACGTAAGCATCTATGGTGAGTCAAAACCAATCAAAAGAGTGCTTTGATTAAGTTGGTCAAGGTGCAAAGGCTGGGCTGTCTTGGTGTCACGGGAGTTAACAGCTCCTGTCCGACTGCAGCTACTGAACCTTGCTGCACTCCACCTAGTAGTGAAGAATGAGACTCTGTCGATTCTCAAGAAACTAAACCTTGAGCCAATGTTCGCATTTTCCGATACCACTTTGGATTTCGAAAAACCGTTTAAGACGATTATCAGAGATCGGTCAGAATGGCAGCACGGCAGGCCCCTCTTTATAGAAAACACGGCCTTTTGGTATACGGACGATTCCCAAACCGGTAATATAGTAGGCCTGGTCTATCTGGTCTGTCTATCTGATCTGTCTAGCCTATCTAGCCCCGTGATCCCTCCCAAGACCCACCACTGCGAAGTTAAACTACAGATTTGTTCGCCAGTGTGAAAGCTCACCCACAGTGAAAGGTCATCCAAGACATATCCAAGAATTAGAACCTCGATCTAATACCCCACAAATTCCCACCCAAGACCAACCATTTCCACCCAAGACTCCCCCAGCATGAAAACTCAAACACACTAAAGCAAAGTTCAACTAGTTTCACACAGGTGGCGCTCACACTCAAAGTTCACCGTAAAAAGCTTCTTGTCGCGGATAAAGTTCACACACGAGCCCGATGACGTCACTAGTCCAATACCGCTATTGTCCTACTACTAAGGACTAATAGTCTAGTAAATCTGTCGAAAATATCGCATTTTTTTGCAATTTTTTGAAATACATGTAGCTCCGTGAAAAGACGATATTTTTTAATGAGCCACGCTGAAAGCGTAGTCCAAGATAAGTCGAATAAGAGCGTTTTTACAGATTTGACAAATATTGCAACATTTTTGCAAAAATCGATTTTTTTCGAAAAAAACTCGTCTTTTTCAATGTCCAATAGCTCATACAGGTCATCATATTTTTATACCCGACCGGTACCAAAATTTTCTTTAACAGTTGCGCTTTCATGTGCAACTAATGCGCATATCACAAAACGATTCCTAATATGGGCAAAATCAGTCAAAAATCGACTTTTTTTATACCGCAAAAAACCATGAATATCTTTGTGATTTTTAATTACATTGAAATGTCATCATTGGCAATCGATAGCTGACAACTTTTTACAAATTTACAAGAAATTTTTTTTGTTCTCCGACCTTCTGGAGCCGAGATAATTTTTTTTTGAAGAAAATCGTGTGGCGCCATCTTTTAAGATAACTCGCTGAAATTTGCGGGGGTTATTGTTGCATACTTATATTTTCAATAAAAAATTCCCGCAACTTTATCGGCCGTTGCTAAGCATTGTAAATTCAATTAAACTAGAAGCTCGAAGCTGCGGCCAGTCCAGTCAAAAGAGACGAAAAAAGCTCAAACTGGTTGATAATTCTGAAGTTGCTGAAAATTGAGCCCTTGCAAATATCATTATAAATAAAATGTCGAATCGCCCCTCGATCGGTCGCTGCCAAATATTTTTATTCAAGGTCAAAAGGTTAAAATATTATTTTTTTGCAAAATACCTCATAAACGGTAAGTCTTACTACAAAAAAGTTTTTACAAGGTTTGTATACTATGCGATTATCTACAAAAAAGATTTCACACATTTTCCTGTACGAATTGCCATTCATGAGATATCGCCGTTTTAAAGATTTAAAATACTTGAAAAAGACGCGTTTTTTTCGAAAACATCGATTTTTGCAAAAATATTGCAATATTTTGCAAATCTGTAAAAACGCTCTTATTCGACTTATCTTGGACTACGCTTTCAGCGTGGTTCGTTAAAAATTATCGTCTTTTCACGGTGCTACAGGTATTCCAAAAAATTGCGATTTTTAGCGGTTTTTTGCAATTACTAATTGAGTTTTCAATCTTTTGAAACCGGACCAGGACAGCTCGATCCGTATTAAAGAGTTACACAATTATGGTGGCCATTTTGAAAAAGATGCGAGTGCGTCATTTGTTTTAAAAATAGTTCATTGAATTCTACGGAAAATTTCCAATTTTTTACAGTCTGTAGCCTGTTAATAGTTTTTGTAGGTAAAAACCCTCACTTGCTGGACTATAATCCCATTTCTACTCTGAGTCTAAGTCGTCTCAGTCTGAGAGATGTGAATAACTGTGGCCGATATAGATGAATTTCATTTTTTCCCTGTCTCCCTGTTTATAAAACAAATTCCTGTCTAAACATAATAAGCGAGGAAGGCATCTCTTGTGCGATCGCCGAAGTTAACGTTCTGTCACGGTAATATTGGATAGGTACCTGGTGGAATAAATCCGCATGTTGGCGTTCTAGTTTTTTACACTCTCTGTACTATCTTTCCCACTGCAGCTTCCTGTTCGACATTTCATTCAATGATAGAACCATCGTACAAAGAGCAGCACCTCTAGTGCTAGTCTTTGACATAAAAAACCCCCCCGATGTAAAGGCATGTCTTTCTTGAACTCTTGGTTAATTTTAATGCATAAAACACAGCATGGTTATAATGAACCTTATGATGCTGCTGAATATATAATTCATGGTTATTGATTGTAGACGTAATCCACGGGGGTCTGCGGCAAAAATATTTGTATCAAAATATTATAGTAATAAACAGGTCAGAATAGGGTAAAAAACATGGCGTCATAAAAGGGTAATTAGGTGATTATTATTACAGGTCATAAAAGGATAATAAAATAATCAGCGCAGCTTTCAATGCGCCTCCACCTTAAGGGCCTAACTCAAATATATTTAAGAATAAGAAGATAATCGGCCATGGCTTGGTATATTCGCCCAAAATTCGTGGGTCTTACGCTGGTCGTCTAATAGAGACGAATAAAAGCGAGTATGAGCGTAAATCCGGGCGGCAATGAGAAACAGATCCCAGATATGCAGATTTCACAGTAACCTCACAGTACATTGCAAGATTTTTTGAATGGGCAGGTTATTTTATCGGAACGAGATCTTGTCATTTCGCATGCATGAACAAAATTTCCTTTTTTGACATTAAGTCTATTTACGGTTAGAAATTCCCGTCTATTATCTCCTCCTAACCTATAATTAGAGATATAACACGTATCTGTAGCAATAATAGTTTCAGAGGTGAAATTGGATCATAAACAGACGGACGGACAAAGATTAAAAATGATTTTCGCTTAAGCTGTTAGTTATCCACAAAAACAGAGATTAGATCTATTAAGGTAAGGAAGGACTAGAACGTCAAGAACGTGAAATTCGTTTTAGAATATTTAAGAATAGAATAGTTTGCAGAAAAAACACCTCTGGATGTGGTAGAAACTCTCTCATGCCCAGCTAATGAAAAATTTAAAGAGTCGACGTCCTTTAAGTTGATAGCCGCAAATCATATGTTCATAGTTATCCATAAAAACTAAAATTGTTGATACCCCGTAAACTATAAAAAATATTTGCTAAAACAAATTAATTTTTTTCAGAAAAATTGGGCTGTTTTTTGGTCCTTACTCAACTGGCATTTCGTTTGGGCCAGGCGCCACATGCTAATTCGCTGATATTTTTGTGATCGCACAATGTGGCAATAATTAAATAGATCATTCTTTGGCTCCAATTACACCAAACCCACCGAGTGATACGAAAACCATAAACGATACCCGGAAACTCTGAAAGAAGACAAACACAAAAACATCTATTTAAAAAAATCTTCGTCCACTGTCGAACCACTTAAACTTCAGACCTCAAGGTCGTCATCTATATTTGACTTAAATCAAGTGCTGTCAAAACGAACTACGAAAGAATTATAAGAATGTGTTCTAAACGGCATTCGGCATGACTACAACAGAATCATCTGCGGAGCATCATCTAGGAATGGCAAATGGCCATTGGACTTAGTAGTGGCTCAATGTTATCGCGTTGATCACAAATCAATTCCCCGGGCTTCGATTGAAAATGGGTCAACATTGGCGTGAATGTGGGGACGACAATGGTGGCCCGCTTCCAGTAGTAGTATCCGAGATCAGAATTGGTTATGCTTTTGCAATTTAAAATATCTCTGAGATATGCGCTGGACATATTGTCCATATGGCAACGTCCGAGTTTGTTAGCACCATTGGTAGCATATGGACAATTAATTTATCGCGTTCAGTGTGGAAGTCATACTGATGAAGATGATGATTTCTGCGGCTCGTTTGAGGATTCTTCAGTTGGGAATGTTCAGTTTGCGGGCAGGACCCAAGGAGTATGGACTGATGAAATAGTCTGGTCAATTGGTTCTGAGCAGTGCAGGAGTGTTGTGATTTGTCCTTAGTTGGGCCTAGATTATAATTTTAGTGTAAAATGTTTTAAGTGTTTTTTTTTAAATTGTATTTTCCACAATTGAGGATTCTTTTTAATTTTTAATCAAGAATGGGCTGGACACGATTTAGTTTGTTAGTTACTATCATTTATGGATTAATATGTGAAACTGTTGCACGTAAGTTTGTTTCTAATAAGTGTATTTTGATTGCAATAGTGGTTTATGAAGTTGGAGCTTCCCTATACCTAGAATAAGTGCTGACATAGAGATATTAGTGCGAGACAAGGCCACTTTCATACACATACAAGTTCATTTAAATTTACTTCTCAAACGGTCAAGTAATCATAATTGATATCAGAGTTTGTAACTTAACAATTAAAGGAGATCTCGTTGCAGAACCCATTTGTAAGTGAGCTGATGACTGGATTTCATCATGATCATTTGATGAAAACTGCTTTAGTTTTATTTAACTATAATTAAGTTCGTCGAGTTTCTTGGGTCAACATCTTATGCTACTTCGACAGTCACAAGTAAGCGATTCGAAAGCCTTCGCAAAGTAACAGTGCTGCAAGAAACTATTGAAATCGCTACTTTGGTCAAAGTTCAGTCCAAGTTTTTTTTGTCGAAGTTTGAATTCGTGGTCATCTCGTCATCGTGAAATTTTTAGAAGTAAGCTTAGATTAGAATAGTTTTGAAAGGAGGGAGCCGAAACTCCCCTTGAACAATGCAACCTGAAAAGTTTATTGGGCGACCCTAGAACTATTCTCACTTTTGGAAGTAGCCTATAACGAGCTTGGGATCAAGTGCCACCCGTAAAAAATCCTATATCATATCTGACGGTGTTCCGTAGGGGTCAATTCTACCACCCAATCTTTTTGTAATCTATAAATCTTCTGCAATCTGCATCGAAGTTTGTGCCAAACTTTGTCTCTATGATTAGTTATAGTAGTTATAGTGTTGGTCTAGGGATAAGCTCCCAATCCGATTAAACTGACTACTTGAAAATAGAAACAATTTTAGCACTAGTGGGAAATTGACTAGTTCCACCACTGGGGCCAAAGTAATCCCGGGAGTGGTAATCGTACAAAATTTTTCTAAAGATATTGTTTTTTTTGGTAAGTAGTTTTGTTAGTTCAAAATGAATTAGTTCTCAAACAACTTCAAAAGGAATTAGTTCCCCAAGAACTTCTAAATGAATTAGTTCTCCATGAACTTCAGAATGAATTAGTTCTCCAAATAGCTCAAAATTAATTAGTTCTCCAAGTAGTTCAAAATGCATTAGTTCCCCAAGAACTTCAAAATGAATTAGTTCTCCCAGAACTTCAGAATTAATTAGTTCTCCAATTAGTTCAAAATGCATTAGTTCTCGAAGTTGTTCAAAATGAATTAGTTCTCCAAGAACTTCAGAATGAATTAGTTCTCCAAGTAGCTCAAAATTAATTAGTTCCCCAAGTATTTCAAAATGAATTAGTTCTCCATGAACTTCAGAATGAATTAGTTCTCCAAGTAGTTCAAAAATGAGTTAGTTCTCGAAGTATTTCGAAGTAATGTAGAGGGGGCAATTGACTCCATCGTAGGACAACGCTATACAAAAGTAGTGGGTTGTTTTCATGTAAAAGGTATCCAACTGAGAACTACAATTCCCTCCTTTGAAAGTAGTTATTCTACTAGTCCAAGAACTACTTCACTTTCCTACTGGGTTGTAAAGGATCGCCTATTTGCCTGTTTGAGAGAGATACTTTCGACATTTCCCGAGCTGCATTTGGAATTTTTACGTAGGCGTACCATGCCTGTTTGTGCTGCGCAGGTGTTTTGACGCCGTGTGTGCCTGTTACAGAGCCTATAGGAGTGGACGAGTTTTATTTTTACTTGGGTCGGCTGTTCTCACCAATCGATGCACCACAGTTTCTGTAAGCCTGCTAACCTGATACACAAGCCGACTTCAACTTAAAGGGTATCTCTTCAGTGTAGTGTGCTCCAGATAGGCTGTGTCCTCTTCATCGTTCTCAACAGGAAATATGTTAGGCTGACCATTCTGAAGCAGTTTCCTTCAATGTAGCCGTTTTTACCGGGCTTAGAGCGCAATACCACCTTGGTTTTTCTTCACACCGACAGAATGTGAAATGAATGATGTGTTTCTCAACCGTCTTCCGCCGCAGCAGCGCATGGCAAAATCCCGTCAAGCCTAGATATTTTGAAAGGCTAAAACGTGTCCATCGTACGCATCACCTATTTTCTGTGCCGATCCTAATCTTGGGTCAGCTTCATTGCCATCCAAGGCCAAATAACATACCAAGATCTACCCAAGAGCTGGCAGCCTTAAAAGTGATCTTCCATCAGTATCTTGTTAGTTTCGCTCGTCATCCTCTATGCTGCATGAAGAACATGTCCAAATTTAGAGACTAGGTCCGTGGAGATCATTTTTTTAAGTCTACCGGCCTTTCATGCACGAGTATTTTATGTCTCTTTTCTTGGCCTTGAAGTTCTCGCAGGCATCTGGGTTGTCGCATTTCGTGGCCTGCTTGAAGGCCCTTCTTGGTCTCTGTCCGTCGGGGATAGATGCCGAGCTTAATGTCGTCTACCCTTACACCTGATACTGTACTGATTCCTTTTTGAGTCGTAGATTCCGGACTAATGCTTCTCGTACAAATGTTGCTTGGCAACCAGGATCAATAAGAGCCATAGAAGCCTGTTGTAGTCCAGATGAGGACACCACGGTGATTAATGCAAGCCAGTTAACACTTTTTGGGGTTCATGATAGGAGATTCCCGAGAGAAATATGACTGTGTTTGGGCGTTCAGTGCTTCTCTATCTGGACCTGCTCTATCGATGCTGTCTTTGACCTGATTTTCTGACTGACTTGTTTATGCAGAGTCGTATGATAAGCTCTTCCAAATAGCAATATCCGAATTGTGCAATATCCGAATTGTGACCACACTTAGACCACAAATCTGAGCAAAGCCTGCACTCTGTGGTTGTCGTTGGTGCTACTCCAGTATTTGTCCTGTACTTTGCTCATCACATCCTCACAGTTTCTCACCAAAATATCCAGTTCGACAGTGGGCAGAGGATGTAGTGAGTCATATGGTACTAAGTAGGCTATATAAAAGCCCACAACTTCTCATACCTGTGCGGGCGTGCTGATCTACGTAGTTGAAGTAATAAGTCCACTGTACACAGATTCTCGGTCTGGCATTCGCTTGACATGATCACCTCACATAGTCACTGTAGTTCCCTTTCTGCCAAGATGAAAATTCAGTTAGTAGAGCTTTATTTTGCAGAACAAGGTCGAGCGGACCTTAATCCTCAGTCTTCCTTTCGAGCAATCCTCGTTACTGCCTCTGAATTGTTCTTCTGAAACAATTCTACGCCTTAAGCAGAGCCACTTCAAAGCCAGTCGCTGCTTTTGTCCTGATCCCCCGTCCTTGCCATTGCCATGTGGAAATTGTTGCTAATTATTCCTGCTTCGGTAGTCTACATCTGACTTCCCTCGCATGACGTTCGCCTTGTTTGGGAAGGTCAGGCTATGTCCAGCGATCGCCCACTTATGCTAGAACTCTTCCATTCAGCAGAGTTCTTCCACTCTTTTTCTGGTTTCCATTTTGGACTCGGCCGCAAAGGTTTGTCCGAAATTAGTTACCGATCTTTTGGCAAATTTTCCTCACAAACTTTCGAGACCGTATAAGTTGCCGTCATGTGGAACGGTGATCTTGTTGGTCTAATGATCATCTCCTTATTCGTTAGTACCTGTCAACGTTATTGACTGTTCTTTTGCTAAGAATATAACTTAAACTAATTTGCAAATTAAAAATTCCAGAACCTTTCGACGAGTACGCCGACTACGGACCATGTCGAAGATGGAGACCTGGCGACCCTGACCTGAACAACATGGACATGATCCACGAATTCCACTTGGACGAACAAAGTCGATATTACGAAGATGTCAGTGTTATTGTCGGTTCGAATTCATTGCAAACAGCGTACCACGTTGAGTCGTCTACTAACTTAACAGTTAGAGCTACAGAAGCATTCCCCAGTGGCATTCCACATCAGTTCTCCTTCGAGTGCACCTTTAGAGCCCCGGAGGATCCTCAAATGCCTTGGTATCTCTTCCACTTGACCGACTATCAAGAGGAGTCTCAAATGAGCGTGATTCTCGATCCCACGTACAACACGGTCGAGCTATCATTACCTGATGCTGAAGGAGATTTGCAGACCATATCGTTTACGGAGACTTCAGTATTTTTGTTAATGGATATTTGGAACGATCTTGTCTAGTAATTTTTTTTTACAGATTTTTGATTCAACATGGCACAAAATATCGTTAGGTGTTACGCAAGACAGTGTAAAACTCTGGGTGGACTGTAAGTTGGTGAGAGACACGAATGGGCACGTTTTCGCAGAGCTTCAATCGCGAGGACCAATGGACCCTACTGATGGGCATTTTTCAATCGCAGCAGAAAGAGATAGCAAGAAAACAATTCCGGTGAAATGAAAGCAAGTCTTTAGTGAAGGTCTCTAATAATTTTTGTTTCAGATCGATTTGCAATGGATGGTCTTCAGCTGTGATACTGACAGACCATCGAAGGACAATTGCCAGGAACTTGTGGTAGGTGTAAACATGAACTTAATGCTAAAATGTCTTTAATAATTGATTTCATTAAGGGATATGAAGTCAATCCAACTGGATTTATACAACCAACTGGTCCAGGACCTGTAGAACCTGCCGAACCTATAACGAAATGCCCGGAACAATGTCCAAGAGGCCCAACCGGATATACAGGGCCTTCTGTAAATTCAAAGACTCGTTTTTCTTTAAAATATATTTTTACATTTTGCCTCTTTGTAGGGACCCATAGGTCCTCCAGGTTTACCGGGGCGTGATGGTATTCCAGGCAGACCAGGGCCACGTGGATTGCCTGGACTGCCAGGACTCGCAGGAAGCGGAAATACCTCAGTTGTACTAGGCCCAAGAGGCGAAAAGGGTGAACCAGGAATTCCAGGGCCCAAGGGTGATGCAAGTTACGGATTTCAAGGTCCACGCGGCGATAAGGGAGATAAAGGAGATAGATCATACCCTGGAGAGCCTGGTGTGCCTGGAGTTGACGGCAAAGACGGACAGCCAGGTATGAGGGGCGATAAAGGTAACAAAGGAGATTTGGGATGGTCGGGACCCGTAGGAGAGAAAGGTGAAAAAGGTGAAATTGGATTAACGGGACCAATGGGTCCACCGGGCCCAAGTGTTGAAGTGGGCGGAGCAGGAGTTGTAAAGGTTCCTGGACCACCAGGTATTCCAGGTCTTAAAGGTGAAAAGGGAAATGACGGCCGCATGGGACTTCACGGAATGCCAGTATAATAGTGAAGAGAATTGTTTTATCATTTTATTAAAATCCTGACTTTTTAGGGAGCGGAAGGTCAAAAAGGAGAGTGGGGCATACGAGGCGATAAGGGAGAAAGGGGCGATAAGGGTAGCAAGGGAGACAGCGGACCACGGGGATTTACTGGATCTAAAGGTGAACGTGGCGATTACGGACCTACAGGATCAATAGGTTTAACTGGGCAAAAGGGAGATACCGGAGATCCTGGCATGCCTGGTATACCAGGACAGATGGGACCTCACGGAAGCCCTGGTTCAGATGGACTTCCTGGACCATCAGGACCTTCTGGTCCTCCAGGTCCACCAGGACAAGTTATTTATGAATCTAGCTCTCAAAATGTAGTGTCGGCTAATAGATATCTAACAGGCATCACTGGTGTTCCAGGTAAATAGAATTCATAGACCTCAATCGACCATAAAGTTGTGAATCGTAAATTTAGGGGAAAGAGGTGCAGGTGGTGATCGTGGTCCAGAAGGTGCACCAGGGATTCCTGGTATACCAGGGAGAGAAGGGGCTCCAGGACCACCAGGGCAACAAGGACCACCAGGAATGCCGGGACTGCCCGGTCCGGCTGCCTTATTTGATGGGCAATACTATGATGAAAGCCGGATTAGAGAAGTTTGCTTTGCGGTAGTTCGAGGTATTTCACCAATATAGTGTCTAAAGGCTAAATTATAGTTCAATAATTTGACTTGTTTGCAGATTATATAGCAGAGATATCTTCTACACTTGTTGGCCCTCCAGGACCTCCTGGATCTGGTAAAACGGGCAGACCGGGTTCTCCTGGTACGATTGGTCCACAAGGTTTGAGGAACATTTTTTTAAATAAGATAAGATTTAACAAAATTCTTTGATTAGGTGAACCTGGACCGCGAGGACCGCAAGGAGATCGTGGATTCCCAGGAATACCTGGAGCACCTGGACAAAGCGGCACGCCTGGTCACAATGGAGAGCCTGGGGAAAGAGGTCCGCCAGGTGAGAACGGAGTGGGACGACAAGGACCTCCTGGACCAAGGGGACCCCCAGGACCAGAAGGTAGAGCTATTGACGGCACCCCAGGCAGACCTGGTGATACAGGAGAAACAGGAAAACCAGGTGAGATTTGTAAATCAGTGGAATTTGTTGGTTTCTAAGAGATTATTTTGAAAACAGGTGGACCTGGTCCCAGAGGTCAACCTGGAACGCCAGGCGTTTGTCCAGACTGTTCGTATGCTTACGCAGCTTATCCGTTACTACAGCAGCAGCAAAGAGGAAATGATAAAGGTTAACAATAAAAACTGAGTAATTGTTTAAGAGAAATAAAATTATATTTTACTAACATTGGAGAATATTATTGGAGTTTTTCGGTACTTTATGATCCAACTTAAAAGCATTTGGTACATACTGATGTGTGCAGCATTTGAGTGGCGAGAGTATTGATACAATGACAAGCTAAGGAAGATGAGAGACTTGTGCTCTACTTCAGTTGGCATTGCGTCAAGATTGGCTTGAAGTGGAATCGACTTCAGCACTCGCCGCGAAATCTCTTTTTTGTCATCTATTGACTGAAAACAGGTGCCTCGAAGTGGTAATTTGAGTTTTGGAAAAAGAAAAGGATCGGCCGGAGCCATATCAGGGGAATACGGTCGGTACGGAACATCCAGGGGCTCAATCGGTCTTTTCCTGGGGGGGGGCATGGCCATTCTGGATGTTACTAACTGAACTATTGCCGCAAAAATTTATTGTTAAGTTGGATATATTGACCACATACTATATTGTCCACATCCAGAGCTTTCAATCGTGGCCACAAAAAATCCGATATAACGTAACAGCTTGGCCGGATTCGTTTCCAAAGATCACTCCGCGCTCCAAAATCCCTCCAAACGGCGACTTTTCGTGGATGCATATCCTGTTCAATAATAACTCTTGGGTTTTCAACATCCCAGATACCACAATTCTGCTTGTCGATGAAACCATCGAGGTGAAGCTGTCCCTTATCACGGAAGATGATTTTCTGTATAAAGTTGATATCCACTGACGTGTGCTCACTCATCCATTAGTCATATTGGCGACGTTTCAAATAGTCCGTCGGCTTCGGTTGTTTCAGTTTCAGTTTTTAAAAATAATTTTTTTAGCTTAACAACTATCCTAATATAAATTTAACTAAACGCTTAAAATTAATTACTAAGGCTTGATAGCAGATCACCTTGACCCGTGGGCTTAGATGTCTCCTATAAAAAAGCCATTTGGTCATCTGAAACGCCTTGTTTGCCTTGGCAAGAGCAACACTTACATTTCTATTGAACTATAATTATTGATCCAGCGAAACCCCAAGATATTTCACTTCCAATTTATTTTCTAATGCTTGTCCAGAATTATTCGAAATTTTTAGGGTTTTCCAGTTCCTCCGCACGTCACGAGAAGGTCTGTTTAGAGGAGTTCGGAAAAGGATCAATTCCCATTTGCCAAAATTGATTTTCAACTTCATATCATCACCATAGCCGTTTGATTGCCTCGAAATCACGTTGCACGAGCGTCTAGATTACTTCAATCTTCTGCCCCCTTCTGTACACGATTAGGGCCTCAGTTGTCAATTGAATCTTGTTAACGTGGAAATTCAAGCCCTTCGTCAAAATTTGCTGCAAACTGTTCTATGAGATGTGCAGTTCCTGAGTATGATGACGAATAGCGATCTACGGGACAATATCATCGTGTACAATTCCAATGTTTTCGATGGAACGAACTGTAGTACGAAACCGCACTGGTGCTGTCACAATTACCACCGATCCGATTGTCTCGAATGTATGCACGATGCGAATTGTTTTTTTGAACAAGATCCAAGAATTCAAGCGAGGGCTTGCAAGCTAATTTTGTTTTTGTTCGATATCCAGAGTTTTTCTACACTACTTATTACCGTTTTCCAACAACCTGACACAAGCTAAAAATTCAAGAATCTTTTTAATTATTTCACTTAAAGAATTTTTGCTTTATAGCTTGATTACTAGCTTTTCACCACTGACAGCTAGGTTTAAAACTCGACTAAATTTTTCAAGTCGGTTTTCGAGGCGAGTTTTAATGCAAGAGC
The DNA here is from genome assembly GCA_963855945.1 of Thereva nobilitata. NCBI lineage: Eukaryota > Metazoa > Arthropoda > Insecta > Diptera > Therevidae > Thereva > Thereva nobilitata. The sequence continues at coordinate 190,912,706 of OY979695.1, read as the reverse complement.
AACCATCCGGTACACAAATCAATTCATGTTGCAACGTTCAAATGATAGATGGCGCAGTATATTTTATTTTGCGATAATAATTATTAAAAATTCGTTAATCTTTTTATTTATCTCGTTTATATTTAATAATATTCGAATGGTTTTTAAGCCAACATAAAATAAACTGTGTAAAAGTTTACTATGTATTAAATTCCCTTTGTTAATCTCATATTAAGGACACAAATTGCCCTTTTCCGGACATACACACCCGCACAATCACAAAACGGAAAAACGGAAATTGAATTTTCCGACTAGAAAGGCTCCATCCATACACACACAGTTTGGGGAAATTTACCCCACAAAAAGGACGATGGAAAGAAAAACTTGGAGCTTTTCTTGATTATCCTTTCAATTCACGTTTTCTGTGTGAGTGAAAGACACTTCGACTTTTCGACTTTCGATCCGCCTGCAACTAAAACATATCAAAAATTGTGATAAAAAATATAAAAATTTTATCGAAATCAACACATATCAACTCGTCAGAGTCCTTGCTGTAAGAAAGTTTTACTTTAAATCTAAGAAAACCGCGAAATTCTGCAACAATTTAATTATAACAAAGTGGAGCACAAGTGTGAAGAGTGAACAGGGAGTGAAGGAGTCCACCCACTGCGAGGAGTTTCTTTGAAAATTACACGATTTTATTGTAGAAAGAAACCTTAAGGAGTGGCGGTGGATTTTTTTGAGTCAAAGGATATAATATAAATCACGAAAAAAAACTAGAATTTGGTTAGGGAATTTATTTCATAAGAAGTTTTTTTTTTTAAAAAAATAGAAAATTAACAAAATTTCCCAACTTGTGTGTTTGTGTGTGTTTCAGTGAGAATGGTTGTGTAATTGTGTCTGTGTAGAGTAAAAAAAAGGGCATGAACTGAAGGAAAACACGAAGCATATGTGAAAGGAGGCAAAAAAATATTCAAAAAAAAAAAAAAAAACACGAAATAATAACGAAGGATAAGAGAGGAGAATTCCCCCCTCCCCCTCGTTTGGAGCACGCAACTTCTCAAATAAACAAAAACAACAACAATAAAAGGGCACGACACTGAAGGAAAAAGGACTAAATATCCCAAGGACTTTTTTTCGTTAATGTTGTTGTTGTTGTTGTTATCGGTTGGCTCCTGGATGACATCATTCTAGTTCGGTGCACCGCCGCTAACTTCGGTGTAGCGCTGCTTCTTGTTTGTTTGATCCAATTTGTATGAAAGAACTAAAGAAGGATATACTGATACACATGTTGGACGAATAACAACTATCTACATACATATATAAATTGTTAATTGTGTGGTAGTGTTAGTGTTTTTTTATAATTTATATGAAGTGAGACAAATTTGAATATTGGAGAACGTTAGTTAGAAAACATTTTTTTAGTGTGTTTATTGTAGTTTATAAGAGGAAAATATTGTTGCTAAAGTTATATAACAAAACTAATAAAGGCGGAGACGCTAGAAAGACGAGGTTTAAGAGTAAGTTCTTGATTATATTCATGATTTTTATTAATATATATGTATAAAAAATGTATACAATGGTTTAAATGGGGGAAAGGAGGGGGAAAGTAGTGCTTGTTATGTTAGTATCTACTTGTATAGAGATTAATTTATAAATATTTGATGTGAAAAAAGAAGTAGGAATGACCTCAACGATGTTAGGTTATTGCCCTGTTTTAGTTGAATGTTGTGGCTTTATTTGAATTGTATTTTGGAAAGGGAAAAAAAATCCAAAATATTCAATTACAAAAATGGAGTTGTTTATCAGGTCTCCGTTATTATCGATAATGTTTCATAATTTTTCAAGATTATAGCGGTGAAGAATTTCTGCGGTTTCTTGGTGCAAAACCGAATCAACTAGTGTAAAACTGTCTGTCTTTTAGGATTTCGGAGTTGGATCCTCTGAATGGCAGTTATTTTACAGACTAAAAAAGCAAAAGTAATGCCATAATGTGAATGTGCCATAATTTTTGCAAATGGCGTCAAATGTCATTGTGTTTTGATATTTATGTTGTAGACCGATAGAAGTTGCTATACACACCTGAAGAACGCAGAATTATTGTAACTGCTTATTACACCAATTTCCGGTCTGTTGTTTTAACGCCGGGTGAATTTCGCCATTGTTTTCTCGTAAGGAGTGACAAAGCTCATTTCCACTTAAGTGGTTATGTGAATAGGCAAAATTTGCCTTTCTGGGCACGGAGAATCCACATGATTTGCACGAAGAGCTATTGAATCCCTTCAAAGTGTCAGATGTTTTGCGGGCAACAACTCAAAATGCCGTAAAATGAGCACAAATGTGCATCAACTCATTATCGGCATTTCACCGATATCATTTTTTCAACTTAATGTGGGTATCTAAACTAGTATTCCTTCAGCAGTAGCGAAACCGGTTTTGGGAGTTAATCTAGGTCTACACTGGTATTTTTTCATCGCGAGTAATTTTCTTGTCTTTTTTAGCCCGGTACACAGCTCAAACGGAATTTTTCGCTGGAGATTAATAATTTATTTCTACAGGGGAAAATTCCGTGTAGATTAGTGTGGAGAAATAGTAAACAGCTGAGAAAAATGGAACAGTTGGCGGGGTTATTTGTAATTTTGGCGTGCAAGTGGGTTGAAGAAACTCGCAAGCAATGTGGTAAAAGTGTTTTTTGATTTTTTCATCTCCATCCTGCATTCTGTCTGCAACCTGTTCCTCTACTTTATCCGCCTCTTAATAACCACTTGCATTAAGTGACAGAATATGGGAATATACATTTATATGTCCGGGCATATAAATCATAACGAAACAGGTGGAGACTAATAATCAACGCCATCTACGATTCAGTAGGCATACTAGCAAAATTCCCACGAAGCTGCGTACCACAAAACGAAATTACAAAATAAATGTTTCCCTATTGATTTCGTTTACGTTTTTTTACATACATTTTATATGGAAAATTTATTTCCGTTTGAGCTGCGTACCAGGCATTTTACACGGAGATATCTGTGTGCCTGTCGATAATTAAACTTGCTACCCGCGATTAAGAAAAGTAGGCGACGGCGAATTGGGTATGCGTTAAGTTTTCACGCCAAAATTTTCTCGTGAACAGGTTACTACAGTTCCCTCTTGCCCTTTCTCTTCCTCTCTCCTAAAAACTCGGTTCTACTACTGCTGAAGCAATACTAGTTTAGATAGGGCCAATGTCATAAATTTTACCTCCAAATAAACTTTCCGTTAAAACAGAGGCCATTTTTTTCATTTCTTACAAAATGGCAGCCAATTCACATTATGACATTAGTTTTGCTCCACATGTACGTCACTTCACTGCAGGGGACCTAGGAGTTCGTCGATATGAGGAAGAGGGTATGAGTCTTTAATAGTGACAGTTACCGAGTTTCCATGAGAGTCGAGTTTAGTTGTGCTTCAGTTGAAATGACACTTCAACTCAACGATTAACTCCATGCGTTTCCATTTCTGCCTTCCGTCTTCCTCCATATTTTTCCATCAATTAATTTTATTATAGATTTTTCTCTATAAGTATTTATTTAATATAAAGAGGCGAGACATTTTCACTTTTTGTACCTTTGCCAGTGTGCCGTTTTTAGTTGTATGCGTGAACTCAGTTCAACCTACCTACTTTCGTTGAGTTGAGCAGAGTTGAAAATCTTTAACGTGTCTGTTTCCATGACGTATAACTCGGGTTCAACTCTGGTTGAACTCTCATGGAAACTCAGTAAGGAAATGAATCAAGACAGAAGCGCACTTTACCCGGCTTGCGCACTAAGACAACAGGATAATTCCAGGGACTATTAGATGACTCCGTTAGGCTTAACTTAAGCATCCTGACCAATTCATCGTACATCAGCTTCTGAACGGTTGGGATACGGAGTAGTGTCTTTGTTTGACGGGATCGGAGTTACCAACATTAATGACATGGTCCTCTAGTTGGGTGTAACCTAACCCTAAGACAACGAAGGATCACTTATCGCTCCAGCTGTGCTGATGACAAATCGGGTATTAAGGGAGCCTTTAGCTTGCTGACCATTTAATATGCTGAATTATTTCTGAAAATCAATTTCGAGGTATAACCTCTAACTTTAACTGGGTACTGCATATAAGGTTCTCCAAAGGATTCCCGAAAACCATCAGCAGTTTGTAATGAAGTTTGCAAAGTGTATAGGATTTGACACCACTTTCGGAAGAGCTAATGCAAGCGCCAGTGTCTAATACCTTGGATAAATCTCAATTAACCTTAATCATCGTTAACTAGGCTGTGTGTCGCCCTTAATTGTTAGTTAAAACCCCGTTTTTTAATGATTAACACCAATTTTCAATCATCAAAATAGCGAGTTAAGCACGTTCGTTACCGCGGCTCCCTTAGTTATTTCATTTTCTCATAGATGGCGTACCATGCACTCCGTATTATTTTTTTATTAAACTGTTTTTTATTTAAAGTTGTGACTGTCAAAAAACATATGTTAATCACAATGACCTAAATTTCATACAGATGCTGTTTTTCACTTTCTCCTTTAATGCATTTTAAGCGATTAATGTCCATTTAGCAAATGCTCATTAAGATACCTGTTTGTCAGGGTATAAAATAATCCATTTATTAATGGTGTCCCATCAAAGCTGATTTTTTACTGTAGCGATGCTCCTAATAGCAGGGATTCCACAAAAGGAGAAAAAACGAAGTGACTCAGAAAAAATACGCTTAGGTACAGATATGTAGGAACCTGCCTTATCTTGCTAGAAACGAGAGTTTGGCCTCGGAAGAAGGATATGTGCGAAAAGTGTTAGGGATTCGGGGTATCCATAAGAATGGTCAAAGCTGGTGACGGAGACCTCGCACCGGTAGCCGGTTTTCCTGGAACGTTTCACCTGTAGCAAAAGAAGTTGCGAGGCTCCCCGGGACAGTCATAGAAGGCATGCCTACGAATTACAAGGTTGAATTTTTTGAACTGAAACTGGAGGTCCCTCAGACATCTCTGGTGGGTTTTAAAATTTCGCGAATTTAGAAATCCTCGAGCTGGTGGACTCGGAAATTGAGTCTTCATTTTTGCTTCCAGTTTGCATGCCAGCGTTCAACTCTGATGCCCTGTTCCGTCAGTTGTCTAATGGTGCTGATTTGAATACCCCAAGAGTGGCGTGGAGCATATTCCACAAAGAAGCCATATTTATCATGAAGTCGTCGAAGGAGTCTTGGTGATGGTGTAACTACTTCTTACATGGTTTTGATAATGTGGAAGTCAGAGTCGTGCGCCCTAGAAGTGAGCTAGAAAAATCTCTCTGAAATCATTCCATATTGGAGTAGGCAAACCACCAAACAAGCATCTCAATACCTAGGATTTCTTAAGGGATTCAAATTTCTTTTTTTACCAGCAGCCAGGGCTATAATCTACAAATCCTACATTCGACCACCGCCTCGAGTATAACTCATTTATATGGGCTTGTGGTTCGAAAATCGCCTTAGCGTGGCTGGACAAGGTGCAAAACAAGATGACAGGTTTTGCATCTCTATTGACTCTCTGAGCCACCGCAGATAAACCCGAAGGGAAACCCAACGACAATTACCGGACAAGTATTTTTAGTTTTTAGGACTCTGTCAGCTTTTTAACACTTTTTTACTATGCACGGCCCCAGCGTCTAATGGCTGACGGCGTGACGACAGACGGTAAAGGACGATACCTATACGATCGCAATGCAACACTAAACAGACCGTTCTACCGACTCAACCACCGCAGACCAGTTTTTCCCAGGCCAAACCGTGCCAGTACCTACTGATCAAGTTCAGTCAGTTTTCACTCTATTTTCGACTCAACTATCAACCTAATTCCCCTATCTAAATTGTTTTGCTACTGTCTAGCATACTATGAAATTTAAAGTCATTCCACCTCCAACAAACCTAGTGAATATCTTATAATACCCAACAAAATATAAAAAAACCGAAAAAAAATCCTATTAAAACCGCCTTCCACCAAAACCAGCCCTACACATCTCACACGGATTAACACAAAACTTAAGGACTTTTTCCACGAAAGTGTTTTTTGTTCTCCTGAAAGTGAAACGGATCATCCATGGCACATATATCCCCTCTACCAATTTTTTTTTACCTCAAAGAACATAAGCGATTTTTGTGTACACGTATTATTTTTAATCCACAACATTTATGACACGGATTTTAACTTAGCTTCAAGTCATGAAAGAATTTTGACAGAAGAGATACTTGTCAACATACACGGTCTCGTTTTGTACAAACAACATGGCTCCAAGGTTTTTTAAAGGATTCACTCTGTGAATTTTGTTGCCGGAGTTTTTTTTTAAAATTATTTTTGAGTTATTTATATTTAAAGTCTAAATCAATTTCAGTGTTAAAGAGGAGAGACTAAACGATTATAGATGTTATAAATAGATTTTTTGTCGAGATGAAATCCATGCGTGGTAAAAGGAGTTTATGTGGAATATGACTATGAGTTTCCGGAACGAAAATCAGATGTATTTTTGCACCCTTGACAGTTACATTATTCTAATAGGCCTCCGATCGCCTAATAAGAAACATCAGTCGTAAGACTGTTTTTGTTATCATATCCAATCAAGGATCAAGGTTCAGTAATTTAGCCTCTACCATTGAATTTTTTACTTTGAGGAATGTCGCCTCGCATTCTGTAGGCCAACGTTATCCCTTCTCTTTTGTGGAACGTGAGTGAGTAGATAATGTGCTCAAGTGCTCCTTAATTGGTGATAAAAGTTCAAAGTTAGGTGGTTGTGGCAGTTCCTTCCTAATTCTCTCTTCCCCTTCACTATCTATCGACTAGAGCTTGCTGTTCGACATTGCACTCTATACGAAGAAAATAGATTGTCGATAGTACAAAGGGCTTTCCCTGAGCTCTAGTCTTCCACATAAAAAAAAAAAAAAAATCATCCCTAAGAACTTCTGCATTTGGTTAAAAGAAGTTGGGATACCAACGATGGCTTTAACCCGATCTGCGTAGGTAAGAATTCCGTCCTTCGAAATGTAGTGGCTACGGAACTTAATCTCTGGGACACCGAAAACGCACTTTTCGAACTGAAAAGTAAAGTCGAAGTTGTTAAAGAGTTTTAAGAACTAGTCTAGATGAGTCAGATCTACTTGCAATAAGGATAACAAACTTTTCCCGCAACCCGATCGGCTTAACTGCACAGTCTGCAGCCCTCTTTTTCATGTACACTATGGTTTAGGAATTCGTTTTTAAGCAGAACAACTAAACTGTGGAACAAATTTCCACAATTAGAATTCCCAAAACTCACACAAAATCGAAAAATTCAAGCACAGGGTTCATGGCCTTCTTCTCAAGCACCATGCAGACTTCCTTTGAGTCATCCTGCAGATATCCTTCAAACTAAGATTATTACTGATCCTTCCTGCAGGGTTCGGCGACTGAAATTGTTCGCTAGCCAATAATCAGGATCAAAAATCTTATTTTTACCACAACGTGCTGCAATGGTAGAGCGCATTAGAGACCTGCTTTATATCTAGAATGAATTAGACTACTTACAACAAAGGAAGAACAATGGGCTTCCTAAAGAGATCACGTTGAGTTATTTTCGATCTTAATTGGGCCCATAAGGGACCACGCTGCAAAACTGGGTATGCCACACAACACTAGTATAGCTATGATGGTACGAGCGCAGTGATGTCATCGGTTGTGGACTCGGGTGTGGATGTAACCTGGGGTGTGAGCTTTTGGAACTTATACTGTGTCTTGGATGAGCTTTCACCCTGGGTTATTTGGTTGAACTTTGCTGTGTCTCGGAAGAGCTTTCGCGGTGGGTGAGCTTTAATCCGCATAAATGAAATATAATTCTTATTATTATTATTGAAAACGTTTTGCGAGTATATAAGGCCTATCTGGTCTTTCTGGCCTATCTGGTTTGGCTGGACAGTAAATTCGCAGAATACATGTTCATTGTTTCAAATCATCTTGTTTAAATAAGATTAGCAAGTGATGGTCCTAATATGTGGTGCTGGGCTTGGTATTCATTCAGACTAGATAGGCCAGCAAACAGATATAGAGGAGGAGGAGGTCTGGTCTTTCATCTACAGATTCGATCCTCAGTGCGAAAGCTCATTCGGCACGAAAGCTCATCTAAAGCACAAACCAACCGTAGCGAAGTTCAACTAAACTCCCCAGAGCGAAAGCTCATCTAACACATAGCAATCTCACACTGGTGGCACTCAATCACACCCAAAACCGCACCCATGACTTCACGGCGCTCGTACCTTCATAGCTAAACTACTCACAACGTCTGTTGCTTTATTTGAGTTGAGACAAACAAGAGAGGAACACTACTTCACTTTCTGTATAAATGCCCAGCTCTAAGCGAAGCCATGCAGCCAATACTAGGCAGTTACTTTCAGAAAGAGTTTTTTTTGTTGTATTGAGGTATTGGGTCCAAAAGTACCGCTGACACTCGCTTGGCCTATTGTACTATACCCCTATACCTCATATTTGTAGGCCATATCGCTGGAACATGCGCAGCAGACTGCCTAGTGACTTGCCGCTTAAACTTGACTGTTCAAGCTTCACGGGTTCCAGACCGTAATCCTGCCTTCGGTGTTTTCGCGGGCTCGGGTGTACTCCGTGGGTTGCCCAATTCCACTTCGGATCACCTTGCCTTGGCCCTTAAGTGGGTCCAAAAACTTAAGGCAGAGCGGCCTGGGTCTGCTTGCTGTCCCGGTAGGAGGGTAATTTCGAATTAACCCTTTTTTTTCTCTTTTTGTGGAGTCCCTGCATCCCTGGATGATAGGAATGTTCCCCTAATATGGGAGCTGGTGCTGCCAATTTTCTTGCTGGTCCAGAAGTTTTGAGCTGTGCAGCGGCTGTTCAGGTGTGCTTCTTGGCCTCCCGGGTTTCTGGCCGCCGTTCTGCGTTTGGTCTGTAGGGAAAGAATTGACCAAAGCTGGGCTTGGGTGTGCTCTGTGGAGCTAACCATTTCCACTGCGGTCCTCCTTGCCTTGGCCCTCTCCAGGTTAATTGGTCCACAAAAGTCCGATGAGTATGGTAGGAAGGGGAACGTCAAATCCTGACAGAGCCTCCATATCAGAATAAGGCATTATACACATGGGTACGCCCGGTGCCCAGAGGAGATCGTTAAACGGCAGTGCAAAATTTACCCACTGCCATGCAGCCGTCGACACGATACCTTCACATCTTGGGTTTCTAGGCCGATCATATGGCGACCACGAGAAGGTTATGGTACCACTTCCACCAGTCCGAGACAGTTACGGCCAGCGCGTATTTAAAAACACTAAATGTTGCCCCCCCCCTTCACGCTGGTGACTGACCACCAACCACCACCGGGAAGAATAAGAGAGACCTCCAGACTAACCCCCTACTCAAAATTGTGACCAGTCATAAGTCACAAGCTTTATGACTTTGTGACTATTCTTGTGACTATCAGATGTTTTGCTATTCTAAGCCCACAGTCACAAGAAAAATTACAAATAATTCAAATCTAATGGAGAATTTGTATTCGTTTAATGAAATCAAGCAAAGTTTGGATAACAACGCAGTCAACGCATGCCGGAAAATATTGATGCAGTAAGGCAAAGTGTATGTGGACATCGGAGCACACTAGCTGTGTGTCGAAATTGTGAGAATATTATGACAAATATGCCAGAAATTTGCTTTTTATACTTTTGTGATTCAGTCACAAGTTTGAGAATAGTTGTGACTGTTTGCGGATTGTCAAAATTGTGACTGAAAAATTAGAATACCAAATTCTCTCAAGTTCAGACCCTACCACACACTTGCGATTGCTTTGTGACTTGTGACTGCTATTACAATACGGTTATAAGTTTTCACTAACATTAAAACTGTTTCTTCGCTGTACTTTAAATAATTTTCATCATCATTAGAAAAACTTAAAACACGTTTCAAGTGTCACCCTCTAAATATCTTCCATCTTAACCAGGCTCAGAGAACTTTTGAACAAAAAAAGCTTTGAAAGCTCTCTCAAAAAAAGCTTTAATTTCAATCCAGCTAAAAAAAGCTTTTATCTAAGCAAATACACGAACCGATGAAGTTCAAAGTTTATCATCTGAGCTTGTAAGCTCGATTGCGCAATATTGTGTAATTCTAAAAACTATTGTATTCGATGCCGGGAAGCGGGAAAATAAAGTATGAAGGAATGTACAGAACTTTTACTGTTGTACTAGTTAGATTTGATCGATATAAGATTTGTTTGAAGAGAAGCCAGTCTATTCTTTTCGGAAGCTTTAGTTAATGGGTCCAGCGATTCTTTTTAGGAGTATTATGTTGAAATTTTTTACAAGCAACGCTCAAAAAGGTATTAACCGCACAGATGCATAGGTTTTAAGTGACGTTAAAGGTATAACGAACTGATGGTATAATAAAGGGTGACTCTTGAGCTTAGACTTTGATATGAAAAAAATGAATTGAAACACCAAAAATATATCGACTTTAAAGTTGTTTCAGAAAGTGTCGTACTTCTGAAGCATTCCTACGTAATAAATGGTATCAATTACGTTAGTTCCCTATAGAAATTAGTGCACCCTATAACCAGCTCTTAACCACAACTTCTCTTGATACTAATTGACTAGACAAAGCATCGTTAGATCTAATTTACGAATTAAGAAACATCATTAAATTCCTTCACAAATATATATTTTTTTGGTTAAATTGATCGAATCGATGAACCCGAAATATTCATTATTCGTTTTATTCTAAAGAATGGCGACCACCACGAATATAGCACCAACAATCGAAACGACAGAACAATTTAATGTAAATTTATGTCCCCTGAAAAGAGAAATTCGATATGGAGACATGTCTTAACATGGTTTCAATTAACAGAACAAACTATGGGTTGGGCCAACAACACAAAATTACTAATCGGAATTTAATCAATTTTAATTATGCTAAATTCCAGCTGTCGTCCTTGTCTGTGTTTTTGGTTAGGTTTATTTATTAAGTTTCAATAACTCCAACCATTGTTGAAAGGTCTTGTCTCTGTTGCATTCGTGTAAAATGTTTGGATTTCAATAGCGCAAAAACAGAGACTTTTATATTGTTGAATATTGGAGATATTTCAACCCTTAAGTCCGGTTTAGGGTGAGTTTTTTTGAAAGTTAGTCCTGAACTGGGCACATTCTGTTCGTATTTTCGAAAATGTAAAGCATTTAGCAAACAATACCGAAAATTAAATTCCGAAAAAGTATTGTGTATTTTCAATTTTAAATTTCTCTGCTCGATATCCTGAAAAATACACAACAGTATCCTTGCGTCTCCATATCAACCCGTACAATCCTTCTGCCGAGGACGAACAGTAAACGAACTTAATTTTTGAGCAATCTTTCATATTCGTTGAAGAATTTTTTTGTATTTTCCGAAGGCACAAGGATATATTTTCGTCCCCGTGTGTTGTGTGCATGCAGAATAAAAAGAGCTCTCGCAGGAGGATCAGTTGTTTTTGGGGGGGGGGGGGAAATGCGGAAAATCCTCGGTCCTCGTACCTAAGCACAGCAGATCGGATCCTTTACTGTAATCCTTCTATAGTCCTTACGTTGAGTGTTTCACAAGTATTTTCACGCTCGACCTGAACGGAAATCGATTTTATTTGAAGAAAATTACGTTTATTTCTCGTCCTTTTTAGTCTGTTTTCTACCCCCATTTCCGAAAATAAGTCACAACCCAATTGTGAGGCGCACAATGGCACTTCAGGACAGGTATGACGAGGGTTAAGACAAAAACAAAAAAGGACGAGATCCTGCAATCCATATTTCCCTTTCGTTTGACTGTATAGCTTACCAGTGACAAGGAGCAGGTTTGTCGCCCGATGCTTTTGTTGTTATACAGGTAAATTGAATAAAGCTCTGTAGACAGGAATACACTGTTATGTGTCGGTACACAGAGAAGGTGAGTATTCACCCCCTGACTTCCATATGCCCGCGATACGCACCCAACACGCCACTGATGCCGGCTGTGAAGAATACCGAAGCGCGTGGCTCCTTCACTTCACCTGTGTGCCTTGCTGCTGGTGTCGACCGAGTGTGTGCTGCCAATGTCCAGGGGGGGCTAAACTCAAGACTAACCCTACCCGCCCCCGCTCCCTCCCCACGCAACAACGCTCGAAGGCCCTCCAGGTGTTCGTTCAGTCAGTGGTGGCGGGTAGTTTATTTTAGGGCTTGCCACATCGAACCAATTTGTTTACTATCGATTTTCTGTCTGGCAGGATTCATAAAAAATTCATTGCCCTTATGTCAATGCTGTATAGGGATGAAGTGCTCAGCCAGAGGATGATGAACAGTTTTGTCCTGGCTCTGTGTAATTTACGTAAGACTAAAAACTCCCCGCACTTTTCTGCACAGGTATTGCACGGATGAGATTGTGTACAACCCCGGCCCTTCCCCTTGACTCCATCAAAACTCAAGCAAAAAAAGAAGAAGAAGAAAAAAACACTGAACAAAAAAAAGTTGGAGGGTTAAGATCCGATTCCCTACGAGAGAGAGAAATGGCGAGCGCGGGTCGCGGGCATCCCTCGAACAGCTTTTGACGCAAATTAGACCTTTTTTGTTTTCTGCTCCTTTTTATTGGCGTTTGTGTGGCGAAAAAAAAGGAAACTTTTAAGCCCGAAATGGGAAGCGGCTCTATTATGAATAAATGAAGAAAAATGACAGAATTATTTAAATGTGGTCGATTTTAAAGGTGTTGGACAGGTAAATATTTGGAAGGATTCGTCTACCGCAATGTTTTTTAGATTAAATTCCATCTTTGGGTTATTAACTCGGCTTTTTGCTGTTGAGAGATCCTTTTACTGCGGTATAATGAAGTTAAAATTGCGTATTTTTTAAGTCGTTTCGTTTTCCTTAAGTTCTGTCGATGTAAAGTTTAAAACTTACAATTTTATATTTTATATTAATGGTTTTTCGACAAGAAGTGTCATTTCAAATTTCGCGCCATTTTTGAACTGTCAGTATATAACTGTCATTATGATGAAATTTGACAAGTAAAGGTTTTTTTTAGATATGATTCGATACAAACCCCGAAAAACGCATTGAAATAGTGAAAATTCTCTACAAAAATGGTGAAAATGTCGCGGAAACGGTTCGTAAAGTTTGTACTCCTTGTGGTCATTATCAAGCACTTTTATCAAGCAATTGTATCAATACCTCCGACAAGTTAATGAAATGAAAACTTCAACTCGTGTTCGTTCGGTCAGCTGAAAACATTGCCGATGTAGATGAAAGTGCGGTTGTAGACGGAGGTTTGTCCATTTCGAGACGATCACACGAATATCAAAAGCAAGTTTGTACAGTTTGCGGCGCCAAGTATGAAACTAGACGAGTACGACTAACGTTGGAAAAGTTAGCCGCCGACGACGTGAGCCGCCATTGCCCGAAAATCATAGCGGGCGATTTCAATACTTGGGCTGTCGAATGGGGCACTCGAAAACGACCGCAAGAGGGTGCATAATCCTAGAATTATTCTCACGACTGAATGTGTTGTAGAAGGTGTTAGTAAACAAGGGAGGCGTAAACACCTTCCAAAGGGGTGGGAGAATCTCGGTGATTGACATCACCTATATGAACGAATGCGAAACGGCTAGAGGATGGGCCGTTAAGATTATCGACGCAGAGGTGTTCAAGGAAGTATCCCTGCATGATGCAAGGTCGGCAGCAGGTGCCAGGAAGGGGGCGGAGCACATTACTGATTCAGTGAAACAGGCACGCGACGCTTCATGTCGCAGCGCGCCGCTATCTGTCGACATTCACCAAACTTCTGGTGGAACTCAGAAATCGTCGAATGCTGAAGTGCCTGACTGAAAGCGAATAGGAGAAGTCACAGTAATCGGAAGCAACCAAATTTCGTCGAGCTCCTTAAGAGGTATAAGGAAGCGAGAAAAAGGCTCAACAAGGCTATCGCTAGAAGTAAATCCGAGCACTTCAAAAGGCTGTGTAGAGAAGGGGACTCGGACCCATGGGGCGAAGAACAAAAAATGGTTATCTCAGCGGTCAAGAGCAAGCGATCTCCGCTGATCACCTGCCCGGCGCTGCTCCAGAATATAGTATACGTCCTGTTTCCTGAATGGGTGCACTGGCGATCTACCCACCCTTCAGGAGGACCCAGACCTGTGGTAACCGCAGAAGAGATTCTGCAGGACGCGAATAGGTTAGCCATCAATAATGCCCCTGGTATGAATGGCATACCGAACAAAGCGCCTAAGCTAGCAGCTATGGTAACGCCAAGCAGTTGGTTGAAGTCTTCACAGCGTGCCTAAGAGAGAGGGGGTTTCCCCAGACCGATGGAAACAGCAGCAACTCATCCTTTTACCTAAGCCCAACAAGCCCTTAAAGGCCCCATCCTCCTAGAGACCGATATGTCTCCTTAGTTGCATAGGCGAACTTTTCAGGAGCATGATTTGTAACAGATGCACAATGATGTATTGAGGCTACGCCTCTCAGAGGAATCAGATTCGCGGATGGGGTAGTGATCGTAGGACGACGCCTCGATGAGATCAAATCGTGTGCGAACGAAGCGATCTGGGAGATGAAAGGGTGGCTAGAAAGCGGTAATCTGAAGCTTTCTGAGCAAAAAACTGAAGCTCAGTCCTACTATACGCAGCGCAAGTGCGGGTAGCAGCGTTAAGCAGGGTTGCTAACGGCAGAATATGGAGGGCCGTATACAGGCTAAGTGCCCTCTGTCCGTGCTGCGCATATAGGACCACTTCCAACGATGAGGCGTTCGTGATATACTTATAAACGGTACGACAGCAGGTTGGACGCTGCGAGTCCGTAACGGAATGGGAAATGAAGTGGGACGAATCTATTAAGGGTCGATGGATGCACAGGCTTATCCCAAACGTGGAAAGATCGGTTACAAGGGAGCGTGGGGAAGTGAACTGCAATCTCACGCAGCTCCTTTTTTTTTATATGATAGTCTAAGCTCAGGGGTGGGATTTCAGAAGTTGTTTCAACACACCCCAGGTGTCATCCTTTGTACTACCAGTCCGTGGACATGGAGAGCTAATACGTTTCGGGCACGATGACTCACCGTTGTCCTCGGCATGCCCACGGATTCAGTAGGACACAGAGCACGTCTTTAACACAGCAAGTTAAGTTAGAACAAGACGAAAGGAATAAATAAAGGCAAAGAAACGCCAGGAGTATTAGCAGGTAAACAAAGCTGATCCATCCTCGCGACGTAATGCTAAAAAGCCAGCCACGAGGTAAATGGAGGAGCGGGATGTGGTTTTCAGTTTTGGGCTCGAGTGCCACGTAACCGCCATGCGCCGTTTACCATTCCATTAGTAGCTTTCTAGAAAAAAAGCCAGTTTGCACTCCATTTTGCATAAAGATGCTTATAAGTTGAAGTTAATACAAGAACCCACCCTCGCAAGCAGAACTATAAGCAAGCTTAATAAATACTTAGATGTGACGATAGATGCCAAACTCAACTGAAACCATCACTTGGATTTTCTGATGACGAGGAATCTGGTGTAAAGGATAGAGATTAAGGGAAGGCAAGAAAGAAGTAAAATTATTTAGGTGAGAGATATAGAAATACAAAGACCCTGCCGCGAAGTGGATTCGAACCACATACCTTTGGAATGGTAGTTGGTCGTCTTTACACCTAAGCTACCGTGGTCGGCTGCTTCGACTCTGTAGCGATTTTCTGGTATAATCTTGTACGATTGAAATAAAATGTACTTCCATGCATGGGACCTCCACCTCCATGGACCATCATGCAAAATTTCGAAGCTCTGCGATGACTGGTCAAGGAAGCTCTCCATGACAGCGCCATCTATTAGTGGCTTTAGAAAGTAATAGAATAGCCTATGTTCTTTCTTTTAATGTAAATAGCACATGGTAAAAATTTCATTAAGATCGGTTGCATGGTGTAGGAGCCTATTCAGAACATACATACATACATACATTCATTCATTTTTATTATATAGAAATTTAGTCCGGGGAAATTAGCAAAAAACGCACGAAAGGAGACAAAATTCGGAAATGGCTGAAAATTGGTCCACAGCTTCCTTGTGACTTTTTAAGAAAACAATTTCGGAATCACAATAAAAACAAAATGGCCGCCGGAAATATAGCGGTTTTTCGGTGTTTTCCTTGTATCTCGGTTTGTATAGGTCGTACAACCCCGTACAAAGGCCCTAAATATTGACAATGAAATTCTCTACAACTTTAGTTCTTACAAGGATGTTGACCCGATTAACCCTTTCAAAGTTATTCAAAGTCAAAGTTTCCAAAAATCACTTTTTGGCGAAAACATTACTCTAAACTGGTTTTTTCGAAAAAAAAATTTCATCAATCAATACGAAATGTTATTTCCTACAAAAAAACCTTTTGTCATTTTTTCGAAAACTTAACCCTGTCGAAGTTATTCAAGGTCAAAGTTTCAAAAAATCAGTTTTTGGTCAAAAAATTACTCAGAAACTGATTATTAGGAATTTTTTTTTGTTCTATTTATACAAAAGATTATTGCCTACGCTGATGACACCCTTGCCATTTTTTCGAAAAGTTTTCGAAAAATTTTGCAAAAAGCAATAGTCATTTTTTGGCCGAAGTCATTTTTGGAAAATTTGACCTTGAATAACTTCGAAAGGGTTAAGTTTTCGAAAAAATGACACAAGGCTTTTTTGTAGGCAATAACGTTTCGTATTGACTTATCAAAAAAAATTTTCAAAAAAAATAATTTTTGAATGATGTTTTCGCCAAAAAGTGATTTTTGGCAACTTTTACCTTGAATTACTTTGAAAGGGTTAATCGGGTCAACATCTTTGTAAGAACTATAGTTGTAGACAATTTCATTGTCAACATTTAGGGCTTTTGTACGGGGTTGTACGACCTATACAAACCGAGATACAAGGAAAACACCGGAAAACTGCTATATTTCCGGCGGCCATTTTGTTTTTTTTGTGATTTCGAAATTGTTTACTTGAAAAGTCCCAAGGAAGCTGTGGACCAATTTTCAGCCATTTCCGAATTTTGTCCCCTTTAAATGCTAATTTCCCCGGACTAATTAGTAATTTTCACAATATGTTAAATTTTTGTGAAGCTTATCCTATATTTCTGCACTGTCACCACTCTGGATTTATTAAACCAGCAAAAAATTATGGTTCTTCGCCAAAGGCGGAAACAAGACGGTTAAACACAGTATTATTAAGAGAATCCATCGCAAAAGGCATAGAAATACATCACAAGCAAATGCTCGTGATTAAAACTCATTGTTTTTAAATGAGGCAAACTTTTCAATTCAATAAAATACACTGTTATGTAAAAAGAAGATTAGGTCCGAACATGCTTACGTTAACAAATCAAATTTTACCATGGAAGCTATGACGGTCTGTGGAGACTTTTAGTGCTGTCTATTTGCGTGTGCGTATTCACAAGACCAGAAATTTTAAATATTTTTTTTAATGCAACAAAAATTTTCAAGAGTTTCATATTTTTTAAAGCGAAAACAGATAATTGCAAACACATTTAGTACAGGTAGCACGTGTCTAAAGATCAGCAGCAAAAAAGTGCATAAATATTAGATTTCCAAAATTACTGCACTTCAGACAATTTCTCTACTGATAAATACTTGATAAAGTTCGTGCTTAGGTCACATCCACGCATAAAATAAAGTCATAAATTTATTATTATTAAAAATCTTGCATTTGAAGCAAAAATGATTACGTTATTCTCGACTCTTGTGAAGAGCAACAACAACAACAAAAAACTGTGATAAATGATTGTTGCAATTGTGTGTTATCATTTTTTTGCACGCACTTTTTCCCATTGGAGGAAGGTGAAAATAGCTTCAAATAACGCGGCACAGCGCAACTGCTTTAGGGATGATTTATTTACTAGTGGCGAAATATTTTTTTGAAAAACATTAAATAAAGTGAAACACTTGCGTGCATTGTGAACAACTTTCACTGCAAAAAAGAAGTAGCGAAAGGTGTGAATTGAACAAATTTAATTTAAACCATTTTGAAATGAACCACAAAGTTCACTTTCTCATAATTGATATGAAAACACGCTAAGACATGTTTTTTTTTTTATAATTTTAATTGGAATAATTAATAAAGCAATGACACTTTTGTAGTGGTGATAGTTTCTGTAACTCTGAAATATAAAAAATTAACAAGAAAAAATTTAGCAGAGCCAAAGATAATAGGTTCAGTCAAGTAACAGTACTAAAATAATGTCAATGTTCCTCCTTTAACCCACAAATATCCTTTTAATAAGACGACCTTGCCGTGGAGTCGATGGTAGTGTCTCCGAAAGACAGTTTTCTTATGAATACTTCTTTTAACTTAGAAATGAGAAAGTAAGAGTATGAAAATTTCCGCACTTGGTAGCTTAAGGCCAAAGGCGCCTGACGACCAACTCTGAGAGGTCTGTGGTTCGAATCCATACAGCGACATGCACTTTTGTCTTTCCACTGATCGAGCGTTAAGAACACATTGGAGATCAACAGACTTTAGAATAAGATCTTCAGGAACCCAAGCTCCGTAGGTTGGGACTAGAGCATCACGAGACCGAGACAAGACGAGATTTTTAAGACTCTTATCTCGATCTCGGTAAGTCTTGACCATTTCGAATATCGTCTCGACTCTCGACGGATCTCGCCCATCTTAATCTCATCTCGTCTCGTCTCGTCTCTCGGGGCGAATATAAATTTATGAGCCCATCATGGCTCTTATACTTATAGACTCAACCTATACGTAACGGGCAAGAGAAAACAAGAGGCAATGTGCATGTGCATGAGTACCACATCCCAGCTTTGAAGCTACTGACAGAATCAGGCGCAAACGCCGTGCGGACATTGGCTTCGCGGTATGTGGCGACTTTTCACTGACATGATGTTGCGGTGTCGGCGACGCGCTCCGACTTTGAACACAACAACGAAATCAAAGTGACAAGTGGACGTGATAGGAAAAAAATTTAAAAACCTGAATGATTTACATAAAATTTTTCTATCCTACAGGACTTGTGTTTGTTTTAGGTGCTAATTTAATTACCCCAATTTGGAAAAATAAAGATTTTCATTAAATATAAAATCCAACAAATTTGCTATCCCACACAACACCAACACACGACTCCAAACATATGCCCACCACCATCAAAACACGACTCAAAACACAAACATCTCTTGACACTACGCGGCGGCGGCAACGCGCAAAGAGTAGAAAGTAAAGCAACTTGCGCGGTGTGTGCGTAGCGTAAATCAGCATTTCGTTAGTGCGCATTTGAATACACTACTTCTATTCTCTCTGTCATTGCCCGCACGGCGTTTGCGCCTGTTTCTGTCAGCAGCTTTAAAATAAGGCCGTGCGCGCTTCATCAGATACTTTATTTTACCAGACTTGTTTGCTATTATTTTGCCGACGAGATCTCGAGCGAATAATCTCGTCTCGACGAGAATATGTTTGTCGAGACCGAACTTTCCGAACTTTCGAGATTCCTTCACACAGGTTAGCTTAAATCCTATTTTGTCGAAGATAATGGAGAGTTTAATGGCAGACTAACTGGAGATCACTATGGTGAAAAGGTATCCTTTAAGTAGAAGGCTTCCAGGTCAGCAGAAACGGCTCTATACAGAGTACAAAAGTTCCAATAAGATAATTTTTAAAAGCTTAAATCGTTGTCGTCGCCGTGGTTATCGTCCTTCCGAAATTTAAGGTTTCTACTGACGAGACTATCAGACAAGTACCAACCTGACTTGATCACCGATTATATGACTTTATTAACTCTGATCTGCTAAAGCTTCCCAAATAGCTCCTCTATACATTGTGGCGAATGCTCTTTCGAAATCTTCGTGTTAAAGTATAATGGCGACTTTCGTTAGACTATTAATCTTAACATCCGCGACTTTTCTATGCATCCGCAACTTTTCCTAAATTCTACTTTTGTTGTTCTCTTAGCTGGTAATCTATTTATCCGCAATTCTAAAAATAATTATGTATGTAGTTAAAAGGTAATGAGTACTTTCATACGATGTATCCCGAATAAAAACAACACTCGCCCGCTCCTTGCCTGCAACACGTACAGTGTCAAATTGCCTGTATGGTAAGCAGAAGAGTTGCGGTACGCTCACACTTCTAGACTAAAGGGAGAAAAATTGGGGCTTTAAAAAATTGTAGATATAGAACGACGAGAACGGGCAATTATCTTGGTCACCATAAAGTGTTCCATTAGTACAGTCAGTAGACCGATTCTCGTTCGATTGCGTAGGTCAAGCAGCATTGGACGTGGTAAGTACTGAGTTGGGGGACTGCTTGGTAAATCGACACTCGCGTTTGGAATGGTCTATGGCTATACGGGTGCCTTTATAGATGTTCATGTCTGTAGTGGGAGCGTGCTTCTCTGGCGGAGAGAGTGAATACCAGTGAGGCATCCGCATTTGTTCGCTATCCGTGCTAGTTTCAGATGTAAAAACAGAATAAAACGCAGTAAAAAAAGGCCTTTGAAGGGAATCCTCATGAAAATATAGGTGTTGATATATCTAGGAGAAAGTGCCTGACTACCATCGCAGAGGTCTGTGATTCGATTCCACGCGGCCTATAGTCCTTGGTCTATCCACTTCTTCCACCTTGATATCAATCCTTTTTTCGACAAAAATCTCGACACGCATACCTATATCTGCCTTCAAGTGTTCCGTGTACTATACTAGTCCACAAGGAGGAAAGCTTAAAAGAGTCCAGGATAGCCTATCACGGAAAGTCGTTTAAACTTGTAGATTTTCGCGGTCAAGCAATCTAATAGCATCAAGAATCTCTTCTATATTATTGACGATTGGAAAATATCCAAGCTGAAGAAGGTCGCAAGGTGAACATTTGTTTTCAGATTCAGGGCCGGGCTCATATAGGACTCTCTACTTCATGGATGGGAACATCCTCGCTGCTGTGCCCCAGCAATTCTCTGCAACCGTGGCGTTATAGCTCCAGTTCAATGAATACAGTCTTGCCCTTATTTTCATTTCTTTCTCACTTAGGGTCCAAACAAGGGCTACGTAATTGAGAAATCCAGCGTGGGGAAGCTCACAAATGGTACAGACAGATTGCAATAGACGCACTGGTTCGAAGCCTTTTCGTAACTGGGCCCCTAAATTTGAACTCGGGCCAATGTAGTTGAGCCAAATAGACTTGGACTCTCTAAAAGTAACCTTCATTGGAAATTTTGAAAATTTGATAAACTTAGATATCACAAAGTTACCTCTTATTATCACACAAAATATTGCCTCAGTTTGAACAACGGCTCAGACTCGTCATATTACACTTCAGCAAAAAATAAAGTGCACGAATGAATTTGATTCGTCAAAGGTTGAATAAACCGTTTAGAAACTCCATTCCTTTTTGGTTTAATGCGTTTTACCTTTATCCAAGTAAAACGCATTAAACTAAAAATGAAAATGATAAAACACAAAATAAATATTTAATCTAATTTCCCTTTGTAATCCCGCGACATAATTAGTGAAACCATCAACAACTAACAGCGCTGCGGTAGGAAAACGTGTTAAAACCACCCTTTATGCCCGCAAACACAGCCAGTATTGAGGTCAGCGATAGCGGAAGATAATTTAACTTCATTAGACAAATTGTCCAGTGTTTTTTTTTCACAGGTACAATCGACTACCATCAATGGCTGCAGGTTCTCTGGGCTGTATCCTTTCAGAGTCATTCAATTCAAGCCACACAGAATAAAGCTTCGATTAATTTCTCTGATAAGGACAGCAAGAAGCACACGTCCTGGCCATTAATCCCCCGCTCCGGCCGCCCCCCCCCTCACTTGGAATATAAATGACAGAACTGTCATTAAAAGGCTCAATCCCTAAAATTGATAAAGTTGTCTTCATTTAAGGAATAATTTCCCCCACCCGCGGCGCATTGCGCTTCCATTTTTGAATTCTCCTGAAATTTCTTTCGGTAATTACACCTCGCGGGATCCATTAAACGGGTTTAGGGGGAAGCTTTCCGGTAAGCTTAAAAGCATCGCAGACCGAATGTCTGGACGCCTTGTAAGGATTTTACACACAGCCATCAACGTCCCTTGTACGCTAACGTTTACATAAGCGCAACTTAAAGGGATGTGGTGGGGAGTGGGACTGTTAAAGTTACACCCCCCCCCTTACAAACAGCAATATTCACTCACTGGGAAGGAAGAGTGGTCGGGTGTGGAGTGGGGGGGGGGTGGATTGGTGTAGGGTGGTACAACGGTTTAGGACTGCCGTGCTTGCCAATCCCCTCTTACCTTGCTCTCACCTGTACTAATGACGTGCTGGTGAATACTTGAAAAGTAAAACGCACACAGTCCTTGTCGTGCCTGGCAATATTAGGGGCGTACTATACCCCATCTGGAATTATTACGAATAGCGCGAAATAATGTTAAAAATAAAAAAAAATACTTATCCCCGCGGGGAAAGGAGCAGCCAGCCCCCATTGCATACGTGGGTATTGGAAAATTCCCGCTGCTATGGCTACGGATCGCTGCCAAACAGAGCAGCAATCCCCCCTGCCCCCGCGGAATGGTGTGCGTGTTTATCTTTATATCCTTTTGGCCTTTTTTGGGATAACATATTCACATGGAACGTGGCATAGAAACACCAAAGCCGAATCAAAACTAAAACGACGGCGGCGGCCAATGCGTGAAGCTCGAGCGTGGGGATGAACGAACCGGCGCTGGCCGGGCCACCCCCTTTGGGACAGAGGAGCAGCGCAGGGTAGTCAAGGTTAGTGGGGTCGTGAAAGCGGCATGTTTATTGGCTCAGTCACGACGGTGTTTAGCACACATGACAAATGATTCCTCGTGTTGGAAATTAGACTAATGATTAAAATGCCCCCAAAAAGCAGCGATAATGGGTTATGACAATCTACACGACAAGACACAAAAATCACCCTAAAAACGGGTAATTACCTTCCACATTTCTCCTGCCGTGCAATTATCTACAGTTTAACTATTTTTATTAATTATGAAACCGAAATTTTCCACTCGGATATTAACAATTCTTCTGTAGGAATTGAGAGTTGTTTCACCACAATTGCAACATCCCAAAACTATTTGACGTCATCGAAACAATTCAACAAAAACCACCCTTAGGAATATTGTGGGGTAAACTGCATCGATACCTTTTACACACACCGAGAATTTCCTGTAATGATTGCTGTGAAAAGGAAAATTAAGAAAGCGGAAAATAGTGAAGTGAAGTGAATGATTTACAAATTCTCAAAACCCCCTCCCCTCCACAAAAAAAACGAATTAGGGGAAGCTATCAAAGTTAAATAATCAAGAGGAGCGGCGTCGTTTGAGTCTCTTCAAACAGGACAAAATACTAGGGGAAAAGTGTTCAGGACCCTTTGTATTTTTTATGCATCTTTAATTACAGCTAGGACATGGCAAGGACTTATGTAATTAACGCGGAATCAGTTCAATTTGGATAAACAATTGTTTATCATAATCCGTTTGTAGTTTGTAATTAAAATTAAATAACACTAACTCAACTTAGGTTTTATTATTATCCCTCTTCCCCCACTCCTTTTCTCTATTGGACTCTGTTTTGATCTGCTTGTTTAGGTTTTGTCCAATTTCCTTCATTACGCTTTTTCTCTAGGTGTTTTTAGGTGTTTTTGTTAATTGTTAAAAATTTGAGATCAGAGGTAAGCTCCTTCGTGCTATCGACAGTTCAATCAGTGAAATGCAGGCTAGCAAGTTTTTTTTAGGTTAGGTGCATGACTAGCTCCAGTTGATGCAGTTGAAATAGCGTTTTTGAGCCACCCTTCTGGATTACTGACCATCTAAATCACCGAGCCCCTGATAGAGGTTCTTGCCTTGGCTAGATAGGTTGCTTTCTAGTTACCAATGTAACAAACCACAATTCGTGTCACTAGTGGAATCCCTCTCCAAAAACTCATGCAGCAAACATTAGCTGTTTTCGATTTGCCACATTTATCTGATATGCCTCACATTTTCCTCAGTTTCACTGAAAATGGCTGTTCGATTTGGCGGTTCAGTTCCTATTTTACAACAGATGGCGACAGCTTCCAACTGATACAAAACCAAGTGATGTGATAAAAATATTTTTTCATCACATCAGTTGAGTAAGTGATTGGGAAGTTATGCACTGATGTATTTATTGTGGTTGAATATATTATTTTGTAATAATTTCATATTCAGCAGCGGAAGTATTATGAAGACACAATTTCTTTGATCTCGGTGTATGGAAAGTTAATTTATAAAATTTTTATTATTTATCACATAAGTGACTGTTCGATTTGCTTTTTGCAATCAGTTACAATTTGACAGAACAAAAGTGAGGCAAAAGTGAGTACGAGATTTGACATGTGAGGAATATGTGATGAATATCAGATAAATGTGGCAAATCGAAAACAGCTATTATCTGCGTTCCTTTTCTGCTAATTTTTACTATTTATTGCTCGTGAGTACTCCCAGCTACACTTGCTGTAACATACGAGCAGATAACACTTTTAGTTACGCAATTAAAATCCGCTAGAGGAAAGCTCCCAATTGGAGTCTATTGTGAATTATTTTAATTACCCTATCACCCCATAGATGGCTTTTGATTGTTTTGATCTTTTTTCATATAAAAACGTCTAGAAATAAAAATAAATATAATAAATTTATAAATAAAACAAACAAAAATATAAATAATAAAAATCGTATTAATTTAAATTATGTTTTAAATTATTATTCTAACCTTTAATTTCTATACAAATGAAATAACATCAAAAATGTTAGGTTAGGTTTTACTCAAATCAAAAAATTTTCCGTTCCTTTTCTGCTCTGCTCGCAAGCACTAAAAAAGTAGAAAAGGAACACAGCTATTATATATAGGGGGTTTTGTTTTCTCTCTTTGAAGCTGAAAGCTTCCTGCCACGGAAGCTCCTCAGTAAAAAAAGCTTTCCCGCCCGGCTATAAAAGAAGCTCGCCCATCGTTCCGTGGGCAGTTTTTTACTGGACTTGTTACAGTGAAGTCAACTCACGGTGTACAAAAACAAAGGTAATGTAAAAGAGACTGAAAGCTTCGAGAGCTTTTAGTGCTGACGTCGCTGGGAGACCGCTTTCCATATACGATCGAAGCTGTTGTTGTTTCTGCATTAGTGTTGACGTCACTTTCACGCCGTTTTCTAAAGCTTTCGAAGCTTTCGTCTCTTTACATTAGCTCTGTTCGCGTACTTTTCTGGCTCAAAATTACGCCAAGAGTGGGGGAAATTGTATCAAAAATATGAAAATTAAAAAAAACGCTTCTCGGGCGATTTCTGGCCAACAAGAAGTTGAATTCTCGAAAATTTTCAAGAAGAGCAGGTTATTTTTAAATTTGCCTCTGCCATTTTCAATATTAATGTTTTATTTTTTGACCAAAAACTGATTTTTGGAAACTTTGACCTTGAATAACTTTGAAAGGGTTAAGTTTTCGAAAAAAATGACAAGAAAGCTTTTTGTAGGCAATAATGTTTCGTATTGACTGATAAAAAAAAATTTTCAAAAAAAACCAGTTTTTGAGTGATTTTTTCGCCAAAGAGTGATTTTTGGAAACTTTGACCTTGAATAACTTTGAAAGGGTTAATCGGGTCAACATCTTTGTAAGAACTAAAGTTGTAGAGAATTTCATTGTCATATTCAGGGCCTTTGTACGGGGTTGTACGACCTATAGAAACCGAGATACAAAGAAAACACCGGAAAACCGCTATATTTCCGGCGGCCATTTTGTTTTTTTGTGATTCCGAAATTGTTTTCTTGAAAAGTCCCAAGGAAGCTGTGGACCAATTTTCAGCCATTTCCGAATTTTGTCTCCTTTCGTGTGTTTTTCTTTGCTAATTTCCCCGGACTACGAGCTAAAACCTCTGGCTGTTTCTGGCTGTAGGGGAAGTAAAAATTTCCCCGCTTTTTATAGCCCGAAAAAGTAAACGAACAGAAATCTGGCGGTTTCGGGCGCTTTCTGGCGCCCGAGGGATCCCGCAGGCCAGTACGCGAACACACTTATTATCTTGTTTCTGTATACTAGTAGAGGGAAATTGTCATAAGATAGTGATGTAGTTGGGAAGTTGGATTTTTTTGTTTTTTTTTCTTTACATATGTTAAGATAAAGCGAAAAAAAAATTTCTGCAAAATCGGCCCTGTGCTGCACGAGAAAATTGCATAAATGTCCATTTTTGATGCATTTTGAGTGCATTGCTACACTATTGTTTTAATTTCTCCAGTTCTGTTGGTCGTAGAAAAATAAAAAAAATTGAAAAGTACTCGTGAATGAACAGACTATAGCACTAATTTGATATAAATACTTTAAAAATGAATCCTAACCTCAAAAAACCAAAATGTATGAATTTTTTTTTTACTAAAAATGCAATGAATAACGGGAAAAAGGTCGGATTTTGATAAAATTTGGAGAAAAGATGTACTTTGATGCTATAAGTACGTGGTTGCAATTTAAAAAAAAATTTCGCTTTTTACAACAAAAATTAGCAGTTTTCGAAAAAAATTTAAAATTGCCGCCATTTTATGCCAAATCATCGTACGGTAAAATATTTTTTTTTAAATTGTATTTTTTTTTATGTACTTTCGTGTGAGCATACGCAATACTTCGTTACTTTATTTGAAATGCCCATTTTAGGCCTTTGAAAACACTAAAAAATTTCAATTTTCAATTTTTTGCCTTTTGCTTACTATGAAAAGCTACTTGCCAACTACTAAAACTACAAAGCTACTTGCTCTTTAGCTTGAGACTCCATATTTTTCCTAAGTCCAGCTAATTGAAGAATTGGGGTCTCTCTCAATAGAGTATAATGATGAGTCTACGCTGCTGTAGAAGTCAAACATGTAGCCGGCTTAAAAACAGCAAGCCCAGCAACCAGCCAAATGATATGATATGCCATATCCTTTTTTACGAAGGAGTGGTGAGAATCTTACATCGCACAGTTGGGTCAGAAAAAAAATTACCGTTCAAAAATCGGTGGAGCCGTCAATTTTCATCGAATGAACTTCGATTTTTTTTTTAAAATGTTCGTTGTGCAATTCTCTGTCGATCTGTCGAGCTGGATTTTTCATATATTTTTATACCGTATTCCTGTTTCCCCTATTTAGGGGTTGATTCCCCTCTCTGAGGGGTAGTTTCTAGAAAACGGTTATGTAAGTGCCGGGAGATAAATTTAATAAACCTTTCTAAACTATATTAGGCTCAAATATACCTTTTTGGCACGTTTCTCTGCATTTTTTTTGCTAATGCACAATATATTTTTCTCAAAAAATCTCAATTTACACTGCAAATTGTAAAAAATTGAAAATATATATGAAAATCCGGCTCGACAGATCGACAGAGAATTGCACAACGAACATTTAAAAAAAAACGAAGTTCATTCCATGAAAATTGACGGCTCCACCGATTTTTGAACGGTAATTTTTTTTCTGACCCAACTGTGCATCGGTCTAGCAGCATGGAATGTGTGCGACCGCCTGCCTAACGCTTGCATGCCTATTACAGGAGACACCGTTGGGGGTCCGCATCCACATTCCTACTGACTAAACTCACCAACGCTTTTGCATGTCCCCATCACTACGAGCAGTGAAGGCAGTATTTGGGTGTGGCTTCATCAGCGTGACCCTTAAAAATGGTGAGCCGGGACGGTGGTGCTTATGACCTTCCGTCTCCGCTTTTTTTTGTGGGAAAGTAAAGATGAATTAGACGAAACTCGCTACCCAATTCACTAGCTACATAGGTGGCCGTAGGTGTATCGGTAGGAAGTCCGAGCTCTACTGAGAAGCTCATGCCTCTTCGGTCTATGGGGGCTTCTAGCCCACCCTCAGGAAAGAACCATCTTCTTCTTACCTCTAATTCGCCCAGCTTGACCCGCTTACGGCATTGCGTCCTGTAGCGGGATCAGTTGTGTAGCTGGTATCTCCAGTGGCGGACTAAGCCCGTCAGAGGCCCGGGGCGGCAAAGCTGAATGAGGCCCTCAGTCTAAGAAGTTGATGTAATTTTAGAAGCCTTTTATTCAGTTTTCATTTGTATGTAAAAGTGTGTGTATGTTTATTTCCGCAGGGAAAGCATCTAATTACCCATCGATTCCGAAAGTAGTTCTAAAGCCAAGTGTCCACTATGGAGTTTTTTTGGTAGAGTGTAGAGTGTAAAGCTTTACTTGTAGTGTGTACACTACAGCGCGTCTCTACCACCCCACCGCCCGTAGAATTGCTCTAAAGAAATTTTGAATAGAGCTCTACCACGTGCTCTACAGACTGCACACTGCAGATGCGTTTTCTCTACTGTAGAGTCGGCCATCAACTTTTGCATGTCATTTAATTTCTCAGTTATTCAGAGATGCGTGAGTACACATATTGTGAAAAAAATTTAAAGGAAATTAATAGAAAACAAAAAAATAATATAATGAGGTCTCGCCAAAAACAAGCTGCTGCCGTTGTATTTTTGCTCGAAGAAGAGAAGAAGAAGGAAAGGAAATGTTCGGCGCGAGATTGGATTGCGAAAAGAAAATAAAACGCTGGAATGTATCAAGAATTTTTGAAAGAGCTCACGGAAGAAGACACATTTTCTGCGTATGTCGTATTCGAATTTCGTTGTTATTTAACAGGCGGATGTACAACAATTCGAAGCGCAGTCGAAATGTAAATAAGAATGAATACTGTAGAGAGAAAACTCTATCAAACATGCTTGATAGAGCGTAGAGCAGATGTAGAGCTCTACACAACACAACCAAATTGCTTATACACTATAGAGTTTTTTAGCAGAGAAAATTTTCCCGTAGAGTGGGTGTAGAGTGCATGTGTACAGCTCCAGAGGGTGTATACACTTCTCTACGCGTCTCTATGGGAGAGTTTTCTCTAGCTCTATGCCAAAAGCTCTATAGTGGACACCAGGGGACCGATTCCGAAACGGTGAGTTTTTCGCCAGTGAACACCGAAGGAAAAACTCACTGACAACCTCGGTGTTCACTTTTCTTTAAAATGCGATTCCGTAAGTGCCAGTGAGTTTTAAAGTGCTGAATGATTTTTAAAGTGGCTGAATGATGCGCTGAGTTGGTACTGTCTTGACCTTCCCATTTTAAAAATTCTAATTAAATAAAATCTTTTAGAACAATAAACTAAAACAATTTTACATACCAAACAAATCTCTCAAAAAAATTATTTTTAAAAAAAATTAAAAAACTTATTCAAAAATAATCGCACGAAATTACAAAAACAACTTTACTCATCGTAAATTCACAGCCTTTTGCTCAGTGAGAAATTTTTCACGGCCCGACGGTGTTCACCGCAAATGTCAAAAAAAATCTTTCTCACTCTTGCGGACGCGAAAATAAGCAGTGTACACTGAAATCGGTGAACGTTGCGGAATCGGGCCCCAGGCTTAAGTTTAGAAAAACTCATCTTGCATGTTGCAACCGAGATGAAAATGGTCCAGAAGTATTGAATAATAAGCGGTGTACAGGATAACGATTCAATAAAGTCCTATTTTAATAATTACATGCTGTACTTATTTGTGTATACGGGAACATTGTACGGAACCTCCGACTCCAAAGTACCACTTAGGTAGGCACTGACCATATTTTAAAAGCCTTGTTTAGGATTTGATCAAGGGAACTTGTAGACATTTGGAGGCCCCCAGGAACCAGAGGCCCGCGGCGACCGCCCCTTCCGCCCCACCCTTAGTCCGCCACTGGGTATCTCTCCTGGGATTTCTTTGCCTGTTTCTGCTTCTTTATGCTTCGTTTTGCTTTAGCCTCTGCTGGATGGCCTTCAGCGCTACTCGTTGTAAAGAAAAATGTAATCCATCGTTTTGTGTTGGCCGCCATTTTGAATTTGGAGTGACGCCACACAGCTAATAGTATTCAACTTGTCATACCCTTTAATTTGATACCCATACCGAGTGGCTTGTAAAGAAAACGGTAATCCGCCATTTTGTTTTGGCCGCCATTTTGAATTTGGTATGACGCCACACAGGTAATAGTAATTTACTTGTCACACCCTTTCATTTGATACCCATACCGAGGGCGTTGCAAAAAAAAGGTAATCCGTCATTTTGTGTTGGCCGCCATTTTGAATTTGAAATGACGCCACACAACTAATTGTATTCTACTTGTCATAACCTTTCATTTGATACCCATACCGTGTTGGTTGTTAAGAAAAAGGTAGTCCGCCATTTTGTGAAGGCCCCCATTTTGAATACCGTCACTTAGCCAATTGTATTCTACTCATAATACCCTTTAATTTGATACCCATGTCGGGGATCGGGAAACGCAATTGTAAAATTCGGCCGCCATCTTGATTTTTTTACAAAAATGTCATATTGCATTGTCACGCGAACTATGCATATGGCAAAATTTGGGGCTGATTGGTTACATGAAAGTGGGTCAAACTCGAGTTGCAAGAGACGTAGAAGGTAAAAAATGGTGACGTACTAATTAATTAATTAAAAAAAAACGAATTAAAATTTCGAAAAACGGAAGCTTTTAGTCACCTGTTTGGGCATCCATCCATCTACAAAAAAAATCACATTTCTATCTCTTCTAGTTTGGCTCCAACGCGCGACGGTACGTACAAGCAGACAGACACACTGACAGACAATTTCTTTTATTAATATAGATATTTCGAATTTCGAAATTATTCGAAATAACTCAAATTACTCGTGTGGAAATGAGGTGCCAAGCCAAGTCATTATCTTGTTCGTTCTCCCAATCTTGGGTTCTAACTCATTACTCTAGATTGATGTTTATGAAAAAATCATGAATAAGGATTATCCTCATTGATGTTTACTGCGCTTAGTATCCGAGCTACTAAAACAGACAGGTGTGAATTTGAGTTGGTCAACCCCACTCTTAAAAGTATGCACATCACGCATAATCCGCAACAATAACTCATTCATGTTACAACAAACGAAGGAGTGATTGTTCGTTGTTTTTTTTTCTGTTATTATTAAATATGAAATTCGACATTTCCCACCCCCACGCGCCCCTAGTAAAGCTGGGAATTTTTATTAGAAATAAGTAATTAATAAGGAGGAAATCCAATTAAGCCTATCACGTCTCTAATCTAGTAAGAAGTTGAGAGCAACTTTCCTTTCAGTTCATTAATAATCCATACGCACAGAACTTATCCAGCTTGGCTTGGCTGACTTCTGTTGTTACCCAGACCACCCCCTGCCCCTGTGCACATCTACCCCCCAAAAGCACGGTAATTTTTTTCTATTAAATATTAACGCCGCGTTTGTATTGTGCCAGCGGTATTCGCCGGGCGTTTCGATTTTCTTTTTTTGCACAGTGAACCACTTACGGAGGCAATAATTGACTTCATAAAGAAAAATTGTTCCATGAAAGATTAAAAGTACCCCAGTTGCGCGCGGAGGGGAGGGGGGGCATGTAGGTGAATCTTGGAAGGAAATCACTCCTGTTCTGATTAGGTGGAAGGAGGGGGTTGAGTGGGGGCGAAGGTTGGATGTATACCCTTCCGGCGAAGACACACCGAAGTAATCTCAATCAGTTCATTGATCAAACATCGACATTCGACGAAACCTTGGGCTCTCCTTAGACTATACCATTCTCCCCCCCCCCATCCTTGTAGACGGGGGGGCGCACAGGATTACCGTAAGGATTCCTTGTGTACAACACCTTTCCGCCCCCCACCGCCGATGTCATCGAAAATGCACGCGGTGATTCACTTTGAACCAATTCGGTGCGGTAGACTGGATAATTCGAGTAATGCGGAGTCGATTTCATGCCGAAGACCCATTTACGAACGTTGTAACATTGCAGCTGGGCCAAGGGGGGGCTGCGAGGACGGGTTTTCGGGAATGATATCCGAAAAAAACATGGAAATCGAAACGGAGCAACCCTCCGGGCGGTACACACCGGGGCCACCCTTACAGGAGGTTGAGGTACCGAAAAAACGACATTCGCTTAGTATTCGTACCTGTCGGCACCGACCTCTCGTATTTTATCGATAAAGTCCTACAGAACACGGCATTGCCAGGCTTACGGGGTATTTTTGGGGGGAAAACAACATGAATTTCAATTACCCTAGACTTTTTTGCCGGGGGTTGATTTGTGACTATGTTTGCTTTTTATCCTCGGATTTTTTTAGTGCTGCCCTGCATGCAGGCACGCATTTTTAACATTTCGAGTATGTCACGGTGCCATCGTCGTCGGCTAGAAGTGGGTACTTAACGTGATTACTCTGATTAAGTAGATAGTCACGAGCTTGTCATTATCAGGTTTAACTTAGCCAAGATTAAGGGCGGAATTTGTGGATTTATGCATTATTAACCGGGGATGAATAGTGCTCATCAGTAATATTTTGGATTTTTATTATTATTAGTTCGTTTTTTTTCGTTGTGTTATTTGAAACTTTATTCATTTCATTTGATGGCCAAAATATTGCGTCTTTACCTTCTATGCGTGTTTCATATTATACGACAATTTTGTTTTTTTTTTTGGAAATAAATGAGGACAATGAAGAAAAACATCGTTTTTTTTCTGGTAAGTCGTAAATGATTCTCATAACTATAGAAATAAACCATTAATAATTGTGGTACGACCCTTAATAGTGGCCTAAAGTTTACTGCATTATTGTTATGTAAGTATAGAGTACATAAAATGTATTTTTTGTAAGTATAATGCGTAGTGTTTTGTAGACCCTGCCCAGCAAACCAAACTTTGCGATTTCTTAACGAAATAGTTCCTAATATCGGACAAATTTATTCGATATCGTAAACGAATTTTTACAGATTTCTAAACGAATTTTGTATGAAGATGATGACACGACTTCTTAAAGAAGTATTGTTAAGAAATAGATAAGAAAAGTCTGTATGATCTCTGAAAGTTTTTTAAGTGAAATTTCCCCTCTTTTATCAAGCTTTCAGAATCCATACAGAATTTTCTTATCAATTTCGTAAATACATGTTTTTACTAGAATATATCTGATCTTAGTATAGTCCCATTGTCTAAGTCATAATTAAGACCATATAATTATCAAGCCATCAAGATCAAATATATTATGTTAAAACATGTAGTTACGAAATTTATAAGAAAATTCTGTATGGGATCTGAAATAAAAACAATAGTTGAATAAGATTCTCAAAAATAAAAGAAAATATAATTTTAATTTTTTTTATACATTTACATATAAATTGAAGGAAAAACAAACCAAATGAAGTTCACTTTCCGGCACTTTAAATCGAACTGGAAATAGTATGACGAAATTTCGTAAATTTCGGTTGAAACCATCAAAGTCAACAGTTAAGGACTAATTTTTTACGATTTCTTTCCGATCTCGTTACGAACCATTGTAACTAATAGTGACTAAGCGCGTAGCTCTTTTTTGTAACGATATTTTTCCGATTTCAATCCGAAACAGCGGTAATATTTTTTGTTGGTTTTTTTCTATTTACGAAAACTTTGCGAAACGTCTGATGCTCTGAAAGCTTGGTTTGCTGGGTGGGATGTTTTTAGATTGCGTAGGTGTAGTTAAAATGTTGAATAAATTTATGTATCTAACAATTCTGGCAGTCATAGTTACACCCAAATATCAATATAGCTTAGGGGGGAAAGTATATACGCAAATAACTATGTCTATATTTTGCGAAAAAGGTCAAACCTAAAGATTGTCTTATAAAAAGGGGAAGAAGTTACCATTTTAATACAAAACAGTTTTTAGCCAACTTCAATATTCTGTTTTAGATAAAATAAAGGATTAATAGAGACAAGTACCATGTCTAATAAAGTATAGACTTATTGTGATAATTTAATAGTCTTTGCATGAATCTTTGAAGCTAAAATCAAAAGTTAGAGCATTCCAGCCCGCTTCCCCAAGTTTGACCATTTCGGTTGTTGGGTGTCAAATTAAGGAATGTTAAGGCGTTAAATTAAAGTCCGACACGTTGAATGCAAATGAATCTCTAAAAATACAGTATATAAAAATGAACTAATTCAATTAAAATTCTCCTGTTTTTTTCTCCTTCCGTTTTCTTTTCTGCGTCGCACAGTGGTTCCAAATGCCGAAAAGGTGGCCAAAAGTCCCTAAAATCAAACAGCGTTTTATAACGGTCAAACTTGCATGGAGGGCTCTCGGGAGCCATTGTTACGTAAGCGTCAAGGCCCATTTACAATTAGGGCTGGTCGTCCACTGGAAGCGTATTCGAGCGGCTACGCGCTTCGGCTACATGAGCGGCCACACGCGGCTATGCGCGACAGATCCATCATAAAGAATTTCATATAAGCATCGTCCACTGCAGGCGACTTTGAACAGGCGGCTATAAGCGTATTCGTGCGTTGCCGCGCGAATCAGAAAAGGTTTTCTCCAAAGCCTTCTATATTTACAAGCTATTTTTTTGAATATACGTATGCGGTTGTATGAAGTCCCAACGAATTTAAGTGAAATATCAAAATCCCATTAAAAACGAGGGAAACAATTTTCCATAAATACGTAAAAGAACTTTGCACGACCGAAATTCAGAGCGAGGAAAGAATTAAGATAATACAAAATGCATTTTTAAGGTTAGACGCTTGTAAATATAGAACGCTTTGGTTTTCTCTCGTTTGTTTTGATGGTTTTAATGGTGTAGCGAAATGAATGCTGAAGACACGGAAAAATTTATTAATATCGCGCGGTCATATTTCCCTTTGTGGGATATGAAAAGTAAAAATTATCACTCCCGCGATATACAGATAAATCTCTGGGAAAAAATTGCGATTGAAGTGGGGGGTGATGGTAAGTAAAAAGGAATATTACTTAGATATACCTACATACGATAATAATCCAAAAAGATTTAAGGGGATTTCCCTCTAATTCGTTGTGTAGATGATGGAATTCCCCCAGACACATCCTCTTTTCCAAAATAGGGTTAACCCAACATGTTCGTCTTTTTTTATTAATCCTACGTCTCATCAACGTAAAACTTCCCAAAAAATACATACCCTCTTCTTCCATCACAATATTATTACATACTTCAAAGTTCACTTCAAACTGAACAGCACGAAAAGCTTGCAATGGACGACCCCTGTCGCGTGTATCCGCGTATCTCAGAGCCGCTTGTAGCCGCTCATGTAGCCGAAGCGCGTAGCCGCTCGAATACGCTTTCAGTGGACGACCAGCCTAATACGAGGCTCGCATGCAAGAATCGCATACTGGTCTCGCATCAGTCAAGCCTCGCATTGCAATTTACAACCACGCATCTGATCTAATCTAATTGCTCCTTCAATCCGTCATGGGACATAGGGCGGAAACAGTTGCCCTCCAGCGGACTCTGTTTTGCGCGACACCTCTCAGCTCTGACCAGGATCTCCCGGTTGTTGCGGCCTCTGCTAATAGGGTTCTCCTCCACGTTGTTCTAGGTCTTCCGACTCGACGGGTTCCTTGCGGATTCCAGTCGAGGGACGCATCTGATAAAATTGTCAAATTTTATTTTAAAACACTATTCACATAAGATTGTGTAATTTTTTTTAATTTGAGTAAAATTACCAAGAAACCCTTTATTTTTTTACAACGAAAACACAACCACAATAATTCTGACATATGAATTTTACAAGCTCACGCATCTCGTATACGTGAAATATTCAATTTTCCGAATATTTCTCGCAACGTATTCGCGCCACGCATCTCATTGTAGATTACCATCTTTAAGTCTATGCTTTGAATCTACTTTTGACAGCTGTGTGATACTCGGATGCGAATCTTGCATGCGCGTCTCGCATAATTGTAAATGGGCCTTCAGGCACACGAGGGTCTCGGCGCGGTACATAGTGAAACGGGTTTTTTGTGTTAACAGTGACCTGGAATCTTTTGAAATGGCTTCTGCTAACGAAAGTAAGTACTTTTAACCGTTATTTCATATTGACAATCAATTTTCTTAATTATTTTAGTAATGTACCATTGAAAGCAAGTTTTTTATAACTTTCCGTTGTAAATGTCAATGTTAAAAATTACATTACTCAAAAGTCCCACGACATCCCACTCTCTATCAAGTTTTGTCGCATTCATGAGATCTTTCTCTATAATTTGGAAGTTTCAAAAATTGCCCCAGTTTGCCCCAATTTGTTTAATTTAAATAAAATTTCATAAAATTCTGGCCATTTTATAAGAACTTTGTCCGTCATATTGGATCCGCCATTTTGCTTTTTCAATTTTGAGTAGCATTTCGTAATCGGCATACTCGAAATACTCTTCATACCAAATTTCATAAAAATCTGACCACTTTATAAAAATTTTGCCCGCCATATTGGATCCGCCATTTTGTTTTTTTTATTTTTAGTGAAGATTCGTAATCAGCGACCTCAAAATACTATTTGTACGTAATTTCATACAATTTGAATAACGTCTACATATTTTGGCCACCTTTTCGGGATTTGGAACCACGGTGCGTCGGCTCGATTTCATTTTTTTTAGTAAATTCAGCAACAACTTCTTCCCACCTTTCAGCACTCCGTTTTTTAAGCGTCATGTCAGTTTCGTCAATAGTTTGGGGTTCCGTTAACGCAAGTTAGGTATGTCTGTAAAATACTGTTCCAATTCTCTTTTAAAAATTACTGTTTAAAATTATTTCACTATTTTTAATTCTTAAAAATGATCAATAATGATTCTTTTGTTTTACAAAATTTTTTTTTGATTTTATCATTCTCAGATTAGTAAATCAAATTAGATCTTATTGCTTGGCATTATTTCTACCCCAGACTGTTATCGTCTCCAAAAGAAAAATTATATAAGAGCATTATTTAATACTAGTAAGATCCACAGGGCGTGGTCCATGATTAACCTATGGGTCTTTCTGATAAAATAAACACATGAAATATCCTAAAAAGGTAACTATGAGCCAAAAATAAATATTAGTGAAAGATTAATTAAAAATAGGCTTTTGCCAGCAACTACAATATTAGGCACATTTTACCACATTTTCGCTTGACTTTACCATTTTTCCAAAAAACTTTGCTAATCAATTCTGAACCGATTGCTTAGAGAGCCTCAGACATACATACGTTAACAAATTGGGTAAATAAAGCTGTTCCGGAACACAAATAAAATTTCCGCCATATTTTCCCCGAAGTTTTGAATTTATAATTTTTGATCATAAATTCGTTATTTGCTACCTTAAAACCCTCAGATACCGATTTTCATTGAAATCGGAATACAATTGGCAAATTCACCGGCCATCTTGGTGTGGCCATTTTGAATTTATAAGCTTTGATCACAATTTTTTTATTTGCGACCCTAAAAACCCTTAGATACGCTTTTTCATTGGAATCGGAACACAATTGGCAAATTAAACCATATTTGTGCGGTCATTTTGAATTTCGACCATTTTGAATTTCGAAAATCGGGCTTCGAGGTGCATCATGAGAGGCCTCAACGGATCTTCATGCAAAATTTCGAAGCTTGGGAATTGTGAAAATATGGGAGTTTAATCGGAATCGGAACATAATAATTAACAAAATTCGTCCGCCATATTGGCGCGGCCATTTTGAATTTATAAGTTTTGATCAAACTTTCGTTATTTGCTACCTCAAAAACCCCAGATTTCGATTTCATTGGAATCATATTTGCGTGGCCATTTTGAATTTCGGTCATATTTTGGGGGCCATTTTGAATTTCGAAAATCGGGCTTCGAGGTGCATCATGGGAGACCACGACTCACCTTCGTGCAAAATTCCTAAGCTCTGCGATGACTGGTTCGCCCGCTATAGCGCACACATACACGCATACACGTATACACGCATACATACAGAAACTTTCTTTTATTAATATAAGATTATGACAATCAGCGAGAGATAGACAACTTCGCCTCGATGCAAAATCTCAGCTGCTTCCCTTGACAATGTTTCCAGGAGCAAATGTTCGTTGAGACTCGCCATCTCCACTTCCTTCTTCATCCACAAGTTCGAAAGAACTGCGTTCCTACGAACAGTGTAGGGACTCAATTCAAATTCTGCTTTTTGAAGTTTGTTGGCATGTTTCTTTGCGTATGAAGAGTAGTTTTCGTATGCGAATTCAGAGGAAAGGAGAAGAGAACTCTCATATAATTTTTCTTTTGGAGACGATAAATAGTCAGGGCTAGAAATAATGCCAAGCAATAAGATGTTAATTTGAGAATGAAAAAAATGGTTCTAAAACAATAAAAATAATTATTGTTCAATTTTAGATTTTTATTTTTTAAGAAATTGTAAGGGAAGCATTGCATTCCTCGCTTTTAAAGACGCCACGCCACTGCCGTACGCACAGATCATCATTTGTTTAAGCACTGTCGAAATTGTTTTGGTCATTCGTGAGAAAAGTGGATCTTGAATACTCGTTGGATTATGATTTTATCTACGGCTCAAAGTTTCTAACCCATGCGTTTCTACTGTTTCCATTTCCTAGCGTTTCTGCTTCTGTTCAATTAGACCAATTGGCCTGAAATATTTTGTTCAAATCATTTGTCGAAATTCGGTATACTAAAATTAGTAGAATCCTTATAGCCTCAGAAATTCTTTACATTTCACACGACGTTCTTCATTTTTCATATGTTTCACACATTATTAAAATTTTGATGGTTTCAGCAAATTTTTTCTTGGATCATCGTTTATGCTTTCTCTTTTATCAAGAGGTCTCCCAACTAAGTACTAACAACGATCAATGATGCTTGACCAATACAATCGAACGGGAACCAGTCTACTGAGTATGATAATGGCACCATTTGTGGTCTTCATGATAATTGGCCATTGACTTTTAGAACCTAGTACCTTTATGGTGTCAAAATGGGGCTATACTTGAAACTCTCTGTTTGAGTATGTATTGGGACATTCAGAATCAGTTGGCGGCCCTGTTGGCAGACAGTAATGGCGGTCGAACCGGTACACGAGCGAATGTTTGGTTACATTGGTTCACTTGATTTATTTAAATTAAATGGGGTGGCTCTACACGAGCGTAAAGCGGACGATCAATTCAAACGAACACACGTGAACGTAAATTCACAATTTTTCCGATTGTTGACATCCCGATTGTTCCGGTTTAGCCGCCATTATAGTTCCAAATGAAATAAAGAGTTTCTAATAACATAAACGCATTGAATTGAGTAGAAAAATTTTTCATATCTATATTAATAAAAGAAAGTTTCTGTATGTATGTATGTACGTATGTATGTATGTATGTACGTATGTATGTATGTATGTACGTATGTATGTATGTATGTGTGCGCTATAGCGGGCGCACCAGTCATCGCAGAGCTTCGAAATTTTGCACGAAGGTCCGTGGGGGTCTCCCATGAAACACCTCGAAGCCTGATTTTCGAAATTCAAAATGGCCGCTGAAAAATGGCCGAAATTCAAAATGGCCACTCAAATATGAATTCGCAAATTCTGTTCCGAGTTCAATGAAATTGGGTATCTACGGGTTTTTAAGGTCGCTAAAAACGAATTTGTGGTCAAAATTTAGAAATTCAAAATGGCCGCGCCAATATGGCTGACGAATTTGCCAATTGTATTCCGATTCCAATGAAAATCTATATCTGAGGTTTTTTGAGGTAGCAAATAACGAATATTTGATCAGAACTTATAAATTCAAAATGGCCGCGCCAATATGGCTGACGAATTTGCCAATTGTATTCCGATTCCAATGAAAATCTATATCTGAGGTTTTTTGAGGTAGCAAATAACGAATATTTGATCAGAACTTATAAATTCAAAATGGCCGCGCCAATATGGCTGACGAATTTTTCAATTGTATTCCGATTTCAATGAAAATCGGTATCAGGGGTTTTTTGAGTTAGCAAATAACGAATGTTTAAACAAAACTAATAAATTCAAAATGGCCGCGCCAATGTGGCCGGCGAATTGTCAATTGTATTCTGATTCCAATGAAAGTGGATATCTAGAGGTTTTTAAGGTTGCAAATAACGAATTTATGATCAAAACTTATAAATTCAAAATTTGAGGTGATTTAAAGTTTGGAATCGCGCAACAGGATGGAGACCCACTTCGACCTAGGGGCGAACGGATCTAGATTTAAGGAAGGCGATCAAGCCTAGCTATAAAATCCTCTACGAATAAAAGCTAAATCGCCAAAACTACAAAGGAAATGGAACGGCCCCTCCACGGTCTTCACGAGGTTGAAGAATGTCATCTATCGCATCCAAAAAGGTTCGATTGGTAAGAAGGGCACCTGTAGGAAGTTGTGTTCGGGACGAACACTAAGTAAGAAAGGGCAGTGTAATAGCTAACCGAAAAGAGAAAGTTAAAATACCAATTCACCGAGAAGTTTCATGTTCAGAGGCACGTACTTGAATACATACATAACGCAGTGTCACATCTCAATTTAGTACGGTTGTTCTAACTGAACCACCAAGAAGGGAAGGAGGGAAGAACACATGTGTGCAAGAAGTTTTGTTTTGAAATTAAAGTTGTTAAAAAGAAAGAAATTGTTTCAATTAATCCCTGACAAATCCGAGAACGCTCAAGAAGAAATATTACAATATTTTTTATAGGTAATTCTAAATTTCTGTATGGTATCCAAAATCATTTTTCCAGATTTTTTGTGGTTTTCTTTATACTTTTTTCCTACCGCGGACAGTGCACACATAAACTTTTTTTATTTAAAGGCGTTGCAAAGCACGCTGGTTTTTTTACTAGCAGTTAATATAAATGAAATTAATATAATAAAATAAAAAATACATATAATCAATTCTATAATTTATTTTTATGATTATTTTAAATTATTTTTTCTGATTGAAAAACTGATTTTTGAATTTTTCTGGCTAGAAATTTGCCGCCATCAAAAATTTGCGGCCGTAGGCAATTGCCTACTTTGCCTACGCGTTAATCCGCTCCTGTGGAGGGAAAACAAAAAGGCGTACTATCGAGGTTGGTTCCTGATATGTAAAAAATGAAAGTTTTTCATCATCTTTTTCGTCTGATTCGCTATAATTCCTGTGGAATTCACATTTTTTGAAAATTTTTTAATTTTTTGCACAAATTTATTGGTAACCAACTCTACTTAAAATTTCCTTTACTAACATTTCCACTCCCTCTATTAGTTTTCAGTGTTTTCGTCTTAAAGAAAAAAGCTTCTGTGTCATAATAGCATTAGGATACCCTCGTTTTGGGACAGAAAGTAATTTTTTTAAATTCGCAAAGATATTTCATCCGTGTAGGTGTAGGTGGATGGCAGGCCGCGCGGCTAATAAAGAGACTCCACCATAGAAGCAAATAGACTTAAGTCTGATTACATCGTCATTGGTCTAGGGTTAAGCGATGTCAATTGATCCAAAGAAAACGACTGAATTACCGTCTCTGCCGTGGCCTTCTTGCTGCCAGATGACGATGATCACCGAAGGCGGGGACCCCACACCAGCATTCGGATGACGAAGCCCAGCTCAATTGGTAACCAATTACTTCTTCAGTGGTTGTTTTGATGGAAGTGACAAATGCGCTTCCAAAACACGCCAATTTACAACTCTCTTCGGCTTGAATTTTAAGCTAAACGACCCCAAAACCTACTCCAATCGCTTATTTACTACAAGTAATGCGGGTGTCACCCGGCTCAACCCCATCAAAATTCCGGACAATTCTCTTCTCTATATACGGGTCATGCCTTGTCCATATATTTCTCCTCGGCTGCCACAACAAATACATGACTCCACAAAAAGATCTGTGATGGGCTCATGTTAATTAATTAGAAAAGAGTCAGGTAACTACCAGCCCAGGTAAGTACTATATATCTACCTGAGTTTACACCTGTATCGAAAATGTTTTCGTCTGGAGGGATAGAACACACCTGTCGCGACTCGGCTCCTGTCCGAATGGGCCTTTGTCTGCGGGTGAATAAAGGCAAAACGGAATCAATTAAAATAAGGACACTAGTGTACACTTGGGCCAGGACAACTGTCAGGATTCCTTTGAGAGTGATAAAAACTTATGAAAACTGGCACATGCCAAGAGATTTGACATGGATCCATGCCTGCGGAAGTTTGCGTCTTGTGCCTCTCTTCGGTATGGGCATGTGGCAAGCCAAAATGGGCATGGAGTGGGGGTAGATGGTGGGGAATAAATTGAAGGCGAATTTCTCCCCATAGACAGGAAGAAAAGAATTTCCAGATGAAAAAACAATCATTTTTTTCCCATCAGGTTTGGCGCAAGTATGGGATTGTATTGTGGCTGGATGGGAAAATATCCTTAAGATGTTTTACGTGTAAGAAAAGCTTTTAAGGCCGCAGAGCATTTCCCTGTCGGAAGTCTCGCCTACATTTCTTCGAGCAGAGAGAACCTTTCATATTAAAAGTTGATTT
Organism: Thereva nobilitata; assembly: GCA_963855945.1. NCBI lineage: Eukaryota > Metazoa > Arthropoda > Insecta > Diptera > Therevidae > Thereva > Thereva nobilitata. The sequence continues at coordinate 190,870,437 of OY979695.1, read as the reverse complement.
TGGACACAGATGATATATTTCGCATAACAGATTTTCACTCGTGGACTGAGATTTTCCGAGCAAGTTAATATCACGGGATTTCCGTTAATAACCTGCAAAATGCGTTTGACACGACAATTTTTAATGGAACGTCCCCCGGACATGGTGACGAGTGATGGTAACAAACTACAAATTTGCGTGACAGTCGCATAGCAGCAATGGTAAAATTTCGTACCTGGTTTGATGTGTAGTCGTTGTAGTTGTTAATGTCCTTTAGCCTGGCTGATGATGCATGAGTGGTTTCCGGCTAACTAATGTGTTAAATTTGTTTTGGATACAGACTAATTAATGTCGGACTTCACTCTTAAACTTAGCGCAGAAAGGCAATCAGTGGGAGGGAAATGCTTCCATAGTCTAAGGTTACACTGGGTCCGTGCCTACAGCGAAATGTGCTGCCATTAATTAGTGTTTTGAGACAGAAGAAAAACATTTTCTATTCGCTGAGAGCTTAGTATAGGCAAAGAAATTATGGACCTTAAAAATAAATCAGGAAAACTTTGATGTTTGAATCAAGTTTGTTTAAGTCTGTTGTCTGCAAATAATCATAACTTTTGTATATTTGATCTTATTATAAAGATCAACCCGATCAAGCCAAGGTGTCTTCTTGTACAAATGCCTAAGCTGGTTTGGAGGATCTACCAGAATAGGTTCACTTTTCCTGCTTAGATCGTGAGACTTGTATAGATCAAATCAGCTCATCTTAAAAAACAGACGAAGGGAGTTACCAAAGACATGACAGTACTAACTTCTAGCGATAACAACCTTGTGTCGGGCCCATCAGGTGCGCTTTCAAAACGACAACGGTCGGCAGTAGTGTTGGGTAGGACGCGATTATAAAATGAGTTTGTAAGAGGTGCCTCTTTTTTCTGATGAGCCAGTACAATGCCACTGTAATGCCAAAAGACAAAAACAAGCAAATTAAAGAAAGAAAGAAAATAAACACCAATGAAGAGCTTTTTGTACCAATTTGATTCTAATACGCATTAAACTGCCTCAGAGTTGGTAAGAAAGCTATGTCTCCACAATGTATGTTTATATTTTACAATCTCGCCTCACCTCATTTCATGTTGAAAATTTCATTGCCTCAATAAAATTAAGAAATGTCTCTCCAGTACAAAATTTCACTGCCTCAATAAAAGTAAGAAATGTGTCTCCAGTTCGTATTTACAATCTCACTTCATCTCATTTATCTCAATACACGCTCATATACCAGTAGGACATTATTTTTGAACCGGGACATTTAAAAAAATTGAGGCCCCGGTTCAATTTATCATCGTTTAAGCGGAAAATGTACTGCCTCTTGTAAGTCCGGCTCAACTCTAGTCGAAGGTCTCTCCAGGCGATCAGCGATCAGACAAAACTATGAAGGAGGAGTCCATTCTAGCGAGAAAACTTGATTGGGATTGCCGATTGGTACCGGTCACTGATGAAGGAGCAATACTACATAGTTAGCGACTCCATCTTGGTTGAGTTGAACAAGAGCCTCAGTTTTTTTGAGTAGAAATGGTAGGTTGGCTCGTTCAACTCGCATATGCTAATTAATTCACCAATGTCAGGGCAATACAGTATAAGGTCGCAATCCGGTTGTTAGCTCAAAGTAGTAAAGAGGGACCTCGCGAAATTTAAAAGAACCTCTTGGCATGAGATGAGGAGCAAAGCTGGCAAGAATGGTAAAATTTTTGCTTTGAGCATTGACGAGAAGTAGTTCGTTGATGCAACTGAAAGAACTCCTATTCTACGTTTTCCAGCGGGTTAGAGTCGAGAACCTCACCTCGAAATAGGAAAGATGCTAGTTGACAACATCGTAAAATGTATATCTAAGGAATCGGTAGTTTGTCAGTCTAAGCTGCTGACGTGGCAGTTTTATAAAAGGCATAGGTAAATAAAACGCTGAACCTGTTCAAGCGGCACAAAGGGTGATTCCCAAGCTTGGTATTATCACATAAAAACAAATATGAGGTATACAGTGGCGGAAAGATAAATAACACAAATATGATAGTTTACACAATATTTAAAAACTTCTTGCATGGTGGCAGTACTAATCTGAAATTTAGGCACTTTTAAGTAGCTGGAAGCACTACTAGTATGTAACGGTATTATTATTAAAATTGACGGCATCGTATCGGTTCTTCTTGAAAACTTCAGCCTGATAGATGTGCTATTTATCTTTCCACCACTGTAGAAATGTAGTACAATAGGCCAAGTAAGTGGCCGCGGTACTTTTGGACCCAATACCTAACCAAAGAAGAAGAAGAAGAAGATAGTGAATAACTGTTTGATGTTTCAAGTCAAACTCTTCAACTCCCTTTTAGAATTTTTCTTCTTCTACATCAATAGCTCTACAGCCCAATTACAGCCTTGACCTCCATCAGGTTCTTTCTCCAGACGTCTCCCTGCCTGGCAGCTTGCTTCCAAATTCTTGTGATGAGGTGTTTTGCTGCATCAGCCTTATCACTGTCTTCTCATCTTGAATGTGGTTTGCTAAATGGTCTTTTCCTATTTGGTAATAGATTCAGGGATTTTTTCGCCATTCTTGACTCGTCCATTCTTCATGCAATGCCTTCATTGACTGGGTCGTATACTAAGGCGCTTCAAACACCCCCCGAAATAAAGGCAAAAAATTGTGAACACTTATGTCATTGGATGTTTATTGGACTGGCGTACATAGATCATCACGTCAACACTAAAAAAACCGATTTTCTATGATGTTCTTGGCGTACATGGCTATTCCTTCACCGAGGGTAACTTTGTTATCCTTACACGGTATAGTAAGCAGAAGCATTTGTGTATGTGTTAGTTTTCACTCCAAAAATGTCTGTTTTAAACTTTACAAAAACTTTCGCTCTTCCTTTTGCCCCTCTTTCCTAAAAATCGTTTTTTAGTGTTACGGTAATGATCCGTGCACGCCAGCCCATTGTTTAAAGTTTCGCACCGAGCGACAGCGAGATAACACCATGGAGCAGTCCAATTAAAGAAGTATGTAGTCACAGAAGCATTTTTGGAGTTTGTTCCGACTACTGACATGACAGGGGAGGTTTGCCTAATCTTATTTTAAGAGGTTAAAAGAAGAACTTAATATACTACAGCTATCTAGTTTGCCAAGGATACGACGGCAGCAGTAATGAGGAATGCCCCTTGGCTCTCTACGTGCAGTGCAGTGCACACTCACTTGCTCTCAAGCTGACATCCGCTACTAAGTTGGTGTAGTGCAGTCCATCGGTAGTTTCTTTCACACGTCAGCTCCGTGGACGCTGAAAACTTAACTCAATTATATTGCTAATATTGCTTAAAAACATAGAATTGCTTATATCTCGGAAACCGTTGCATGTACGCGATTTTTGATGAAATTTTGGTCCCTTCAACTCTTATATATCTCTCCAACATCTTCTAGAATCCATGGGCACTAAAATAATGTTGATATCATTAGCTTAATTATATTTCATACAAGCTTAACGGAGACGCAAACCAAAAATCATCCGGTCGAAGCAAATGCACCGATCCTCATCAAGAATTGGAAGCCGGATTACATTTCCCACAAAAATCCCACCGAAGGCAGAGCGAAGTTCAACTAAAGATTCGACCCCCAGCTCGGCAGCTGACCTGGCGCAAAAGCCTATCCGAGACACAGCGAAGTACAACCAATTTCCTCAACGAGAAAGCTTATATCCAAAACACCTCGAAATTCTCAAAAGCTCACCTCCCGAAACCACAACCGATAACGTCACTGCGCTCGGAGTGATATGGCTGTGCTACTTTCTTCGCGTACCCTCGGTTTATGTTATGAAAAAAAAACAACTAAAAAAAATATTATTAATAATAAAAATTCATTTTTGCTCTCTAATGAGTTTTTCTTAAAATTTTGGACGGACCCCCTCCGAAAAAAATCCTGGGTACGCCTATGTGGTACCTTATATTACAAATATGTTTTGTATTTCTAGTTTACATTTTACATTTTACATTTATTTAAAAATAGTAGTGTACACAAGATTCTTAATCTTAAATTTGTACATAAAAAACAGGTATAAAAGTTTACCACCTAAATAATTACTAACTAAGATAAGTAAAATAACATAAAAGCAATGAAAAATAGCAGATAAAAATGAAGAAAAGAAATGAAATTACTAATAAATATATGTATAAAAAGAATAAAAGGCATGTTGCAATAGAAAGAAAGAGAAAAAAAAGTGAAAAAAAAAATGATATACGTGCTTCAGTTTGTCCTGCCAGAAATGAATTCGAAAAGACGGTTTTTGAAAGTACTCACTGATTCGATTCGCTGTATTTCAACAGGAATGGAGTTCCACAATTGAGCTGCGTGAACAAAGAAAGAACGTTGCCCCGATAGATGACGAAAGCGGGGGATAATCACATTGTTATTTCGGCGAGATAGTGAGAGCTGGATAAACTCGCTTAGATAGGAGGGTTTTCGGTTGTTGATGATGTTGTGGTAGTAGCACAAGACCCTAAAATCACGGTAGTCACTTAAGGAGCATCCAAAAATTGAGTGCCGGTGAGGGGAAATGTGGTCATACCTGCGAAGGTTATGAATGAAACGTATGCAGTCGTTAAACGCTACTTCTAACTTACGGTTACAGGATGAATCTAGTAAAGGGAAGACACAGAGGCCGTGCATTATGTGCGGCAAGAGTATAGCTTTAACTAACTTCATACGAACAGCTTGTGACAAGAGACTACGAAGAATACGAAACCGCCTTAGAATACTATATACTTTGCCCAGAATAAAGCTAATGTGGTCGCAACACGTCATATTGCTGTTCAAGACAATACCGAGATTTTTGACCCGCTTAACGCAGGCGACAGGAGCCCCATTTAACATAATTTGAGAGAGGTCAGTTAATGACGCGTTAGAGTTGGAGAAGATGATGCATTGAGATTTAGATGGGTTAAGTTTTAGTGAATTTAAGGAGGACCAATGAGTTATATTATGCAAATCTTCTGAAAGTTTATATATGCACTGCTCAAATTGATTTTTAGTATCACTAAAATAGAGTTGTACATCATCAGCATACATATGTACGTAAGAATGCTTTACTATTAGTGGAAAATCATTTATATATATACTAAACAGAAGAGGGCCTAAGATAGATCCTTGGGGAACGCCAGCAAAAAGCGTGGCAGGGGAGGAAATTAAATGGGAAATCTTCACCTGTTGTGAACGAGCAGCTAAAAAGCTATACATGAGCGTAAGGGCAGAAGAAGAAAAACGAAATTGTGTACAGAGTTTGCGTAAAAGGATGGAGTGATTGACGTTATCAAAAGCTTTGGAAAAGTCTAGCAAGAGTAGACAACATACCTTGTTTGCATCTAAGGAATTCCGTATGTCTGTCGTGATTTTTAGGAGAGCAGTGTCACAGCTATGGTGTTTCCGAAAGCCAGATTGACATGGATTTACAAGCATACGTTGCTCACAGTAAGCAATCATTTGCATTGCAATTAATTTCTCAAGACCTTTAGCCAGAAATGGCAGGATGCTAATTGGACGAAAATCCGAGGGGCTACTAGGATTGGGACACTTGGCAATAGGGATTATCAGAGCATGTTTCCAAGCGGTAGGGAATTTCGACACAGTGAGACACGCATTGAAAATATGTACAATAACAGGTAGTAATAACGGAAGAAGCATTTTTAAAAATTTAGGTGAGATATTATCTGTTCCAGTGGCCTCAGACTTGATGGAGTTAATGGCTGAGTTCACTTCAAAGGCGTCTACACAGCAAAAGCTAAACCCATCAATTGTTGAATCTGGCATTTGAGGTAGAGTATCTATATTGCAAGAAGAGAAATGATTATTCAGAGTATCAGGGTCACAGTTGGCGTATACATGTGAGTCTTCTTTATTACCGCAGACGCTCAAGTTACGCAGGTTATTCCAGAAAGTTCTAGTTGGAAGTGATGGATCAAGTTTACGAGCATAAAAATTACGTTTAGCCTCCCTGATTTTCGCAACGACTAGATTACGAACGCGTTTGTATGATTTTCTAGCATTCTCACTTCTGAATTTCAAAAAACGATGATACAGATACTCCCTTTCGATGATAAGTGACTTGATTTCAGTACAGAACCATGGTTTAGACTTATCACTCAGGCATTTAGTACGCAGGGGAGCAAATTCGTCATATAACTGCACGATAAACTCCTCAAAGATAGCAATTTTAGCATCTATGTCTTCGGCCACAAAAATATTATCCCAGGGAAGCAATTGACAGTGTTCAAGGAGCCGTTCGCGGTTAATATTTTTAAAATCACGAGACACTATAGTTTTCCTGGTAATTGCGTCAACGCGAAAATTGTAACTAATAAATAGGATGTCGTGGTCTAAATAACTTGGAGGAGAGATTTGATTTTGAAAGAGAATCATACTAGGTTCGCTGCAAAGCAAGACATCAAGTAGAGATGGGTTCGTCGCATTAAAGTAAGTTGGCAAGGTATTCATTTGAACAAGGCCTAAGGTCTGCATTGTATGCTTGAAGAATTTTTCCTGACTGGAAGATTTTAATAAGTTTACATTAAAATCACCGGCAACAACTATATGTGCATACGTGTGCGAAAAATGTTCCAGGGTCTCCTCCAGTTCAGCGGAATTATCGGGTCTAAATAGACCAGGGGGAGAGTAAACAGTGACAAGTAAAAGTTTTTCAGAACCATTTGAAACTTCAACACAAATAAACTCAATACCAAGGTTAATAGAGTACCCGATAATCCTGCATTTTAGGTTGTCCCTGAGGAATATAGCAACACCACCGCCAGTGCGACCTTGGCGATCGTTGCGAAAAATTTGAAACCCATTTATAGACACAGGGGACGACGGGATGGCCTCGTTTAGCCAGCTTTCACACATTAAAATCGCATGGACATTAACATTTATAAATATTTCATTGATTTCTGCAATTTTGGGTTTAATACTACGTGAGTTAAAATGGCAGATGTTGAACCCCGTATTGACAGAACAGAAAATTTTTAGCAACGCACTTACCCTGTCCCCACAACTGGGCTCTCTGGTCATGAAAAAAACTTCATATGATCGAAGCAGTGAGCACCCTCAAAAGATGTATCAAGACAAAATAGAGGGGGGCATTTGGTAAGCCAAGTAAAGCACGAATACCAGCACAAAGAAATTTGATCTACGATAAGCAACATGACCAAAAATAAAAATAAAAATCGAAATTAAAAGAAAGAAAAAAAACCAAAGAAAAATAGATAAATATACCAAAAGCTAAACATTACGAGAAAAAAAAATAAAAAATGTATCATTAAACGCTTGCACCTCTAGGCTCCAGGGTATCCACAGACGGGCATTCATTTAGTTAAACTCAATATATGCTTGAGATCGTGTGTGTAGCTAGACGTAGTTGTTTTTACGTCCAAATACCTTTGATATGGCAACGCACACGTCTCTCTGTGACACCCCACATTAGTATGCACTCAGATTTTGAGATTTGTTTGTCAGAATTAATTAAACCAAATTTAAAATTGTTTGTATAAATATTTTATTTGGAGTTTAGTTTACTACAAGAATCACAAAAACCATCCCTTAAGCCATGACATTTACTCCAGTTTTCAGCTGGTTTCTTCCAAAATAAAAAAAAATCAGAACTTTGAACTTCTTAAAACCACAGACTTTCAAAACAAATCAAATTACAGGACTTCCATAATATATAGAGCTCTCGAATTTATTTCGAAATCTTAACCAATCTAATTCCCAATTACATCAGTGGCTGGGCTGGCTCTGAATCACCATAATCTCACAAGGGCTTGATGCTTCAATTTATTACGAAATCGTATCCAATTATTTCCTTTTTCGATATCCTTTGATCCAAAAACGGAAATAATAGGATTTCCATCCAAAAAAAAAGACGAGAAATGATGAAGTATGGAGCATACACACACAATACACAGGCCATGGACAAAGCCAGCCTGAAGCGAGCATCGGAAATATTTTTTTTTTGTTAACTAATTTTGATTCATTGAATTTTAAAATCCGTGCGCAGCTTTCGAATTGAAAAACAGCATAAAGGAAAATGGATTAAATTTCATAGAATTTTAATAAATATAAAGGACACAAACATCCCGTGTTGTCTGAGGAGGCTTCAGCTGGCGTTGCGACGTGGAGGTTGGTAGAGGACATGTTGGCCGAAAAAAAACTTCTAATAAAGAAAAACTGGTCTAAAGACGACACGGGCCACGACGACATGCACACGCTCCCTTGCAAATAATTTAATTAAAGCCGTGTTTTCCAGGGAAAATTTCCTTGCAAAAGAAAATTCCGGCATGGTTTGCCGCAGCAGAAAGTTTCTCAGGCGAAAAAAACGGAGCGAACTTCGCAACAGGAAAATTAATCTGGCAACAACTCATAAACTGCAGCAGTCACTTTTCTAAGTACGTTTGTAGGGAGGGCGCTGGTGATACTAAGAGGAGGCCAGGAATTTATGGTGTAAACACAGCTTACAACACCCAATTTTAGTTTAAGGTGTTATGACACTCGTTTTTTTCGGCTGGAAACAGGTGCTAGAAAATGCAATTGTGTGAAAAAGATAGTAGTGTTTTACGAGAAAAGGTCAGTATTGGGTTTATTATTTCTTTAAACAAGTTTTGACAGTTAATTTTCCAATTAAATTAAGAGAAAAAATTGCAGAAACAATGTTATTAGGTACACAAAACAACGAAGGAAGGACGAAATGGTTTGATGGTCAATATAAGAGACAGGTGATGGTGACTATTTCAACCGTGGAAACTATAGAGGCATATCTCTTTTGAGCATCTATATATTAATACGCAAGCACTTTTTTTGTACAGCACTTGATCCGACTTCCACTGAACCGATTTTCCTCAAACTGGTTTTATATGGAAGTCGGAGTCGTAAAGATGTGCACAAAACAAGAATTATTCATTTATCTCAATTCTGTCACTCAGTAATGAGTATTGCATTTCCCAATATAAAATGATAAAAGGACAACAACAATATAAGGTAGAAATTACGGTTAGCATATAAACAGGCGAATATAAAAATTTATTATTAAGGTTTGTGAATAGACTAAATTTCATGAGCCTAGACGGCAAGAAAAGTGCCAACAGTCACCTGGCGGCAATAACTCAAAACAGCCAATTTTTGAGTTGTGCCACTTTTCTTGCCGTAGTGCGATTGCATGTCAGCGTCATTCCGCTTATGTTGAAAAGGCTTTTCTTTCCGTGGGGATTTTCACCGTCCCGGCAAATTTTAATTAAAAAAAATAAAAAAGTAAATAATAAAACAAAGTGGAAATTATTATCAAAATATCACTGTAAGCGATGGTGTTTTTTAAATGAAGAAAGTTTTGTTCAAAGATGCGATTTTATATGATAATGTAGTTTTTAATTATACTTTTTTAAAACAATTTTTTTTGGTTTTTGTTTAGAACTGATAGAGAAATTAAAAAGTGGTAATAGTTCAATTAAATTATTACTGCGTTATTATTAGAAATGCGTAGACGTCAAACTTTAACGGAACGGATTGAGAGAAGAGTAGGGAGAGGGTCGAATTTCGACCAATGGGCGATACTAGTAGTATATAAACGAATGACAAGTATAATTAAAGCCAGACTGGAACTCTATGCAGAAGCAGCAATTAGTGAATACAAAGTTGGATATAGAAAAAATAGGTCAACAATGGACCGAGAAGCTCACCGTGGCAACGTTCCTGGACATAGAAGGTGATTTCATCAACGTGATCACCGAGACTATCCAAGTGGCCCTGGCAGAATTTGGTATCAATAATGATTGTAGTCCATTAATCCAACGAATTCTGAAAACTAGAATCATCCACAGTTTATAAATAGAACAACTCGATTGTGGAACTGTCTTCCGCAATCGGTGTTTCCGAAATCTTGTAACATCTCAGAGTTTAAACGCAAGGTTAATCGACATCTACTTATGCACCCTCCAGACCCTAACCTATCCTTTGTCTTCTCTCCTTCAGATCAAGCTTACTACTAGACATTGCACCATGACTTGAACGACATGACGAACTAGTAGTACAAAGGGTGACTCCTTAGCTTCGTCGTATTACAAAAAAAAACAGCTTAGGAGACAACAGAGTCGTAAAGTGGACGTGCCGTAGTACACCCCAGGGAGGACTTAAAAACATTAGAGAACGACAAAAAAAATAACGGTCTGTCTGGACGACATGGTAATGCTAGTAAACGGAAGGTTTCTCTCCACGAAAGCAGGATTTATCCTTTTCACCAAAAGAAGAAAAATCCCCGATCCCTGAAAATGGGCCTTATTTTAGACGTTAAGCAGAATTGGAGGGTCAACGCCCAAACGACCAATATAGATGGAGTTTGAAAGCACATATGGCGCGCCAGCTCTACACAATGCAGACTAATGCTGATATAATGGCTCTTCCATATGCAGGCCTACTCTTACAAAACCATGTAACAAATCTAGACTATGCTAAATCCAAGGAATAGCATGTTTTAGAGTAACGGGGCCTTGTGTTTTTTTGTTTTGGAGGACCCTAGAGCCCTAGGGGTACGTGTACCATGACATTTACTTCAGTTTTCAGCTGGTAGATGGCGCCCAAGAAAATAATAAAAAAAAGGATTGCAGAGGAAATATTTGGTACAAAAGAAAAAAAGAAGGGAAACGCGACCCCGCAAAATCAACAATATTCATTCTATTTCCATTGATTATTTTTAAACAAAATAGAATTGAGAAAAATACTAAGAAAAAAATTTGAGTGCAAAATAATCACGCAAAATAAAACAAATATTTCATCGACTTTGTCCATGGTAAAGGTCGTGCGGCAAAACAACGCGGACAAAAGGCTGTGCATAAAAAGGTACATTGTGCGTCCACACACTATGAGCTTTTCAAAAGCGTGTACGCCGTTTCAAATGAGAATTGAGTTTTCTCACTCATGGTTCAGAAAATTAAAAGATCACGCGTGCTTTTGGCTGGCCGTACGACCAAAAGCGCGTGGAATCTAAGTCCGCGTAGTGAGGACGGGCCTTTAGTTAATAACTATCAAAATGAGAAAGAAATAAACTTACCAGTAAAGTGACACCAAATCCATTTGACATATGAAGAAAAAAAGAGACGATCAGCTGTTCGAGTGACTACATAAACCAAATTATATACTTCGAAAATCAAAGTTCCCCACCAATTTTATTGTTCGAAACGAAAATAAATACCGGCAGACGACCAGCATCCATTACCCCGTTTATGATTAGGTTGAAAAGTTGAGTCGAGGTTGAGTTGAAATTTCGACCACCGTATATGATTCCGAGTTGAGTTCACTTTGGGTTGAAATCGGGTTGAACTGCCGTCAAAACATAACCTCTTTTTGTTAATTCTTTTTCTATATTTCTAACTTCCTATACAGTTTTCCATCAAAATGGTGAAGGGAATTTTGTTTCCGCATTATTTCTAACATAGTTTTTGTTTCCTGATGCTCCCAAACATTTCTTTTAGCCATTGTCAAAATTAAATTTCCTCTGTTTTTACATATAATAGTTAATATAAAATAATTAACGCGCTACAAAAACACCGAACACAAAACTAACGCCGAAGGCAGACTTCACGGATGGTAAACAAACAAAACAAATGTCACTTCAACCCAATTTCAACTCAACACGCGTTTATGAGGCAAAATATCAACTCGACCCAGGTAGCAGAGCTGACTTGGGTTGAGTGGACACAGTTTCAACTCGATCCCCGTTTATGACTGGGTTCAACCTGGGTTGAACCTAGGTTGCACCTAGTCATAAACGGGGTACATCAGATCATTTCAGATCTTTAAGCGTGTTTGAGCTTATAGATATAATAAAATTCGAATTTGAGAATTTTATTAAAAGTGATCTCAATCATAACCATAAATAAAAAGACTGAGTTGAGCTCTTTTTATTTCATTCCTAAAGGATCTATTGACGAGATTGAGTCAATATCCATAGAAAACCGAGTTGAAGGTTTTCATTCTATCCTATCCCAGATCCGCTGATGAGCTTGAATCAGCATCTATAAATCATAGAGGTCGTTGGACCTTCATAAACATTAACTCAAATCAATTTTCTCAGCACAACCATTTTACGGGCAAATTTGCGTGTATCACTTATCACAGCGTTAGCAGGAAATTCCACAGAGGGCGACGCAGTGAAGCAGCAAAACACAACAGAAACAAGGCAAGATCACATACATCAAGTTCAAACTCCGACGTACAGGTGGCGTTTATTCAAACAATAATAAATCAAGGTAGTTCGTAATTTAAGCTAAGTATGCTGTTCTTAAGTACGGCGGTCAAGAAAAGTGCTCTTATTATTTCTCGACCCCGGTACAGAAAATTTTGACAAGTGAATGTGAGGACTTTTTTCTTGACTAAAATTGACATTTGACATTTATGTGTAGGAAAATAATATCTGGCTGCGGGAAATGTTTTTTTAGAGTCCTTCCGCACAATAAAAAAAAGAAATTTTCTCAGAAAAGTATTTTAAAACAACACTAAAATAATGAATAATCACTTAAACTGTCCTTTAATTATATTAAGCTCTATAAAAACTATAAAAAAATAATGAAAACACTTTCCGCGGCCAAATCTATTTTCCGTCACAAACGAAATGTCAATTTCGGTCAAGAAAAAATTGTCTTCCCAATTTTTTCTTTACCGCATCAGAAAAGGCTCCATCTACGTGTCAGAATAGTACTAGCACTTTTCTTGACCGAACAGCATACTAGGTACAGAAATTTCTTGAGCAAAAATTCCTCGAGCATTTCTTGACCGATTACTTAAGCGTTTTTTTACATAAACTTTATATGGGGAAATTTTTCTTGACCGCCGTACTTAGGAACAGCATACTTAGCTTTAAAGGCAAATATTTTCGGCAGTTTAAAAATTAATATATTTTGAATTTCATATTGAATTATACTGAATTAGATATTAAGAAAACAACTTATCAGTCAGAAATAAATTATAATTGCATTAATTATTCGAAAGTTATCTTTTATTGAATCACAACTTTCCGGCACCTTTTATTTTGTCAGGATTAAAGTGGTAATTCTGTACATAACGTTACAAGTCGTTCGAGTTGAAGAAAGTAACATTTCAGTCGAATTACGACTTTCAGCACAGTGGTCTAGACTCAACTTAGCATTACCACTCTCTGGCCCTTGTGCTGGTTTGGGGCCTGAGCGTCATTGAAGATGATTTTGTTTGAAAAATCAGGATCCTCTTGTTGTTGTCCCATAAGTCCATTTAACGAACTCCATGCACTGTGCGCGGTCAGCAGGCATTAGTTCTTGAGCCAATTGAACTTTGTAAGCATGAATATGCAAATCTGTCGCGAGAATACGCTGTATTCTTGACTAAGGTGCCGAATTGATGCTGCTGGACTCTCGGCAACACTCTCATGGAATACTTCGATGTTTCTTGCTGAACGTCTTGTTGAAGGACGGCCAGAGTATTTAAAATCTCTAGTTGATCCAGTGTCCTTTCTTCTTCTTGAATGGCGCTACAGTCCTTGCAGGACTCGGGCCTCTCGAAGTCTCCTCTTCCAGTCGTCTCTACGTCTTGCTAGCTCTCTCCAATTTGTTATACGAAATTTCCGCATATCTGCCAGCACGTCATCCATCCACCTATTTCTTGGTCGCCCTACTCTTCTTCTTCCTGATGGTCTACCATTAAAAATCCTGGCTAGCATTCTAACTTCTGAAGCTCGTACAACGTGTCCGAGCCATCGCAGTCTATTCAGTTTATGTATATTTATTTCGTCATACATTTCTTGAAGTTCTTCGTTTGTCCTAATGCGCCATTCGTTCTGGTTAACCCTTACAGGACCAAATAATCTTCTTAAGATCTTCCTTTCGAAAATTTTAAGCTGATTTTCTGTTTTTTGGGTCAATGTCCAAGCCTCAGACCCGTAGCATAGGACTGGGCGGATTAATGTTTTATATAGTCTGACCTTACACTGTCTTGAAATTTCTTTGTTTTTTAGGACCGGGACTAGTGCAAAATAGGTTTTATTTGCGGCCACGATGCGTCTATGGATGTCGTCCTTTATCTTATTTTCTGCAGTAAGCATTGTCCTTAAATAAATAAAATTTTCTACAATTTCCACACTATGATCGTCAAGGCTGATACTTCGCCCTAATCATTGTCCTAGTGTTGATACGATCATATACTTTGTCATTTACTCGTAGATTGAACTTTGCTGAACTTTCTACAATTTTGGAAAAGGTTTCCTTTACATCTTCCGCTTTGCGTCGAATTATGACTATGTCATCTGCGAAGGCTAGTATCTGAATGTTCCTTGTGAAAATGCTATTTGCTCCATTAAGCTGTGTTTCCCTCATTATTGCTTCCAGAGCAATGTTAAAAAGTATTGGTGAAATCGCATCTCCTTGTCACAGACCCAATTCTTGAGGGAAGTTGATCGAGTTGCATCTTCGTATTCTCACTTGTGTTTTACAATCTTTGGTCGGCATTCTGCATAGGTCTATTAATTTTTTCGGGAAACCCATTTCACTCATCTTTTTCCACAACTCTCTTTTATTCAGCAGATCGTAAACATTTCTATAGTCTACAAAAAGAAGATGAATATCAATGCTTTCTTCCCAGCATTTTTCAAGTATTTGTCTCATTATGAAAATTTTGTCTGTTGTCGATTTGTTCTAAATCCTGCTTGGAAATCGCCTACTTTATCTTCCAAATGTGGTTTCAGTCTATTAAATAAAATATGTGAAAGCACTTTGTAAGCTGTGTTCAACAAAGATATTGGTCTGTAGTTTTTGCAGCTCATCAATTCACCAGCCATTCTTCTGGAATCTTGTTGCTTCCCCATAGTTTTACGATGAGGCTATGTAAGACATGGCATAACTTCTCCCCACCATTTTTTAAGATTTCCGGGGGTATGCCATCTGGACCTGGAGCCTTATGATTTTTCAGTTTCGCTATGGCATTTGCAACTACTTCTATTGTAGGATCTGGCGTATCGTTTTCTGGGTCATCTGTACTACGGTTGTCTACATTCGGTCCTGGGAAACTCCTTACATCCAGTATGCTACTTCCGTGCCTAGTGTTAACTAGAACATGTTCGATTTGGTTATGGTGCCTGCCATCTGGTAATGTCCATGTCCTTTTGTGTATATTCTTATGGTTAAACCAGGTGCTAGCTATTGTCAAACTTCTTGTGATAGCGAATTCGGCCTTTCTGTTCCCGTTATCGTTTGATTCTTCGTGCAACGAGAATTTGCCAGCGTAGGGGTAATAATATGGTTCCTTACCCACTTTAGCGTCAAAGTCGCCTAATGCGATTTTCATGTCGTAAGAAGGGACTTGGTCATAAGTCACTCTAAGAGTTTCATAGAAGTCATCCTTTTCTTGTTCTGCTTTTTCTTCTGTAGGCGCGTGCACCGTGATGAATGCTATATTATGAAATCTGGATTTGATTCTTAAGCCGGAACTATAATAGACGTGAAAGAACGTACGTCAATATCTGCTTTCCCAGGGCTCTATGATGAAAATGAAACTTTCTTCGTTAAACGTAGTATTACCCCGTCTTATGGGACCTGGATCCCAGTTGAATACTTGTTGTATTCAGACTCTTAGGGTCGCGATCCGATCGTTAAGCGGGGTGAAGTCTATTACATTGTTGAGTAGAGGTTTAAGTACACAGAAACCTACCCCAAAGTTTCTTCTGGAGTCATTATTGCCACTGTAGAATATCGTAGCGTTCTAGGACTCATTTACCAGTCGATCTTAGTTCTTGAAGTCCTGCGATGAGTATTCTATATCGTCTAAGCTATCGTCTAAGAGGCTGTCAACCTTTCGCCCAGTGTCCCTACATTTTTTAATTAATCTCTTCTCAGTTGATGAAGTTGAATCACTATTCCGACCGTATTTTGTACGAAAATTGCGAACCGTAGCTGACAAAACCATAAAAACCCTGAACTGTCATTTTTCACGCTGTCTTTTTTTCGTTGGCAACACTTACCGCATAAATGGCGCCAAATTCGAATCTTACGCGAATTTTGGGACACCCTGTATTAGCAAATAGGGTATATGCAGCTTCCAAAATACCTAATTATAGTCAATGTTAATATAGTCCTTTAATCCTGGTGACATATGAAAAGGACCTCAATGTATAAACCTTAAAAATCATGTTAATTTGTAGTTTCTATTTCAGGCTCTTACGTACCTTTCCTGTCATTCCACAACAATTAATTTAAAAATTCTCACCACATTTTGTCATTAGTTACGGTTCCACCACCGTTGATAAATTATTATTTAAAGTTTCAGTGTAAAAGAAAACAAGTCCGTGTGCCTGCGGTGGAGGAGTTTATGTTTATAAATAATGTTTTTATTACGATTTCTCAAGCAATCTCAATTCGGCCTTATGTCAAACTCCCACTATAGTATGTTAACTAGTCACGCATTTTCAACTTATTCAGATTTTTCACTTTAATTATCCTGACACAAAACCGTGCATCACGCGACCAAAAAAAAAACGCGGTGGCATATTTGATAACAACGAGAACATTCACATATGTTATCACCAACCAAGTGACGGGCGTGTCCTTGGATGGTGTGTGGTTGAATTTTTAAAAGTTGTCCTTTAAACGAAATAAGAGAAAAAAATGTGTGATAATAGAAACGACGGAATGACTCAGAATTGTCGCATTGTAACGCAGTGAAATCATGGCCGACTGCAATGAAATTTCGAAATTTCACCCCTGCACTGGGGGACGAATATGGGTGTATGGATATGTATTATATTTATAAAGGAGTGATGGGGTTGACGACAACAAAGCAACCACTTTACGCCCTTTTCACGGGATCCATTTGCGGGGCGGCTCGAACAAAACTTTCAATGTCGCCGGAGGCCTGAATAGGTATTTCCTTTATAGTCCTGCCATTGTGCAGGGAATCAGTGACTCCTGAAAACGAAAGTAAAAAACCGCACTTGTAAGGAATCGTTTATGTCCTCATTTCTCCCCGGGGGGATCGTGGCAGGACCAGGGCGTGGGCGGGGTGCGGGCGGAAAATCGATTACCTAAGCAAAGGACACCCGAAAAATTTCTGCCAACTAATTGAACCGAGGACGAAAAACTCATTCCGTACTGTAACTGGTGTAACATTTGGATCCTGATGGCTGGCTGCCGACGACACGGCCGAGGGGAAGCGATATGTACAGCAATACAAACCAGGAGAAAAAAAACACAGGAAAAATCCAGGAAAATCCTGGTGTATCAGCTGATTTTTTTTTTCACTAAGTCAATTGGTGTCAGTACTTAGGGATGATAACCAGTGTGACCCAGGAAGTTCCTTTATTTTTCTACTTCAAGGGAAAACTCCTTGCCAGCTGAAGGACGATATCGGTTCAGTCCCTTGGCATACGCATTCAATTTTGAAGTGTAATTAGAAGGATCAGGCCAGGACTAGAGAGATCCAATTGAACCTGAAGCCACTTACCAGTGGGAGGACGCCGGCCGCCCTCTCGCACGAAACCTTGCTGCTACTGCTACTACCCTTACTGGACGTGTAGTAATAATTTAGTACATGGCCATAGTTGGGCTACATTTACCCGTGTCCGTGTCCGGAGAGGGTCAAAGGGGGGCAGGCGAAAGGTGGATATTCTCTATCGATTTTTTTTTCCTTTTCAGTTTTGTTCCGTTTTCGTTACTATCTTACAACAGTGTGTGCCAGAGAGACACTGGGCCTGTGTAGCTATGGTATGTAGCTCGCTGATTAATAAGAAATGAACTTCGTAGGCAGCTGGTGTAACAGATGGCGCTGCTGAAGTGAGGGATTGGATATATAGAAAACAAGAAAGTTTTCTGGCAACAGTGTTGCCAGAAATGAGCCGGAAGTAAGTTAATAAGGCAGAAAAGTTGTGAACCAATGGCCGAGGAAGTTTGGATAAAGTTTCACTGATTGAAGATTAAGTTGTGTGACTTTAATTTTCCCCGGCTTGATTAGGGGAAAGAGGCGATATGAAAATGTAAGTAAATATTGGATAAAATTACTTCAAGAAGAACGACGTTGAAGCTTAAGACTTTCAGTTGGGAATGTGGTCCAATCTGTAATGTTCTTTACTTTTTATCATGCAGTATTTAAACAATTTAAACAGTATTTTTTAACTCCCTTAAATAAAAAATCCACAACAGTAATAGGAAGTATCCGAATGTTTTTTAAGATAAAAACCTATTTTGGAAGGAATCGGACCTGCTTAGAAAACAGAGAGATGATCTTTTTAGCACTTTTACATAAATCGTTAATATTTTTCAAAAACCACTTTTGTTACTTACAATATGAATGAATGTCAACAATTGTACACTTTACAATTCCTTAACATAGATACCTCGATCTGCAATTAGGGGTACGGAATCGGTGGAGAGTACTCCATTAAATACTCATGAGTAGAATCGAAAGAAAATTACTCAATGAGTACCTTTTGCTCGTTCAAACGTACTCGTTTCCTTGAGAATCGATGAGTTCTTTTTTGACATTTCTGCCGGTCTACTGAGTATGGCACCCTTTATTTTTTAAGCCCCAATTTTGCTCCCTTTAGTATAAAAAGCGTGAGCGTACCAAGCTTTGTTTGGACTATTTCATTCGTGCCTATAGCAGGCTGCATTTGGAAAAGTAGGATTTTTACTCAGTCGTACCGTGCTTGTTGCGGGTGCCATGCAGGCGTTTCGATGCTGTCCGTGCCTGTTGCAGGCTAAGAACGGGCGAGTCCTATTTTTCTCAGGGGCGTATCGAACCTGTTTTGTGTGCCATGCGAGCATTTTGACGTTGTGCGTGCCTGTTTCAGGCTAAGAACGGAATGGGATATAAAATTAAATCTATAAAAGCCCGTTTACATCCCAAACGCAAATTGGAGCTCTTTTACAGCACAGAAATTTGTATGGATTTCTCTCTGTCTGGAATCCAGGTTCGTTCAACAGAGAGAAAAGCATACAAATTTCTGTGCTATAAAAGAGCTCCAATTTGCGTTTGGCATGTATTTTTCTATCTCAATTAAGAACAGTTTGGTGATATTTAAGGCCCTCAATTGAGGCAGAAAAATACATATAGTGTTTAAAGCATCTCACAGATTGATCTGGATTCTATTACCTCCTTTAAGTATTATTACGATGTTTTCAGACATATTTTATAATAATTAGGAAAAATAGGGGGCAAGCTTATAATACACAGAATTTTCGTATAAACATATTATATTTTACATAAAAATCAATAAAGAAAATAAATTACAAAAAGAAAAGTCAATTACAAAATATTTTTATTATTAATCCTCATTATCGGATTCGTCCATTCCCGAGTAAAAATAAAAAACGGCCTTTTAAAGGGCGAACACCGGCCGCTTGGCTTTTTAAGGGGCATATGATGGCCGTAGAGTTTTTAACCATTTTTAATGGGAGCACATTCGGCCTTACGACGGCCAAATTTGACCAAAAGATTTAAAAGGCGAAGTACTGAGCTGAAACGGGCATTCGACGGGAAATTTGAGCCAAAAAAAGAATCTGCACCAAATGTATTGTTGAATGTGTTTTATGGGAACTTCATCATTTTCGTTATGTACAATGGTTCTTTTGATTTATCCTACTTAAAGATATCGATGCACAAGAGAAACGAGCTCGCCAGTCGTCGGTTTGTTGTACGTGAAGTGTGTGGTGCGTGTTGATTTATATTTTAGTGGGAAATTTTGTTATTTGACGGCTTGAAAAAAAAACACAACCGAAAAAAAATCAAACATTTAATTGCAGTGAAATATGTTTTCTTATAGGAGGGCGAATATCCACGTTGCTGCCACTGTACCACCGTCGTATACCCGTAATGGCAACCATACGGCCGCCGTACCACCGTCGTATGGCCGTTATTGGAACTGTAAGGCCATGGTTTCGCCGTCAATCGCCCCCTGTACGGCCGTACTGTCCTGCAACGAGCCTTCTGTTAACCGCCAGATGGCCGAGGACTATGTTTCAATCACAGTCGACATTTGCCCGTTCTAAGGCCATCATTTATTTTTACTCGGGAAGTTACCGTTAGAACAGCTGAAGGCAGCGAATTGTTATCATTGCAAACAAAAGCAGTACATAGCTGAGAATGAAAGTGGTGGGGTAAGTCATTTTACTCCGATTTATTTAAACTTGATTTACGCCACTATGACTTTCAAGGGCTCAAATATGAATGTCAAGAATTGTACACTTTCTCTTTAAAATTCCTTAACGTAGATACCCTGATCTGCAATGACCGAGTTCCCATGTTTTGGAAGTGGAATGAGGAACCAATTGGCCAGAAATCTGTATCGGTGGGCCTATCCCCCTTAAAGGAATCTACCTTATAGAAACTTGTCAATTGCGATTTTTTTGAAACGAATAAAAATTACTGAGTTTTTGATGACAATGTAGAAAAAAAAGGAGGCAGCGGCGAGAAATAATAGAAAAAATGGAAAAAATTTGGAGGGACGAGACTGGATTTTGGTATCAAGTGTGTTTTTCTTGAAGTCCAGGCTATATGTTTTTTAATTTTGAAAGATAGCCTAGGAGGTTTTGTAGCAAAAACAAAAACCACCGTGAAAGAAAATCTGGTAAAAGTCGGAAAATTTATAATCTTTAATTTTTAAACCGTTTGTCGGTCGAAACCATCGAGAAAGAGTGACCAGTTCTGGAACAATTATTAGAACAAGAAAATCATAGGTTCAGGCCAGGAACAAGGAAAATTCTCAATTTCGGCTGATTTTGGGCCCTAGGCACTGGCGTCTACCGTAACAAGGACTGTCGTTCTATCAGTCTTGGGTACCTTGGACTAAGGGGAAGCAGAGGAAGTAACTGAGCTGGTGACCCTCCCTCAAGAATGGTAGCAGAGGACTAGGTTCATTTGCCGTAAACAAGGTATTTGTAGTTTATTAAGACAACGTGTTGCAAGACTGGATCGACTGAATGGTGCGGGAGATAAAGACCCAACCGGGCCTAACGAGTAAACAGAAAACCACACTTATGGTGGCAGCAAATTGGGTATACTCCCTTGAAGGTTGCTTATGAGTAAGGACTGGTTTTGGCATCTTTGAACGAAAAATGCACACGCACTTTCCTTTTGGGTGGGGAAATCCACTCCCAAAATATTTCATCCCAGAACGTTGCAGGGTGGTCCCGGTCGCTGGCTACGAAGGAACGTGGTCGAAGGGCCGCACACAAGCAAGGCTTTTTATATGAAAACTAAATATATTATATTAGAGCTATTTAGAATTTATAACTGTATAGCCTAAGCTGTTTAAAGCCCACCCGACTAGCATTTAAAAAGGGGATTGCCTCAGGGCATGCCGAAAAAAGGATTCCCCGTAGGTTCCTCATGAGGACTCCATGTGGCAAATGAGGGGCATGCCGAAAGGGACATTTCCTCATGAGCACCACACAAAAAACAATCAGCGATGAAGTATGCCTTATCAATTTCTCATAGGGGGCTAAATGAGGCAAATCTCAACACAAATGAAATGGGGCAATCCCAACATCTGCCTTACATTTTGGAAATACCCTTAAGCTTTAGTTTAACTCATACAAAGTTTTAGTTTTTTTTTGTTGCATTGGTTCTCAGGGAATTATGTTAGTGACCGTAAAGGGTGTCATTTAGCATACTCAATAGCCGAGGTCTGGTTCGATTATAGAAGTCAAGCAGCATTAGATGTGATTAGTACTCAGTGGGGGGCCGTATTGATAAAATCACACTCGCGTTTAAAAATATAAAGCTTTCGACACCAGCCCAGTTATTACTCACATATCCACGCGGCCAATACCTTATCATTGCAAAAAACACGTTATCATTCCAAAACACATTCAAAACGTAACTGCCTACCCACAACAAAACCGTACCAACTTCACCATCAAAAGAGTTAAATAGATTTTTGTTAAAGGTAACTTTATAACCAAATAAAAAAAAAGTTCCCCGCCATAACAGTATAAAATGTGCGGAGCCATGTTCCATATATAAAATCATATAATTTTTGTCTTTTCACGATGATCACAATATGTGGTTAGCCGCCCTCCTTTATACAGCGGTGAGACGTTTCAACAGAAGATGAACACATGAAAGGACAACACGACACACAGACAATAACCATTAAAGAAAGAAAGAATAATCCACTGACAGCACATGTCCAACCTTTAAAAGATTTTTTTAGTCTCAAAACTCTAATAAAAAAAACAAAATTTTATCGCAGCACTGAGGTACAAATTGGAAAAAAAAAATAAAAAAAAATAAATAAAAAAAAAACTTTCATAAACATAAAAAAAAAACGAAGAAGAAGTCGAACCCGCAATAAATCAAAAATTTATTTACGAGCATGCGACCCGAAATCCCCTGATTTATTGGTGCAAAACCCTATCGACTTTTGTATAGTAGTGAGTGAATAAGAAATGGAAAAGCGGACATATATTTTTCCCGGCAACAACTACAGATACAGTGAGAGCAACAACAACAACAACAACATGGGGGAAAATGCCTCAATTTCAATCCAAAAATTGCTGTTCAATGTCGCTATAATTGCTATAAATGACGATATGCAAACGAGTATGGCTACCCAGGATGTCTGTGAGTATAAATACGTTGTGGAGGGGAGAATATTTTAACAATTTCCGCAATATTCACGCCTGGAAATCCCAATAAAATAACCTTTTTTGAAAAAAAAAAAAAAAAAACTCTGTACCATGCATCAATCCAACAAAAAACCTCCACTACTCCTGCAGGAAAGTACAAAGCGGTAAGCACACGGTATTCACACATTTCCTGAACATACTCCTTCCTCCGTCTCTGTCAAGGACTACCAGCCTAATGCATGGCGGTTAGAGCAGGTTGAACGTCGAAAATACATTTTATTCTGGCATATTTTCTGGGAAATTTTAATTTTAGCCGATTCCATCCCCCAAAAAACTCCCCCCCCCGCACTTTCCGGAGCATCCTTCTACCCGGCATAAGCAGGATGTCATCCCCTATTGGCTTCAAGTTAAAACGTTTCCAATTTTTCTACTTCACAAATATTTTCCGATGGAAAATTGCGATATTGCGATGCAGATGGCCAGCACAAAGTAGTCGGGCCAGGAGCTGGTAATGCTATTTATTTATTCGTGTGTGCTTGCACAGTTTTAGACCGAAGAAGCGAGACACGGTGTGCAGGGTAGAAGGGAGGGCACTTTCATTTCATAGATTGCTATCCGAAATCATGACAGTAGTATACCTGTCAAAAGGAAAGTCTTTAATGACATGCTCGCACACACACACACAAGCAGAGATATTCATGACCTTTTTCGTGCTAAGATAATTGCATTCAACGAACGCTTCTTCTGTGCTAAAATGAG
Organism: Thereva nobilitata; assembly: GCA_963855945.1. Taxonomy (NCBI): domain Eukaryota; kingdom Metazoa; phylum Arthropoda; class Insecta; order Diptera; family Therevidae; genus Thereva; species Thereva nobilitata. The sequence continues at coordinate 190,847,058 of OY979695.1, read as the reverse complement.
GAAAAATATTGCAGAAAGATTGGGCATCCAGGATATCCAAAAACTCTATAAAAGTTTTGCCAACTGTGATAAAAGTTGAAACGTAAGGAGTGGGTATGGTGGCGCTTTTGCTTGTAAACCAATTTTGTAAAAACAATTAAATCAATTGATTCTCTTCCAAAAATATCACCGTGTTTTTTTTTGATAAGTCCAATGACACATATTATACAACGACACATAGTATGTAATATTGAAAGATATTTTTGTCCCATAGTAAACACCACCAATTAGGTTAACTCAGTAACGATGGCACCGCAGTCAATTGTGCAGTTATAATACCACCAGTACACAGCATGTCAGGCAACCGATCGATGTGAAACAAACAAGCTTCCTTCGAAATATTTGGATTACCGAAATATAAAAAGTGGTGAAGAATGATGTCGTTCATATCTACATCGAAATCGTATTTAGTAAGAAACGAACTGCTGCAAAATAGGTCGGCAGTTATGAATGACTTGAAATTGGTGGTAGTTCTTGAGCATTGAACCATGTTTGAGTAGTTGCCTTTTGTCATGCAAATATTTTATCGTTGTTTGTGGGTAATGTGTGCTTCTTTTTTTTTGTCAAATGAATATTTCAGATTGTTGTTCTAGATAAAAATAAGTTTGGTCTGTACTATTCACTGTATGGTATTATAGTTTGAGAGTTGCATAGTTTTAGGTGTCCCTGAACGACAGACCACGAGTCCCGATGACGGCGTATTTTGAGAACACTAAGAGCGCGTTGTTGAATTGCTCATCAGAGTCAATACCACCCTTTTGGCCATATATCTTTTTTCTTTTGTGGCCTTTGCTACACTTTTTCTACCAGGACAGTTATAACCCAATAGGAAGTAATAAGAAACAGGTTTCATCTAGGCGGGATAATGGAAACTGGCCAAGGAGCTTTTATGGGAATTGAAAAAATTCAGGATTGAGCATCTCAGATAGTAAATCTAGAAGACAGCGGAATGCACGTTTTATGGCGAGAGAGAGGGAGAGGTCCTAAAGTTTCTGTAGTCAAGCAAACAAGCATTGATGCGGGTGTGAGTGGACTAGTGAGACTCTATTTGAAGTAAAACCAACTTTAGAAAATATGGATAACGGGTCTTAGAAATGCATAGACGACCAAGCCAAACATCCAAGGTTTGAACGGCATGCTGTGTATTTTGTGGGACCAGCTCGGTGTGGTATATTACGATCTGCTGCAACCAGGTGAAACCTTCAACCAATACAACTAATGGGTTTGAACCGAAAATTGAGGGAAAAACGGCCACAATTCGAGCAAGGCTATGACAAAGTGATTTTGCAGCATATGGCAGCTGATTTTGAGGTATAAAGATGTCTCAAGGAACAGATAGAATAGATAGACCGCCTCTGGTGATATATCCCTTGGTTCCTTAAGAATACATTCAGTGTCGGAGTACCTCTGCGCAAGGGCGTTGCGTGGGGGGCAGAGGTGACCATGGCCCCGGGCGGCGCAGATTTGGGGGGCGGCAACCAAACTGGACCAAGCCAGCAATCCTGTTGGCAGCATTAGGCCATAACCATGACACGGCGGCGGTATGACTAAACGAGTCCAAAAACGACATGTTTAGCAATGATTGTTAAGAAGCAGATTGTCCTAGTTGACATCGTCTCGACTGTACGGTGGATGCAGGGGCGGCGCTTTCATAGGTGCAAATGGTGCACTTGCACCGGGCGCAATTGGAGGGGCGCAATTTTCCCATTGTCCTTCTTGAGGAGCTGATGGCGCGCAATATGGCATACTGCACCGGGTGCAAAAAACCCAAGCGCCGCCCCTGGGTGGATGCATCAAAACTTTCCAAACAAACTCTCTTTTTTGACGGGTCATCAAAAAAGTGTGTTGTCGGACCTTGTTGTGATGGAAGGCAACCCTTTTCTATTATTCAATTCGGGCCATTTTGGTTCAATTGCATGGCGTAATCTCTCTAGTTGTTCCCAGTAGAGTTGAGAATGAATCGTCTTATCAACTGGAAATACCTCATAGCGGACGATTCCCTTCCAGCGCAGATTTAATTTGGTATATAATGTTTTTCGCGTTCAACTCATGAAGAGCTCATACATGGACCTTCTTTTTGTATCCACGTTTGTGTAAATAGTTCAAAAAACTTGTGTAGACAATACCTAGAATACCATTTTCTTTATGAGATAGAATAGAGCCCACGCCATAAAAGAAGGGAAATGAGCGCGAATGTGAATTGCTCTTCGTTGGTAAGCGCATCTCTTGAGAACGGCTAAACCGATTTGGGTAAATTTTTTTGGATGTGCTCGTAATAGTCCGAATAAGGTTTTTAGGGAAAGAAAAATTGGAAAAGTTTCCCGGAAAATTAGAAAATTTGAGAAAAATTTAAAATGCTTTTTTACGATTCGAACGATTCTCTTCTGGTTTGTTCGTTATGCTCCCCCAATGGAAATAACTCAATTGAATCTTTTCAATTGAAAAAAAACTGGAAGACCTGCAAATCTGGAAAATCACCAATTTGCGTTCATTGGGACTTTTTGACATCTCTTTTCTGCTCTCAATTGCCATGCTCTGTGTTGTTTGAAACCAGGGCCGGCGCTTGGTTTTTTTGCGCCCGGTGCAGTATGCCGTATTGCGCCCCCATCAGTTGTTAATTTTTTCAATTTTTCAATTTTTTTTTCGAAGTTTAAATTTTTATTTTTAAAAATCTTAATTTCTAAAATTGCGCCCGATGCAAGTGCACCATTTACACCTATGAAAGCCTGTGTCCAATCAGGATTTGCCTCGCGATCTTGCTTTTATGCTGGGTTTGCTTGCGCTTTAACTTCACCAAACTGTCCCGCTAATGCTGTTTCTTTTAGCTTCGTACTGCTTAAGCTTCTAGCTTTCAGCGCCACTGCCACCATTCTCCACACATCCCACAATCTCATCATCTGCTCTAGGATGTGTTTCGGTGTTTTCCATAGCACAATTCTGGTCTCCGCAAATCTATAGGCACTTGAATCTCCATAATAGAGGTCCTTATGTCGTTCTCCAAGCCCTAATATTTCAAGAGATAATCTGTGGTCACCGCACTGCATGTATTAGTTTACTACCTTTACTACCAGTCTACCTTGGCAGCCATCCTGAACATAGAAGGCGCTTTCAACAGCTTCAGATTGCGCCCCGTCCAACTGCGCCCGGTGCAAGTGCACCATTCGCAACTATGAAAGCGCCGCCCTGTTTGAACCTACTCTGGGTTGAAAATTCTCACTTTTTCTGCTCCACCAAATTTGTAGCAGCAAGCAGAGCAAGCAAGATTCTTCTTCTTCTTTTGACAGTTGTCAAAACGAAAAACGGAAAAATCGGAAAATTGATTTATGAATGAATGATTCGGAAAATATTGGAAATATTAAAAAATAAACATAAATTTTTAAATAAAAAATAACATTTCGATACTATTCAATTTTTTATTTTTTATCGAACTTCTAAAAAGGGAATTTATAGCAAAATTGAGCAGAAAAGCGTTTTTTGAAATTGTGTGATTTTGATTTTTTCTGCTCTGACATTAATTTGACAGCTGGTCCAAACCGAGCTGCTCTGCTCTGCTCCCAATTTTTTAAGCAGTTATCGCACACACATACTGACAAAAAAGCTTAAGTTCGTGCGTCTACCATATTTTCTAACTCAAGACAGACTGCAAGAGAGAAATTACTGATTCCAGCTCTCTGCGTTAGTTAAAGTTTATATTTTATACCAACCTTGAAGGAGGAATACCGAAAATTCATTCGTTACATAAATTTCATTACGTTTACATGATGTATTGTGTCAAGAACTTGAAGTTGACTTGAAATTCAAGCTGCGTTTTCGATTCATTGATTAAAAATTATTTAAAATCTACAATGTCCACGTTGCGATTAATCTTGCTCTAGAGATATAATCTAGCTATCTTTTCAATCGAACAAGTGGTACAAATTAGCATTGTCCATTGTTTTATAAAGTTCGGGTTCGGTTTGCAAAAAACACGCAGAATAAAGTTATAATTTAAGAAAGACGTTTTATTTTGAGTCCTGTTAAAATATTGACTTTTCGACATCACATACTTTTTAGAAATTTTTTCTAGTTGCTAAAGTAGGAGGCGGCAAAAATTTATGGTTCACCGTGAATACTTGAGCTGCCGGAGCATGTAAAATGGTTATGTTAGCGCTCAGGAACAAGGGCGCTCCGCCGAACACCTGCCCTGCGGAACTCCCGAATATAGTGCAAGACCTATTTCTGCAGGTGGAAATACATGATTATTAGTCCAAAAGCCAGCGCCAAAAAAACTGTTTGAATTGCACATTTATTTTTTGCACATATATTGCCGCCGACTGACCAGCTCCGTCCCCATATTCTGCTGACTGACCATCATAACTTTTATTTATATACAATATACAAGTTGTATAACAATTTTCAGCTTTAGTAAATTAATTTTATTACCTCTTCAGGTACGACATCTTTGATAGCGTACCGAAGCCGTTTTTTTGGCGCTGGCTCTCCGTATATTACATGTGGTAAAATCAGAAGAGATTCTGGATGCCGCGTAAAGGTGGGTATCAAAACAAAGCGGTTAAGCTAGCAGCCATGACTGCGCCTAACAGGTTTTCCGAAGTTTTTACAGCTTCCCTAAGAAAGGGGTTTCCAAAAGCTCGTAGAGGACCCAGCATCGTATAGACCGATGTCTCCTTAGTTGCATAGACAAGTTTTTGGAGCTGGTGATATGTAACAGAATACTCCCTTACGTCAAAAGTGGAGGGGAAGGTCGCTTCATTGTGAATGGAACGATGGACCGAAGTTGTACAGAATAACATCTGGCCTTGGCCTCTTCTATGGCTAAATGAATAATGATGTGTTGAGGCTACGCCTCCTAAAAGGAGTAGTCTCTTGAGCACCCTACATACAGCTAACCGGGAAATGACACTTATTTGGCAAAATTCTTCCGCCATATTGGCCCTACAGTTTTGAATAAGTTTTGATCATAAGTTCGTTATTTACTACCTTAAAAACTCGCATATACCGACTTTAATTGGAATCGGAATACAATTCGCAAACTCGTCGGCCATTTTGAATTTATAAGCTTTGACCACAAATTCGTTATTTGCGACCTTAAAAACGCCTAGATACCCACTTTAATTGGAATCAGAATAAAATTGGCAAATTGAACCATATTTCTGCGGCAATTTTGAATTTCGGCCATATTTCGGCGGCCATTTTGAATTTCGAAAATCGGGCTTCGAGATGCATCATAGGCGACCTCCACGGACCTTCATGCAAAATTCAAAGCTCTGCGATGATTTTTAACTAAGCTCTTCATGACAGCGCCATCTAGGAGTGGATTTAGAAAGTAATAAAAATGTAAATAGCACATGGTTAAAATTTCATTAAGATCGGTTGCACGGTGTAGGAGCCTATTGCGTACAGACAGACAGACAAACATTCAGTTTTATATATATAGGTTCAACAGAAAAACTAACGGTCACATATGATAAAGGGTCACATTTATGCCCAAGGGCCCTTCAACTTTGGCATAAATGTGTTGGCAGTGCAAAATTATATGTCCTGTGCCTAGTTGAACTTTTAGAGGCCAAACATTTTTCGCTCAGTGCTACGGAGTCAATATTTTAATCGTAGTAAGCCGGGACAGGGACCATGGTAACGTAAAGGTAGTGAAAAGGAGGAAGATATAGGTTGCGGGATCTAGAGTTCAAGCTGCTGGTTTAACGGAACGTTCAGCCTGCCACTCGGATTACTGTCTTACTTCGCAGAGATGTATGGTGTATTGGCATGCTCCTAATAGCTCCTCTACACGTTGGCCAATATGTTTGCCGCCAATACCTTGGCCATCGTATAGAGCGGGGGTTTTGGCTCACGTTGGTATGTGTTGGAATGATGGGGAGTGATGGCCAACACGTTGGAGCGAGATCCGTGTGATGTGGTTTTTTGACCAATACTTTGCGTTGGCGCGAGATTCGTGTGGTATGATGAAAGGGTTGTGGCAGAGTTATGGCCGCCGCGTCCACACGTTGGGCCATTTTGCCACAAACATTGGCACACATATTGGCCAACGTGTAGAGGAGCCATAAAAGAACTCAAGAGGACTTTAGGTAAGCAACAGTGTTTGCGCGACAACTCCCGTAGGCCTAGATCGGTTAGGTAGGTCGGAATAGGTCATTGTAACAACCTAACACTCATCAGCTTGATGCAAATGGGCCTTAGCGATCGGAGTCTGATGAAATATACCAAGTGCTGGACGTCCTATAGGGTAACGGAAGTCCAGACGACCTTGCCTGTGGCCTTTGGCTCGACGTTGGTGAGTCTCCCCTTAACGTTCTTCGAAGCAGGTTTTCGTTGTATGATGGTATCCTGTTCAAATAGACAAGTCTGAGCGACAAACCACAAGGAAAACTGCTAAAGATATTAAAGCAGCATGATGTAAAAGGGGTGTCCATGAGTAACCCAATACCTTTCTTTTTTTTCGGATACACAAACAACGAATACCTCTCGGAAGAAGAAAACGGGCAATTCTCTAGGTGACCATAAAGGATGCCATTAGCATACTCAATAGACCCGTTCTCTTTCGATTGCTTAGGTTAAGCAGCCTTGGACGTGATTAGTATTTAGTTGGGGGTCCGCTTACTAAAACGTTACTCGCGTTTGTAATGGTCAATTACGAAAACATTCATATCTGTGCATACCTCTGGCGGACGTATTTTTAAGATTTTTGATTAGTTTCTTCTTCTGCGCTTCCACAGGTTGGAAACGAGTCTTTTCTATCTTTTAACTCCGTAGAATATTGCAATAATTTTAGTTCAATAATCAAAGTATTTTCCAGGTTCTGCAATATGCGGTGCTGGTGTATAGTGGCTTAATCGCGCGTAGAAAAAAAATTTCAGTATAAATAATATAAAGTTAGATGAAATTATCTAAAACTGTAGAATGAAGTGTTAGTTGCAAAATGCTTCTACAAAACAACTCTGAATTTCGAATATTTCAAATCAAACTAAAATTTTTTCATAATTAACGAAAAATCCCATCAAACATCTCAAAAACCTCCGCTATTCAATCGTTACCACTATAGTCACTTACTTCAAAAATCTAATAACTCACCCAATTACGAGGCCCGATTGTGTTTACCTGCTGTTGGCCCAATGTACAGCTTGCAGCTTTCCAAAGGTATTCATTAGACTCCATTATGCCAATTAAAAATCATATCTATTCGCGTTTTTTCCCCTCTAAGCCAAACAAAGCTGAGATTCCCACGGCCGCGGCCTGACTCTAGAGAGACACAAAGTCTGTGGCCACGATGCTAGACATCCAACGATACTGCTACTAGAGCTCAACTGGTGGTGCTTTTGTTGCACTATGAAATTCAGTTTCACTTGCATCAAACTTCGTCCATGGTTCGTTGTTTCAACTCGACAACAACAACAACAAAAAATGCGCCGCGATAACACATACTGGTTTTATGCGCAGTCAGCTCCGGAGTTGCGCCTCCTCCTCCTCCTTCTTCGATGCTAGAAGATAAAAACGTGGAAGTGTAATTACTTTGATCCCAGCCCAAGTTGAGTATTGTCTAGCAAAAAAAAAAATAAAAAAACGAAAAACAACGCGGAAAATGTATGGAAGAATATACGGCAATGTGTGGCGTCCGCAGAATGTTTCGCTAGCGTTATTTTTCGCAACACTTTTTGGCGGAGTTACAAACGCCCTGGTATTTGCTGGTGTTTCGCCGCGGAACGAGCCTGGCTATAATCGAATGAACGAGTGACCTTCAGTTGAAGAAGTTTAGCAAATTGATGGCGAATTAAGAATTAAGGCATGACGGGCGGTAGTTAATTACGTTGAGCATTATATGGCATTATAGATATCATATAACATTAATGACCGCCACTTGTAACGTCGGCCTCTGCGCTGCCCAAGATCACAGTCTGAAGAAGCAGCAACAATTGCGGACGAGTAGCTTTCAATAGAGCAGCGACTTGCGAACAATTGCGGCTGAATAATTAAGGGAAAACTATGAAATTATTAATTAACCCAATTTTGGTTGTCTAGAAAAAAAACGAAAAAAAAAATTCCCGAAAAAACAACAATGATTTTCGCAAAATTACGCTATAAGCAATTTCACACTGCTCTTTTGTAAACCACTGTCGAAAGCTTTCTCTGTTCCCCTTCGTTACACCTGAGCTGGTATCGCACCGCTTGACTGCCCCCGACGACGTCTCGTTTGCAAATTGAAACGCAACGAAATATCGAGGTGGAGTCTGAGTTCGAATCCGAAGAGAGCGGCTGCAAAACCTCAACGCTGACAGAGTACAAAGGTGAGCTTTTCATGTTTGCACGTTTTCTACGTGAAAATTTTCACCTTTCGGACAGAATTTCCTATGCTTGACTTCAGTCTCGTAATTTTACATATCGCTTCTGATAGGAAGCATCGGAGTTTTACAGGTAAGAACTCTGGAGATACCTCAGCAGATCCTTGTCTCTCTCTCTCTTTTTCATCGATGCAAACTAGAACGATGGATGAAGGGATGAAGTCTCTATTGTTGGGGGCTTAGACTGCTTTCCTCGCGTTTCCACTTTAAACTAATTAGGATTAAAACGAAAATTGGAAATTTACCTGAAAGCACTCCGAATAGCATTTAACTACCTCAACATGTATGCGACGTCGTCAACTGGGAGCAACATTTCATTCGCATTGCAAAATTTGGTAGTGACACGGCGCGGAAGGGTAGTCATCCACGTATAGGGAATTGATAGACCTCGGTGACACATGCCTACCCTGAATGGGAATGGGGTGGGGATATAATGGTGGCGGTAGACGGGGGATGTTTGAAGAGTTCTTGACAGACTTTCGCAAAAATGCGGAAGTGAATGCATATATTCGGAATGAGTCATGGGATGTGGTTAAAAACGTTATAGTCGTGAACAAATTTCGACATCGTACATGCATTTTTCTGAAATTCCTGTTCTTAGCTTGGTTTAATATCAGGATAAGTAGATTTGTCTATTTATCTCAATATAGGTACAGGAAGATTTGCTTGAATCTTCCATAGTAGAGCCAACAGTGAAACGTAGAGCTGCCTCCAGTCCGACAGTTATCGCTTTGGCGTAATATTTTGATGACGCAAACTCTAAACTTTTGTGGTTGTTTAAAAGGACTGTGGTAAATGTTTAACTCCATTCTATGGAATTTAGGAACTTTATCAGTGCCCCGTCCCAGCGCCGGCCCTAGGGTAGAGCGAGTGGAGCGGTTGCTCTAGGCGCCAGGTGGCAAGGGGCGCCAAAATGAAGTGAAGAAACTAGTTGGGATGTGGCTCGGTCCACAAGATTAACTTCCCAGTATTCGTTCAAACAAAAAAACGGCTGGACCAATTTTTATGAAAACCTTTTCAGATCATATTTCCTTGAACACACTTCGATCGGCACCTGAACGAAGTCGATATCTTTTTCGGTTCGCGCGAAATCGTGCAGGAAAAAATGACCACATACGTACGCACACACACACACACACACACATATTTCTTCTCAAATTTTTGCTTAAAATGCTATTGGGACCTTGAAACGTGTAAATACATTGAAAATTTCGAATCCGATTTTCGGACCGATTACAATAACTTCCTACTGGGAAGTTAATAAAATTTTGATGGCGTCTTGTGCAATTAAAGTTAATTTTTGAAAAATTTGGTTATTTAACACTAACTTTCTTTCGCAATCTCGTCTGCCTTGATTTTGCCATACCTGGCAAATTTGGCGCCTGTGCAGAACTTCGACCATAACATTTTCCATTTTTCCCAAAAAAAAACCCCAAAAAAGTTCATTAATTTGCAAAATTTGGCGCCCATTGTGCAGCTCAGAAATTCACACTTTGGGTCCCCTACAAAAATTGAATAGATACATTCCGACAGACGAACATCCCAGCGGGAAAAGTGGAAGCAGCTTCCTCTGGAATCAAATTGGAAGTGCTTCCTGGTTGCACTGCAGAAGCATTTTGGAAGATTTTCCTATGCATGTGGCTACAAATAAGTCATTTTCAACTTTGTTGGTAAATTTTCTGTTTTAAGAGATTCTCTGCATTTCAATTCATAACGTTTTCCTTTGTTGTGACATATTCTCTTTTGGAAAATGTCCATTTAGAGTTGTGCGCTCAGTAAAAGAAGTCTCGCGGTTTATAATTTATTATAGTAATTGTGATTTTATAATTGTGATTTTGATTAGTCCAGTGAAAAGTGTTGAATTTTTTATTTTTTTTTGTGTGTATGCAATTTTAATTTAATAAAAATATTTATTTTTGAAATCTATTTGTATCCTTATTATTCAAAAACGAAGAGCGAAACCTTTTTCCCCGCTCACAAAAAAAAGCAAAAATGAAAGCTTTGCTGCTTGCAAAACTTAAATCTTCAAAATAGCTTCCCAGGAAGCTAACTAGAAGAAAATCGAAGAAACTGCTTCTTGCTGATGACATGCAATGGTAAAAAAGATATGGATAGGGATACGGAAGGGAATCACTTCTAAGATGCACAAGGATAGCTTCTTCATGCGTCAGGGAATGCTTCTATTTCCCGCTGGGATCGGCAACATTAAAAATATGTGTATTATGTTTTTATCGTGGCGACACTACTAACACTGATTTGATCCTTTTGTGGCCCCAAAGGAAAAAAATTAAACACAACACAATATTGTTATATTGTCCTTTATTGTTTTAATATTTAGTATTATATGTATACACTTTGCGATTCAGGCAGATTTTAATGATAATAATTGGAACCGACGAGACGTTCGTTGTTTTAACTTACGCGAGAGAGTGATACCGGAATTGCTTGGATGTCTAGATCGGTTATCTAAGCGTTATTTGAGCGATATCGATCGATGGATTTCGGTTGCAGCGGCATGTGTGAACTTATTGTGGTCCTGTTCTACACGGCCACTACAATCCTCAAAAGGACGCTGCTTTTTATCTTTTTCGTATTTGGTCGTTACATGTTCACGCTCCGTGCAGCCGGCACAGATACCGCCCTCACGGCACTGGAAATACGAAAATGTGCATAATATACAGGGTGTTTCAGACAAGATCGCCCCCTTAATCGATTCTCAACTTAACGAACAGTAACACGGTTTCAGAAAAGGGCGCTCAACCACTTCTTACCTTATGGTTTTCCGAAGTCCTTTGTGGTGTGGGATGGAGAATGGTTATCAAATTGATGCTGTTTATACCGACTTCAGCAAAGCCACAATACCCTAATTTCAAAGCTATCAAATTTTGGAATTTCAGGACTCCCGCTGGAATGGATCAAATCATATCTTGACGGAAGATCACAGGTTATCAGATTCCAAGGATTTCTATCTAAGGAAATTGACGTAACTTTCGGCGTTCTTCAAGGTAGCCATCTAGCCCCTCTACTTTTCAATATCTTCATCTCTGATTTATCTGAAAAATTAGGTAATGTTCCTCTTCTGCAAGGGCCAACAAGCTTCTTGGCTTTATAAAGAGAAGGGCTAAAGAGCTCGATTATCGGTTCAAATTTTCGGTCTAACCCACTAGTCCGATAAGAGTGAAAAAGTACCTTAAGCAATCGATTAACGGCTCCCGATCGTTGAGGTCTATAATTAGAAAGATAAAAAAAAAGCTCCCACTCGCTTTCCTACGATGATCGGGTCAAGTTTTCGGTCTGAGCCGATAGTCGAATACGATAGTCGGATCGGAGCGAAAAGGTAGCCCAAAACATACCCAATACTACTGAATCTTCTCGTGAAAGTCCCGTCGTAATCGGATTAGCCGTTTCCGAGACTAGCCCCGGGCAGTCAGACTAAAATTCAAAAATACTTGTATTTGTTTTAAAAACATGTACAAAACCATATGGGATTAGAAAATTATTTTGAAATCACAGATTCCTTATTCTTATTCTATATTAATACAGAAGGTAAACTGAAATATAATTTATGTGATGTGAAAGCGTTGACCAAAGGGCGCCACAGACAATCTCGCTCTACCCTGATCAAGGGCTTAGGCCGGCGCTGCCCCGACCCCTAGTTTGTAAACCTTTTTTAAGGCTTGCAGAAGGTAACTACCTATTAAGCGCTACCTGGATTTCACTAGATTCAGCCATTTATACATAGAGTTTTTCCTGTTCGTTCGTTTTCCCACATGTACGGCAACAGACGTTGTGTGGGATACCTTCCTTGTCCCTATGGGTCAATTTCTAGTGATGATAGCCGTAATTCTTGCAATATCTCTTCCGGGTCTGTTTATGAGGCCCATTCTTCTTCCTTTGTAGTAGGTTGACCGAGTCATCTTAGAGATCATGCAGGTATCCAGTGCGCTCTACCTTTGCCTAGCTAGTTGGTAGTCAAAAATAGGGTTTTGACCCTGCCTATTCGTGTACCAACCACCTTGATCTCCGAGCCCCTGCTTAGGCCGTTTCTCGTTCCCATCTATGCTCTCATGTTCAAGAGCCCCGACGGGAGTCACGTTATGCCTACTACCGAGCCTGTCTAACTCAGCTCTGCATCGCTCTACTGGATTAGAGCGAGTCGTCATCCAGCTTCGAGTTCTAATAGAGGCTTGGGTATCTATAAAAATTTCAATGCTACGTTTTTGTGTAGGTTCGAGGTTCATTGTCTGGCAGACCTTCAGAATCTCCTGAAAGAGTGCACCGGAAACTCTACTTTCTACTTTTTTTCGTCCCTGCATCCGGGGAAGTGTGTGTTCATTAGTAGCTCCAGGGACTTCTCCTGCGATCCCGTCAAGCTCCATCTACCTTTCAAATATTCATTCCACCACAGGGAAAGACTTTTTTTCTCGACTTATTGGACAAATACCATATACGCCGCGGGATAGTTTTCGAAAATGTTGACACTATATTCGATTGTTTCCCATGGGCGCCCTCTAGAAAGTATCACTCTTAAGCCCTAGCCGAAATTCTTCCAGTCAATTCTCCTTGAGTTTCTATACGGTTGAGGAGTTTAACCTATATGGCACTCAGCTCTATTAGCTAAAGTCCAAGCTATTTGTTGTGTTGACTCAGTTCTACAGAACTGGATTGAGATTTCCTTTTCCGCGGCGATTCAATGAAGGTAATACACGGTGGCGTAAAATCCAAACCCCACACCACCGCTGCAGGGTCCTCAAAGGGTCAATTATGTCTCCTGTCTTTATAAATGACCTACTCCCAATGCCCTAAAAACGATTTCACAGCTTTGTTAATGACGGAAATCTGCGCTGCTCTTAGGCGTTCAATAATGCAAGACAAACCCTTGCCAGATTTTATCTTGAAGATCGCGTACTTATGGCCGATTCCATTTTAGGTGTGACTTTAGTCAAAGACCTGCAATGAAATGACGTTATTCTTCTTTGGCGGTCTACTACCGGAATCCGGCCTGGCCTCTCGTAATTGTTCTCTCCATTGGTCCCGATTTTGAGCCGATACCATTTGCTCCAACATAGATCCTTTGAGACACCGTAGGAATGTAGCAGGAATGGCAAAATTCGAAAGCTGCTATCATATCTTACACTCGCAACACCAGATGAGCCCGCTCTGCTAATTCCCTCTACCTACACCTCCCCTTTTCGCGCATTATATATACTAGGAATTCATCCATAAATGGAACAACCTGACTGTGGCAAAACTCTACACAGCTTATAATTTTGAACTCTTACCACATCCAAGAGTTCAGAGAGAGGGTTCATCACCATCTGCTTCAACCCCATCCTGATTCCTCGTAACTTGAAACCTCTTCTATTCTTCGAACTAAGCTTACTACTAGACAATGCACTAGGATGTGATCAACGACATGACAGACTGAGGGTGATTTCTGAGCTAAGAACTGCCGCTTCACAAAATGTTCAAGCCATCGTAGTTTGCCTAGTTTTGTGTGTAGCTATATTTATTTCATTGAATACGAGGTTATAGTATTTTCATTTGTATCCTACAGCCTTCTGTCGTTATTTTGCACAGTTCTAGTAACTTTTTCGAGGAACCCGTTCCTGTTATGTTGTTCCACAGCTCTCATTTATAAACCAGGTCATAAGCATTTTTGTAGTCTATGAAAGGAAGATGTATATGCTTTCTGCCTAAAATTTTTCAAGTATTTGACTCGTTATGAAAATCTGGTCTGTTGTTCATCTGTTCATCCTAAATCCTGCTTGGTAGTCTCCTACTTGTTTTCCATATATGGTTTCAGTATATTCAACAAAATATGAGAAAGTACTTTGTAAGCTGTGTGATTGGTCTGCAGTTTGTTTGTTCATCAATTCATTTTTTTTGTGCCTAGAATCCATTTTTCGAGCATCTTTCTGCAAATGCAAATGAGCAAATGAGTAAGGCATAGCTTTTCCCCAACATTTTTTAAAATTTCTCTGAATATGCCATGTGGACCTGGAGCCTGCTGTCATCACCCTTACGTTGAACATGTCCTGCCCATTGAATATTCTTAATTTTTTTAGTTTTTATGATGTTTGGGTCTTTATACAACTGGTACAGTTAATGATTGTATCTTCCCCTCCAAAAACTATTATCGTTTACTTCTCCATATAAAGTGCGAAGGATTTTTCTTTCGAAGCACCATTGTCGAGGTTTCGGATAGTTTCAATTTAGTCCTTTTTGATATGTTCCTTGTTAAGAAGTGTTTACGTAGGCTAAAGTAGCTTCTATTTTCCAGTGCTAATCTCCTTTTGACTTATGCTGTCGTGTTGTTACCATTTGAAATTAGTAATCCGTAAGTATATAAATTCTTTTACTCCTTCGATGTTGTATGTTTAAATGCTGCTGCTCATATATTACTTTTTCTCTTCATTAATTGCTAGTCCGAATTTCTCTGCAGCTCTTTCTAGCGATACAAAGGTTTCTTTTATTGCTATGGTGGATCTGGCTAGTGTTACAATATCATCAGCGTGTGCCTTAGTTGTAACGACTTGTTGAAAATACTGTCCGCGGTGTTAATTCCTGCGTCCCTTATCACTATTAGCGTTACATCGTGCTGGCTTAATTTTACGTTTTCATATCCTTGTTTTAATAGCTCTGATACAATGTTATCTTTGCCCGGAGATTTGTTTTTGTTTTGGTTTTGTTTACAGCGTCCTGAACGTCTTCTAATGTAGGCATGTCTCCCCTGAGCTCTTCTGCTAGTTTCATGTTTTCTGCTATGGTTTGCTCCTCATCTGGGGCAAGCAGTTCTTTGAAGTGCTCACACCATGTAGTTCTTTGGTACACAGGATCTCCCCATCCTTATTTTTACACATCGTTATTCTGGGCCCAAAACCGATTCGTTGCTCATTTACTTTTCTGTATAGTTTCCTAACATCGTTTCGCTTCTTCTATTTTCAACATTTCGTTTTCCCAGTACTCCCAGTACGCTAGGTGCTACCTATTGTTAAACTTCTTGCGATGGTGAATTGAACCATTCTGTTTCTGTTATCGTTTGATTCTTCGTAAGGTCCCTTCTATCTAGGGCTCCTTCACCAGTTCATCTTAGCAGTACAGCAATGAGTATTCTATATCGTCTAAGTTCATCTATCATTTATGCCATTGCTCCAGTATATTTTACATCGTAGTTCCTGAAATCATTAGTGCGAGAACGTTCCTGAGGTGTTTGTTGTATATCCTGACTGTTCCTTGGCTGACTTCTTTATTCCATAACAAGAATTGTTTTCCGAAGAGAAATTGTTTACCTCTCGCCCGACCCCCTACTAGGAGTACCAGTCCTCGAAAATTTTTCTCCTTTCGGGACATTGGGATCGGCAAGATATTCTGGTGGAGTTTATAAATAAAATAACTTGTTTAAACTAAAATTACCCAAAGTTACTTTCCATCTTACCTAATTTCCATTAAATGTATTTTTAGATGCTAATTTCCTTACAAATATTTCGTCCATTTATGAAGGATTCTATTTTTTAATACAAAATTTGAATAACTCCAAAAAATAAAAAAAAATCTCACAGGTAACTTACCTATTGTTACAACGACATTTAGGAATACTACATCGGTATTTATCAAGCACTAAAACCAGTCAAATTTTAAACGTCAAGCTCTTTTACACAAATTAGACTTCTAACTTCGTCATTTCTTTCCAAAAAATCTTCTTTAATTCTTCTTACCTAATAATCAATCTGGTCGCGTGATTTACACCTTTACCACACGGAATTCCTCTTAATTTCCAGCTACAAACAAGATGGCATCTCAACCAAATGAATTCCACTAATCTAAAGTTAATTTTTCTTACCTGAAAAAAAAATCCAAATAAATCTCTTCAACTTCCTCATTTTCAAAGTCAGCCTCAAAAGCCAGCGTCCATCAAGAAACCGCCAGAAAACAGCTGGAAATAACGATGAAGAAAAAAAAACAGAAATAATGACACACAATGTCACGATTGCCAACAACAAACTAAAAAAAAAATAAAAAAAAACCGAAAAAATCGTGATTCGATTTCTTGCAAAACTCTTGAAAATTCCGAAGCGGTAAAAGTCGATTTGTTTATAATTGAATGTCGACCAGAGCGGTACGTCACGTGGTAGTCCCTGCACTGGAGCCACCACTTGCACTGTCCTCACCCTACACGGTTTTTACAACTCTCCACATCACTCCGCAATTCCGCAACTCCAGAACAGATGATCCGAAAGCTCCTGCTGGACACCACGAAACGAAGCTTCGGACTAGGGAAGTGTTCTGAATGCATCCAGGAAGGATTTCTCGGAGCCGATGTTGTTTACAATTCTGCACTGCGATGGTGTGGTGGGGATTGGGGATGTTCGGATTAAGAAGGGGCACGAGGGGAAGGTTTTGTTTCGGTTAGGTGGAATCGGTTTGGGGATTACCTTTACCTGTGCGGAGAGCAACGTCGTGTGAGTCATGCCACATAATTTCTCATCGATCATGCGCCGCTCGCCGGGGGAGCAGGAAAAGCTGGAGTTGTGTGTCTTCTTCTCTACCTTTGACGAGCGTGGGTAAGGTTCGGTTCTAGCCGCTAATGCCCATAGCACAAGGCCCAAAAAGATTCGCTTCTTTCCCGCGTATCTTCCGCTTTGCTCCGCTGAGAAGCAAGTGCTCCTCGGTTGAGTGGCCACCACACAATACCGCCTGGTGGATCCCCTCGCAGCGCCTCGTTACTCTCTATATACCCGTACAAGTCTGGGGCTGTGCTGTGTAGTGAGCAGGGAACTTTTTGTCTGGAACTTTTTTCTCGGGGTTTATTCTAGGTTCTCTCCGCACACCTCGTCGTTTTTTACGAGCAACAACAAGCTGCTGCCGTCTTTGTGGTGTGCCGTGCTGGCAACATTTCGTCCGCTTCAGTCGATTGCAGGCAACTCAGATATAAAGTCGTGCGCGGAACAGCTTCATACTCGGGCCTCTCAGAACGGATGACGACGACGGTGGCGTGTAGTATATCCAACCAACTCCAAGAGTCCCACTAACAAAAAAAAAACAATTCGTTCGCTTTTTTACACTTGGACGTTGCCGCTCACAGCACACACGACGAGTCCTCAGCTTTTGGTGGAGTTTTTCGTTTCGTGGTTCAGCTACCGTGGATGAACACTAGTTCGCGCTGGATTTTGTTTTAGTTTGTCGCTAGTTGTTACCCCCGTGTGCAACAATAGGAAAAAAAATTATATACAATATATAATATACAATTCAAAACCCCCAAGTTCACTACTTTCTGCGGCGTAGGAAAAATTCCTTTGTAGCTTTTTGACGTGGAGTTTTTCGTAGCACAGTTTTCACCTTCTACCCACGAGACTCCGATTTCAGATATCAGACACCATCGTTACCATTCACAGTACAGTTCCGGGCGTTATTTTTGAAAAAAAAAGGAAGAACGTAAAAACTTTTTGATAACAATAAAAAATTCTGAAAACGTTTTTCGACATTATCCAAAAAACAAAAAAAAAACCAAAAAATTAATTGCAAAAATTGTCAATTAATAAAACAAAAAAAAAGTGTTAAACAATTTTTTTTTATAAATTTAAAAATAATTTCAAACTCAAAAAAAAAATTCTCCTTCGTTACCTTTTTGAATCCTTGTTACCGTGAAAATAATTTCTTCTATGCGACGTGATTTTTACCTGCAATTTATCCTTTTTAAATAAATTTTGAAAAATTAAAGGAAAAAAAATAATTTGTGGTTTTGTCATCCCATTTTGGAAAATAAAAAATAATAAAAAAAAAAATAAATAAAGTGATAATTTTTTGTGTGTGATAAATTAAGTTACGAGGTTTTTTATTACGTGGCTTTTTGTTTTGGAATACATATATAAAAAAAAGTGATCGATAAAAAGATAAAAAAAAAAAATATTTTTTACAAAAAAAGGATACAAAACAAAAACGACAACTTAATTGTTTGGAAATTAATATTTAAATATAAAAAAGAAAAAAAATATTTACCAAGAATTAAAAAAACGATATTTTGCTGGTTTTGTGGAATCGCATTTACTCAATAAAAGTTAGTATATTGCATTATTTTTAAATTTTACAATTTTCTTTTTATTTAAGGATTTTTGTAAAGTTTTTTTTTAGTTTTTTTTTTGGGGATGATCAAAATGTTTTTTTTTGGTTTAACCCTTTTTAAATCATAATAGAATTTTGTGATATTATAATTAATTTTCCAGTTATTATCATTTTATGAATTATAGTAGATATCAAATTTTTTTTGGTTGTTTTTTTTCAAAAAAAAACAAACAAATTTACGGAAATTACAACGTAAACCTGAAAATGATTACTTACACCCAAGTAAAAATAAGGATTAAACCTCGGAGTTGGAAATCTGAAAATTTTCTTCGGCCTTTGATTCGACGTTCTAAAATCGGTGAGAAAAGTGTAATAAGATCTCGGAACCGCTAATCGAGATATCAAAGGTTTTCAAAAAGACACGAAAATTAGATTTTTGTAAATGTCTCGCTTCTTATGCGTTGAACGGTGTTCTACAAGGTTCCATACTAGGACCTTTGCTTTTTAGCTTACATACCAGTCATCATCAATAACTTCAAAGCCTGTTATATTGGTTTTGACTTCTGCAACATCCTTCACAAGAACTGTCGATCCATAGGTTGAAATCTCCAATTTCTTATACCTAGGATTCGTAGGCATTCTTCTACTCATCAGTATATGTTTTTTTAAAAGCGCTGTGTTTCTGTGACCGTCTGGTCTTTTGTTCATAATAGTTTTCGCTGTGCTGTCATCACTGTCAAAAACCTTATATTGTCGTTTAAAAACTCTGTGGTTAACTACAAGTTATAGCTGTTGATATATCAAAGTTTAAACCAGGCCTGGCCAGCCAATACACGGCCATTCTCTGGAGATTTTGCAGCCCGCGAGATTCAACACGATTTAACAAAATATTTTGTACTAGAAGTTACCAACATACATACATGAAAATGCACCTAGCTCCGTTTAACGTTTCTTTTGAGAGAGTAACCAGAAATTCTGTAAATGGAACTACTAATAATTGATTTACAGTGTAATAATGAATTAAAACCCGTTTTCAGGCATCAGAGTCAAAAATTGATTTTATTTAAAAAAACAGCTGAATGATACCTTCACATGGAATTCACTCAGTTTCATCGTGATTTGAGTGATTCAAAGCTTTTTTCTTATAAGTCATCTCAAATTAGGAAAAATTAAAGAAATTTATGAGACTGGTGCCAAGTGAAGTGGCTATACGTGATTTTTACAACCCGCAGTTTTAAAAAAGGGTAGTTTTTGAGAAATACAGTTTTTTTTCTCCTTTTTCTCTATTTTGAGGAGAAACTATGCATTTTGGTGAAAATATCAAGAAAGCAAAGTTGTAGAGCAGAAAATTTCCTACAAATTTTGATTTATCTAATTTTTCGAATTCCGCATAGTTTCGCCGCTTTTTTCGTTTTGCGCATTTTTCAACTTCCCAGTTTATAGGGAAGTTATTGTAATTGGTCCGAAAATCGAAATCCAAATTTTCAACGTATTTTCATGTTTCAAGGTCCCGATAGCATTTTAAGCAAAAATTTGAGAAGAAATATGTGTGTGTGTGTTTGTGCGTACGTATGTGGTCATTTTTTCCTGCACGATTTCACGTGAACCAAAAAAAATATCGACTTCGTTGAAGCCCCATTCGAACTATATTAAAGGAAATAATATGAAAAGATTTTTATAAAAATCGGTCGAGCCGTTTTTTTGTTTGAACGATGTTCGTCATATTTGTACCTGCACGATACCGCTCGGACGAAAAATGATATAGACTTTGTTGAGGTGGCGATAGAAGCACATTAACCAAAAATGTTCTGTAAAAAATTTCATAACATTCGGTCTCAAGGCGTTTTTTTGTTTAAATGAAAAAACTCCGGCTAAGAGTCACAAGCACTTTAAATTGTTTGGTTTTTCTAATATCTAATAAACTCGTTAAAATAAAACCCATTCTAAATGAAATTACATTTTCTGGGTTCAGCAGAGTGATAGCTTCCCATCAAGATATCACTTGTCAAAATCGGAGCACTCTTTAACCCTTTGAATACCGGGGAGCGCGATCGCGCTCCTTCATGCATATGCGAAAAAACCCGAAAGTGCTATCGCGCTCCTCTTAAATTTTTCTCAATAAACTGCGAAAATAAACATTTTTGCGCAGTAAGAATAATGTTTATTTTCGTAGTTTATTGAGAAAAATTTAAGAGGAGCGCGATAGCGCTTCCGAGTTTTTTCGCATATGCATGAAGGAGCGCGATCGCGCTCCCCGGTATTCAAAGGGTTAAAAACCGTGCAAAAATTACGTAACCCTTTACAAACTTCACGAATTTTTAAAACTTTTAGATCAGCACTTTTATGACGGAGAATTGTTTCCCACGTCCTACAGATTCTGAAAATTGAAGTTCATCCCAGAATTACCAGTAGTTACGAAACATTTGGCCTTTTCGGTCAAGTCTGACAAGTCCTTTACATTGAATAGTTTTCTCCTGAAATCGTTCGAATTTCCAAATGTAGTCATTTGCTTCCAAGTTTATCGTTATTTGAACTAGCTACACTGTAAAAAATTTCTGTGGTAATTTTACAAAAAAAGTACTGGAAGTTTTATTCACAAGCAGTTTTGTAAATTTGCAATATATATTATTAGGAATAATTCAATTCTAGTATACGTATTTTTACCAACTGTGTAGTAAATATATGCATTATTTGTGGGATGTAAAAATACAATCAGATCAGTATTGGAGCTTTCACTTCATAGTTTTGATAGTTTTGTAAATTTTCAAAACTTTTGTGTATGCCGTCTCCCTATACATAAAAATAGCATTTTGTTCACCATGCAAGGGCCGATTCGCAATAAAAGCTTCAAGCTGCAAGCGTCAAGCTGCAAGCTTCAAACTACAAGCTTCAGCCAAGTTTTGCTTTATCTGAGCACTGCAGCTTGAAGCTGTGAATGTGAATCATTGTACAAACCCTTTTATCCTAATTTTTGAAGCTTGAAGCTTGCAGCTTGAAGCTTTAATTATGAATCGGCCCTAAGCATAAAAAATTATCAAAAATTTCTTGGCTGTTACCTTAACTTAAGAACAATCGGGTATATATGCTAAGTATTCCATTGTTACCTGTGAATTATATCTATGAGAGGGAAAATTTAAACCTTACATTCCAATGAACAATTTGTAATCTTACTTAAAATATAAGTTCTAAAATTACGCCTCTTACTGTAAAATTACAGTATAAAGTTCAGTACATAACATTGATAAATAATACTACGAAATATTGTAATTTTCCTACATAAACGATTTAGAAAAATACACAACATTGTGTAAAATATACGTCACATTCATTTAATCAACATTTACGTCATGCAGTATTGGAGATTCTCAATTTCTTTATGTGAAATTACAAAATTTATAGTAAAATTACAATAATTGTGTAGTAAATTAGTATTTCATACCGCGATTTGTAATTTTACTATACATTTGGACTGTGAATTTACATATTTTTTTACAGTGTACTCTAAGGATTACTCAGGCACCAGTTCTGATACTAGCCAATTCCTCACTACTACTAAAACTACTACTATTTTCTAAGTAGAAAATTTATTAATATTATATTATTTAAAATTACATGATTTTTGCTATTAGGTATAGGAGTTGTTTTAAATTGAAGAATCAGGTGTATGTTTTGGTGTGTGATTTGTTCGTACAATTTGTTGTTATTATTGTTTATTTATTATTAAAATATCCATTGATAAAATTCAACATTCATTATACTGGGGAAGTTGATCGTGTGGACCGAAAGGGTCAAACCCACATACCAACTAGTTTAGATTTTGAGCCAAAATTATGCATTTGTATGAAAAATTAAATTAGATCAAAGTAGTAGTTGTACTTTTCCAAATACCTTTCTTTGGACGCTTTGATTATTATCAACTGAATTTGAAAAAGGCGCAAAACGCCATCGGGCGGCGAAGCAATGCGGAATTCGAAAAAACAATGAAAACAGAATTTGTAGGAAATTTTATGCCCTACAACTTTGCCCTTTTGATATTTTCGCAAAATACATAGTTTCTCCTCAAAAAAGGGAAAAGGACGAAAAACGCTAAAATTTATGTGTATATTTCTCAAAAACCACCCTTTTTTAGGACTGCGGGTTGTGGAAATGTGCGAAGAAAACAAACTATAAGAATTATGTATTTCGATTAATCGTCCACGGCAGATAAGAACCTACAAATCTTTTGAACCAACTTTGACATTCACTGACCTTCCACATAATTCCACAGTAAAACAGCTTCGTTTATTACTTTTGCACTAAAATTCCTCTGACCTCTCTGACCGACTTCTATATCAATTATTGTAACTAAAAACACATGTTATATCTCAAATTTTAGGTCTCGGCCGGGACACCTTAAACCGAAAACGGGCTGGAAGTGAAGTTAACTCATCTTCTTATTGTGTATGTCAAATGGTGTTTTATTTTAGGTTTTCTTTATTACCTTTTTATTATCCTTTTATTACCATTGACAATAACTCCGTTTTATAAGATATAGTATGACTTTTTCCAAGACTAGTGCAAAAATTAAAAAAAAATGAAATAGTTTGACATAAAAACAGTTTAAATTATTGTAGTGAAGGACTTTTTATTGAATAAACGTGAATAAACATAATTAGTGGCGAGTCCCTTGACCCAGGAATAACTATATGAATATTGCCCATAATATTTCGTACGATAAAACAATACTCTTTATTCTACCTATGTTCTTATATTATTTCATTCTATTCAGTTCTGGAACAGTTCATCTATATGCAGAATGCGGGGTAATTAAGTGTGTTCAGGGAATGTGTCTGCAATTACTTGACTAGTCAGTAATATTCGTTCAGTTCAAAGCGATAAACTCCTGTAAGAGTAAGTCCTAATTAGTTTAAGACTGCCATTGGACACCCTTAGTCGCCTTACCGGGCTATGCAAATGTGGACGAGTTTTCCAGACAGAGCTCTAGTTCTGTTTTCATCAGTCTAGATTGGGTATTGGGTTACTCACAAATTTTACAAAAAAATCGGGCTATGATGAAATATACCGAGCAACTTCACTACAGTCATCCATCCACCTATTTCTTAGTGGTCCTACTCTTATTTTTCTTTTTAATCTAGCTGGGCTAGCTAGCATTATTTCTTCCGATGCTCGAATTATGATTTTGTAACGTTGTTTACGTCAAGATTGCGTTCTCCAACTTCAAACCTTAGGCTCCTAATCTCCGAACTGCTATGCGGTACGGCGTGCGGCCATCAAATCAACTGACTTCAGCAAGCTCCTTGACCGAGAGGACCACGATATTTTAATTGCAAAATTATAAAAATTTGAAATATCAAGTTCTGGCCTGGAACGGATAAAATCATATCAGGACAGAGGAACACAGGTTATCAGATTCAAAGGATTTGTTTCTAATGAAATTGAAGTAACTTTCGGCATTCCTCAGGGTAGTCATCTTGGTCCTCTTCTTTTCAATATCTGAAAAATTGAAATTTTCGGTCTGAAAAATTTGTAAAAATACTCCTCATCTGTGTTATGCGAATGACCTCAAAATATAGTGTCATGAAGTCCCAAACTGATGCCTCATTCTTGAATTCGAAACTTAACGACGGCTCAAAGTCCTTGATCTCACGCCGTTATTGGGTAGGAGAAAACTGCTCTTATACCATGTTTTGCCCTTGACGTCCTACGTAGAAAACTTAAAGTATAGTTTCTGTCGGATAAGATCAAATGATCAGTGATGGAGCTCTATGGAATACCCACATCGCACCGAGTGTACTAGGAACGAGCCCGTCAGTTCTTGCTTCTCCTCTCCACTGACCACTAGACTCTGTGCCTTAAATTACCACAATTGGAAGTGCAAAGGACTTTATTTCAAATGGCGAACGAGTCTGTTCTTCATGTTTTCTTTCCTCGTTCTATGATACAGAGGGGAAGGTACATATTCATTATTCGGTGAGGCTTTAAGTGACAAATCTTTAGCCAGACTGTCGAATCTAAGCAAGCGATCTGGCCCACCAATCTGAGATATATGCTAAGAGTACAGTAGGTTCAAGCCGCGATACTCCTTGACAGTTTACTTCCTAGAATATAAAAAGTTCACCTTGGGTACTTTCCTAGACCTAGAAGGTTGTTTCTTCAACATCATCTCCGAGACTATCCAGGCGGTCCTGGCGGAATTTGGCTTCCAGAAAGGTTTTAGTCAGTGGATACTGGGTCTAAACTAGGTGCCGTGGCACAACCCATGGAGGAGTCCTGTAGCCACTGCTATGGATAAGATTCTAAAAACATTATAGGACGGTAGGCCAAAAGCAGTCGTCTATGGGGACGACATGGTCATCATAGTATCGGGATAGTTTCTCTGGCATAACCAGCGAAATTATGGAGAGTACTCTTGGAAAGGTTAGGAAATTTCCAACATTACCATTCCAAAAGCGTCGTTTTAACCAATCGGTCACCCAACTAAGTACTAACTACTTCCAATGCTGCTTGACCTAGGCAATGCAACGAGATCTGGTCTCATGAGTATGCTAATAGCACCCTTTATGATCACAAAGATAATTGCCCGTTTGCTTCGTCTTATTCAATTTTTTAAGGGCCCAATTTTGTTCCCTTTAGTGTGTGTTTAACGTGCTTCGTTTGGACTATTCTGTGCATCTTGTATTGGTACGTACCTGTAGCGGGCTGCATTTGAAAAAGTAGATTTTTTTTCATGTGTACCGTGCCTGTTTGACCGGTTCTACACGTTCAACTTTTCATTCAACTTCAATACTTTTTCTCTTTCGTTCGCATGCAACTTGCGACAGGAATAATCTTACCCCTTTCACAATAGAAGCGGACATTGTTGAAATGGGATATGTGTCATGTCCGGCAGGTTTAACATATCCCCTTTCAACAATGACCGCTTCAATTGCATGCGAGGGAAAGAGAAGAAATGTTGAAGTTGAAAGAAAAATTGAACGTTTAGAACGGGTCTTTCATGCTACGTGCGGCGAGTCTTATTTTTAGTCAAGCGTACCGTGCCTGTTTTGAATGCCGTGCAGGCGGGACCACTCGGGTAGGTCGAGCGTGGTAAAATAGCGGGAGTGTCCTAGTTGGTCTAAGATGTCTTCAATGCGTGGTAAGGGATAGGGATAGGCATTGTCGATAGTCTTTTTGTAAAGTTTTCGATGTCGACTCGTCACTGTTTTTAGGATTAGTAATTTCTGTACGCGGGATATTCAACTGCCCTCATGCATTGCAATTTTTCGAGACTATATCGTATCCTTACACAGCCGTTCGTTCGCTCCTGGTATATCCTATACTACATGAAAGGCGCCATGGATTCTGGTCTGGTGGATTCCTTTACAATTTCCTATAGAAAAATACAATAATCTTTTTAAAGCAATTTTCTTCTTATTTATTAATTGCTGAGTATTAAAATATATATTTCAAGTATCATTTTCTTTCACTCCACTTAATTGAGGAAAAGTATTTTTAAATAGGGTTAATCCTCACTTAGGAGTTTTTAAGTGGGTACACTTGTCAGTGATTTAAAAATATACTAAACCTCTGCGAAATTTATTTTTATAACAAAAAAAAAATAATTATATTAAAATTGCTAGCATTGATGCCACATAAATAAATAAATTGATCTATTACCCAAGAACGGTCTAGACTCAACTCCCAAATGATTTCTGCTTACACCGCGCCATTACATCCCACTCACAATAACCTTTTCCTGTGTAGGCAAGGCCATCTATTACCGAAAATTTATATAAATATTATAGACTAAACAAACACAAATAAATGTCTCCTCTTAAAACACCTTTATAAACTGTTAATTCATTCTTCATTACCTTTCTTTGAAGAATGGTCTCCAGTATCTTATTCGCCCTCACAATAAACACACACACACACCCACAACGACTACTCACACAAAAAATATGTATTGAAGCCTGGAAAACATTATTTTTAAATACACCAAGTTAAAAGCCCCTGAAATTTATATCCTTTGAAAATTTCCACACAGAGAGAGAAAGAGAGTCTCGCAAGATAAATACTCTCCTGAATGTCATCGATCACACTTATAATACGACTACATTATGCCGTTACATCGAACAATGGCGGAGCTTTAGTCCTTTGAATATTGCTGACAATTTTTTTCGTCGTCGTCGTTGTTGTTGTTGTTGTTGTTGTAGAAACTTGTGATAGAAAATGCTACGAGCCTTTTACAATGTGGTTACAGTTCTCGTCCCTTCGGGATTAAGGACAATTCAAATAAGTCTCCATAAATTAAGGAAAACGGATAACAAAGGTACCCCGACCGACCGACCGACGACGACTGTGAAGGAATTCTCTCTCTCTCTAAAATTTTCTTGTCCTTCTTACAATTTTCCTGACTGTCGTCCGATGGAACTTAATAAAAAAATTACAACAACGAACGAAAAAAAAATTATTATCGAAGGACGAAGCAGCAGTGCTACACAGGACTCGTCGAGTGGTGGGGGTGAGATAAATTCTATTTTGCTTTTGTCATATTGATTTGGCATTTCATAATTTAGAAGTTCGCCTCGTGGTTTAGTGGCAATTTAAACACACAAAAATCGAAGAATCCTTGTATCCAAGCACATTCCCCTGCGGAGGTCCTGATTATGGCCAATTCATATGCAGCCTTTGTTTCAATGTGACATTTACCTTGGGCTTTATAGTGAGATAGAGAGAAATATATAGAGAGAAAGAGAGACCAGATTGTTATCAGATAATTTTCTTGTGATAAAATACGATGACCTACGGTAAAAGTGTGTGCAAAAATTTTCGAATCTGAGAAAACCCTTCTTCAAAGGGCGATTATCCTGGCCTTAAAGATTTCCACATGAAAATTGTGTTGAGATCAGGATATTTTGTGCTTTAATAAGATATATTCAAAGTAATTTGG
Organism: Thereva nobilitata; assembly: GCA_963855945.1. NCBI lineage: Eukaryota > Metazoa > Arthropoda > Insecta > Diptera > Therevidae > Thereva > Thereva nobilitata. The sequence goes on along the minus strand of OY979695.1, from coordinate 190,819,671 downwards.
TTAATCAGTTCTAGTCTCTCTCTCACTCGATACACTATCAGCTGGAAATGAAATGGATATTTAAAGTACATAAGCATTTTGGGTGTTGTAGGTGGGCCCTTCTAGTGAACAAGTTCGGTGAGCTCGATTTAGTTAAAGTTAAATAATCTTTAATTTTAAACCAATCCTACAATAAATAGAATCAGATACAAAAATTTGGGTGTGAATACTATTGGGGATTGTTGTGTGTGTGTGGGTTTACGGATATCCTTATGACACCAAAAATTTATCAAACACAAATCAAACAATTTTCTTTGATATTCAAATTCCGAAATTTTTTTCGTGATTAGACTGAAGTTATTCATGCCTAGAATTTTAGATATGTTCGTTGTCATCTAATTGATATCCTGGAGGCGTAGATGATTGACGAAAAAAATGATATATGGCATCGGGAAGAAAATAATTTGGTCTAATGTACATTCTATAAAAAAGATAAGTGTTTTTTTTTACGTTTTATTTTTTATTTCATTCAATGGAAGAAGCACTTGCCCCTTCTAATCACTCTATGAATCGTCAGTCAAAAATTCATTAATAAAATATCTAATTCAAAAATTTCCATTTCAAATTTGGCTCGGCGTATCACACACTCTTTCGATGAATGGACCACGCGTGCAGCTACCTAAGACCATATCAAATTTGCTCGCAATTAATGATGGTACATGGACATCACCATCTAGAATTATATGAACATAACATGGTAGGAGAGAACTACTAAAACGTAGATAAGATTAAAAGAAGAGATTTTAAAAGCTCCAAACCTTTCAAAAGCGTCACCTTTTCACCTAAACATGGCGACATGATCTTGTCTTAATGATCGCAAACTCATATGTCAAATTCAATCAAAAGGGACATCGAACTCTTTCTTGATTGAAGCGGCAAGAATCATGTCGAGTTCAATGCCTCCTAAATGAAGTAGAGATGCAAGTTCCTCCTTTTGCTGGCAGAACGGTCTGCAATTTACAAGGTCCTTCATTCGACCTTGTTTAAATGCAACAATCTAAACGTGGTTCGACAAGCTACAAATCCGATTCTCCATAGGCCCATTGAGCTACCGTAGAAATGTTGTAGCCCTATTAAAATGTAATCGCCAATACCCTAGCGACTGGTGCACTGACATATCGCTTTCGTGCCTACACGACAACCCGCAATACAACCCTAGCTCGCTCGGCTCACACCCACATTCTACAGTACTCCTTTTCGCTACACTATGGTATAGAAGTTCGTTTTTGAATAGAACGACTCGACTGCGGAATAAGCTCTCATAGTCAGTATTTCCGAATTCGTATAACAACGTTTAAACGTAAGACTCATTAACATCTACTGTCTGGCCGATTCTCTGTCTCGATCTTTGCTACAATCGGGTTAATGTGTACATGCTCAAACCTACTGTGCTAATGTCCTTACTAAGGATGTTGTGCAATTATAAAGGAAATTATTTTTGGCTGATGTATTCCAGGAAGTTTGATGTTTTTCACCAAGTCATATGCATGATGTTTAAGGTATATATGTACAATGTACAGTACGTTGTACTTAGTGATACACTTTACTCGTTCCAAAAATTACATGGCGAATTTGTAAAAGTTCCCATGTCATCTCAGTATCAAAAATCATCCTATACAAAATGTTTGTCGGTGCAGCTGATTTCTGTATATCACCTCACTTCACAACAGAAAACTGTCGAAGGACAGAAAGTCTACGGAACCTGCTACCCGCGTCTCCAACTTGATTTGGTGGGCATTACAGTTATACGGACTCCTGGAAACTCTATCAATTCCTATTCCAACCAACACAGTTCCAAAATCGGGCAACTGGCTGGGCTTATTCGCTTTTATTAGCCACTGACTGGGATTTTGTTTACACAGTGCTAACGCCAACTTTACCGCTCTCTGTGTCATCAAAGTTATATGGACGACTATGGGTTTACTCATTCTTCAATCACTTAACAGAAGGCAAATCCAAGGCCGATTTACTAGCTTTGGTTTCGTTGTTCTATAGAGAATGGAGCTATCGGCTCTATCCACTAGATATACACTATACACGAGATACAGCGTGTTTAAGAAAAGGCGTTTAGACAATTTTTTAATTTACTTAAACTTTAATTACTTCTCAACTATTTATCATAGAGCAACATAATTTGGCTCATTTTTTAGAGAAATGTTCATTCTTTATTTTGATATCAATACCATAAACCTATAACACTCTGTTTAGAAAATATGTTACTTCAAAGTCAAAATTTTGTTTTTTTTTAACTAAAATTTCAACTAAAACCACCTTTTTCTCCAAAAAATACGTAGTTAACCGATAATTTTTTTGCCAAAATTAAAAAGCTCGAAGAATTTCCTTTGAATAATGTCTCAACAATTTTTATGCTAGGGCCTTTACTTTTAAACTTATAAGCAATTTTGATGTTAAAATTAGCCTTATTTGATGCTTATTTGGTACTTTTCGACAAAATTTAAGTGAAAAAGTACTAAAAAGGTTCGAAATAGAGCCAATTTTAGTATTAAAATTGGCTATAACTTCAAAAGAAACGGCCCTAGCATAAAAATTGTTGTGCCATTATTCGAAGGAAATTCTCCAAACTTTATAATTTTGGAGAATAAATTATGGGTTAACTACGTATTTTTTGGAGAAAAAGGTGGTTTTAGTTGAAATTTTAGTTAAAAAAAACAAAACTTTGACTTTGAAGTAACATATTTTCTAAACAGAGTGATATAGGTTTATGGTATTGGTTATGGTATATCAAAATAAAGAATGAAAATTTCTCTAAAAAATGAGCCGAATTACGTTGCTCTACGATAAATATTTGAGGAGTAATTAATGTTTAAGTAAATTAAAAAATTGTCTAAACGTCTTTTCTTAAACACGCTTTATCTCAGTGTATAGGGCCGATAGCGCCATTCTCTAGAACAATTTTTTTCTCCAAATACATCCAGGAAACACCCCCTAACGGATTAGCCACTTAGTGCAAAACACCCTGTATATACGTTCCACTAATTAATGGAATTTTGTACAGGGTTCGTGAAGTCTGCGCCTTGGCCCTGATAATACAAAATCGTGTTGTCGTTAGTATAGTATTCTTTTCAGAAGAGAACTTGGTGTTTTACATTACACTGTACAATAGAACCTCCCGCCGCCAGGAGTCCAATCTCCAGTCTCCAAAATAAAACAAAACATAAAGCCGCTTTTACATCCCAAAGTCAACGCGAAAGTGCACTTTGAAGCTCTTTTATCGCACAGAAATTTGTATGGTTTTTCTCTGTTACACGAAAGTTCTGAAACGTTGGTGCAACAGAGAAAAAAGCATACAAATTTCTATGGGATGTAAATGCGGCTTAATAAGTAGGTATGTTGAAAGTTCCAATTGAAATTCAAGTACTTTTTGCTATGTCTTTAAAGTAGAATATTGTCACGCTTTATGCCGACTATGGCTGTACATAGAATAATTGTAAACCACCCTCCCATAGATCCTGAAGTTGCATTGCGTTACGTTTACATAATTTTAACGATTCGTCCTACGCAGTACTCAACGTTGATTCACCTCTCGGCAACTTAAACCATTGCTTAGTCAGACCTCCTACTGTCAGTACTAGTGCTCTACCCCAATTAGCCCAACTTATAAGAGAATTGTCTGACATTATTGTAAAGAAAATAGACTGAGGTAAAGCACTGGGATTTGTGTTTCCGTAGTAAGGACATCAACCAACTATGGCACAAAGATCATACAGCCAAAAGTGCCCTTTGTTCATGTCTCAGTCTATCTACCAAGTCTATGGAGCCTAGGCTGAATTGATGGCTAAGTTAGGAATATATTTGGGAACATAATCTTCGAGAAACTGGATATGGAGTGTGCAGGCGTTCTCCGAATTGGTCACATAGTCGTAAATATATCAACTGAAGGAACTTCTGTAAATCCACCATCAGACAAGTTTATGCTTTTTGACATGCTCAAAAGTTGAATGTTGAATCTCTGCGTTTTTTAAGAGGTGTTTACATAAAGCAAATCCAGGCATCTCTCTGCTCACTTCGAATTGCTCTTTACACGACATTGCTACCACACTCTTTGACCCCTACACATTCCATAAACTCATTAAAGACTTGCGAGGTTAGATGTGCCTCAAAGAGGTCAAAAATAGCAAAAGCTTTTACGGAAACACTTTGCCTTCTGACTTCCGCAAAATAGCAATTACTTCTATTCTATTCAAAACATCAGACATAGAGGCAATAAATAAATCAATAAAAAAACTATCTAGAACTCAACCAAATATCAAACGACAAGCAATAGGGCTTTAGACAAGCAGGTCGTCTTAGGATCTTCTTATTTGCCTAACCGAACGTCTAAATCACAGAATTCATCTCTTTAGTAAGTTTGGCCTGGTTGCTCTAAATATTTCTTCTCTGAGCTGTCCTCTTTGCAGAAGGGAGGGACTCGATGTCCTAGGTCTGCTCTTCTACAGGCTAGTCAGCTTCCAATTTTAAGGGTGCTAATATGGAATGGTTATTAGATTCAGAAGCTGCTTGATCTTCCGGATGCGTCTCATTTTCTTTTCTATTTCGGCATGATTATTATTTTGTCCCTTTATAACGTCTAGAATCAACTTTGACCCGATTGTCGAGCCTGGCCAAAAGGCTATCGACCATCTGATCTGCATTTCTTGGTTTCATTTCTCCAATATTGCCTTTCAGCCACTCTGCTGTGGTGTCATTGGCACAAGCGAAGATTAACCTTTCCGAGATACTAGAAATTTCGAGTTTGTCGAGCCCAGAAACATTTGCTCTGCAATTTTCTGGAAGAGAGAGTTCAGAATTGTCTTCATTTACTCTATGGCCAAAATATCATCTGAGGAATTGCTGGGTATCGCACTCAGGCGGGGACTATTGCCAATCTCCTTAAATGACGTTTTGGTTGGCAATAGGAGAAATGTATTGTGGGTGAGGCCTCCTTTATTTGTGGTATTCTCCCCCACTCATGCTTGACATTCTATATTTTTCTTTTTCCAATTGAGGCTTAGTTCCAATCCAAATATTTAAGGAGTACTGGCCTTAATGCACACCTCGTCTAAGAGGGCAAGCTTCATAGACTCCGAAGCTTAGTCCCTCTTTCTAGACCATGAGTTTGTTGAATTTTGTCGTTTGTCGTAGCTTCAGAACAAAAAATCACCTACAGCAGAACCCCCCATAATTGTGCGAAAGCTGATTGGAACTAGTGGACGCCTGGTATCCAAGTCCATCGTTAGACTTATACGCAGTGCGAACTCACTCGAATGGTATTGCCACATTGTTTACACTTGTTCGTATGCAATAACTTGGCTCTCACATAATATTGATGATGAAACCATCGTTTCAATTAATTTAAAAGATCCCATATATTTTTAGGAATAGATATCAGGGAGTGCAATGTCGAACAGCAAGATATAGTCGAAAAGGAATAAAGTAATACCATCGCTAATACCGTCTACACACGGAATGAATATCCGTCGTAACGACGAAACCCCATTACACAAATTACGACGAAAGCTCAAATATGGGGCATCTGTCGGTTGATAAATTGTTGTTAAAAGCTCTCTTTTAGGCGTTTTTCTAGTGTCTTAACATATCAGCTGATTTTGGTTTAGTTTTATTTGAAAATTAATAAAAAAATATTACTTGTTTCTAGATTAGCCGAGTAACAGACAAGGTGGACAACAACGTATGAAGGAAATCAATATTTTTTTAATTTTCGTTCACTGAGATTATTTACTACAGATCCACTTATGACAACTGTCAAAACATAATGACGAATTTTATCGACAACGACGAATTTTACCTTGCGTCACTCTCTAAAATGGCATTCGTTGTAACGACGAATTTTCGTCGTAATAACGCTGCCGTCTGCCGAAAATATAAAAACCGGTTTTAATCAATACAATACTTTGTCGGCTTTGGTAGCCTCAGCGTGGTATCTTAACGCTTAGGCTACCAAAGCCGACAAGTATTGTATTGATTAAAACCATTCTAAGGGTCCGTGGTTCGAATCCACTCCAGAGCATGGTCCTTCTGTTCGTCTTTCTGTCTGACATTGCACGCAATGGTAGAACCGTCGACACCAAAAAGGGGCTTTACCTCTGAGCACTAGTGTTTCACGAAAAAATTGACTATGTTGTTCGAACAAGAGATTGCGGGAAAGTGGATAAGGAGGCAATAATAAAAGACAATTAATATTTTGTAGGTAAAAGACACGATCATGTTGCTGGGACGAAGCGAATCCTTGTAACAGTAATCCCTAAGCTTCCGATGTTGGGATATAACGAAGACATGACGGACTAGTAGTACAAAGGGTGACTCCTAAGCTTCATCGTACCACAAAAAAAGAGTAGAAGTGTTGAGGCTTGAGATTGAGAGTGACTTGGGAATCCTAAATCGAATATAGTCTCGAAAACTTCAAACTAAAGATTTCCCCAGACTTTGCTTAAGTATTAATGAAATTTGTTAATATAAAATAAAAATGCGCAAAAGTTTAACTAACTCACCCCGAGCCACAGGGAGCCCAACTCTATAGTCCACTTAACGTCGGAACTTCTTCCATCCTCGAAAATTGTTCATTAATAAAATATTAAAATTTCTAGCAAAAATCATTTTACAATTTGTCGAAAAACGAGTTTAAAATGAAAATGTTGAATTTTTGACAAATCCTTTTAGAACGAATCCGTCCCAATGGAATAATTACTTAAGAGAGCGAATCTGGTTAGGAAATTTGCATATTTGCATCATCTAAGTTCTGTGAAATCCCCAGTAGACATGCAGGACTCGAGTGAGATTTCATAGAGTTGTATAAGGATATTTTGCAAGGAGCAGAGATGGAGCATGGATAGGAAATTCCTTGTAGACTTTTAGCCCAATGTAATGAAAATTTTGCGCATTCTGTGTTGGGATATCTTAAATAATTTATGAAAATACATGAAAATTCTGTGAGAAAACTTTCCCCCGGATTCGGGAAATTTCGTCTAGGAAAAATGGGGGGAAAATCTCTCTGTTCCCTGGTCTCGTTTACTTTGTTGTTGTTTCGTTTGGCCGTGCACGGACCCCGCTGTGCACCGAGCGCGCGATCCGTCTTCGAGGAAGAGATCTCTTTATTATTTCGCTTAATAAGTAATCTCAAGTAGCTTTTCCAGAGATGTTCCTATTAATTTATTTTCTCGTTATTTAGTGCAGTCAGCGTATGTTTAATTAATGACATCACGCGAGAAGATGCTGGCTCTGGGAGCTGGAGCGCCTGGGCACATTCCGTATGCCGAATTACAAAACACAAAGTAACGAAACGAACGAACGAGATATTCTCTTCATGGCATCCCATGCCCGGTCAGCATTCCTCCGGCCGACAGAGCCACCATCGTATAGTCGACAAACAAAACAACTACGGGGGAACAGCTCAATTGGCTCCGGACCCGTACTGGACTCTGTGTCTTAGGATGCTCCACTTTCGTCTTTCTAGATTATCGTGTCTTGAACTAAGAAGTTGACCCCACGGGAATCGAAGCTTCGGGCTGGGCTGGGCCCTCCGTTTCTGGACTGTGTGCCCTTCTACGGAATTTGATTAAAATTTTTTTTTTGTTTTTTTTTGCGGACAATGACTGATTGTGGCACGAGAGTGAGCAACCACCTTCCACCTTCCCAGCAGCAATCTGCCAGCGCCATATGTTTCGACAGGTGATAATACCTGCCCCGGGGAACAAAGGAACGAATCAACGGTGACTGTTGTATATGTCTCGGGTTATCAGTCTCTTGTTTATGTACTCACTCGGGCTGTGGCTGGTGTGTGTATATATCTCTTCTGATATGAAAGCCTGGATAAGGATATGCACAGTCTGGATAAATTGACACCAGAATATACAAAAGCGAAAAGAACTGGCGTGGTTTTTTGCTGCTGTTGTTGCTATTCTGCGTAAACAACTCGGCTCTTGTGCACATTTTGCCCATTATTCTGAATTTTGTACGTCTGGCAATATTTGCGCAATATTTTGTAAAACGGGCGATTGTTTTTATTCGCACCCCGTGCACCCAACTTGACTCACACAACCCCGTATCCCCACCATACACCCCCATCACAAACCAGAAATCACTTCTTGTGTGTGCTGTGATGAACACTTGTGCAAAATAATTGCGAGTCTAAAAGCATTGTTTGGAATGAGCGTGTTGATTTTTTTTTTCAGCCATACAAGATTGAGGCTTGTTTTAATGGCACCTTTAATGAAGCTATAAAATCATAGAAATCACATTTAGTCCCCACCACTGGGGTCTTTTTGGGGCGTTGGGTGAGGGCGGGCGGTCTATCAGGGTAATTGAGCGGCTTGACGTGATTTGAATGTAATTTCGTGGAACTTTCTGGCCGCAATAAAGCCTCGCCGTGTAGTTCACGTCTTTCATGACTATGTAAAAAAGCTACTTACTGGCATCGATTACCACCAGCTCTACAACAACAACAACAACAGCAAAAAAACTCTTCATGTTCCGATTTCCGAGGCCTCGTGTTTATGGGGAGTTTTACGCTGGAAGTGTTCACGGGTTGTTAAGCTTCGCTCCGTCGTGGTGCATTGATAACAGCAGCTTCAAAGAGTTTCAATGGGCGCGTTTAGGCCCAAGTTAATTTAACTGAGCTAGGCAAGTTAACAACGGCATAAACAGCAATTATTTTAGCGCTGTTACCTAACTTATTTCTGCTTTTTGGCTTAGCTAAAATATAGCTCAGCCAAAATGAATTGACTTTTGCTTGTAAGTTTTTGTTGAAAGCAAATAATTTAGAAATATTTCAATACAGCATGAAAATATTACTATTATTATTCATTTTTTAGCTTTATATTATTTATAAAATGAGAAATGTTATTATTTTTGCTTGTTATTAGCTGTAAAATGAGAACTGTCAAATGGCATGCTAGAAACGGTACTAAGTTAACAGCGCTAATTTAACAGAGTTAAAATAACTCGGGCCTAAACGCGCCCATTGAAATTTTCCTATTTCGGCATGTCTTAAGATTTCGCTGTGCGATGAATTGATGAATCATGATGGATTTTTCTTGGTGATAGATCATGTAATGGGCTTGGGAAAAAAATGATGTTTTTTGTGGTATTTAATACAGATTTATTAGAAAATGGCGTTGAGGTTTCTGTAAAACTTGGTAGAAAACTTGTTTGAGAGAGGCATAGCATTCTGACGAGGCTGTCTCCTGCTACCCCGACGCTTGTATGTGGCTCAGTCGGCTGATATTGAGGGCATGGACTTCGTGAAATAGAAGCCCCATTACAAAAAATTTTGTTTTGAGTTTTGTAACATCCGTGGGTTTGTGTAAATTTCTGATCTTTGGTGTGAACTCCTACATCACCAGGAGCTCAAACGCCAGATCAATCGCCTCATCCTTCAGCACCCTCCAGACTCTTATTAATCTATATCCTGTCCTCTATTCCTTCTTTCGAACCAAGCTTACTACTGGACATTGTACCATGACGAGAACGACATGACGGACTGCTGGTAAAAAGGGAGACTCCTAAGCTTGGATTTTCCCACCTGAACTGTAAGGTGGCTGCATCAAAACCTCCCAACCGAGCTCTCCTACTTTTTGACAGGTTATCCATGAAATGTTTGGTCGGGCGTTATCGTGATGGAAGATAAAACCATTCCTATTATTCAATTCTGGCCTTATAGTATACCATTTCCTTTCAGTCCGACCACACACAGCATCAACTTTTTCGACGTCAATCTTCGTGAATGCTTGTAATAGTCTGGTCCACGAACTTTGACACTTTCGATTGTCATACGTGTCCAATTTTGTCGGTTACATGACGATTTCATTGCGTTTCTTCAGCATCTTATAGCAGATATTAATTCGGCCAATTATCAAATGCACACACCTTTTCAACCACTGCACCAATTAACACTCAAAGCGTCACCTTTCAAACGATCATTTACTAGTGTCGAAGCCATCAGTGGCTCGTTACTTATTTGCAATTGACGCCATCTATCGGGAAAACGCCATGAACTTTTTCCCAGACCTAATATTTGTCACATTGACCAAGCCAACTGTTCCCTAATAACCTTTCTACTGCGCCCCAATAATTACCTAAGTAGCAGCTTTCCGGGACAACACAAGAAGAAACGTTTGGAATTCAGTAGGTCAGGTTAGAGGAGACCAGCTTATCAAAATCACGTCATCATTCACGACTAAACAGCCTCAAGCACAATGCATTTTTTTATAAGATTGGATTTAATTGATAGTCAGATCATACCGGTTATCGGTCGTTTTAGGAAACATAGCACTCAAATGAGGCTGCATACAATTATCTCTGATGGCTGTGACTACGACAGGTGTAGTAAGCCATGGTGCCACATTATAAAAATGTCAATATCGATTCTTCGGTACAAAGTACTTTTCGTATACTAAAATCACAGAGCACCTCAATCAAAGTGTTCATCATTTTTGTAAGCCCGGCTTGGTTGCTCTAGATATCTGCTAGCCTTTTGACGCAGTACGACACCCTAATCTGTTGACTAAACTCCAAAGTTCTAAAGAACTATATTGGAGGCTTCCTTTCTATTCGTTATGGTGAACGTATGGCCAACTCGATCAGCACATTTATGTAAAGTAAATCCAGTAGTACTGTCGACAGTGAGCTCGTCCTTCATTGCGGCCGGTTGAATCGACGAAGTATCGACTTTCGTCTAATAGAACCGGCACTATTCAGCGTTCTGTTTCAATGAGACGGTCTACAAATAAAGGAAGAACGTCCTTCTAACGTATTATTAAGCAAAGATCTGGATCTATATAATCCACAAGTTTTCCAATCGATCCCACTATGTATTGGACTTATTTATTTGGATTTAGGCCCCTCATTGCTTTCTTACAGTGTATGCAACTCTCTATTTCACACGCTTCTCTAAAAAAAATGAATATCGTACGATTTCTGTTGGTTGGTCGTCGTCCCGTGTGTAACAGGCCAAGGTAATGTAAAAGACTGTATATCGTAAGACGGCAACGTCACTCGGCGACCTCTTCCCGTATAAAATCGAAGTTATTGTTGTTGTTTCTGCATTAGTGCTGACGTCACTCGGAGACATTTTCCTACGATATTCGAAGCTGTCAGTGTCAGTTTTACATTACCTTGTTTGTGTTTCTGTATACCGTGGTCCCAACCTTCTGCCGTTTGGTATATCAGCTTTTCCACTAATTTCAAGCATTTTTTATAATATGACATTTTTACGGGAAGTGGACCCACCGCGAGTTAGATGGTTCGGGGGTGGGGCTGTTTAAAAAAGGGGCTAAAATTGAAAAAAAATGTCTGCTGCTGCTGGTGTAGGTTCTATTAGGGCTAAATAACCGTTAAATACTAGTGGCAGACATTTTTGACCATGGGGGGGGGGGGGGCGTGTGAAATGACAACTTCAGCTCGCGGTGGCTTGGGGAGGACGCAAATGGTATTTATGGAATAAAATAAATATTTAAGTTTTTTTTTAAATTACCCCCCCCCCCCCTAAGCCAGTTGGCTGGAAACGCCCCTGCTCATAGCGCATGCTCCTTTCAATATCACCTGAAGATATTGTCAGGTTGAAACAGACACCTCATCTGCGATTGTATGAAGGTGAAGCGCCAGTAAAGGCTAAGGGAGCGTGGAACACAGATCCAAGAGATATCTTAATGCTAATTAGTCAGCTGTTAAATAAGCAACTGTTGTAGGAGGTACACAAAAGTTCTATTAAAGGTCAGGGTGTAACTTACGAAATCCAGAAAGCCCCTTATCGCCAAAATACAAATATAGTATTACAATCTTGTTTCTGTTGAAAGTATTAATTTTGATCAAAAGTTTTGTATCGATTTGTTATCAAACAAGGACTGGAAGTTGTACTGTAATCAACTTATTGAAACTGCACTCTGTAAGGACTGAACTTTCAACAACACGTTCAATAGCACAATATTCCACCATAGAAGTCTTTTGTTGTTGCTTGCTTCACAAATTTCAAGCTTAAAACATTGTCCAACTCTTGGGTGGCGAATTATTTGCATTCTCATGAACTATACCTGTTGCAAAAAGAGAACACACTAAACAACATCACAGCAGCAACCATAAAATATTAATGAGTGTTTTAAATGCAAAGAAAAAATTGTATTCTTTACCATGACTGACCTTATCACTGAGTTGGCAATGAATAACACCTAAAAACTAGTTATCTGACGCAAACGCCTCGGGGCGAGCAAAATCTGCTGTAACAGAGTGTAGTAAACTGCAATGCAAATGCGATAAGCTTTAGTTGAGAGATGATGCATAAAACTGTGTGGCTACCATTGAATAATTTATAGGTGAAGATGAGAGATTCGTTTACAGGTGAGATGAGGCGTTGAGAGATTTTGCATTTATTAATTGTTGTGTCGATGGTGCAGCAATAACATTATGGTCTTAATCAAATCCAGGCTGAGTTTAAACATTCAAGTGGGGTGAAGGAGTTCGACAAAGATGTTGCAAAGTGGTTCCTATCCAATCAAAAGGATGAGTAACAACTTGAAATGCAGGACAAAAAAGTTATAGTAACAGAACAAAATAGGGAATTATATTTAGAGGAAGGTATTGAAGAATACGACCCAGTTTACAGAAGTTTCAAACCGACAAATACTACTGATTTCCTGGATAGAATAGGATCTGGGGTTCTCGCCATATTATAGAGGTAATGGGAACAGGTGAAAAAAATAACGTTTGCAAAGATAAGGAACCAAACCAAGAGAACACACCAGAAAAAGTAGAAGAACGGGCTTATACCTTGATTAGCGCCTGCCTAAAAATAAGACTCGCCCATTCTTAGTCTGAAACAGGCACGCGTAGCGTCAAAACGCCTGTAGGGCGCCCAAAAGAGACCTAAAAAAATTCTACTTTTCCAAATGTAGCCCGCTACAGGCACGTACAGACGCACGGAATAGTCCAAACGAAGCATGATACGTTCGCCCTTTTTCTAGACTAAAGGGAGCAAAATTGGAGCTTTAAATAATTGTATAGGTCGAAGAAAACGGGCAATTATCTTGTTGGCCATAAAGGGTGCCATTAGCATACTCAAAATCGTAACGGTTTAGTCGCTAGGGCGTTTTAAATTTTTTTTTAGAGTTTTACATATCACCCTGTATTTTTGTAACCCTATGACCTATTTTCATGAATAAGGTATCAGTGTACGCAGAATACTCCCACCTATCTAAAACTGTCAAAATCAAGTTTCGAGTTTTCGTGAAATATTTAATGCAACTACATAGGTACAATACAACAACAATTTAAAATCAACGAAAACTTCACTCGACTCTAATGGAAACTCCATGAGCCGGGGTAGAGTTTTGGTTGAGTAAACAATAAGCTATTTCCTTTAAGTTAACTCGATGCCGTTTCCATGGGTATATAAGTGACAGATAAATAAATTTTACGTTAAGTCGCAGTTGGTATATGTGCATACTCAAACATACACGGCTTAACCTGACTGGTTTCGTCGAGTTTATTTGGATTTAACGAAACTTTACTCAATCCATGTTTCCATGTACCGAATTTCCATGGGAGTCGAGTTGAAAAAATGATTTTGGAAACCTTTTATATGGTTAATTTCTATTGACAGCTTTTTTGACAGCTGTCATTAGTCAAACCCGTTTTTTGACAAAATATTCGTACCTTTGTGCAAAATTTCGAAGCTCTGCAATGACTGGTGCGCCCGCTATAGCGCACACATACATACATACAGAAACTTTATTTTATTAATATAGAAGATTTTTCTTTAAACGTATTTATTTATTAAATACTAGTAAAAAAACCCGCGTGCGTTGCAACTAGGGAATCCAATCCCGCATCAAAATCTCAATCCCGCAAGCCCGCGGGATCGAGGTCATCAATCCCGCGGATCCGCGGGATTTGCGGGACTGCAGTAAAAATCATAGATTTTGTTCTAAGTAGTTATGTTCATGAATTTATGAAGTATTATATGAAATAAGAGTGTGTTGTATGTCAAACAAACTATACTTTAGTCAGTCAAACAAAATATTCAGGCCAATTCTGAACTATGCTGGAATTGAATCCGTTGGAATTTTCTTACATAGTAGCATAAATTGTAATTTCGAAATTACTCTTCGTTACAGGGGCCGTATTTGGTAAAAAAAACCACTTATATTTAATTAAAATAGAAACTTTTTGTATGCCTAAATTGGGCATTTTAGGCCCGTGTTCACCGACCTGGATATATCCACGCATATAAATATCGTGGATATTTCGTATTCACCGACCGCGATTTTCGGGGCTTGGATAAAGTTAATACCAGTTCGACCTGGTCATAAGTTTATTTAACATGAAATGAAAAGATATGATTTTGTTTCGACGAAACTACTAGTTTAGTAGTTAGTTCTAAAAAGACGGAAAAAGTAGTTATGGTGACTTGGCTAAAGATATGTTGGATAAGGTTTTTAAAAAAACAAACCATATACAATGCTGTATAAAACTTCATTTGATGAAAATGGGGAGTTTAAAACATTAGATTTATCCCCCACACTTGGAAGACCCCGAAAATTTGAAAATATAATACTACCACCTTTATATCCATCCATGGCATCCCAAAAATTCAAAGATATAATGGATCTATTACCTTATATTCCTCCAATATAATATCTTGGCTACTTTCTCATAATGAAAAAATGGAAAATGGAACATATTAATATAAAGTTGTAATTAATATAATATAAATGGCATTACTTGAAGAAATATTGGAATAAAACCTTTTTACTTTGTTTTTTTAACATATTTAATAAAAATTTCATAAAAAAAATTGCTTTGATTCAATTGAAATCCCATATTTAATATTTCATCAATGACTGATTTTCATATTTTGTTGAGTTTGAAAGTAGTGTAAGTCAATTTGAGATTATCAAAAGTATAAGTTTCTTTTAACTAATACTTTAAAAGCGATCAGGTTATAAAATTAAATCAATTTAATATTTAAAAAACGTAAAATGGGCGTATTAACATATACCAATATTTTTCAATCCATTCAATTGCAAACCCTTAAATATCTCCATATCATGTAATGTGGACTTACACCACTTGCAAAGAAAACGGCTCAAATATTGAATCAATATGAATGAATTTGGAATTCTGTAAAAATTTTAAATTGGTATATTTGCTTTCCGTGAATAGCAAAAAATATCCGTAGAATAAGAAATAACCGAGAATATACCCAGGTCGATGAATTCGGGCCTTAATAAACGTCAAACGACTTGATCCACACGTATAGACACGATAAGGTTGTCGATATCGTGTTGCCAAATGCCAATTTTTATTTATCGACAGAAATCGATATGGACTCGAAAAACCAAATACGGCCCCAACAGAGTTTATGCTACCGATGTAAGAAAATTCCAGCCTAATCAATTCCAGCGTAGTTCAGAATTGCCCTGAATACTTTGACTGATTCAGTAGTTTGTAATACAATTAGCCGCAAAGGTAATCCCCGTACGCTCAATTCACATAGAGAATCCACTGTCGTAGTCGTAGTGACATTGATCACGTTCATATACACGCACAGCACATAAATTGTTAATACTTTGCAATATTGTTAGTATTTCTCTTAGTCCGGGTTCTTTTAACAGGTCATTCTACTGCTCAAATCCCGCAGATCCCGCGGATCCCGCATGTATAGTCCCGCATTTCTGATCCCGCAAAAATGGTGCGGGATCCCGCATTTGCGGGATCCCGCGTTCGCGGGATTGGATTCCCTAGTTGCAACGCCTTTAAATAAAAAAAGTTCATGTGTGCACTGTCTGCGGTAAGAAAAAATGATTTTGGATACCATACAGAAATTTAGAGTTACCTATAAAAAATATTGTAATATTTCTTCTCGAGCGTTCTCGGATTCGTCAGGGATTAATTGGAACAATTTGTTTCTTTTTAACACCTTTAATTTCAAAACCAAACTTCTTGGAACACATGCTCCTTCCTCTTCTTGGCGGTTCAGTTAGAACAGCCGTATGTGACACTGCGTTATGTATGTATTCAAGTAGGTGCCTCTGAACATGAAACATCTCGGTGAATTGGAATTTTAACTTTCTCTTTTCGGTTAGCCGTTACACTGCCCCCTTCTTAAACTTCACGACAATAGAGGAAATTACAAGGACACACTATGGTCAATATTCTTCCATTTGTAGCTAGGATGTGAAGATTTTTCGATTTCCCAACTCTTGAACAACCTACATACAGCTGACCGGGAAATGACACAAATTTGGCAAAATTCGTCGACCAGATTGGCCCCGAAATTTAAAATTTGTAAGTTTTGATCATAAATTCTTTATTTGTTACCTTAAAATCTCCCAGATACCGATTTTCATTGGAATCTGAATACAATTGGCAAACTCATCGGCCATATTGGTGCGGCCATTTTGAATTTATAAGTTTTGATCATAAGTTCGTTATTTGCAACCTTACAAATCCCTAGATATACACTTTCATTGGAATCAGACCGCAATTGTCAAGTTCGTCGGCCATATTGGAGCGGCCATTTTGAGTTTATAAGTTTTAATCATAAATTCGTTATTTGCAACCTTAAAAATCCCATTGGAAAATTTCGTCCACCATATTGGCGTTGCCATTTTGAATTTATAAGTTCTGATCATAAATTCGTTATTTGCAACCTAAAAAACCCCCAGATTTGGATTTTCTTGGAAATCGGCACACAATTGGCAAATTTAGGTGGCCATTTTCAATTTCGGTCATATTTCGGTGGTCATTTTTAATTTATAAGTTCTGGTCATAAATTCGATATTTGCTACTTTAAAACCCCCAGATACCGATTTTCATGTAAATCGGAACAGAATTGGAAAATTTGGGTGGCCATTTTCAATTTCGGTATACGGACTTTCATTGGAATCGGAACACAATTGACAAATTCGTCGGCTATATTGAATTTATAAATTTTGACCACAAATTCGTGATAGCGACCTTAAAAACCCCTAGAAACCCAGTTTCATTGAAATCAGAACACAATTTACGAATTCATATATAGGTGACCATTTTGAATTTCGATCATTTTTCAGCGGCCATTTTGAATTTCGAAAATCGGGCTTCGAGGTGTTTCATGGGAGACCCCACGGAGCTTCGTGCAAAATTTCAAAGCTCTGCGATGACTGGTGCGCCCGCTACAGCGCACACATACCCATATACATACATACATACATACAGAAACTTTCTTTTATTCTCTAATATAAATAAAGTCTCTTCTGACGTCCAACCAAGGCGCGACATTTTCCCTTTTCGTACCTTTGCCAGTCTGCCGTTTTTAGTTGTGTACGTGAACTGAGTTCAACCTACCTATTTTCGTTGAGTTGAGCAGAGTTGAAAATATTTAACGAAAACTCTTAACTCATTCTGTTTCCATGACGTATGACTCGAGTTCAACTCTGGTTGAACTCTCATGGAAACTCAGTAATTGGTGCTTATGCTGAGTTATATATTTTTCTGCTGGAGAGTTTAGGGCCGTTTACATCCAATGAGTGACATAGTAAGAGACCACCTTCTAGTGGCCGCCAGACTCCCGGACCATCGCTGGGTTGACATTGGGGCCAAATTATCGGAGCAGTCCATGGAGTTCGCAATTGCGCAGGAGCGGGAGGACCCACTGTTAGCCCACGCTCAATCAACGGTTTGGTACTGACTCTATTCCAGTCAGCTAAGTACTTGGGTCTTATACTGTACTCAAACCTGAACAGAAGCTCAATATCGAAGAATGGGCAAGGAAGGTCAATATAGCTTCTATGCCTATAAGCACACCTTCCAGAGCGAGATGAAGCTTGAAGCCGCACTTAGTGCGCTGGCTGTGTTTAGACCAGTGCCGATATATGGCCCCGCCTTTTACTAGATTCAAACAGGGTCAAGTCCAAAGAATTGTTTGCCTCGGAACAACGAGCGTCATGTGTACAACCCCTACGGATCCGCTTAACTTATTTCTCGACCTGCTGCTGATTTATACAGGCACGGCCATAAGACTGAGAGAAGCGGGTAAGTCAGAAGAGGCTATAGTCCGGGGAAATTAGCATTTAAAGGAGACAAAATTCGGAAATGGCTGAAAATTGGTCCACAGCTTCCTTGCGACTTTACAAGAAAACAATTTCGGAATCACAAAAAAAAACATGGCCGCCGGAAATGTAGCGGTTTTCCGGTGGTTTCTTTGTATCTCGGTTTCTATAGGTTGTACAACCCCGTACAAAGACCCTAAATGTTGACAATGAAATTCTCTACAACTTTAGTTCTTACAAAGATGTTGATCCGATTAACCATTTCAAAGTTATTCAAGGTCAAAGTTATCAAAAATCACTTTTTGGCCAAAACATCACTCAAAAACTGTTTTTTTTGAAAATTTGTTTTGATCAGTCAATATGAAACGTTATTGCCTACAAAAAAGCCTTTTGTAATTTTTTCGAAAACTCAACCCTTTCGAAGTTATTCAAGGTCAAAGTTTCCAAAAATCAGTTTTGGTCAAAAATCACTAACAATTGATTTTAGTAAAATTTTTCGAAAAGTTTTCAAAAAAATGGCAAGGGTGTCATTAGGGTAGGCAATAATCTTTTGTATAAATAGAATAAAAAAATTTCTCAATAATCAGTTTCTGAGTCATTGTTTGACCAAAAACTGATTTTTTGAAACTTTGACCACGAATAACTTCGAAAGGGTTAAGTTTTCGAAAAAATGACACAAGGCTTTTTTGTAGGCAATAACGTTTCATATTGACTGATCAAAACAAATTTTCGAAAAAAAACAGTTTTTGAGTGATGTTTTGGCCAAAAAGTGATTTTTGATAACTTTGACCTTGAATAACTTTGAAAGGGTTAATCGGGTCAACATCTTTGTAAGAAGTAAAGTTGTAGAGAATTTCATTGTCAACATTTAGGGCCTTTGTACGGGGTTTTACGACCTATAGAAACCGAGATACAAAGAAACCACCGGAAAACTGCTACATTTCCGGCGGCCATGTTTTTTTTTGTGATTCCGAAATTGTTTTCTTGGAAAGTCCCAAGGAAGCTGTGGACCAAATTCCGAATTTTGTCTCCTTTCGTGCGTTTTTTTTGCCAATTTCCTCGGACTTCTAGTAAAAGGCATGAATTTGAATTGCAAAATGATGATTTTTTTAGTCCAAAAACCCACAAAAAAATAAAAAACGCTCAATAGACGCAAACAAACGATTAATCTAAATGTTTCAATGATATTTATCATCAATGAATCCTCATTGGGGACACAATTTTGCTAGTAAATACTCAATGTTTCATGTTTCATTTCTCTTATTTTATTTTCTATCATCACGACCAGCAACGAGAAGATATCAAATCTATAAATTGGCAAAGAATCAATTTAATGGTCGTATCTAAGAGCATCGACATCACCGTCGTCTTTTATGCTACATTTTTCCAAAATTAGCAAATCTAAAAATATGCGTTTCCACGATGAATTATTAAAGCCTTTCCAGAACATTCGAGGAAAATATATGTAATATAAAAAATATTCTGTTCTGAAAAGAGGCGAATTTCGTTGGTGCTTACTCAAGACGCATTCCAATAAACTTTTAAATCCTTTAACAATGTCCCAAATTACGCCAAAACAAAAAATTCTCTGTAAGTTTATGCTACATTAAAGAGGACTTTTCCTGGTATTTTCTTTTATTTATTTTTTTTTGTCCAGGATTCACATGATGTTATACAGACGTGACAAGACCCTGCAATACGAAACGATTATTACGAGAGTTTTGTGGATGCTGCTGAAGAATGAGAAGAAGGACGACCTGTATGTATATAAAAAAAAACGGAGTTTGGTTCAAGGATGCACAGTCACGTCTAACCCCAAATAATATTCCCGCAATTGAGAGTTCATTTGCCAGTTTTTAGGTCGGATTAATTAATTTACAAAATTTTTCACCACATTAAATGGTATTTAGCAAAGTTTTGGGAAATTTAAAAAAAAATTCGTTTTCCTCTCGCAAAAAATTTAGGACAGGAAATTTTCCCAAAAGCTGGCAACTCCCCACGCTGCAGGATATACAGTAAAGTTGCACTCTGACGAACTTGTGCAAGTTTCAACTGGCTGACATCAGAGGCTTCAAGTCGCCCCACTTTTTCCACAAAAAAAAAATAAAAAAAAAATTTGCACAACGAAAAGGGTAAAAAAAAAAATTGGAATAATATTCGCCGAGTCTCATTTGCATTCAGAGTGCACAAGCAGAGATCAGTGTGCGGCAGTAACTGCATCAATTAAAGTTCGGATTCGATCAAGAATCGAGGAAGATTGTTGCAATTACGTGGGTGGGGGTGGGGGGGACGAGTCGCTCTATGCATCCGAAATGAGCCCCGGCACCTGATAGCCCCTGTAATGGAATCGGTGCATTTCAGTGCAGCCCAGCACCAGCAGCTGACGGCGGCAAACTCAAGAAGGACGATTACGAAATCCCTGAAATGCATCCTGGATTCCGGTTTGATTCCGGTGTATCACCTGTCACCTTTCGGGCTATAAGACAGGTGCTCTTTAGAGATTTTTTTTTTGGTAGGAAAAGGAACTTCTATTCATGTAAGGGAGGAACTGTCAGATCTTTTGTTCCCATTAATTTGCACAGAGGCGGATGCACAGAGGGGCTGCGTCACATTAAATTTCCTGGAAGAACCGCAAATTTGTCCTGAATAGAAAAGGAGCACTTTTAGCACGAACAGCACCAGCAGAAGCAGCAGAAGCAGTAGAAGCCCTCGTTTTTATAATGTGAGCTCTTCGGGGTTTTTTTTTATCAGAACGATGCTCCCATGTGACACGGACCCTAATTGAGGGCGAGTCTGCCACCACACCATCCGGGTATAAAGAGTTAAGAGACTATATACCAAAGAACGTAGAGAGATCTACAGAGAGACACCACAGGACTCTGTTGAATGCCTCGAAACGAGTTCTGTTTTCTTTGTTACCTTTTGTTTCGGGTTTCAAAGGTTACGTGAGTCAATACGACCCGTCCTCCTTCAACTACAGCACGTGTGCAAGGATATCCATGTCCTTATGATGAAAGAATTTTTATTGTGAGAGAAACTCTCTGGTGTATGTTTACGTGCACTGGCACATACCCAGCTACCCCAAACGAGAGGGTACAGCCCCTTATCCGCCCAACGCTCGCACTAATAATTGCGAGTCTGAAATCGTGTTTCACAGTCAATAGGGGAAGAATTGGGCCCTCGACAGTGGCTAATGCATCCCTCACGGTGGGTGGCAATTGTGTGTTGAGCAAAAACAAAACAAAACCAAAAAAAAAAAAAAAACTCTGGGAAGTGTTGAAAACCAGGAAACGGGTTTAGCCATACATGGAAAAAAACCAGGAAAAATCAGGAATGGGAACTCTTACGTCGCTGCTATCGCGAACGCATTTACGGCCTTAAAATATTTTGCTGTAAAGCAACTCCAACAATCCTTTGCTTCGCGAGATCCTTTCTGTAATTGGCACAAGCATTCCCTTCGCAGCAACTTCAAAGTTCGTGCGGATAAGCCAAAGGGTGAACACCATTCACCCCCCGGGGGGCGTACGTATGGTGGTGAACTTCCTCCAGTCAGTAGCTGGCAATCACAGCAAAATAGAAGATTGCAATTCAAAATATCTCAGAGAGGGCAGCAGCACGAAGGGAGTAGAGACTGTTCTCAACCATACCAATACCAACCAACTACATTGCCGAAGGGATAACGTAATTGCATAAGAACTGGATTTTAGGGGTATCTATTAAGAAGGAGTAAACGGGGATGCAAAAGGCTCGGATTTATCTGCTAAGAGGATAATTGGCAGAGTAAAGCTTACGACAGTTTAGTGCCTTGAGGAATGTGGAAGCGGAATATTTGAATTAGCGCAGGGATTTCAAGAGGTGTTGATTGCAGTAAGCGAAGCTGCACTGAAACTCTTCGCAAACAAGCAAACACAGTCTTAGATTAGCATTGATGATGTGGATGCAGTGGGTGAGAGTCGTCATGCTGGGATCGCATTCGGGGAAATACAAGTCTCGTTTGGGATTTGATATTGAAATTACTCAAATATTTGGTGTTGTGCAAATTCCTGGATTTAAACTGACACTTGGAGACAGTGGCGTAGCGTAGTAGGGGCGGCGGGGGCGGTCCGCCCCGGGCGGCACCTTTCAAGGGCGGCAAAATTTCACAATAAATGATAATAATAGATATCTTGTAAATATTATTTTTGTCGCACCTACGATCCGGACCGATCAAGATGAGCGCGGAATTTTTCATTACTTATACTGTGACGACATCGGAGAATCCCCGTTCTTTAAATGAATGTATAATAATGACGTTTTGTTCATTGTGGCGACTGGCAACACCGTCTATACTGATTTGCAGGGATTCCCCATATTTTAATTTGTGCTTGGATTATTATTTATGACTAATATTTAACAAGAAAGACTTCTATCATATAAAGAATAGTGTTCAATATTGTACGAGGGGCGTCTCAAAAGTAAGTTCCACTATTTTTTTAAATCCGTGTCGTTGGCGGGAGAAGTCTGCGAGTCTCGCGTGTAGTAGCAGCACTGTAAAATGTCTATGCCCGTGCGTCGATTGATCAGACATTTAGCCACTATGGAGACTCCACTCCTACCGCCAAAACACCAAATAAAGCGAAAGTTGTTTAATCCGCGGGAAAATGGGAAACGCTCTTTTGAGATTCCAAAGGGGTGTTGTTGATCAATTACCTGCCCCTTGGGACCACAATCACAGCTGCACGCTTTTGTGGGGTGTTGCAAAAACTCAGAAAGGCGATCCAAAACAATAGGAGAGGTAGTTGACAAAAAACCGTCTTATCGCTCTGCTGAATCCAGAAACTTCATTTGGAACGAGTTTCAATCCAACGAGTTTATTAGATATTAGAAAAACTAATCAAGTTAAGATGCTTGTGACCCTTAGCGCAAGTCTTTCCATTTAAACAAAAAAAAAGCTTGACCGCATGTTATGAAATTTTTTTCAGAGCATGTTTTCGTTAATACCCGCCGATCGGCACCTCAACGAAGTCGGTATCATATTTGGTACGCGCGATATTGGGCAGGTACAAAAATCGCGAACTTCGTTCAAACAAAAAACGGCTCCACCGATTTTTATGAAAATATTTTCAGATTATAACTTCGGCAATACGCGTCGATCGGCAACTCAAAGAAGTCAATATCATTTTTGGGTCGCGCGATATCGTGCAGGTACAAAAATCACTTACGTAGTCTAAACAAAGAAACCGCTCGACCGAATTTTATGAAAATATTTTCAGATCATATTTCAGTTAATACGCTTCGATCGGCACCTCAACCAAATCGATATCTTTTTTGCGTTCATGCAGGAGAAAATGACCACATACGTACGCACCCACACACCCATACTTCTTCTCAAATTTCTGCTTAAAATGCTATTGGGACCTTGAAAAACGAAAATACGTTGAAAGTTACCATTTCGATTTTCGGACCGATTACAATAACTTTCCTATAAACTGGGAAGTTAATAAGAGGGCGGCAAAATTTTCTTCCGCCCCGGGCGGCCGATACCCACGCTACGCCACTGCTTGGAGATGTTTGTAGTTTTTAGTAAGTGCTTTCTTAGTAAGTACGTTCTTTTCTAATCAACTTTGGAGCCACGTTTATAACATTAGACTCAGCTAGTTTAAAAGAAAGTCCATAAGTGGATGCGTTGTTATGGCTAGATGTTAACCTGGCACTGGTCTACCAAGAAGTTGAAGAGCAACAACATCGACCACACGTGTCCAAGTGTCATACTCTGCTCCATCCCAGCGGGAAAAATTGGGAGTGCTCCCCTGGGGAGCTAATTTTGGGCGCTCCCAAATAAGGTCCCGAGGGTGCATTACTGGAGTTTTCAGAAATTTTATAAAAAGAAGAAAACGGTCGATTATCTTGTTGACCATAAAATGTGACATTAGCATAGTCATTGGACGGGCTCTCGTTTGATACGGAAGACAAGCAGCTTTGGACGTGGTTAGTATTTAGTTGGGGGCCTGCTTTGGTAAAACCACACTCGCGCTTTGAAAGGAAAAGGCAATTGCAAAAAATGAACAAAAATAAAAGGTTTTCGGCACCGGAGCTTATTCACATATCAGGCCTCCTTGAATAGCTCTACTGTAGATATTTAAAAAAGCTCTACAGTGCTCCTTTTTGTCTCCAACCAAATCGTTGCAGGAGTGCTCCTATGGGAGCTCAAAAGGAGTGCTAGCCTAGGTGGACATCTAATGTTAAAAAAATATATGAAGAGGGATCGGAAAGGGAGCACTCCATGCCTGCATGGGAGTGCTCTTTTATTGTCTTTGGAGCACTCAATTTCCCGCTGGGATGTTACCTCTGTTAAAATGTGTTTTGGAGGAGCTCCTATAAGTATCCAGTGAAACTCTTATCTGACGGATCTTATACGAAAGATCTAGAAAAGATCGATTCTGAGGTGTACACGATCGTGGCAAAGGGGTGAATGATACTGTGTTAGTGTATCCTTAACGATCGACTCTAAATACCGGGCAACCTACTCTTCAATCATTTCAATTAAATCAGTGAAGAACGGTGCTGCAGGTGATCAATTCCATTTCCATAGCTCGTGAGGAGACCAAGCGTCCAAACTCTCGAAAACTACAGACAAATCTATCGAAATTCTTACCCCAACAATTTCGGTCAAGGCTGAAATAATGGAATATGCCTTTTTGATGAGAAACGACGTCTTGCCTCTACAGCATCTAGCTCCAAAGGACCTAGTCCGGAGACTCTTAAGAAAATGAAATTCCCCCGGAATGGTACAAGTGGCAGATTTCTAAAGATCAATTCTCGGATTGGCAACTTGGCTGCCAAAAGGATTCCAGCAGCATCAAGAGGAGGATAAAGCGAAGGCAGGGCGTGGGTAGCCTAGACCTTTCTGGTAGAATCGTCGACAGTACAAAGCGGCTTTACCTCCGCTGAAGGCCCCTGACCACCATCCCAGAGGTTCATGGTTCAATTTCACGCAGAGTCATAATCTTCTTCTTATTTTAGTGAGGTATTAGGTCCCAAAGTCGGCGTATTGTACTACAACCCTATACCCCGTAGGCCAGACCGTTTTAACAGATTCAGCAATCTACCAAGTGGCGTGGCTTGTTGCTTAGACTTCACTATTGGAGCAGACCTCGTTGAACAACGTACCACTGAGATGGTGATCCCGGCCAGCTGGGACTTCCCGGGTTCCTGATCGTAATCCTGATTTCGGTCTGTTGGGATTGAGTTCACTAAAGCGTAGTTCGGGTTTGCTCTGGGAGGCTCCTTATTTCCACTCCGGCCTTCCTTGCATTGACCCTTTTCAGCTTTATTGTTTCATAAAAGTGCCATGAGTATGGTAAGAAGAGGAAGATCCAGGCAGCGCCGGCCCTAGCCCTTGGTCAGGGTAGAGCGAGATTGTATTTCGGCGCCCTTTGGTCAACGCTTGCACATCACATAAATTGTATTTCAGTTTATTTTCTGTATTAATATAGAATAAGAAATCTGTGATTTTAAAATAATTGTCAAATTGTCATTTTCTAATCCCATATGGTTATGAACATGTTATCAAAACCGGTACGGACAAGGGAAAAAGTGAATTTTTAAGCTGCACAGTGGGCGCCAATTTTTGAAAAATTAATGATCTTTTAGGCGCTATTTTTTTAGGAAAAATGGGAAAATGTTATGGGCGAAGTTCTGCACAGGCGCCAAATTTTCCCGTCACGACAACATCGACTGGAACGAGATTGCGGGCAAAAGCTGGTGTTAAATAAATAATAATAACCAAATTTTTCAAAAATCAACTTTTATTGCAAAAGGCGCCACCAAAATTTAATTTTTTGTTTTTCACATTCATTTTGGCGCCCCTTGCGACCTGGCGCCTAGAGCGACCGCTCCACTCGCTCTACCCTAGGGCCGGCGCTGGATCCAGGTCTTTAGACTCTCGAAGTTTTACCATCACTGCATGTCCTACTATCATGTGTAAAGGCGTACAAGGATATATGTTATTTGGAGTGATGTGCTCCTTAACCTTTCCACTTCTCTTATCTAAAAATCATTCTTTCTTTACAAAAATACCTTTATCTCAGTGGCGTAGGGTAGTAGGGGCAGCAAGGGCGGCACCTTTAGGGGGCGGTAAAATTTCACAAAATATATTAATAATATCTTGTAAATATTATTTTTGTTGCACCTACGATTCGGACCGATCGAAATGAGCACGGAATTTTTTATTACTTATACTGTGACGAAATCGGGGAATCCGCTTTCTTTAATTTAATGAGCTGTTTTAGACGGTGCGCTCCAGCGCATGTGCCTCACGAACGTTTGGCGATGAAGGGATGAGTGGGGATGAAGATAGGTACCACCCCACTTCTCCCTTTATCCACAAAGTTCGTGAGGCACATGCGCTGAAGCGCACCGTCTAAACCGGCTCAATGTATAATAATGACATCTTGCTCATTGTAGCGAGCGGCAACACCGTCTGTACTGACTTGCAGGGACTCCCCGTATTTTATTTTGTGCTTGGATTGTTTGTGACTAATATTCAACGAGAATGACTTCTATCATATAAAGAATAGTGTTCGATATTGTACGAGGGTCGTCTCAAAATTAGGTTCCACTATTTTTTTAAATCCGTGTCGTTGGCGGGAAAAGTATGGGAGTCTCAGGAAATTTGCGTCTGGGTGTAGTGGGAGCACTGTAAAATTTCTATGCGCGTGCGTCGATCGATCCGACAGTCAGGCTTCAGCCACTATGAAGACTCCCCTCGCTCCTTCCGGCAAAACACCAAATAAAGTGAAAGTTGTGGAATCCGGAATCCGGAAAATGGCAAACGTTCTTTTGAGATTCCAAAGGGGTGTTGCCCCGTGGGGCCACGATCACAGCTGCACGGGGTGTTGCAACAACTCAGAAAGGCGATCCAATAAAAAGGAGAGGAAATTTTGGCAAAAAACCGTCCTATCGCTCTGCTGAATCCAGAAAAATTTCATTAACAAAAAAAGGGCTTGACCGAATGTTATGAAATTTTTTTCAGAGCATGTTTTCGTTAATACGCGCCGATCGGCACCTTAACGAAGTCGGTATCATATTTGGTGCTCGCTGCACGGTACAAAAATCACGAACTTCTTTCAAACAAAAAAACGGCTCGACCGATTTTTATGAAAATCTTTTCAGATTATAGCTTCGGTAATACGCGTCGGTCAGCAGCTCAATGAAGTCGATATCTTTTTTGGTTCGCGCAAGATTGTGCAGGAAAAAATGACCACATACGTACGCACACATATACACACGCATACTTCTTCTCAAATTTTTGCTTAAAATGCTATTGCGGCCTTGAAAAGTGAAAATAAGTTGAAAATTACGAATTTGATTTTCGGACCGATTACTATAACTTCCCTATAAACTGGGAAGCTAATAAGAGGGCGGCAAAATTTTCTTCCGCCCCGGGCGGCTGCCACCCACGCTACGCCACTGCTTTATCTTCTCGCTTCTGGCTCTTAAGATAGCAACGAAACTGGGGTCCGAAAGATATGGTTCTTTGTAGTAGTATTGGCGTAGAACCTGTGAAGTATAATTGTGGGACGGTGGCGTTTCCAAGTTAAGTTATAAGTGGTTGCCAAATCCTCTTCACCCTACAACTTCTCGACTAGACCTTGCTGATCTACATATAAATCTACCATCAGTAGAGAAAGGGACTCTGTATTTGCCTTGGCGACCATAAAGGGTGCCATTAGCACACTCAGTAGACCGGTTCTCGTTCGATTGCGTAAGTCAAGCAGCATTGGACGTGGTTAGTACTTAGTTGGGAGACCGGTTTTTAAAAAGACAATCGCTTTTAACGTTTTTCTGTTACCGACTCCATGCGAACCCATATGCTCTTCAGCCATCCCACAGAGATCTAAAAATTTGATTGTTACTAAGAAGTGATCACAGCCGATTTTAGCACCTTGAAAGGCTCTTGTTCTGCATTTAGAATGCAGGAGCTCGACCCTTCATCCGTTTTGTATCTTCCACAGTTTCCCTTGTGTATTCTTTTGGTCTGAGTCTACTGTGCTGGACCATCTGCATGGAGGGATTAAATGCAATTCCACAGCTTGTTTATTTAGAAAGTAACTCAAGGACTTAAAGACAAAAATTGACTCTTTTTTGTGAGAATCTAAAACCTTTCACGTAAATTCGGCTAATCTCTCCTAATTGCTAATATCTTCCCATGTCTTTTGAAATCAAATCTCATTCATTCACTATAAGAACACCTCGTATTTTATTCACTTTATTCACTAACCTTTGAAGGTCAAAATCGAATAGACCAGAGCCATTCCACTACAAAAAAAAAGAATCCTGAAATAGAAAAGGACATTTTCCCAGGTATAATCCTACACGAAATTGAATTGTATCGATTTCTACTTTGCGTAAGTGAAGGTGGTCCTGCTGGTAACAGGGTTTCTAGCCCACTGATTTGATAATTAAGTTACGGACAACTTCTCCATTCTATAATCAAGTTTTTTTACCAAATGTTTACCAAGCAAAGACCCGCATTTCCACTGCAGTTGATCGAAATCAATATTTTGGAATTTATTAGTGAAAAACTAAATCGAGACCGAATTGAGCGCTTATTACGAGAGTATTCCCCGATCCTAGAATCAATACAAAATGTGCAATTGCCATCGGTTTGGTGAATTGCAATTTGTACTTTAGCTTAACAATGGATTGTCCGGTCTTTTAGGAATTTTTGTGCCATGCTTTTCACGTATACACAGAATCCCTTTTATGCATGGCCAAAGCTGGAGAAGAGTGCAAACAAAAATTTTCAATTTGCATCCGCTGAATAAATTTCCATGCATGTCATAACATCACAATTCCCTATCCGAATGCGCGTTGATATTCATCGGTTGTGATGCCCCAGAATGCAATTACAGGTACATCTGGAAAAAGCGTTGTTAAGATATTGCCTAACGATTCAATGAGAAAGGTGACTGTCAGCCCTTCGCATGTATTATTGATAAGGGTTTTTTCCCCCATTTTGTATTTTTTTTGGTGGAAGCAGAAATGTGCATGAAATAGTTTCATCGAGCTGCTCCTTAAATGATAGGATAGATATCCTACTGCAGCCCAAAGTACCTGTGCTGTACGTACAAAAGAATTTTCAATGACTTAATCCCGGGATTTGTACTTTTTTTTTACAATTGTATAGAATGGCCTTATTCTGGTGGACTTTAAAGCATAAATAAAATAGTCGATTGTATGTTTTTTTCACTTTCTCGTTTTTCGTTGGAAAAACTTTCAATGGACTATGGATGATGGAAAATCATTTCATTCAAATGACCTCCGTGGCTGCGCTTGCCGAAGTGTATTTTGTCGACCCAATTTTCTGCCATTGTTTTCATAAATTCGACATCATTTTATTTTTGTGCAATTCAGGTTATCCTTTAATTGATCAATTGTTGTTGGTTCGCTTTGGCGTAGAGTTGTGACGTCATATATCCGCAGGGAATATAATTGAGCGTTGATAAATGGCACCACCTTGGGTAGGCTTCTTTCTTTAAAACATTGAAAACATGAAATAGTAAGTCAGTATAGAGTATTCGATCGGGTGAAGTGAATACCATGGAGTCAAACTCACGAGATTGATCTAGGGTACCAATAAGGATCAGTGTTGTCATTAAAATTTAACAACTATTCAATCCATTCAATAATGTCACCTTTCCTTGGTTGATCAGTGATGCCATATGGTCCAATTGTGAATAATGTCATAGAATGGCTACGATTCTGATCTACGATTATGTGGAGATCATTACGATCACGACGATAAGTAACGATCACACCTATTGAAAACACCAAAATTTTTACATGGCTATGAAGCCGATTGAAGAACGAAATCAAGGCAACTGCTGTTGTAAGCAGTAAAAAAATGAAGCTCGATGTGGCTCTTCAGGACAAACGAAATTATTTCGGTTGGTCGGTAAATCTTTAGTCTTCCACTCACATCTTACCCATCGAAGTCGATTCACCTCTCCACTATCTAGTCCCTATATCAATCTTCCACCCCAAGCAAACATGCTACCAAAGGAACTGTCTGACATCATTGGAAGCCTAACTTGCTACGACATATTCCATTTTTTCGGCTGACTGTGAATTGTTTGAACAGAAACGCTAAACAGACATGATTTTTAGTTTACTCCCCTTAGTTTACTACTCCCAACCATCCAAGAGTTCAAACGCCATCTTTTACAAGACCCACAAGACTTCAACTAACGTATGTATCCTTTCCTCTCTTTAGGACTTACTACCAATTTTTCCTCTAATTTTTTCGCTGACTGCGCGGTACAAAGTATATGGGACAAAAACAGATTCAAAACGTATGTAAAAGTGTGCAAGTGTCAATTTTTTTTTAATTTCAATTTTATTCTTGAAAATTGATTTTGACATTACAGTTCATACCTTTGTTTGTACGGGTGCGCCATCTAGACCTTCGGTATTTCAACATTGAATAACTCTGACATTTATTAGCCGATTTCGACAAATGTACACGATTCTGAACCGTAATTGAGTACCATTTGAGCTAATAGGTCAATACACACCGAAAGTTCATTTTACATTCTCTGGTGGAGTCAATAAATAAAACTGTCGAATTTGGGGAACAGGGAACCCACACATCATACACGAAACACCACTGTACCACGAGAAAGCAATGTTTGGGCTGGAGTGTGCTCAAAAATGATCATAGGACCATTTTTCTTTAAAATTGGAAACACCGTCGATGACGCACGCTGTCGTTGGACATTGGCGCACTTTGTGTGTCCGAAAATGCATGAAAAAGGTCTGACGAACTTCTATTTTCAACAAGACGGCGCACCTTGCCACAAGGCAGCCGCTACGATGAAGTTCTTGTGTCGAAAAATAGTGATTTGGAGTGGCCTCCTTGCTCTCCGGATTTAACGGCACCAGACTTTTTATGTGGGGCTATTTAAAGAGTATAGTTTATGCCCATCGACGAACTCAAAGCTAACAAACGAGCCGAAATAGCTGGCCAATGCTATTCAGGATGCCCGAAAAATAGGTACTGTTTGCGTGGCGAATGGAGGTCTTCATTTTAAACGACATTGTATGCAAAAACTGATTTGAAATAAATGGTAGAGAATATCCTAATTATATCTTGCTCATTTCTCATTTGTCAAAATCGGCTTAAAAATGTCAGAGCTATTCAGTGTTGAAATACCGAAGGTCCAGATGGCGCACCCCATATTCTTTCTTTATTAGGTGCAAGATCTACTGTTTGAAGGACAAGCTATAAACAAGAGGAGTATACAAAAAGTATACCCCTTTTGTGAAATTTGGATTTTTGCCATTTTTAGATGCAATTCTTTTATAAATTGAAATAAAAATTGGTGAACAAGCCCATTGTGCGCAGAATACAAAAACGGCTGCGCAACTCTCGAAAAATTAGTGGGCGGTCGCGCAGCTTAGGGGGAAGATTGCTTAGTACCAGACATTGCACAGTAACGTGAAAGAGAGGGCAGGCTAGCAGTACAAACGATGATTCTTAAGCTTAGAAATCCACATAAAAAAAATCCATAAAAACTAGACTGAATATGTTGTTTAACCGAGAATGTTTAAACGTTATCGAAATTTAAGGAGCCTACCCATGCGTTTTTGCTTAAGAAATTCCTCTACAAAGGAAAGACTTGATAGCTGGCTAAAAGAAAGCAAAAGGCCGACTTACTAACCTCGAATTCTTGTATATTTGGCAACACCCGACCTCCCCTTCTGAGCTTATCACACAGTCAAGGAAAATAGTTTGCTGTTCTTCTTTTTTTGGGAGGTACCAGGTGTAAAATGCCCACGGCCACCACTTGGCTTAATGTACTAGAACCTGAATACCTTAGACTTGTCGGTCAGATGGCTTGCACAGATTTAGCACTTTACCTTATGTCCTGGCTATTGTGGGACAATGACAGAGAGCATGAACTCATTCTCCTCGAGCTAACTTTTCTATTCTCCATAGATGGTATTTTAGGAAGCTGTGTCTGGTAATCCAACCAGCAGCGCTCAAATATTTTTTGTACTGGGCCAAAATGGCGAAAATCGCGATTGGAAGAATTCGCTTGAAGTTGGTTAAACCTGTTGCATCTAGTTGGTGGGCCTCGAGCGCTCGGTATATTTGTTCAGAGCCCAGAATTTCACCAACCTGGCGGACGCAGTGTCAGTACCTTGTCTAGTCAGGACGTTTTCATTACCTTCGAAGCTCTTGTAAGTCGTGACCAAAATCATTCTTGATTGGGAATACCAGAGTAAAAAAAATTTAGTTGATTAATATCTTTAAAAACATATACGCGCCCGCAACTAGCACGCATAGCGAACAAATATGCCTGCCACACGGGTATGCACGCTCCCGCCCGAGGTATGGACGTTCTCGCTACAGGCATGAAAATCTAAAAATGCACCCGTCACCCCCTGGTATACGCGCTCCCGCTACAGGGACGAACATCTATCAATGTAGCGAATGTCGTTTTACCAAGCGGTCCCCCAACTAAGTACTAACCACGTCCAATGCTGCTTGACCTACGCAAGTTTTATTTTTACTCGGGTAACCACCGATGGCAAATTTTGCAGTCCGATACTAGATGACAGTTGTTTCTACGGCGTCACCTTACCGCTCTGTTTTATGGTTGGGTAACAGAGAAGATAAAAGTTTGTTTATTAGCATAGGCCATTCTTAAGTTTTGGTAGGTGTGTGCGGTATAGTATATTCCTGCTTTATAATCAACTAGCTAGGATGCCCAAACAGAGGCTTTCACCCAGACCCCAGGGATGATTGATCAATCCTGCTTTAGTCTTGGATCTGTCCGTGTGCCATACGTGCGACCTATCTGCGACCATTAAGAGAAAAACAGGATCTGCATGTGACCGATAGGAGCCTTAAACTTTATTTCGAAGCAACATGGTCTCTGTTTACAACCCTGTGAAATAAAACCACGTGTTGGCGTTTTCAATTTTTTTTTCATTCTTCACCGACTAAAGCTTGCTGTGTCCGACATTGCACTCAATGATAGAACCGTCGATTATACAAATGGGATTTAACGCGGAGCGATAGCTACTCACATAAAAACCTGATCTCTACATTAGGCTGTTCTGCTCTCTGAACCGTAGAAAATGCTAGAGGGGCCATTTGACTGCATGACTTTGAAACTAAACTTCAACTTAGGTTTTGATGTCCAGTTCCCTACTAGAAGAGGAATGGGAAAGCTTTCAGCCTAGCAAAATATTTGACATACTTCTATACACATATGGTTCCAGTTCGGTGTAGGTGCTGGGCTACCAAACCTCTCAAAATAATACTGCCTACGTAATACTGGCAGTGTCTTTTAGAAGACTACTGGTAATCTTCAAATTCTGCCTGGAACACCCAAGGCCTGGGGTCAGTGTAGTCATATTGCTACCGAATAGTCAAACGGATATAAATGTACTAAGCACGGTTTAAAATATATCACGTCCAAGCTAGTCGAAGCCTGCTAAAAAGACCTCTGGCTCTAGGGTACATTAATCAGTGGGTACCGAGCCACAGAAACATCGAGTGCAATGAGAGGGAAGATGTGTAGCCTTAAGAGGTGTAGACTTAACGCCAAAAAACACAATTCTCGTCCTGCTCGAGATGCCCCTATACTACTGCGTGGACAAGTGAAGGGTCATCAAGCTACTGTGGCTGGCAATGGAACAGACAGAATTCGGCCGGTTTAGAGAACACATTCTCGATAAAAACCTGCATTGCCAAGCTGTTAACAATCATACTAAGAGGATGAATGGTACTGCTTGAATGTACTACCAACGATGAACTCCAGATTCCAGGCGACCTCCGGTTTAATTTAGCCTTCCAATGATAATATTCTGAGGTGGTGGTCAGAGTCTAGGTTGTTGACGGTCCCATGCTAGGATGACTCCAATTCCGGGTTATGAGCATTACCTCTGCGCCAGCCGTCACAGAGTCCATCCATCTCCTTCTGGGCCTACCTACTGGTCTATTTCCCGAAATTTCTGCTACCATGAAGCCCGGGACACACATATCCGCACCGCATGACGGCCTTGTGTCGGACGATACACGGAGAGAAAATAAACAAGTAAAATTTGACGCGGTGACACGGAGGCGCGGAAAGGTGGGGACTGACTGCTAAAATTTTATTTATTTACTTTTTCTCCGTGTGCCGTCCGACACACGGCCGTCATGCGGTGAGGACACGGTGCGGATATGTGTATCCCGGGCTTAAGGCGTTTTGGGATACGATTGTCCTCGATTGTGATTACGTGGCCGGCTAGTCTCTTAAGCCTGAACTATAATAGAAGTACACCGGTGTACGTTTTTAACGAAAGTACACTTACGTATCTCTCACCGTAGACCTTGACTTACAATCGGCGATAATAATCGCAGTAAACATTGTTTGAATTTGAGTCTGAATACAACAAGTATGCTACGATTTTGACATTACAACGCCGTCAACTGGGATCCAGGTCTCATAAGACGGCGTTATACTACGTTTAACGAAACATTAACGAAAACAAGTACATTTGATGTACGTTTATTATAGTCAATCATTTTCATATAAGAGCCCTTGGAACGCAGGGGTTTACGTACGTCTATTATAGTTCTGGCTTTAGAGTCATATGGATTCGAAAAATTTTGATTTAATGTTGGTTCTAACTAATGGAAGAGGGTTCCGCACCGGCAAAGATGAAGGGGGGTCCGGACCCCCCCGTTGTTGTGCCCCTGGAGATTTGGGATATGAATCCTAATTTTAGCCTATATCAAAACCCTTAACCTCGTTCTTGCGTCGTGTGTTCTAATTGGTCCTGGGGTTGGTCGACACGATTTTAGTGATCTCCTTCTTCGAAATCAACAGTAGTTCGCATGAACTTCGTGCTGGAACATCCGGTTTCACTTCGTGCTGGAACTTCCGGTATATTTATTTCAGTTTAAAATCTCCTACGTAAGACCTACTGTTTGTTATATAGCACGTGTTCTTAGCTGCAGTAGTCTCGCGGATAAAGGGGGTCATGTACGAACGGACGGACAGAACCTTTGTATAAACTTCTTTTGTTTCTAAAATAAACGCGATAAATAAATTTTTATTCTCAACTTTTAGTGGAGCATAACCGACTCGATTGGAACTCATACAAAAACGAAAAATACTGCAATATTTAATTAGTGACAGTAAACTGGTATGAATGTAAAACATTTTGCGCAATTTATTCTGTATTTAAAACTTATTAAAGAACATGAAATGAAAATGACCTTTTATACAAAAAAAAATAAGTATCAAAACCACATTTCCTACGATTTCCTCAATCGTCTTGCCTCCAAGCAGCAGCAATGAATTTACCTTAAAACATTATTTTTTTTCTTAAGAACGCTTGACTTCCTCGAGGTAGAAGAACTGCACAAAACTCTCACACAGCTCAAAAAGTTAACCTTAAAAATTCATTTTCCATCTTGGATATTTTTTCATTAAATTATTATTCGGTGGAGTTTTGGAGCTCCCCCCCCCCCGCTCTCACGGAGCTGCCGCCTCACTCACATCCGTCTCTGTGGCGAATCTTTGAACGTTGATAACCTCGACTCGGTTATTAAGCCGTCAATAACTGTTTCTGGTGAGAATTCTAGCGTAACCGAACTCATATAAAATTTTAGCTTTCTTCCTCCTTATCGTGGCCCCCCCTTGTTCCCCTGAATACCCCCTCCACACCATTTGGGTTCTTTTTATTTCTTCATTTCATGTGGAAATAATTAATCTCTCCTCATCTCCCGTTGCCTTGTTGTAATTACCTGAAAAAGCCCTTCTCTATGGAGTGGGGAATAGGTATGGAAGGTAGAAGAAGGTGCATAAAGGTAAAAGGCAGGGAGTTGGAGTTGGAGGCCTCCTCTAAACCAGCGGTGGTACCCTATATGTTGCCAATATATTCCCCCTCACTCCCTTCCCTTCGAGCTCCTTAAGAGGTGAAAAACCGTAGCCATCTGAGCGTGGTTTGAGTATCATCAACCTTTGTTCAAATCACTTACGGTCTTAGGACAGAACCTTGTGGTGTACCGCCAGAAATTCTTGTCTTAGGTCCCAACCGTACACACGGGGTGAGGTCGGCAGGTAACATCGGTAGGAAGTTAAGGTGAGCGCTGCCAACAATAGACTCTGATTCCTGCTTTATCGAATGAAGCCTCGTAAATCGAGCGCGGTTTTTAGACATTGTAGATCGTGCAGTGCTCGAGAAGGGAACAAGAAACCCATTAGAATGTTTCATGCCCGTACAAAGCTAAGTAAATGCGCGGAAATCTCAAGCGCGCGCAACTACTCTGCATATCGAGGCACTTACCTGGGCCCCAGGTATTGTTGTACTCGTATTATCATGCACACACTCGCCTCGCACCCCCCGCCTCAGAATCTCCGGGCCGAGAGCTCTATGTTTGTGCCAAGAAACCGTGTATACGTCAGCAACAAAACTTCAAGTGTGATGTTTTTTTCGCTCTGCTGTTGTTGTGTATTTTGTTTGTGGCATGCATTGCAAACTTTACATGCTCTCCATATTATTCTCAGGTGCTAGGAAAGGTGTGAGAAACAAGAGAGCGGATGGGCGGGGGGGGGGGGGCACCACCAGCCTTCACCTGAAGAAAGTGCACAGCTGTTCTTACGTGTGGTTTTCATGTGCTACCGTGATTGCGATGCGATTGTGATACAAAAATGAAGAGGAAACGTTTTTTTTTTCACTGTGTACTTCTCCTCATTCCTTTTAGTTGTAATGGACGAGAACTTTTTTATTTATTTAAATTTTTTTTTTTTTGTTTTTTTTTCTTGTATTTTTTTTCGTACTCTTTTTTTTCTCTCTTACATTTTTAAAACAATGCAAGTAGCAGGTAATTCCGTGTATACTATTGCTGCAGGTGTGTGTGTTCCAATTATAATGGAAAGATGGTGATGGGTCAGGAATATGGAAATGCATACCGAGTAGCTACAGTACCACCATTTTTGTGAGTTGTTTGATAAATGAGTTTCCGATTTCAAATTTTTGTGTTATATAAACATCATGCTCTCCGGTGTTGCCGTCCGTCGTCGTTGGTGCCTATTAATTATTGTTATTGTTACCTGCGCGTCAAGGGGAAGAGAGTTTCGGTAGACAAAAACCTTTACTACATCACGATGTATAGAATATTGTAAGAGACTTCGTGAGGTGATGGGAAGTTTTAGTTGAAAAAAAGAAGGTTTTTAGTCGTTTCTTTTCTAAAACAAAAAAACAGTTAAAAAATTTTTGGTTAGTTAAAATAAATTTTGTTTTGTAGTTAGATAGTAAAGTTCTTGTTTTGTGTGATGAAACATTAATTTTTTTTGGGTTTATGTGATTTTTGGTGAGCATAATATACAGTTTAAGACTCTTTTATCTACATTCGGGGTCTTTCAAGAAGTGGTGTTATTTTTAATCAAGAGAACAGAGCAATATTTTCGTAAAAAGTGATACTATTGGTATTTTAATCTAAAGTACAAACTCTGAGGTTAATAATGGAAAACAATATCTGCAAAATTTCCGCCTTGGATCTTCTTACAAACGATTATTCTTTTGGTGATATTTTTCATCACCTTTTCGCGAAATAACGGCTGTATTTCGCCAATAGCAGCTCTAATATTGTCTTTGGATACTTGAATCGTTGCTGGAACATTGTCGTAGACTTTATCTTTAAAGTAGCCCTAAAAGAAAAAAAATCTAATAGTTTTAAATCGCACAATTTCGACGGTCAATTGAAGTCTCTATTTCGAGAAATCACACATGCAGGAAATTTTTCACGCTATAGAACCATTGTTTCACGAGCTGTGTGGCAGGTGGCGCCATCCTACACTGAAAATAAACGTTGTCCACATCTGTAGCATCAAGATCTTGTTCATGAATTTCCACCACTGTTTTGAGAGTGTTGATGCATAAATGAAAATCTCCTAGTCTTTACTTGGCAAATGTCACATGTAATGACAGTTGACAGTTCAAAAATGGCGCAAAATTTAAAATGACACCTCTTGTTGAAAAAAGACTCTTTACAACATAGTTATTTCTCTGCTGAGAAATGTTCTGTGTTAACCGTAGCTAATTTGTTTATACAAGATTCTTAACACGATTCTGTATGAGTTCTTGATCATTAACAAAAAAGACGTGACATAATAATTAATTTTCTTAATTAAAATCAAATGTCAAAATGTCGGAATTTTAACGAAATTATCACCAAAGTTTTAACATGACAATTTTATTTAATTCAAAAAAATTCTTTATCGTCTTTTATAAGATATATAAACGTCATTTAAAATTGTTGACGACACACTTGGTTATTTTTCATCATAACATTGCGACTGTTGCTCTTTCTTAAGTGTTGTTAGATGGACAGTTGAGCCGTTTCTGATAATCGGAGAGTGGTATTCGAAAAATATTATGTGAAGGCGAAAGGAGCTTTATTCTGTTTGTAGTAAATATCTTGTAGTAGTATCTAGGCCATGGACTCTCGCAGTTAATCTCTCTCCTCAACCGTCCAATAACTATTGAATTTTGAATCAATGTGAACCCAATTTGTCATACTAAAACTTTGTATTTCATCACTATAGTATCGACTTTCAAGTCTCAGGTTCCTCTTCACTCATCCAAGCTAGATGTCCTGTTCACCACGGTCTGCCAAGCTTTATTTTCTCCCGGGTATCTGTGACGCGATAGAGCTTGTCCTTATAGTATCATATAGGACCAACAATTCTCCGAAGCATATTCTTCTTCGAAAACGGTTACAACGTGACTAAGAGGAGTTTTCCCAGAGAAATATAAGCAGAAGGAACCCTTGCTCTAACCGAAGCCAAACAAGCCTTTATGGGACATATCGTTCTATAGACCAATATGTCTCCTTAACTGCATAGGCAAACTTTTCGAGTGGGTGATTTGTAACAGAATACTCCCAAACGTCAAAAGGGAGGAGGCTTTTCGGTCACGCAATTTGGCTTCAGAAAGGCAAGGTTAACGACTGAAGCAGTCAACAAGGTGGTCAGAGCCGGACTAAGACTCTTCGAGGCCCTGTGCAACTTGCTGATGGAGGCCCCCTAAAGTTAAAAATTAAATACCACGATTTGACTATTTGCTTCCATACATAGTACATTTAGAGTCTTTGGTTTGAAAGGTACAAAGTGTGAATAACTTACCCGTAGAAAGTAAGGTGTGCAATTTTTTACCTTAAAACACATAGTTACATTTTAAAATAAGGTGTTTTTTTATATTTTCCATAACGAAACGCTTTTGAATAATTGACTCAAATTACAATTAAATGAGTTTAGAAACAAAACGAATAAAAAATCCATTAAAGCAACATAAAAACTAATAAATAAAGACAGAAAATACTAATTTCAGCATTAAGAAAAATTAAAGTCATATTATGAAACAAAAACGATTTTAAACAATCATTTTTAATATATGTACAATATGAAACAAAACAGATATGGTTAACACAGCTTAAAAAAATTTGATGATTTTAAGATGATTGTTTTACGTCTTTCCTTGCCTTTTTTTGGCAAAATAAAAAATTTTGTCTGTAAAGTCCATTTTTATCATAACTTCGCTTTCAGTGCTAAGTAATGCTAAAGGAGATTGTCTGTCCTGGCAGCTCTGAAGCGATTTTTAATAATTTATAGATATGAAAGTGTCCTTTCCGTTGAACAATTGGTTACCATGAGAAAAAAAAGGTTCTGTGTGTTTTTTCACAATTTCAGTTAAATGAGAAAAAAAATATCTATGTGTTTTTTCACAATTTCAGTTAAATGTTGAAATTCTGAGCCAAAATACTCGTTTAGATCGGTTTAATAAGTAAATTTGACACCAAGTCCTGACACTATAGTCCGGTGAAATTAGCAAAAAAACACACGAAAGGAGACAAAATTCCAAAATGGCTGAAAATTGGTACACAGCTTCCTTGGGACTTTCTAAGAAAACAATTTCGGAATCACAAAAAAAAAAAACATGGCCGCCGGAGATATCACTTTTTGGCAAAAAAATCACTCAAAAACTGGATTTTCGAAAAAAAATTTTGATCGCTGGTCTGAAGCTTGCTGAGCACAAAACTGAAGATTTGCTCCTTATTCAAAAGAATAGCCGGATTACCACTCCAGAGGTCCGCGGTTCAAATGCATGTTTCGACTGTGCACTTTCTTCTACCTTGATAAATTTCAATCTGTCTTCCCTCTTTTAAAAAATTCAGTGCCCGTTCTTCTTTCACTGGCTGTAAGCATAATAACCGAAGAAGTCATCTCTTATTTAATCACCGAACTTAACTTTCTGTCGCGGTAGTATTGATGGATTGGAGCCGGTGGAATGAAGCCGCGTTTTGGCATTATCAGCTCTTTGATTCTTCTCTCTTCTTTTTTTATATGATAAAACCAAGCTTAGGAGTGACCCTTTGTACTACCAGTTTGTCATGTCGTATACTTTCTTTCCGACTATAGTTTGCTGTCCAACATTGCTCTCAATGCCAGAACCGTCGACAGTACAAAGATGCTTTACCTCTGAATTTCATTAGTTTTGAGTCTTTCTCATAAAGAAAACACCTCCATATGTCGCGGGGTCATCGAATGTTTCAGAGATCACTGTAAATGAAGTAGGGTTTAAGCACCCGATTTTTACGCCACCTGTACCTGTACGACAATAAATTCGATCATGAAACGAACTCTCACCCTTGCAATACCCTACCTTTCGAAATCCATAAATTATAGTGTATTTCTTTTCTTATGCGGCAGTTCTAAGCTGGGGAATCACCCTTTGTACTAGCCTCTCCCTTTTAGGTTAGTGGTTTTGTTAAGCTTTTTATTTCGTTATTTGTCGTTATTCTGATATATCTTTTGTTTATTCTTCTTCTTCAAATGGCGCTACCGCTCAGCCTCCTCTTCCATACTGAAAAGCTTTGATCATAGCGAAGACACGAACCTTATAAACAATTTCCCCTACAAAAAAGCTTTAATCATAGCGAAGACATGAACCATATCCTTAAAAACTGGTGTTGTGAAATTCCAAAATTAAGGGTATGGGAGGGGGAACAGGTA
The DNA here is from genome assembly GCA_963855945.1 of Thereva nobilitata. Taxonomy (NCBI): domain Eukaryota; kingdom Metazoa; phylum Arthropoda; class Insecta; order Diptera; family Therevidae; genus Thereva; species Thereva nobilitata. Next base: position 190,778,531 of record OY979695.1, on the reverse strand, counting down.
AGGCACACATAGAAGGGTAACAGAACCGGCATTGGTAACACGGATCGGTGGATGTTCCAGGTTTTGTTGGAAATAAAAAAGTACTTCGTTTTGGAAGCATTGAGTTCGAGACTATTCTTGTAGCCTAACTCAAGAATGACGCCTTGTATGTAATAAAGATGGAATCAGTTGTCGTACTAGATTGTTATAAAATTGATTTTTAGTTCTACTTCTCCTTCTATGATTAAGTCGACATTTTGATCGTTCATTTGTATTCAATATGCATTGATGTAACCAATGAAACAACTTCAAACCAATGGTGAACAAATTACATCGATGTCGTATAGTGTAACTAAGTTCGACAGTCTCTTTCTTAAAAGTTATACCATTGCACCCTATTGCCGAATTAAATGGCATTCTGGTCATTATAAATCACTCAAAATCAGTTGAACTTGAAGACAATAATAAAAACGAAACTAAGTTCATATAGAGACCACAAAGTTTCATTTCCCTGATTTTGTCTACAGGTTTTTCACTGGAAGCTAACCGGAATAGTAAAAACTCATCAATTTTCAAACGCTGTATAAAGTTTAATGAAATTTGCCGAATTTGTTCAAAACATTTTGTTTGTATCGAAAAATGTTTAAAATGCAGCGAAATTGGTTACTATGTAGTATGGATTTGACAGTGACTAGCAATGCCAATGACTTGTTTCAAACAACTCAAGTATACTGGACACATATAATTTATAACAACCTTGTTCGTTTCAAGCAATCATTATTAACTGAAATTTGCTGTCGATGTAAACGTTAAGGAATTACAAAGCAAATTGTTGGACTAGTCTCCACTTACGCCGCATTAAGCCTTCTCTGTCCCGTTACTGGAACTCATTCTAAACACAAAAAATTAGAGGATAAATAGAAGATCCCTTCTCGTCCCCCCCCCCCCTTCAAATTAAATTCTCTGCAACGTTTTGCCCATTCTATCAAATTGTCATCAATAGTTAATCCTACGTTTGCTACTAACTTCACGTAATCGGGTTTGTCTAGTGCAGTAACGAAATCCATTATCCCATCATTTGCGACTGTTGTTAACCTGAAACTGAGGTCATTAACGATTACAGAAACAATGCATGGACACTACTCCAGAGAGAGATCCGGTGATATCCGATGAGTGGTGGATAAATGATTGCATCAACGTCACAATTTAAGCGAAAATGCAAGCAACTGGCGCTCTGCCCTCAAAATTAACGAAGAATTTCGACCATGGTTAATTTTTGGTTGCCTTCCAAAACTTGCCTGTCATCTAGTTGCGCTGTCAACCACGACGTAATTATCGCGCACTTCGCTGGTCTTGCAGCACGCTAGATGCCTGCAGCCTCCGCCGCGCCCCACCCCGGGGGTCCTGACGTTCCAATGTCCCATTGGGAATTTGTAATTATTCCTCTCTGGTTTCGAAATGAGCTTAAAATCCCCGAACAGCAGCACTGGGACCAGGAGCAAAACAGGGCAATTTAGCTGCCGCCAGTAATTACGAGCCCCATTCATACAGCGGATTGTTAGTCTCAATTGATTGCACCCCATCCGGAATACTGCAGGGGGGATGGTCTTGGGCGTGAGATAACAATAAATAAAGCCTTTTGAGAGTTTGCAATTCCGAAATTATCGCACACATTATCGCTAGACCGCAGCAGCACAATTGAGTTTGGGCCGACTTTAATTGTTTGCACTTCGGTTTGAATTCAGAATTTTTTTTTGCACTTCCAATATCTAAACAAAAGCGTGGTTTTTATCCAATATACAATCTCGAGAGTTTTTTGTGGCTAAAGCTGCTATTAAGAATTAACCAACTCCCAAACAGAATACAAGGTCTCAATAATAATAAATTTTTTTATCTTATCTTTCCAGAGTCAATGAACCAGAAAATACCGTGAAAGAAATTTTTAATAAGAATATAATTGGAAAAAATTTATAAAAATACAAATTGGGAAAAAAGCCTTCACCATTTCGTCGATTGCGATTAAACGAAGGCCAACGCTGCCGCAAACGCCAGCGAGTGCCCCACAGGTGCTGTCACCGAAGCGACAGTGTCCAACTGTAGCACAATTTACACCAGCCGCAGCGGCCACAGCAGCAGCAGCTGTTGCTCTATCAAAAGTTGGTCATCAATTACAGCATCCAGCTCTTCAGCAATTGCATCATCATCAACACCACGCCTTAGGCCAGCTACGTCATACTGGGCAATTGCAATTGGTACCAGTTTCAGCAACAGCAACAGTGAATGCAGCTGCAAATAATATTGCAGCTAGTTTAAATCAACAACAGATTAGCACCAATACTAGTTTAAATACGACGAATATTATTAATAATACCAACAATACTAGTACAATTATTAGCAATAATAACAATACCAACATCAATAACAACAATACCAACAACAACAATAATAATAACCCGAAAATGGAAAATCAGATGGCACTTGCCCCATTAGGACTGTCGCAGAGTATGGATTCAGTAAATACAGCTAGCAATGAAGAAGAGGTAAGTTTCTTTAGATTGTTCTTTGCTAAAGTTCGGCATGTCGTAGTATTGTAAGGATAGTACAGAAATCAGCTTGTTTCAAACCAAATCTTGTAAACTCTGAAGTGCTGAAGTAAAAATATAGTTTAAAAAAACTAAAAAATACGCTTTTATTTTAAAATGAACTAAAAAGGAAAAAATAATTTTGAATGTAAAGTTTCTATTGCTTCAGCCAGTATATGGAAGCAACCTACCTTTCGAAATGTAAAAAAGGGGACTCTACCTATATTCTTATTTTATTAACACCGGAACTTTACGTTAGCGCCCCACGCTTTTTTACATTTCGAAAGGTAAGTTGTTTCCATATACTGGCTGAAGCAATAGAAACTTTACATTCAAAATTATTTTTTCCTTTTTAGTTCATTTTAAAATAAAAGCGTATTTTTTAGTTTTTTTAAACTATATTTTTTATTTTCTATTTTTTAGTCTATTATATGTATGTGTTCCGGCATTTTGTAGTGACCGCCATAATAGATTTAAAATGACGTCAAAAAGCATACTATACTATGCTCGTCATACACTTTAATTTGATACCTATACCGAGGGCGTTGCAAAGAAAAAGGTAAACCGCTATTTTGTGTTGGCGGCCATTTTAAATTTGAAAAGACGCGACAAAGCTAATGGTATTCTAATTGCCACACCCTTTCATTTGATACCCATACCGAGTGTGTTGTAAAGAAAAAGGTAAATCGTCCTTTTGTGGTGGCCGCCATTTTGATTTTGGAAAGTTGCCACACAGCTAATAGAATTCTATTATCATATCCTTTCATTTAATACTCATACCGAGTGGCAAGGAAAAAAAAGATAATCCGCCATTTTGTGTTTGCCGCCATTTTCAATTCGGAATGACGCCACACAGCTAATTGTATTCTACCTGTCATGCTCTTTCATTTGATACCCATGTCGTGGGGTCGGGGAACACAAAGCAAAAATCTACCGCCATCTTGGAACCGCCATCTTGATTTCCTTACAAAAGGTCAGATTGCATTGTCACGTGAACTATACATATGTGCAAAATTTAAAGTTGATCGGTTATATGCAAGTGGGTGAAAATCAAGTTGCAAGATTTGCCTACATACATACATACATACATACAGGTGAAGCTAATATAAAGCGTATAAAAACTCAGGTCCACAAACATTTCGCACAATAACTCAACATTTGTTCAATGTAGCTCCCCAGTTGCAATACGACCATAGCCGACCAATTATCGGTTGGCATAGTATGACCTTACCTATTGCATTCAACTATATTGTATATTCTCTCCAGTAACTGTCAGTATGGATCAGCTCCCAATTAGCTCTTCTCTAGTGGTTAATAGTTTGGTCAATATGAAGCATATCTAGTTTAGTCTATTAGCTTCCATTGGTAAAAAAGTAGTTCGTTAGCATTTGGCACTTTCAGAATGTCAACGTATATGTCTGGCACTTCGATTGGTCAATAGTCTCCTCTACATCATATTGTTAAGCAAAAACGCCATTTAATTTTGGACGTCCTGTGTGCTACCAAAGCAGGATGACTTTAAGATCTAAAATAGACCTAATTTCTGCGCTTCGCTAGATCTGCCAAAGGACATTTGATTTCGATCGTCTAGGTTGAAACGTACCTACAAATTAATTGATGTTTCAGGAGCCGAAGCGCATGCCTACTAGCTTTAGTCAAATTTAGCCTTCGGCCTTACTGGTATAAGGCAAAGACCTTCTTGATCCTTACTTTGGACTGTTAAAATTCCATTTTTGAACCGAACCTTTTTAGCGTCGTTTTGCGGGGAGTAAACCTGAAAACATCGTCACCGTTAACTTGAAATTTTTGATGTGAAACATCTGCGCGGTAAGACCGACTGGTTTATCCGTGACGTCAAACGGCGTAACGCCAAGATGGCATCTCGTTATACTTGTCTTGAGTTAAGTTAAGTTGAGTTTATTAAGGACTTACGTTAAGAGTTGAGTTAAGTGGAGATAAGTTCAGTTGACATAAGTTAAGTTGAGTTAAGCTGACTTAAGAGTTGGTTTAAAAACTCATTTAAGTTGAGTTAAATTAAATTGATTTTTAAGAGTTGGGTTAGGAGTAGAGTTAAGAGTTCAGTTGAGTTAAGAATTGCTATAAATTAAAAGATCCGTTAAGAATCGAGTGGAATCGAACTAAGAGGTGAGATGACATTTCAGTTTGGAATTAAGAGTTGAGTCAAAAGATGTGTGGAGTTAAGATTTGATTGAATTAAGAAGTCACTTTCGAGTTTAGGCCAATCTTTTATTTAATCCCGTCTAATACACTCTAAACAGCTAATATTAAGGTCCATGTTGCACCTCAAACCGCGATTTTCGAAATTCAAAACGGCCGCGCTCGAAATTCAAAATGGCCGCGCATATATGCTGAATTTGCCAATTGTGTTCCGATTTTAATGAAAGTAGATATCTCGTGGTTTTTAAGGTCGTAAATAACGATTTTGTGGTCAAAGCTTATAAATTCAAAATTGCCGCGTCAATATAACGGAACTTGCGTAACAATTTCCCGTGCAAAAAGGGGGTTTGAAAACTTTATGTATTATGTACTATGTAATATATACTTTGTATTAAGTAAATATGGCAAAACTATTGATGTATTATGGATTATGTACTATGTATTATGTATTATGCGCTATGTATTATGTACCATTTACTGTGTTCTATGCACTATGTGATATGTGCTTTCTGATGTATTGTGTATTTATGTATTTACATAACACGTATTATATACTATGTATCATGCATTATGTGTTATCTAATACTATGTAGTGTGTACTGTGTACTATGTACCATCTACACCGGAAAATAGGTAAAACTTTCGCTTCTGTCGGGAGTCCGGCGATTCCACTAATTTGCTGTTTTCGTAATTTTTCACCTAAGCTTTGGTATTCACCCTGTATATTGGGAAAAACCTACTTTTGAATCTTCGTTTTTCGACACTTAAAGCGCCATAACTGGTGCAATATTAGTCCTTCGTAAAAAATGATAATAACAAAAATTATAGATAATCGTATGTTCTATAAGTCTTACGAAGGATTTTTTCATGTAGAATTAACCATTAACGAAATATAGTGCAAAGAAAGTGATATATGAAGTTTGAAGCACTATTTCTCCGTAGATATTGACTTTACACAAAAAAATTTAAACAAGAAAGTTAAATTACTTATTTATCTACAAAAAAGATAATATGAATTTTTGTCGTAAAATGCATAGTTTTTGAGATATAGAATTAAACGCATTTTCCTTCACTGTAAGCTTAGCAAGAGGGTGGGGATGACGCCATTTTGAATTTAAGCTTATAAAAATATATAAAATAATTTGGTAAAAAAAATCGCGTGCGGTATTTTCGCATTACGAAGGCCTTTTTTTCGACCTATATATTGGACTATAAATGTTCTTTCTTGTCAACCAAGTCTCAGATATACAGAAAGATAATTATTCGTCCCAGTCACTTTGATATCCGACCTGAAGAGTGTCAGCCCTAAAACTCCTCACTTCTAATGTTGTTATTTTCGACAATATCGAAGGAAAAGTGCACACGCACTTTCACTTTTGGGTGGGGAAATCCACACCCAAAATATCACATGTACACCTAATAACTCAGAATGTTGGAAGGCCGTATCGGCCGCAGGCGACGAAGGAACATGGTCGATAGGCCTCATGCAAGCAAGGCTTTTCATACGAAAACTAAATTTATTATATCAGAGCTATTAAGAACCATAGCCTAAGCTTTTTAAACCCCACCCGACCAGTATTTAAAAAGGATTGCCTCAGGGTCATGCCGAAAGAGGGCTTTCCACTTAGTTTCCCCATGCACACCATACAAAAAAATCAGCGCTACTGAAGTGAGGTATGCCTTATCAGTTTCTCATAAGGGCCTTATGAGGCAAACCCCATTACAAATAAAATGGGGAATCCCAACATATGTCTTTCGTATTAGGAAAGCTTTTTAAAAAGCTTTAGTTTTTGTTGTTGCATTGCTTCATATTTCACGGAATTATGTTTGTAACAGTGAAGGGTGTCATTTAGCATACTGAATAGACTGTTTCCGGTTCAATTACAGAGGTCAAGCAGCATTGAACAGGCCAGTACTCAGTTGGGGGACCGCATTGGTAAAACGGCACTCGCGTTTAAAAATGTAAAGCTTTCGAAACCAGCGCAATTACTACTTACATATCCACACCGAAATTCTCAAATTGTTCGGCCTCTTTTTTCCACTCGGGATCGGCGGTAGCGATGATTTCTCCTCAGAGGGGCTAAATGGGTGCGCATTTCTTATGACGAGGCGCGAATTGGGAAAGGCGTTAGATGCTCTGCGTGGGCCTTATAATAGGGCACGTTACACGGGGTCAAAATGAGGAACTGGATCTAGACTCATAGGGGCCCTATCTGCACCCCCCCCAATTCTACTCGGGCTTAACCGCTAATAGACTAATCAAATTAAGTTTTAGTAAGGAACAATTGCGTTAAAGGGTTTTTTATTATTTAATATGTTAGTTGAGCTCCTAAATATGATAAAAACACAAAGTGCCCCCTTTTTTAGGGGTGCGTTTTTGAGCGCCGACTCTATGTACCCCTTTTTCAGGTTTTTTAAAATAACTCGAAAACAAAGCGAAATTCGAGATTTTTACTCAAATACTTTTTTGTAGAAAATTAAATTTCCCATCGAAATGCGTTTTTTAAATTGTTTTTTACCATTTGTAATTCAAAAAATAATCGAAAAACAAAACGCAATTCCTTACGACCTTTGATTTTTCCTTAATTTTTCTAGTCTATAACTAAAGAAATTAAAACCATATAACTCAAGAGACCACTGGTAAATAAATTGACCGATTAATATTTTAGATTTTAATGGTTATCTGTTCACGTGCTCCCCACCCACAATGATTATGCTCCGCCGTCCTTGACTATAGCAAGGACATCCAAAACCTTTCCGGAGGATGGAATAAGGTACATTGACAATTGAGTGCGCCTTGTGTCTAAAGGAGATCATTCGAAACAGTAAAACTAGCCACTGCTATACAGCCTTTGGCAAGCTGACGTCTTCATCTTAAATTGGTAGGCTTTGAAAGATCAACCACATTCCTTGCCCTTCTTACCACTCTCCTTGACTACCAAGTCTCTAACATCGTCAAGAACGTCGTAGGCGATTATGAGTCAGAGGTAGGAGGTATCACATATTCATTTTGATACTGAACTCATCTATGACCTCAAAAATAATTAAGACTTAGAACTACTTATCTTCAACCATGTGCTTTCAACTATCTCCTTAGAGTTGTTGTGGCAACTCACCAAAGACTTGCATTATCTATTATCCATTTGGGATGTCTCTAGGTACATATATACACCGAAAACAATCTTTCTCCTCGCCATGAATACATTAATATATTCCTTTTCCAACTATACTCCAAAAATAAACAAGCCTTTGCTACCCGAGAACTCTATTCATACAATTCAAACTGATTTTCAAGTAAAAAACTACTCTTGGTTTAATTTTGTGTTTTTTTTTTGCTCGAAAGCTTAAAAAACTTTGTATAGTATTCACAAAACCTAACCCCTGAGGTAGTAACCCCCATTAAATCCATAACCTAAACTTTTGCGAATTCCTATAGAAATGGATCAAACTTTCTCCGGTACAAAAAAATTTTTTTTGGGGTGGGGGAGAGGGTAAAATAGAATTTCAAGCAAAAATTTTAAAGGTAAAAGGATTTTTTTTTACTGTAAATCTTTTCATTCTGGCTTTCTATGCATCATAAAAGGATGTGAAAGGAATCAAAACAAAACAAGATAAAAAAAAATCCAAAAAAAAAAAAAACGGAAACTCCGAAAGGAAAGAAGCTCCCAACCGCCCCAATTTCGTGTCGAAAAAAATAACATTTCAAACTTGTGACTGGCACTTTTCCCTCATTACCAAGAATGGATACATGCCGGTGGTTGGGTGGAGGGGGGGGGGGCGGTTCAGCATGGTGAATATTTAAAACACTAACGGAGAGTGTATTTGGCTGGGAGGCTTAATTTAGACAAGTTCCCTGTGGTTAAACAACATTCAGGTAACTCATAGCCACTTTGAAGCACCGCCGCCATTGCCACCCCAAGACGAAAAGATGAAGCTGGCGATGAAGTCTAGCGAAAGTGGAAGGAAGTGATCCTTTTGCACCCTGCGCAGCCCTATCGCTCGCCTCCTTCTAACCCGCATTTAATTGAAGCCTGACATTAAGGGAAATTGTTGCCGCGGAATAATTGATAAGATGCCGCGCTCTATCCCTTTGCTGGAGGAAAATGGCGGCCTCACCCCCGAAACCCCTTACCAAAACTGACACTTTTCATTTTTCTCCCCTCTGCTTTATTTCGGCAATAAAAGAGGGAAATCCGCTTCTGCCCGAAAGAAATTGTGTCTAATGTGTAATTAGGGAGCGAAATTGTGAAAAGAAATGTTTGCGAATTGCTGCAGTGGTGGGGGGAGGGGTTCGGGACTTGCAGACCCATTTCTATTGATTTAGGACTCCTTACTTCGATGGTTGGACATTTTGAAAAGGGTTTGAAGATTGGGTGGAGGGCGCCATTATATTCTGTAGTTTTTTTCTGCAGTGCGCTTGTTCTGATTGGAAATGAATGAGATCAGGAATGGGAATTGCTACAAATAAGGGAGATTGTACTTTGGTAGTACATAGTGAGTAAGTAAAGTGGGGTTTTGTTTTTAATCAAGAAATGATGTTGCATGTATTTATCGTTGATAGACAAGATAGGTAATATTCTGTTTGGTGGCAAGGTACATGTTCACTTTAGAGGGTATGTCAATAAGCAAAATATGCGTTATTATAGCGAACCTAACTCTAAAGCCTAGTGTCCACTATAGAGGTTTTTGCGTAGAGCTAGAAAAAACTCTTACGTAGAGACGCGTAGAGAAGTGTATACACCCTCTAGAGCTCTACGCATACGCTCTACACCCACTCTACGCGAAAGTTTTCTCTACTAAAAAAAACTCTATAGTGTATTCGCAATTTTTTTGTGTTTGATAGAGCTCTACATCTGCTCTACGCTCTATCAAGCATGTCTAATAGAGTTTTTCTCTCTACAGTATTCATTCTCATTTGCGTTTCGATTTCGACTGCGCTTCGAATTGTACATTGTCGTGTTAAATAACAAATAAAACTGAAAAATAGCGGAAAATGGCGTCGCCCCCAAAAAAAAAACACACATGGCAAATCCGATAGCGGTCTATGGACAAAAGAAAAGACTTTATAATTAATTGCATTGTACGAAAAATATAGCGATTTATGGAATGCTGCTAGTCATAATTGGTGACATAATTATTTCTTTTTTCGCGATTTAATTTATTTCTATTAATTTCATTTAAAATTTTTTACACGCACGCACCTCTGAATAACTGAGAAATGAAATGACATACAAAAGTTGATGGCCGCAGTTGCGCGCTCTACCATACGCCTCTACAGTAGAGAAAAACACATCTGCAATGTATACAGTCTGTAGAGCGTGTGGTAGAGCTCTACTCAAAATTTTTCTAGAGGAGTTCTGCGGTGGAGTGGTAGAGTGGTAGAGATGCGCTGTAGTGTACACACTACAGGTAGAGCTCTACACACTACGCTCTACACTCTACCAAAAAAAACCCCTATAGTGGACACTTGGCTTAAAGCAGACCATCAAAATCCCTCGGCAGTCCTTGGTCGACAGTTTATAGCCTTTTTTCCGGTGAACCTAAAACCGTCACTGGAAAACGGTACGGCACGATGCTAGAGAACTTTTTTATAGCGGAGCTACGTAGGTATAGCAGCTAAAATAGCAGAACCCATTTCTAGTGCAGTGTCTCAACAGAGAAACTAAGGAGCATTTTTTTAGTCGTTTTGGTCACAGCCTAACCGACGCGCTTAGGTCACTGACGTAACGCTTTGCGATTTTTTGCTCGTACCGTTTTCAGAAATTCGCCAACAGCAAAAAGTGCCCTACAGGAAAATAACTATAAGTTAAGTTGGGAAAGTGTGACTTTCGCTCCCGAACAAAACTCACAACTCACCGGGATTTATTGAGAAAAACATCATGAAATGCGGTGCTCATACCTTCGAATTCGTACATTTCAAAATTTTTCTCAAAACAGTGCAATTAAATGTTTTGTTTTTTTCTTCGAGCGATTAAATAAGAAAATATAAATCAACACGCACCACACACTTCACGTACAACAAACCGACGACTGGCGTGCTCGTTTCTCTTGTGCATCGATAATCTTTAATTAGGATAATTCGAAAGGACCATTGTACACAACGAAAGTGATCAACCTCCCATAAAGCACATTCAACATTTGGTACATTTGGTGCAGGTTCTTTTTTTGGCTCAAACTTGCCGTCGTTTGCCCGTTTGTACTGCTCATCACTTGGCCATTTAAATATTTTGATAAAGTTTGGCCGTCATGACGCCGTATGTGCTCCCATTAAAAATGGTTAAACACTCTACGGCCACCATATGCCCCTTAAAAAGTCCAGCGGCCGGAGTACGCCCGTTGTAGGGCAATTTTTTTTTTTATTCGAACGCCACACCAAGGAAGTTTTTGAGGCGCCAGCCCAGGTATCTCATTTCCTGTTTCTGAAAAGAAACCTCCAGTTCAGGCCGAATATAGGTCTAATATAGTCGTTTGGTCAAGCTCGCACCAGCTGCCATAACTTGCAACCTTCTGCATACCACACCACCAAAACCGAGCCGTGGTAGTGTTATCCTCACAAGACCAAAATGACCCGACCATGTTGTGGCCAAAGCATACAGTACAAGACACTACCATTAATAGAACAAAAAGACTATGGACCAACTATTCGGCATCCAATATACTTGAATTCTTACACATATTATTTCGTATCATTAATGTTTCACAGAAAGCCGTAACAGTTCAATTCAGTTTTTTTTTCTTATTCAAACGCTACGAAAATTGTCATTCAGCTTTCGTGTATAAACTTGTGACGTTATAAATAATAAATAAATCTGACACACAAATATATAACGTAGTCTTTAGATCCCTCCGATACTTTAGATTCCCTCAGATACAACTCGTGAAAAATGTCCAAACCTCGAAAAAAAATCAATCCAAAGTATAACAATTCCTTTTTTTTGTTGTTGCTAAGTAAGAATGACGTAACAAATGAGTTACGCAAAAATAAATTTGTGAAAGTATTCCCTGCATGGGCATCAACTGAAAAAAAAATTCCATCTTAAGCGGAGGCAAGAAGCATAAAAACCGAATCACGTAATATTCTTATCATTCTCGCATTAAATAAAGCCATTCCCGAAATTGCTGTGCTCAACTATTTTTGATAGATAATGGCCAAAACAATATTCACTATCAAACGGCGATAATCAAGGGCGATACTCGGTGATGGTTGAGTCGATGGCAATGTTTTTGTTTTGTTGATTTTTTAGTATTTGCATAATAAACGAAATGAAACTTTAGTAATAATGTGAAAAAAATTTATGATGTTTAATTAAAATTAGTTCGTAAGTCGTCGTGTTTAAAAATATAGTTACAAATTGTATCAATAACTATTTTTTTTGTAAATGCAATATTTGGAAGGTCATATACTTTAGGATGCTTGGATTTACACGTATGGAATTTCATATTATTCGTCATTGACCTTTATGAAATCTGATTGATCTCATACCAAACTCATAGTGGAGTTTTTATACTACCATCCAGTAAAATTATTGGTCTTGCCAATGTGTGGCAGTAAAATTCGATTGGGTTTGAATAGGTTGTTAGGGTTAAAAACGGCAGCGAATATCGATAAATCTTGTGATGTTATACGTATTGAAAAGTACGATCTGCACACAAAATTATTCGACCAATGACAAAGTTTAATTTCAATGACGAAAAAAAGTTGAGCTGTAAGTAGTGCATGTATATTGGTTGTGTCTGTTGATTATGAGACAACCTGCACGGGGAACACGTCCTTCACCATGTCCGTGCTTAAGGCTGATTGTATATGGCAGGTCCTCAAACTCATATAAATAGCTTGTTCAAAAGATGTCGACTTAAGGACCACTTTTTACGGGTGCCTTTTTCGTCCCTCTACCTGGGCTCATAAAGAAAGAAGGAAGTGTTGGAAGGCTTGTCCCACCATGCTTCCTTCCTTTGATTTATTTAGTTATCTCAAGAACCTATTTCAAGTGAATTTGCCTCAAATCCTCCAAACAACCTGGTTATAGCTGTCTTTCTCCTCGGTAACGTCGTACAGTGACACGGAATATACGTGGCCGTCTCAGATTCCTTCAGGCACAGTCGACAGGTTTCATCTCCACATCAGTGGCGTAGCGTAGTAGGGGCGGCACCTTTAGGGGGCGGGAAAATTTCACAATAAATAATAATAATATCTTGTAAATATTATTTTTGTCGCACCTACGATTCGGACCGATCGAAATTAGCCCGGCATTTTTTATTACTTATACTGTGACGAAATCGGGGAATCCCCTTTCTTTAATTGATTGTATAATAATGACATCTTGCTCATTGTAGCGACTGGCAACACCGTCTGTACTGACTTGCAGGGATTCCCCGTATTTTATTTTGTGCTTGGATTGTTTATGACTAATATTCAACGAGCATGACTTCTATCATATAAAGAATATTGTTCAATATTGTACGAGGGTCATCTCAAAATTAAGTTCCACTATTTTTTTTAAATCCACGTTGGCGGAAAAAGTCTGGGAGCCTCAGAGATTTTGCGTCTGGGTGTAGCGGCAGCACTATAAAATTTCTATACGCGTGCGTCGATCGATCCGACAGTCAGGCTTCAGCCACTATGGAGACTCCACTTGCTCCTACCGCCAAAACACCAAATACAGCGAAGGTTGTGGAACCCAGAAAATAGCAAACGTTCTTTTAAGATTTTAAGAAGGGTGTTGTTGATCAATTACCTGCCCCGTGGGACCACGATCCCAGCTGCACGCGTTTGTGGGGTGTTGCAACAACTCGAAAAGGCGATCTAAAACAAAAGGAGAGGAAATTGACAAAAACCCGTCCTATCGTATCGGCTGAATCCAGAAAAAAAATTTCATAACAAAAAAACGGCTTGAACGAATGTTATGAAATTTTTTTCAGAGCATGTTTTCGTTAACATGCCCCGATCGGCATTTCAACGGTATCAGTTTTGGTACTCGCGATATTCGGCGGTACAAAAATCACGAACTTCGTTCAAACAAAAAAACGGCTCGACCGATTTTTATGAAAATCTTTTCAGATTATACCTTCGGTAATACGCGTCTATCGGCAGCTCAATGAAGCCAATATCATATTTGTTTCGCGCGATAATGGTGCAGGTACAAAAATCACTTACGTCGTCTAAGCAAAAAAAGACTCGACCGAATTTTATGAAAATCTTTTCTATATTTCAGTTAATACGCTTCGATCGGCACCTCTACGAAATCGATATCTTTTTTCTTTCGCGCAAGATCGAGCAGGAAAAAATGACCACACAGACACACACGCATACTTCTTCTCAAATTTTGAACTTGAAAAATGAAAAAAAGTTGAAAGTTACTATTTCGATTTTCGGACCGAATACAATAACTTCCCTATAAACTGGGAAGTTAATAAGACGGCGGCAAAATTTTCTTCCGCCCCGGGCGGCTGACACGCACGCTACGCCACTGCTACACATCTTCTCAGCCGACCCTGTGCTTTGCCGGGTTGTTCTATTCAATGCCATCGATCCCTGTGTGTTCTCTAACCCAGGCTATCGTCACATTAGTTATTTTCGCAGACCTGTTAGTTTTTCGACACACTTCAAAGGTTCAAAAATATTATTTTCCTGCAACCTGGCTTTCATTGTATAATTCAGCGTTTCAAGCAGAGCCATTTCAGAGCAAATTCGTTTGGTAAACTGAGGTGTATTTCCTCAGATGCAGCAAGCAGGCTAAGTTAATGTGATCTGAGAAGTCTCCCACGTCAGCTTTGCCGTAAATCATAAACCCATGTATCTTCCAGTATCCATTCTGCGTCCCATTCACTAAATATAAGGACTCTATGATACTTCTCGGTGATCCTAATTTTCAAAATTCTTTTCTTAGGCCTGACGTGCTCCACAATCTTCACCTTGGGCTCTCGTCGGATGACATACAAGATTTTATTTTATTCAAAGCACTGAGGCTGTAGCAGTTTTCACTATTTGAAGATCCAACGGCAGCAAACTCAGTCACATTCTTTGTACTCTGCTTAAGTGCATCTTAACTGTTCTCTGCTTGGACTTAGTCCACTATGTCATGGTGTACGTCCACCTTAGTCCATACAGTCCCCTATAATGACGAAAACCTTTTTTCGCCTTCTTAATTTTTCGTCTTTCTTTCTTCTTTCTTTTTGTGAGATATTGGGTCCAAAATCAGCGCGGTTGCTTCAGTTGATTTATTGTACCTTATATCTCATATTTGTAGGGCAGACCGCTTGAACAGGTTCAGCAGTCGGCCCAACGATTTGTCGCATAGATTTGACTGTTCGAGCAAGGTCTCGTCGAACAACGCGACCCTGCTCTTTGCTATTGCGGATAAGGGCTCCTCTTCACTAAACTTGTGGGTGCCCCAATAGCCGGCTCTGGACCGATGAATGCATTGTTAGAGCTCTGTTTAGCCAAGGCATCCGCTTTTTAATTGCGTTTGAAGCCACTATAAGCCGGGAGACCCAAATAAAGGTAACTTGATTGAGATCACCCATCTCACCAAGGTTACCTTGGCAGTCGCAAACTAATTTTTACTTGACCCTACGGGACCTTATAGCTATCAGAGAAGAGAAAGATCCGTTTGTTTTTGTAGACCATACTTATGTTCTCTGCTTGAAATACAGTCGCTAGGGTGTCTAATCTTATCGATGTACTGAATCAGGGGCTTACACTTTAGCTCACGATCTAAAAGACAAAGTCTGGCACTTGCTTGTTTTATATTATCGAAGGCGTAGGAGTAAAGCAGAGTACCTTCATAGTAAACGACATGACGATCTGGTAGTATAAAGGGTGACACCTAAGCTTAGATTCTTTCATAAAAAAAAAATACTAATAAGTTTGGTTCGAAGAAAGGAATAGAAAACGTAATAGGTTAATAAGAGTCTGAAGGGTGCTAAAGGAGGCGGCGATGGACCACCCGTTTGCACTCTTGGATGTTGTAGTAGCTCACACCGAAGAAAAGAAATTTCCATGAAACCCACTGTAATAAAAATCAAAACAAAATATTTTTGTAACGGGGCAAAGTTGATATTCATTTTATAAAGATTAGAAAAAGAGCGACTGATAGAATTGATAGAATGAATACAGGCATTCTGATATTACTTTTTTCTACGCCTCTGTTAGAATACAGGCATTCTGATATTACTTTTAGTTACGGAATTGGCAGCATTCCACACCCGTGTGGAATATTCATTCCATGGAGGCTATACAAGGAGACAAAACTACGTGTTGTCAATTTTCGTTTGATTATTATTGGTGGCGCTGTAGTCAAATGTACCCCAAAAAACATGGCCGATTGTATTTATCCGGTTCATGGCAAAGTTCGTTTATTACTAATATATTTTACGTTTACAAGCTTACAGCTGTTTACCAGCTTCTAAATTCAATTTATATCAATGCGATTATTCGTAATTAATCAATTTTTGATGTTTTCAGTAAATTTTTATTATTTTCATATGCGGTACATCGGACAAAGGTGACATCTGTGGCCAAAAATGAACTAGAAGTTTAGTTTCTTCTACCCATCCATTTCCTGTCATTTTCCCCATAAGAGTTTTGTCTCCTTGTATATTCTCCATGATTCATTCCATCACTAGTTATGGAATGACTACTATTGGCGACATCTGTTTGTCGTAATCCAAGAATATGATTATTAATTAAACAAAAAAAAAAGATTTGTTAATTAAAGAAAGAAAAGGATTGTTTCAATAATAAACAATCAATGATAATCCGCTAACAAATTTTTGCTTTAAACTAACTATTTAATTATTAAATTGCAGAAAATAATAGCATTTTTTTAATAAATTTTGCGGCCGCCATCTATTAACAAATTATTAAATTACAAAATTGTTATGAATGAACACTCCCTACTTATATGTTATTTAGCGTTAAAATATCTTGCTGTGCCTTATACATTATATTTTTGACATTAGCTTTACATAAGGTACGTTTTTCTTTACAAAATATTAATAAAAACTAATTAGAGGCGTAGAAAAGTAAAGCCAAACTTCCACTTGTGCGGAATATGCATCATTCCAAACTTGTTACAAAATATACTATTTTACTTCTGAGAATTAAGCAGGTGTTTGACGATCACTTTTATGTGGCATTCTTTCACTCTTCCCATTACTATCTTTCAGCTAGCTTAGTTACAGCTAGTCACTGCGCTTGATGGTAAAACCTTGAACCTATAGTTGTGTGCAATACTTTTTAAGTAATTCTGAATACCGATCTGGGTTGTATTAGGTGGGCTGATCGAACGTGTTTTGGTGACATCTTTATTGTGGCGAATGGATCCAGATGAATAGGATAAATGTTATTTTTGATACTTTTCCTTATTGTAACAATACACTAACAAAATTTTATCAATAGTCATAAGTAACTAGTACCTACCTTACTATTTCTTATTTCACCACAACAACTGCTACTTTAGCTATAAATTTCTCCTTAGATAAAACTGACAGAAGTTAAGATAATGTAACCACATTTACTTAAAAGGTGTCGAGGATGTTTTTGTTCTTTTTTTTTTATAAAACTTGCTAAATACAAAATGGAACGAAGCGAAGGAATGTCGCATGTCAGAGATACTATAAATGTAATTCGAGCTTGTTTACCGCTCGCATGTCAAACTGTTAAGAGACAAATAAGGTAAAATAAATACAAGGAAGCAAATATATGTGTGTATGTATATACAACAGAGAATGACTTTATTTCACATCGACCTCGACAGCTCGTTCAGTGTGTTCTCGAAAATTTCTCATAATTAATTCTTAAAGTAACATCCACACAATAAGCAGCAACAGCAGCAGCCATGATGCTTTAGCTAAAAGAGTAATGTTGTTTCTTCCACTTTTCATTACGAATGCAAAAGGACTTCTGACATTTTCTCAGGCATTCCACTAATATAGTCTTATCCGCGCCCCGCCCGCCCGCCCCGCCCGCACCGCTCTAGCTAACACCACCGCGCGATGCTGTTATGACAAGCCAGTTACACACAATTATATGAGAGAAAAGAAAACCCCCTAAGAGTATAAAAGCATAAAAGATAATAAAACCGCCATGATATTAACACAATATGAAACAAAGTGGGAGCAATTTTGAAAAGTGAGCACATTTCTGTTTATCGCAATGTATACAAGGACCTCTGCCATTTTTAAAATAGCGTCAAATTTCGGGGGATTTTTCTTCTGTTTGTTGTTGGGTAAGATCTCTCTCGCTCACCAGTCAGCTTGAATGATATAACAATTTCTGTGTCTGTGGATGGGGGGGGGGGAGGTGGAAGAAAAAAGGTTGTGTTTTTCCACCTGAAATAAAGACACTTTATTCCAACGTAAATAAATTCATGAATAAAGAACAAAATCCATCTGCGGAGTCTAGTAGAGGAGCACAGGAATGCATATAAAAGCAAGGAGAAGAGCTGCTACACAATAGTCCGAACCTTACATTTACATTAAGTCAAGGATAAAAATTTGAATTTTCCATTTTAGCTCCTAGGCAAGCGCTCTGGGGTCCGATTCCGCTCTACCCTATGTCCTCGTCGTGATAGCTACCTTAATGGTGGACCAATTTAATGTGTGTCATCATGTGTAGGTATGTCGTTTTTCTATGGTGTGTTTTCTTTCTCGCCACATATTCAACACACTACCGGTTCGTGTTCGTGGAGAGAGATTTTGAAAACGTACGGAAAGGCAAACATACGGATGCAAAGCAGGAGATTAAATACGGATGACGAGCGGGTGTAGATCGAGGCGGTTTGGTGGGGGGAGGGGGGGGGGGTAGAACAGGTGAGAGTGGATGATAGTGGTGCAATGAGAGCATACACAGCATGAGCACACCATGATTAATGAATATTTAACGTGTGACCGAAATAATTTTTCACAATCCATCGTCCAAAGCAGCGGAACAGCCACTGCCACTCAGCTCTTTGCGGAGCATGTGACGGCTTTTACACGGTGAATTTATGATGAACCAATTAAAAACCTGAGCCGGAGTCTCTTTTGGAATTCTGAATATTTAATATGCAACCACCATGATTTAACCCCCACACGCTCCCGAGACTGGCAGGATAGTGGTGGGTCTGTGGGGTCTATGTAGGACACACCTGTATTCGGTTTTCTGCACTTATAACGCTATCAACTGGGGCACTTTCACACAAGCACCAATCGAACCCACTGATTGCACTTTAATAGTCGGCAGGGCATAGTTCTTTACACAGCTTTGCGGTGGAGAAGGGTGCAAGGTGGTAAGAGCGAAATGTCGGATGATGAGAGAGAGGGTGGATAACAGGTCAAACGAGGTCGTACCTTAGGACAGTTACAACACAACCCATTCCCACCACCACAACAACAACTCACCTGTTCATTTTTTTTTGTGTGTTTGAAGGGCAATGAACCATGGTCGGTGTGTGTATATAGTTACATTCTAAACAAAAACGAACGGGAATTTCAAAATGAGCAATTCACACCTGCCGGCTATACACACCTGTTTCTGTGCTGTGAGGGATGAAGGGTTTGTTGTATATACATGAAAGCGGCTTGTTCTAATTCAATCAAACCGCGACCATTGAAAAATTCGTCAATCGAAACGGACAAGTGGCAGCCGGCAGCGATATTGTTCACCTGCAATCCCAATGAAGAGAAAGTCTCGAAAAAAAAATTTCTCTATTTTTTTTTCTTAATTTAAAAAAAAATAAAAAAAAATTTTCACAGTCTCGATTCCCAATCAGAAATTTTCACGGTCCAATCGATACCCACCATCATCGCCCGATAGTTTTTCAAGTACTCACGGCGGGCATTCGACGGAAGTGTGATATTAGCCAGACGCGGATTACAAAACCAGGTAAAGGTAAAACACAGGTGCAGACAAGTATAGTAAAAAAACATCGAGCATAACAGTCCTGCAGGGGTAGGGGTAGAGAGACGCAATGGTGAATATAAAAACCACGGTTCGGAAGTTTTCAATAATTGAAAAATGCTTTTACGCTTAATTTTCCATAAACAAAAATCGTGTATTGCCTTAAGGGATGAAAAAGGGTGTGTGATCTCGAGGGTTTATGCAGTGAAAATAGTTTGACCTAGACCAAAGTGATTTGCGTGTTCTGTTTTTTTTTTATCAAATTTTATACAGAAAATTTTCACTTTATCAGTTCAAAACTCCAAAAAAAAAACCGATCAAAGGATGAAATTTTATTTTGTATAAGAATGAAAAGTAATTGAATGGAGGATGCTGTGATTTTTTTTTTGGAGTATGTATATATGATAATACAGTCATACCGCCAAAAATATTGCGTAAATTGATATCGTACACCACCATCATATCTCCACAAATGGAGTAATTCAGAAGAAGATGAATTATTCGCAAGGGAAATGAATATAAGAGTGAAATTTTATTTGTGGTGGGACTTTTGGGACATACATTTACACATATACAAACATATACATAAATATTATTATTATTTTATTTTATTTTTTTTTTCATTTATTTAAGTGCAATAACAGGATCAATTCATAATTCTCGCGTAAATTCACGCATATATGTATAAATATTTTATATACAAGTCTGTTTGTCGCAATGTAAATTGAAATCCTTCGTAAATAGTCCTTATGCATAGCGAAAAAAGTGAAAGTTTAAATTTGATATGCTTTAACTCGTATATAGTGAAATCCTTGAGTGTAAGGAACCCCCTTAGAAAGCAGATATTTGAACTACGGGTGTACTGGCGGTAATCGATGCTTAATGGAAGGGGTTGTTTGTATGGTAGAATTGAGTGGTAGATGGTGTCGATGTTAACCCAGCTGTACTGTGATAAATTTTTATAGAGGATTATGTATATGGTTTTTTCTTCAACATTTCAATAATATAGTTGATGTAGTCAGGAATGGTTCGTTTATTTCATTAAAGATTGAATTTGTTTTTGATTTTGTCAAGGGCAATGACTGGCTGTATCTGCTGGTGTTCCACAGGGGTCAATTCTATCAGCCGTTCTTTTTCTAATTTTTATAAATGATTTACAGTTCACTACCTACCAAAGTTCCACTTAGGACGTGTCTTCACCTACCGGACGGTACTCCTTTTTGTTTATCTGCTATTCTGATACTCGCGATTGCATCTCTGGTTCAGTCGGCTGCTATTGAGGATATCAACTTTGTCCCGTTAAGAAAAAATTCAAAGCCCTGTTACAAAATATTTTTGTTTTGAATTTTGTTACATCCGTGTTCTTCATGGAAATTTCTTATGTTTGGTGTGAACTTCTAGTCTAGAACATCAAACGCAAGGTCCATCCCATCCTATTTAACACACTCCAGACTCTTATTAATCTATTCTGCCCTCTATTCCTTCCTTCGAACTAAGCTATAATGGTGCTCTGCTTTATTCCTATACCTTCGTTAATAAAAGACGTAACAATATCAGACGTGCACAGATAAGTAAAATGCAGATGCCTAGTCAAATAAGCGAAACGTGTTCCATGTTGCCGAAAGCGATCCAAGCAAAATATTTAAATGCTGCAGCCATGTAGCTGGCTAGAGCATGGCAACTTTTGGTCGAGCTCCAGCAACAGACAGCAGCGTAAAATTCTACGGTGTGCAAAGCAAAATGAAATGAATGTTGAGAGTGACGTCTGCATTGCAACATTGAAACGCAATCCCTCTCAGTTCTGAAGTAAGAGAGGAGCTGTACTAATAAATGACTTGGTTGACTTTGCCAAATAGAAATAACATTTATAGTCCAATAAATAGGTCGAAAAAAAGGCCTTCGTAATGCGAAAAATACCGCACGCTATTTTTTTTTTACCAAATGATTTCATATATTGTTATAAGCTTAAATTCAAAATGGCGTCATCCCCACGCTCTTGCTAAGCTTACATTGAAGGAAAACGCGTTTAATTCTATATCTTAAAAACTATGCATTTTACGACAAAAATGTATATTATATTTTTTGTAGATAAATAAGTGATTTAACTTTCTTGTTTAGATTTTTTTTGTGTAAAGTCAATATCTAGGGAGAAATAGTGCTTCAAACTTCATATATCACTTTCTTTGCACTATAATTCGTTAATTGTTAATTCTAAATGAAAAAATCCTGTGTAAGACTTATAGAACACACGATTATCTATAATTTTTGTTATTATCATTTTTTACGTCGGGCTAATATTGCATCAGTTATGGCGCTTTAAGTGTCGAAAAACGTAGATTCAAAAGTAGTTTTTTCCCAATATACAGGGTGTATACCGCTAAGTTTACAAAGCGGCCGGCTGTGGATATGTTTTGGATAGACGAACAAAAAATCGCATCGGGGGGGGGGGGGAAATCGTAACGGTTTAGCAGCTAGGGCGTTTTGAAGTTTTTTTGGTAGAGGTTTACATATCACCCTGTATTTTTGTAACCCTATGAGCTATTTTCATGAATATGGTATCAGTGTACGTAGAATACTCCCACCTATTTAAAACTGTAAAAGTCAAGGCTCTATCCTATCAACTTCCAAAGCAATGAGTCATCAAAATCAAAATTTTGTTTTTTTTAACTAAAATTTCAACTAAAACCACCTTTTCCTCCAAAAAATACGTTGTTAACTAATTTTTTTTTGCAAAAATTGGAAAGTTTGGACAATTTTCATTGAATAATGTCCTGTCAATTTTTATCCTACGGCTTTCATTTTTCGAGTTATAAGCAATTTAATGCAATAATTGGCTTTTTCGTAACTTTTCACCTAAGCTTTGCCAAAAAGTACCAAAATAAGCACCAAATAAGGCCAATTTTAAGATCAAACTTGCTAATAACCCGTTTTCCTTCACTGTAAGTTTAGCAAGAGGGTGTGGATGACGACATTTTGGATTTAAGCTTATAAAAATATATTAAATTATTTGGTAAAAAAAATCGAGTGCGGTATTTTTCTAGTCCAGTAAAATGGTGCAACAAAAAGGGCCATCTGAACATTTTCTGAAAACAGCAATTTTTTTCTTGTAATATGTAGGGGGGTTGGTTGCGTGTATAAAACCGAGTTTTCGGGATCCGGAGGGGTGACGTTCGGCCGCCATCTTGTTTTGAGTTGTGAAAAATGGTTTTCCTTATTTCTCGGAAACCGTGAGTCCTACAGAATTATTGTAAAATTTTTTTTTTTTAGATAATCAAATTATCTACAACTTTTGTAAATAATGTTTTGCCGTAATATTAATAATAAAAAAGATATGGACGAAAAATGACAAAAATTTTGGGGGTGATGAGCTTTAAAGCGCTATAACTTTTTTATTATTGATTTTACATAAAAAATGCCTTAAAACTTTTTTGTAGAGAATTTTCTTGCGAATAATTTGATGTGGTCATCTATTGAATTCGGGTTGTTTTTGTAGATTTTAGAGCAATGCAAACGGAGAAGTTATAACAAAAGTTCTCCATTATGCTTCCAACTGTACAGGGTGTGTACCGTTAAGTTAACAAAGCGGCCGGCTGTGGATAGGTTTTGGATAGACGAACAAAAAATGGTTTAGCAGCTAGGGCGTTATGTAGTTTTTTTGGTAGAGGTTTAAATATCACCCTGTATTTTTGTAACCCTTTGAGCTATTTTCATGAGAAAGGTATCAGTGTACGCAGAATACTCCCACCTGTAAAAGTCAAGGTTTTACCTTATCAACTTTCAGAACCATGAGTCATCATTACAAAAATTCTGTAGGACACACGGTTTCCGAGAAATAAGGAAAACCATTTTTCACCACTCAAAACAAGATGGCGGCCGAACGTCACCCCTCCGGATCCCGAAAACTCGGTTTTATACTCCCAACCAACCCCCCTACATATTACATAAAAAAAATTGCTGTTTTCAGAAAATGTTCAGCGAATGTACCATTTGACTGGACTAAAGGCCTTTTTTTTCGACCTATTTATTGGACTGTAGTACCCAGGGGCGGTTTCAGAGGGGGGTAATTGGGTAATTACCCCCCCTAAGAATTTTCGTTCGCTTATTTATTTTTATTCTTAAAAATTACCACAATTTCAAACAAACAAGATAAGTTATGGTGAATCTAGTCGGCGATATATGACGGTGAATTTTTCCAAAACTGCTGGAGAGTCGTGGAAGGGATCGATACCCGAGACTCCCGCTAATATGGCACGCTATGGCTGATTCCACACGAGCGTACACACGACACGACAAGAGTCGGCTGCAAAGTGGTTTATGAAGAAGAGGGTGAGAGAGGACGATGGGGAGGGCACACAAATTTGAATGATCTTTTCAGCAGATTTTTGATCTGTGTTTGCTTGAATATCTGACCATTTTGTAAAAAAATCAAGACGCGGTTCCAAAATGGCGCCCGATTTTTGCAATTGTGTTCCCTGACCCACCGACATGGGCATCAAATGGAAGGGCATGACAGATCGAATACAATTAGTTGTGTCGCGTCATTCCAAATTCAAAATGGCGGATTAGTTTTTTCCTCACAACCCCCTCAGAATGGGTATCAAATGAAAGGGTATGACGATTGTAAAGCAGTAATCTGTCTGACGTCATTTTGATTCTAATATGCCGGCCACCACAAAATTTCGAAAAACATATAATAGACTAAAAAGTAGGAAAGAAAATTTATGTAATATGTTTTATCAAATCAATATAAATAAATATATGGGTTCATTTGCTTCCTTTGCCTATCTATACTATTATATAAAGAGAAAAGATTTGATTGTTTGTTTGTTCCGGATAAACTCAAAAACTACCGAACCGACTTTAAAAATTCTGTCGCCAATAGAAAGCTCTATTATCAGCGAGTAACATGGAGTATACTCGTATATGACCGAAATTCAAAATGGAAGCAGAAATATGGTTGAATTTACCAATTTTATTCCGATTCCAATGAAAGTGGGTATCTAGAGGTTTTTAAGGTCGCAAATAACGAATTTGCAGTCAAAAATTATAAAATCAAGATGGTCGACGAATTTGCAAATTGTGTTCCGATTCCAATGAAAATCGGTATCTGAAATTTTTTAAGGTAACAAAGAATGAATTTATGATCAGAAGTTATAAATTCAAAATGGCCGTGCCAATATGGCGGACGAATTTTGTTAAATTTGTTCCGATTCCAATTAAAGTGGATATCTAGGGGTTTATAACGTCGCAAATAACGAATTTTTGGTCAAAACTTATAAATTCAAAATGGCCGACGAATTTTCAAACTCTGTTCCGATCCCAATGAAAATCGGTGACTGGGGTTTTTTAAGGTAGCAAATAACGAATTTATGATCAAAACTTATAAATTCAAAATTGTGGGACCAATATACCGGACGAATTTTGCCAACTAAGTGTCATTTCCCGGTTAACTGTATGTAGGTTGTTCAAGAGTTGAAAAATCGGAAAATCTTGAAATTCTAGCTACAAATGGAAAAACATTGAACATAGTGTATCCTGAAGCAATCGGTTCAGAATGGATCAACAAGGTTTTTTTGGTGAGATGGTAAGGAGAAGCGGAAATGTGGGATTTATATGGGTTCCAGCTAGTTGTATATAATTTAAGACAATCGTCGGAGCTGACAGGCTCTTTTAATTTTTTTTTGATGTTGATTGTTTTGTATTTATGGAATAAAAAAATATTTAAGTTTTTTCTTTTTTTAAAATTACCCCCCCTAAGCCAGTTGGCTGGAAACGCCCCTGGTAGTACCTCACCAAAATGCGAGCTTCCTACTATTTTGACATCCAAATCTCCCAAGATGATTTTCACATGGGCCAAGCATTAGTTCACCCTTTGGACTATTTTGAAGAATAGTTCTTTTTCGAAATCCGCAGACTATTCTGTAGTTTTTTTTTTTTTTTTTTTTTTTATGTGGAAGACTAGTAGTTGTGTAGAGTCAACATTTATGAGGTTTATCTTCTTAAATTTACCTTTCACATAAAAAATGCATAAGCCTTGAAAGCCGATAATGATTTTGCTGACCATAAAACCTATCCCGACCACATGGTGTCTCGTATAACAGCTGTATATTACGTTACCAGCCATTATCAGGTTTTACCAGACAAGAACCCATGTGTATCCGTATTAGAGTTTTAGATAACCCTAAAAAATACGTACAAATTTAAAAAAAGACATACCTGGTCTGTAGGTATAACGAGTTGATGATAGAAAATCGCATCTATCAACGAAATTAAAGGGAATATTATTCGTTGTTGCTTAGGGTCATGCAATTATTTATACAGTCACATTAAAAGCACACTTCCCCACTGTGAAACATCCAAAATGTGCATCCCATAAAATATTTAGTGTAAAATAATTTCGATGAAATTATTAACACACAATCGTTGGCACTTAAGTTTCAATTTGCCGCGGGAACGAGGATGTGTGACTGCAGAAATTTATTATTTTTGAATAATGCGAATATAAAACACCTTTTTCCAGTGCTGGCAGCGCGTTGCGGAGTCTCATTTATTATGTCATAATATTTCCGAGGCATTTATTGATTTCTCTAATTAACCCATCACGGCTATCCGGAGTCAGGCAATTTATGTACGTATGCATGAGTTTCATGTTGCTCGACCCTAAATCACCGAATCCAGAGTCGATATGATATAGACCAGAACAGGTGACAAAAGTGAAATGTATGTTGGTAATTAAAAATTATGTTTTTCACCTCAGTTTTTTGGCTAATTAAATTCGTACTTGAGTTGCTTTGGGACAAAAAAGGACTTTCGAAGCAATTAAGGCTTGTCCTGAGAGCATGTAACAAGCTGACCAGTATGGAGGGGAGGGGGAGACATGTTTTATGGGGAAAGTTCATGCTGGGAAAAATATTTTTATTTTCGACATGATCCCAACTCTCATCCGAGAATAAGAACAAATCCCGTGGAATCCATTCGATTCTCTACATCTACACTATCTGGAAAGGTCCTGGCACGCACCTATTGATCCCCGAACAGAATGATACCCGGCCGCCGCGCCGCCCCTGTAATGCCGCTAAGCCAGCTATAAACAAGCAATAAATTGCTCGAGTTGTGCTTCCCTTCCAATAAAAAGGGAACAGCAGTTGGCACACCGGCTCCATCCTAATCAACGACGACGCACCTTAATAGGCTCGATAAGTATCTGCCATGCCAGCAACCAAATGCCTGGCTGATAACTCACCTGAACCCACGACAGCTGATGTGTGTCATGTGTCCCTGAAACTAATTTAATTCCCCGTGAAACAGCAGCCCCGTCCCGTGTCTCTGCCCGTCCCGCGCGATGCTCTGCGTTTTTAGAAAAGGACTCCGAAAAAAAAACAACAACAACAATCGACAAAAAAGGAGGAGAGAATAAAAAAAATATATATGTGTCGAAGAGGAAGCAAACATTAGATTTGGAGCGGGTAACAAACACAAAAGGTGTAAGCCAGCGGCAGAAGGAGCGGAAGGAATCCTCCAGGGACACCACCAGGTATGACGGCTGTTGGCAAGGATATCACCTGCCGCATAGCGAAACTCCCTCGAAAGCCGGTGCCTGGTGCGTTTCCTTTTGCTCCCTTTATGCGTGTGTGTGTGCGTGTATGTACCTGTGCCCCCGTGCAGGATACGCGCGTTCCCATCCCCCAACCCCTGGGGAATGTCGGCATTATTTTTGTTTGTTGTTTTTTTTTCTTTTTTTTTTTTTCGTTGAGAGTTTTTATTCCCTTCGTGAAACGTGAAAAAATTTTCGTGTAATTGTCGCTGGGTTGCACGGAGCTGCGGGGAGGGGGGACTTTATTAACCGACCTTAAATGTGTGCCTCGCAATAATTTCTCAAGTTATCATCCTGAAGGGCGGAGAACAGTTTTATTGTAATTCTGGGATTTTAGATAATGTTGAGAGGATATCTTCGAAGGAGAATTATCGTGTGGATGCTGTGTGGAACGAGAAGAATGAGTTGGAGAAGCAATTTGGAAAAGTGGATTTGAAGAGTTTAAGCCGTTTTTTATGATGAGTTTTTTGGCATGCGACGCACTTATCACTAGATTACCTCAGGTGTAGGATAACCTCCAATGCGACCGAAGGCCACATTAGCACTTTGGCGAGCCGTTTTGGTGCCGCAAATGCATGCCACCTAAGGTAAGTTGGTTGTGTAGCCGAGTGTTGTGGATGTTTAAAGTCATCCCGTGGAGTTTCTTCTTCTTTGGTGAGGTATTGGCACCAAAAGTACCGCGGCCAGTTCACTTGGCCTATTGTGCTCCACCCCTATCTATTATATAAAAATGAATGTGTGTATGTATGATCGCTATAGGCTCCTACACCGTGCAACCGATCTTAATGAAATTTTAACCATGTGCTATTTACATTCAAACTTAGGCTATTTTATTACTTTCTAAAGCCACTCCTAGATGGCGCTGTCATGGAGTGCTTCGTTGAAAATCATCGCAGAGCTTTGAATTTTTGCATGAAGTTCCGTGGAGGTCTTCTATGATACACCTCGAAGCCCGATTTTCGAAATTCAAAATGGCCGCCGAAATATGACCGAAATTCAAAATTGCCGCAGAAATATGGTTGAATTTGCCAATTTTATTCCGATTCCAATGAAAGTGGGTATCTAGGGGTTTTTAAGGTCGCAAATAACGAATTTGTGGTCAAAACTTATAAATTCAAAATTGCCGACGAATTTGCTAATTGTGTTCCGATTCCAATGGAAATCTGTATCTGAGGTTTTTTAAGGTAGCAAATAACGACTTTATGATCAAAATTTAAATTCAAAATGGCCGCACCAATATGGCCGGCGAGTTTGCGAATTGTATTCCGATTCCAATTAAAATCGGTATATGGGAGTTTTTAAGGTAGTAAATGTATGAAAATTCATATCTCGAAAAATGCCATGTCAATGGATGGTTTTTATTGTCTCGATCAAAATGTCAGATCCCTAATAGTTTCACATTTTGTTATTTGGAATCAAAAACACCAAAAAATTGCCTTTTTCAAACTCTCCTACTGTATATTAAAATTCATATCACCTGATTACTACTATTGGCTTTTAGGAGCAGCATAGGCGCACCGGGTCCCAGCTAGTACCTTATATTTGTAGATCATGAGTCTGCCTAGTGGCTTATCGCTTAAACTCACAGAGATCATGAAAGCAGACTTATTCTTCTCAAGGCGAACCCTATGGGTAGGGTCCTCCACCCTTTCTTTCCTCCATGAGAATTACCACTCAGGGCGTAGTGTCCGGTAATCAAGCAAACAGGTGTCCTGACGTTAAGCCAACAATTCCTAAACCGCGTTAAGAGACGGCACAGGAAGGAACCGCTTAGATTTGGCCAATCCAGGTGCGGACCTCTGACCCGGGCAAGAGCCCTTTTCACCAAACTGGTGGATGCCAGTTCCAGACCGATGAATGCGATGTAGTTGGTCCATTGAAGTCCCATGAGACTGGTAGGAAAGGGAACGATCCATCCTGATAAAGCCTCCATTTCGGAATAAGGGATTATGCAACTGGGTGCGTTCGATGCCTAGTGGAGATCGTTAAAACGACAGTTCAAAAACTACTCACTGCCATGCAGCCCTCGACACGATAACTTTAAGCCTTCGCTTAGTATGCTTTGGAGGGTGTGCTCCCTTTCACCTACTGCATTCGTTCATATTTTTCTGCTAGTTAACAACGCCGCCAGTTGTAGGAGACTGGGAGTAAGAAGTGGAAGACCTTCAGGCTGCACATCACTCACCTTTGGAGTAGGGTTTCTCATACCGAATAACTCGAAATCGGATTCGGCGAATCTTTCCCCTGCGATTCGGAATCGCGATCCGTTTCTGGAATTCGCCGAATCCCGATTGCTCGATATGAAGTTTACTATTAAAATAAATATTCTTGATTATAACAAAATATAAAATTTCTCTGTTAGGAACTTTGGTAATTAAAAGTAGCAACTTGACTCAAAATTTCAAAATTTGAAAAAATAATAAATCTTGGTAGGTTCTGGGTGTTTGGATTTTGTCATGGCGAAGAAAATTGTATTGACATTTTAGGATTCTCGATTGTTTTAGTTTCAGTTTAATTTTTCAAATTCAAAAATTGGTTTAAAAAAGAAATGACATGGCAACTAAAAGATCTAAAGTTTGGAATTATTTTACCGTGGAACCAGCAACTAGCAATTCAAAACAAGCAAAAGTAATTAGTTTGTTTTTGTTATGTTTTTTTCATATTTTTATTGGCAAAAGTAGAACTATACAGGGTGTTCCAAATCACCTGTGCCACCCAATTATCTCGTAAGTTTCGATAGAAAAAAAACACCCTTTTCTCCATAAAATACGTAGTTAACTAATTTTTCCCCCAAAATTGGAAAGCTTGGATAATTTCCTATGAATAAGGTCCGGACAACTTTTATGCTACGGCCTTTACTTTACTTTACAGCCCTTCCGGAACAGAAAAGGTGGACAATGAAATTGCGCATGAAAAGCGTTATAATCAGTTTTGCAATAAAACGTGTAATTAAAAAGATATTGGCAAAATACTACTTTCGAATTTACGTTTTTCGACACTTAAAGCGCTGTAATTTGTTCGTGAAATATTAGCCCTACGTAAAAAATGATAATAACAAAAATTATAGATAATCGTGTGTTCTATAAGTATTACACAGGATTTTTTTATGTAGAATTAACCATTAACGAATTATAGTGCAAAGAAAGTGATATATGAAGTTTGAAGCACTATTTCTCCGTAGATATTGACTTTACACAAGAAAAATCTAAACAAGAAAGTTAAATCTTTTATTTATCTACAAAAAAGATTATATTAATTTTGTCGTAAAATGCATAGTTTCTGAGATATAGAATTAAACGTGTTTCCGTTCACTATAAGTTTAGCATTTTGAATTTAAGCTCATAAAAATATATAAAATCCTTTGTTAAAAAAAATCGCGTGCGGTGTTTTTCGCGAAGGGCTTTTTTTCGACCTATTTATGGGACTATTAATACAATATATATTTTTTGTAAATTAAAATTGTGAGTTTTTACTTGGAATCGGAATAGGAATCGACGGTTCTCAGTTTTAAGGATTCGGATTCGGCGAATCCAAAAAAGACCGGGTTTTGAGAAACCCTACTTTGGAGTTTAGTAAGCTTGTCAGTTCCCGACCCTTAGTCTGAACATATCTCTTAAGTTTTCCAAAATATAGCTGACTAGTGTTCTCTGCCTCACCTACGGCCACAGATGTTGTGTCGAATACCCAGCTTGACAGCGTGATCTATGGGCCAATCATGATCGCCATTATTCTGACATTAACTTTTCGTGGTCTGTTGAGGAGGTACACAAGACAAGTCGTCTTAAATATAAAGCAGATTTCGAGTGCACTCCACCTTTAGCTCGCTAGTAGCGGACGGTAGTTAAAAATAGCGTTTTTGACCTGTTAAACATCTCAATCTGCGAGAATTGGGGAGAGGCTTTCTAGTTGGCTAGATTATCGGCTTTCTCGCTTCCATCTACGGCCGTCAGCTTTGCCACTCTTGCTGTGATTAGGAGTTGAGCCGGTCGACTACCATCCCAGAGGTTCGTGGTTCGAACTCTGAAGCATCGGTCTTCGACTTTCATTTCTGGTGTGATCGCCGAGGAAACCACTTCCTGTTCGATCACTGTCGTCAACATTACAAAGGAGCTTTAACTTTGAGTCGTGGTCTTTGATCTAAAACAGGCTTTGGATCGCTCCCCTAGATTGAAGCGCATCATCACCGAGCCTAGAGTTCTTAAGGAGACTTGTCTATCTTTGAAAATTCCAATGCTACCTTCTTGTGAAGGTTTGACAGATGGTGCCAGGACACTAAGCTGTTGGTGGTCTCTAGATAGACCCGACACACTCAAATGCTTTGGAACCGTCGTTGAATATCTGTAGATCACAATTCATCAGTAAGTATCCGTTGCTATACTCTCTTCATGAGGGCATTTCGACGGTGAAGTTTTTGCTGAAGGTCAATCTAGGGTGAAGGTAGCCTGTGGTTGTAGCAACCATATCTTTTGGCAGCAAGCCCAAGATGTTGCCATGACCGTACCCTTTTAAGGTCTAGGTCCGGATTCTGGATCAATATAGGACCAGGTTGTGTAGATCGGGAAGGATCATGTGCAAGATCATCAAGGGCGTTTGTAGGATCGGTTTTTTAGGGCCCCTGTTGCCCTTATTTTTGCCACTCTCTAGAATTTTCCTAATTTTATGTCCATCCAATCTGGAGAGGTTGAAGACTGGGGTTTTCGTAAATCAAGTGAATAGCATAAACCTAATTGTTACTGCATTGACTCCAAAGTTACAGTTTGCTGCCTAGCGGCATCCATCCATGTTTTCACTGACCATGGGTGGAAACACTCCTGACACCATTACCACTTGGTCGTCTGCTTTTCGTACTACCTTGACTCCACTTCTAACTAGCTTTTGTACTACGAAATTTATCGTTACTAACCACAGTAGGAGGAAGACAACTCCTTGTGGTGTATTTCTTTCGTCGTCTTTGTTTATCATCTTTGTTCTCAAATGTGCTTGGATTATTCCCGAACTCAACATAGCCACCGCTCATTGCCTAAGGCTTGCTCCTACGTTTAGGGCTATGAGAACTTTTTGAATCGACTCGTTATACTGATGTTTACTCTTCACCGGCCGAATTGCGCAAGTTCGAGCAAATTGCTGAACTGAACTTTAAAATAACCTCAGTTTGCGTACAATTTTCACATATTCAACTGAGGATAAAACAGACCTCAGTTCGCCCAACTGGACTTGAACTGAAGTTAAACGTAAAAGCTTGCTCAAAAGAGAGTAATCAACTGGAATAGTGGAATGCCATTCCAGTGGGCTCTTGCATTTCTGGCTTCTGGCGAAAAAGCAATAACAATTTCAAGCACGAACTGGACATGAACTGGACTTTAGCCGGTGAAGCCACTTATGTGGATTGAACTGAACATTATTGAACTTAGGTCGGTGAAGCCCGGGCCGTCATGTTAGATTGTCGGCCTATTGAATTTCACGGATTCGTGGCTTCTTCTTACCGCCTTTGTGTTGAAGACGACTCGCGCCCATTTTCAAATCTCGGGAACGAAACTGAGCCACACGCATTTCTCGAACATGACCACCAGCCATTATATAACTAACTCTAGTCCCACTTAACTATATTAATTTATGTTTTGTCAATTTCAGCATAT
This sequence comes from Thereva nobilitata, assembly GCA_963855945.1. NCBI lineage: Eukaryota > Metazoa > Arthropoda > Insecta > Diptera > Therevidae > Thereva > Thereva nobilitata. Next base: position 190,745,681 of record OY979695.1, on the reverse strand, counting down.
TTTTTTATTAAATTCCTGCATTGAGAATCAGAACACTTTTTATTGAATAGACCATTCATTATCTCTGTGCACACAAACCTCAAAAAGTTCCATTCCATTCAAATGATTGTTTGTCGGTATAAAACTATTCACGTTCGTTCCAATCCTCCTCATAGAAGGATCACGAAAGAACTTCAAAACTAGTCACCTGCGAACTCTCTGTATTTATTCCGTCGTCGCCGTCATAAAGAGGTGAAGAGCTTTTTACATTTTCACTATTTCAACAAAAGCATGTTTTCAGGCGAGTTTTTGTCTGGGTTATATTTTTAGATAATAGAGTAGAACTTTCATTATATCTCGAAAAAAAGGAAGAATGTCGATGCAACAATACAATCTTTGGATGGGGATGCGTGGAGCGGGGTTTGTTTGCTTACTTTAGCTTTGATGTTTGTGGCGAAATTCCATTAGAGGTAATGAGACTGTCAAATTGTTGTGTTGTCTTGATTTCGAAATTGTTAAAGTGGGAGAAGAATCGTTTGAAAGAAACATGAAATGATACAAGAATAATGGAAATTTTATTGTGGTTCTAGAGAAAAACTTATATAAAAAAAAGGTGAGTAGCAATCTGAAAGAAATTCTTTCGTCTTTCTTATCACGCCTATTTCGAGCTTTGGATTCGTCTGAAAAATTTCTCCACAGTTTGCGCAATCTTTAGATTTAGTTTCCATGTATACTGCTTCCTTCCATCTCATCCTTGGTTATCACCTTGTATATCTTCAAAAGCTCCAAATTTCTCTAATATTGGGGCATTCTGTTAAACTAGAGCAAAGTCCTAGACAGTGCCGGATTTACATAAGGGCACTTGGGGCACGTGAAAAAACCCTGTAGGAAAAATCGCAAGTACTTACTCTGGGAAGTAGATTTGGAAGTATTTCTTTATTTAGTGTTTTCTTCCCAGCGGGAAATGGAATCATACCAAGAAACATGACGGTAGCCTTTTTTGGAAGGCGAAAATTCCTTCCTTTTCGCATTCCGCTCCATATCTTTTTTGCGCAGCCATGTCATTGGGAGGAATGAGTAGAAAAGCTCTAAAAGCTCATTCACCTTCCCCACGCATTCCCGGTAAGGTGTTTGTGATAGTCATCTTTTATATCTTCCAAGGAAGTACAATTTCTTACACCTTCTAAATATATTTCCGGTGAGATCCTTGGAAGATATTGCTGTAATTGCGGAAGCACATACGGAAGAAACACTGCCCTATTAGTATGAAAATTTTATTAAAATGCAAAAAACATACTTATCCATATTTCGCCCTTCCATTCTACTTTTGTGGAACTACGAAAACGAGCTCCTTCCTAAAAGCTTCTTGAGGAAGGCCTTCAAAACTTTTCCCGCTGGATAAAGTACCAAAGAAGTACTTCTGTAATGGCTTAATAGTAATGTAGAGAAGAATGGGTTTGGTGACCGGGCACTTGATTTCGCACAAAAAGCGCGTTCAAAAACTTCCTAGTGTCGTTTTCTTTCTTAATCACCTCAGTCACGTTTTACTTCTAAAAATATATAGCTTAAAAAAACTAAAAAATAGGCTTTTATTTTAAAATGAACTAAAAAGAAAAAAATGCGCTTTTTTTACATTTAAGTAAGTTATATTTATAATTTTTACCAATAACTTCATTAATTTAGTTATTTGCCTGATTTCGAAAGGTAGGTTGTTCCCTATACTGGCTGGAGCAATAAAAGCTTCAAAATTATTTTTTTCTTTTCAGTTCATTTTAAAATAAAAGCGTATTTTTTAGTTTCTTTAAGCTATATATTTTTATTTTTTACTTTTTAGTATACCATATATCTTCCGCCATTTTGTTGTGGCCGCCATATTACTTTTGCCGGTTCGTTAACTTAGCAAGCACAGCTCAGTATAAGTCAAGAAAGCAATGATAAAGAAGGAAATACGGAATACGGAATACGAAATGCAATAAACTCAAAATCATCGACTTTGCATTTAAACATTTCTGGCTTTTTACTGTAGATACCTATGTGCAATATTTTTCAGATCATTTTAAAATAAAAACGTACTTTTTAGTTTTGCTAAACTGTACATTTTTAGTTTTTTACTTTTTAGCCTTACGTCTGCTTCCGTTTTTTGGTAGTCGCCATATTAGGTTTAAAATGACGTCACACGGCTCAATGTATTCTACTCGTCATACTCTTTCATTTGATACCCATATCGAGGGTGTTGAAAGAAAAAGGTAGTCCGCCATTTTATGTCGGCCGCCATTTTGAATTTGGAATGACGCCACACAGCTTATAGTATTCCACTTGTCATATCCTTTCATTTGATACCCATTTTAAGTATGTTAGAAAGAAAAAGTTACTCCGCCATTTTGTGTCGGCCGCCATTTTGAATTTGGAATGAGGCCACACAGCTTATAGTATTCCACTTGTCATAATCTTTCATTTGATACCCATTTTAAGTATGTTAGAAATAAAAAGTTAATCCGCCATTTTGAATTTGGAATGACGCTAATTGTATTCTATTTGTCATACCCTTTCATTTGATACCCATGTCGGGGCTCGGGGAGCACAATAGCAAAATTCGGCCGCCATATTGGAACCGCCATCTTGATTATTTCACAAAATGTTCAGATTGCATTGTCACGCGAACTATACATATGTGCAAAATTTGAAGTTGATCGGTTATATGCAAGTGGGTGAAAATCAAGTTGCAAGATTTGTCTACATACATACATACATACATAGATACATACATACATACATACAGTTGAAGCTAATATAAAGCGTATAAAAAGCAAACTATTAATTCATAGGCTGAAAATTGGTACACCCCTTAATAACAGCATTATAAATAAAATTTATAAATCGCTTTATTTTACCACCTCCACCCGCAATGCAAGGCTCGCATTCTAGTTTTGCTTCAGTCAAACCTCGCAATGCAATTTATAATCTCGCGCCTCGCAAAGCTGTCAAATATTATTTTAAAACATTATTCACATAACAATATGTTCAAAAAAAAATGTCAGTTTTTCTCAATTCTATTTATTTTTATTAAATTTGAAAAAAAATCAGTGAGAAGCATTTAATTTTGTTCACGAAAACACACCCACAACAAATCTGACACATGAAATTTACAAGCTCACGCATCTCGCATGCGTGAAATATTCAATTTTCCGAATATTTCTCGCAACGCATTCGCGCCACGCATCTCATTGTAGATTACCAGGTTTAAGTCTATGCTTTGAATCTATTTTTAACAGCTGTGTAATACTCGGATGCGAGTCTTGCATGCGCGTCTCGCATAATTGTAAATGGGCCTTGACTGTAGTATTTTTTCGACCTTAGCGTTTGTGTCACTTGAATGTGTACAGGGCTTTAGAAGTAGTAAAAAAAGTAGTAAAAGGGGTTGCTTCCGATTCACCGATAGGGTTGATTTTGGTCTCAAAAAATAGCTCACGATACGAGCGGTGAGCGGCAGAGCGGCGATTCTGAGTTTTATTTTGTACTAGCATAAAACCCGCGTGCGTTGCAACGCCTTTAAATAAAAAAAGTTTATGTGTGCACTGTCCGCGGTAGGACAAAAGTATAATGAAAACTACAAAAATTCTGGAAAATTATTTTGGATACCATATAAAAATTTAGAGTTACCTATACCGAGCGTTCTCAATTTATTTCTTTTTAACAACTTTAATTTCAAAACAAAACTTCTTGCACACATGTGCTCCTCCTTCCTCTTCTTGGCGGTTCGGTTAGAACAACCGTACTAAATTGAGATGTGACACTGCGTTATGTATGTATTCAAGTAGGTGCTTATGAACATGAAACTTCTCGGTGAATTGGAATTTTAACTTTCTCTTTTCGGTTAGCCGTTACACTGCCCCCTTCTTACTTAGTGTTCGGAGCTAGGATGTGAAGATTTTTCGATCTCCCAACTCTTGAACAGCCTACATACAACTGACGTGGAAAGGCTTATTTGGCAAAATTCGTCCCCCATATTGGCCCCGAAAATTTAAAATTTATAAGTTTTGATCATAAATTCTTTATTTGTTAGCTTAAAAACCCCCAGATACCGATTTTCATTGGAATCGGAATACAATTGGCAAACTCATCGGCCATATTGGTGCGGCCATTTTGAATTTAAGTTTTGATCATAAATTCGTTATTTGCAACCTTAAAAACCCTTGATATTCACTTTCATTGGAATCGGAATAGAATTGAAAAAATTCGTCCGCCTTATTGGGGCGGCCATTTTGAATTTATAAGTCTGATCATAAATTATTTATTTGCTATCTTAAAAAACCCCAGATACCGATTTTCATTGGAATCGGAAGACAATTGGAAAAAATTCGTCCGCCATATTGGCGAGGCCATTTTGAATTTATAAGTTCTGATCATAAATTCGTTATTTGCTACCTTAAAAACCCCCAGATACCGATTTTCATAGAAATCGGAACACAATTGGCATATTTGGGTGGCCATTTTGAATTTCGGTCATATTTCGGCGGCCGTTTTGAATTTCAAAAATCGGGCTTCGAGGTGCATCGAGGGAGACCCCCACGGACCTTCGTGCAAAATTTCGAAGCTCTGCGATGACTGGTGCGCCCGCTATAGCGCACACATCGCACACACATACAGAAACTTTCTTTTATTAATATATAGATTATTTTATATGGAAAACGGTTGAATCCGGCCACGATACGAGCGGGGAGCGTTGAGAGGTAGAGCGGCAATATTAAAGTGCCGCTATACTGCCGCTCGCCGCTAATTCGAGACATTTAATTTTTCTGGTGCCGCTCGCCGCTCACTTTTCGCCGCCCGCCGCTCGTATCGTGGCCGAGGCTTTAGAGATATTTCTACACAAAAAATTGGCGGGGTGTTTTCATAAGCAAGTGCGATATACTAAATTGTATTAATAAGGGTTGTCCTGGGGGTAGTTTTCGATCAAGTTAGAGGGTTGCTTTTATTTTTATTGAATTCGGCATACCCAAGTTAGTAAAAGGTTACATTATCAGCAGGGTTTATCAACTCGCCAGCAGTTAAATTTGGAAACAAGCTAAACTAAATCTAATACCTCTATGTGGACTTTAAGAAGGCCTATGATAGCATAAAGAGAGATTAGAAGTGCTAAGTTGAGTTTATGGTCCTATGCTGAAAGTCGTAATTCAACTGAAACGTCACTTTCTTCAACTCAAACGACTTGTCACGCCAGACGACTCGACTTTTAGCACAAGGGCCATATTGTCAAAGTACGAGATTAGCCATGACCAATATGAAGATACCCGAAACACACAAACCAAGTAAAGATATCTGGAGAACTTTCCAAACCAATATTTATTTATCTACAATGGACTCCAATAACTCAAATCCTTGGCAGAACTGAGTTTGGTGAAACTGATCCTAGATTTGGGCATGACAGCAATAGTCACAATCCTCTACACAACTTATAACATCAATATCATTTGAAACACATGTTGCTTCACGCGGTTCTCCAGAAAACTGGTGCTGCAGCTCAATTACAACAAAACAAATAAAATGGTGGCCCTGCCATAGATTGCTCCTAGAATCAAAGAAGAGAGCGCGGCTGTGAAGTAGTACACCCTTCCGCCTACCTTGAGTCAATAACAGTATAACAGCATCGAAACAGCGCGGCTGCTAAAACCTGCAAAGCCTATTAAAGCCTGTTAAGACTTTCAAATGGAATCATCTAACCAGTAGTCCTCGGTAGTCTAGGGAGTAAGGCGCCAGGCTACCATCCCAGAGGTCGCGGGTTCGAATCCCGGCAGCTCCACGGTCCTTCTCCTGTCCCACCTTCTTTCTTACCCTCTTTACATTCCTCATTCCTCCTGTCATATCCTTCCGCTACACTGCCCCGCTCCACCAAGCGCATGTCATCGGTTGGTTGATGGGATTCAACTCGTTTCAGGAGGCATAACACTCCAACGAGTTGTTTCTCGTTACCCCCGATGCCAGAGTCGCAATAGAAATGGTTGGGAGTAGGTGGTTGTGGCAGTTCCTTCCTTCACTTCTCTCTTTCCCTTCACTATCTATCGAATAGAGCTTGCTGTTCGACATTGCACTCTAAACGAAGAAAATAGATTGTCGACAGTACAAAGGGCTTTCCCTGAGCTCTTGTCTTCCACATAAAAAAAACCATTATGTCCAAAACAGATGCTGAATACGATGGTGTTTCCTGTTCTCAAATTTGTGTCCAAAACTTTGCAGTTTACCAAAAATTACTCTAATCTCTTAGCCGTGCCCCAAAGAGAGAGAGAGAGAGAGAGAGAGAGAGAGAGAGAGAGAAAAGTCCTTTGGAGAATTGTTTGCTCCTTTTATGCGGAATGATGATTCCAGCAACTCTGCAATGACGAGATTTACGAGAACGATTGGCCAAGCCAGGACCGAATTCTGAAAGGAAGGCTGTTCAATGTTATTTGATGTAAATATCGGCTCTCGTCTGATTACAGCGAAGTCAAGCAGCCACGTAGACTGTGGGTATTTAGGTGGGGCACCAGTTTGAACTGATCCCTTATTTCGGTACTAACCGTCGGTATCCTTGTTTGCAGGAACGAAAAGGGATATGGTTCTGTATAGCTTGAAACAATCTAACCCACTTTGCACTATCTACAACTCTATCTATGATCCACTTCAATATCGAACAGTACACTCTAGTCGAAAACATAGAGGTAAAGAGGACACTGCTTGTTCGCTTATTATGGGTATTATTTTTTCTGTAAGGCAAGGCCAAAAAGAGGGAATTTTATGGTTGCAAGGGGAAAGACTAAGAGACAAACTAAGGCCACTGCGCCGAATCGAACCCCGGACCCCAGTGATGGTGATCGGGCGCCGCAACCGCTAGGTTATTAAACCCGACGGTATATAGTTGATATATCGCTGTTTATGCATATTCTTTTTGGTTTTCACGTAGCCAATTTAAGTGCTTTATAGTAAGGGAACACGTTAACTAGCAGTTAACTAGTTAACTAGTGGCAGTTAAAAGTATTTAATTCTTTTATAACTTAAATTGGTTACACCACAATTTATTTGAATAAAACTTATCTCCGTCTATTGATTCTGGCGACAATTGATTATATAATATCTTTTCTTTATACTAATCACACTTCCTTTTAATGTAGGAAGGCTTGGCGGGCTTTAGGCAACACAAACCTACGCTCCATCATCGTTCCTATAACACTTTTTTCCACTTGAATGCCAACCGAACAAGCTAACGACCTTAAACTGTCACACCATGCAAAACTTTCGGTTGTGCTAATTCATGATTGAAAAGGGTATTGTCTAATTTGACATCTTTTATCTACACCTGATATGAAACGTGAAAATTTTCCGTTTTTTTTTGCTCATCAAAGTGGTAAAATACCCTTTTCCAAACCACAAAGCAATTCCATTTCAAATCTACCCTTCCTTTGTCCAATCAATTGTCCTTTTTTCATACGTTACTATTCCTCTTCGAAATCGCTTTGTGCCGCCATATACAGGAAAAAAACCGGTGAATTAAACCTGGAAATTACTAAAAAATTTACGAGGCATCATTATGCCGAATTTTCTATTATCTCTCCGTGACTGATAATTTCCTGCAGAGCCTTTTCGCAAATTGAATTTAAAATATACGCTCGTGGCCCAAAAGTTGGAGTTGGAGAGTTTCCTTCCAGACTTGGCATAGTCCAAAAAATTTCGTTCCCCAGTGTAGCCCAGTTCTTTACGTGGCGTGGCAGAGGAGTTTTCATTTTTAATGCGGCCGACAGGGGTCTACAGAGAGTTATCCTGGCAAGCTTATATATTTCCTAGGTTTGCTAGGATCGTTCCTTTCCATTGTTTTTCTTCGTCTTCATTTCGCCCCTTGATAGTTTCTTTCCACTTTTTTTTCCATTTTATCTTTCGGTTTTGCTCCAACATCCCATCTCCATGGATTTAGACTTATACTGATATGGAAGCTCGGATACGGATGCTCGAGTCCTCCGGTGGGGATGTTTCCTAATTTTTTATTGATAGGAACTGTGACAAGTTGACTTTAGTAATTTGTGGACGATGGTGTATGAGTCTGCAGTCGGGAAGGAAGATTTTCTTATTCTAGAAAATTTTCCGAGTGCATTTTTACTATTTATTTTTTTTACCTTCGTCCAGCGGTATAATTTAGCAAGGTTGACAGAAGACAGAGGTACGATTGCATTTACGTTATACCCGGTTCAAAGCAGGTCCTTATAACCATAGTAATTCTTGATCTATTCTTCGTTAACAAATTCTAAGAATATTCGATTAGGTTCTTACTATTATTGGTAAATGGAAAAGGAATGATGACGACATGATGCACTACAGTTAAATGCAAAGCAAAAAAAGGAATGGGTCATTCAGGAGTCATCATAGTCCACAAGGCAGAAACAGACTTCTAAGTGGCTGAGTTAGATGAAGTGAAACAAGAATAGTGTACAATGTGACGAACCAGACATTCTATGAAGGAACACTTTTGAAAAATTAGTCCAAAAGGTTCACTCTTTGCGACATGAAATATCACCCTTGCTTGTCGAGGTTCGATTAGACCACTTCAAACTTATCCTACTCAGTGAAACACCGCTTGTTGCTTCCATAGAACCATCCCTTCTTGTTGTCATTAAAGAATTTGAATTTGGCTTTGTTTCTGATAGTCTTGCCCATATTAACAAAAATCGCACTTCAAAGAACAACGACATATTTCATAAGGGCCCAGAAACTCCAAAAACAGAATCTCGTCACTTCGGAAAAACCAACTTGTTGTAAAAATGTTGCATAAAAGTTGCAAAAAAAGATGTCACATTAACATTAAATTAAAGTTATTAAAACATTTCGTTTAGTAGCATATCTCAAAAATGTTATTATATTGTAACTGTCACAAATAGAATAACAAGTTAGCAACCTTAATGTGACTAATAGTGTAGGCTCCGATCGCAAAAAAGCTACCCCATCGAACACCTCAAAATTATAAAGTGAGAATGGTTGAAAAACATGAAAAAAACATGTTATGCCCGCCAGGCTAGTAAAAATTTGTTAATTGTTATTTTTTTTGAATATTTGAATTTAACTAAAAAAAATGATTTTTTTTCCAAAACACCTGCTTGAGATTTATACAATTTGTAGTAAAAATTGAACCATTTTTGAAAAAAATGATCTGGCTGACAATTTTTGTTAATTAACTTCTGACAGACCTTTTGTTATAAATTATTTTTTTAATAAAAATGCACTACATAACACCTCCTTGATTTTTTTTAGAAATAAACTTTAAGATCTCTTCTATCTATTACAACTTGTCTGGCTGACAATTTTTGTTAATAAACTTGTCAGACTGACAATTTTCAGTGCAATATGACACTAGGAGCTTAAACAAATTCATTTAGCTATAGTTTTCGGATTCCCATGCTGATATTAAAAATTCGAAAATTTTCTAAATTCCCAATTATATTCCAAATTTTCATTTTACCTCCATTGCTACTAATTTGTGCTAGCTGGGTTTATATATGATCTACTCTTAATACACCTAAACCTTTTTCACAGCTTTGTTGATGGCTCTGCTTTATTCTTACGCCTTCGATAATGCCAAATAAGTACGTCCCAGACCTTGTCTCTATGATCACAGACTTATGTCCAACCCAATAACAGGAGCATTGAACTTATTCTTCTTTGTGGACGCTGTAAAACTAATCCCTGACCCATTGCTTTACAATGATACTAATCGATACTAATGATCTTCGATTCAAATCGCCAAACAAAAATCCCTGTAATTTTCTAAGAGATCCAAACTCCTCATCCAGCCATCAGCCGATGCTGTACCTAATATACAAATCCTATATTCGGCGTCACCTCAAATACAACAATATATCGTTCAGGGTTAAATTTCTCGGGCTAGTGCTGAACACAAAGCTCAACTGGCAGTCGAACGTAAGGGTAAGGAAAGGGAAACGGAATGCCTGTGAAAGGAACTTCGGCAAAAGATGGGGTGGGTCTCAAGCCAAAGATGGTCCAGTGAATGTGTACGTCCAATCCTCCCGAATTGCTCGCTGGTATCGTGGTCAGCACTGAACAAGACCTATAATGTCATAAAGCTGGAAAGGGTCTGGATGACACCAACAATTGACGCCATGAGAACATGCTCCACGAAGCTCTTGCACCTGATTCCTCGAGATCTTTCAGACACCTGCCCTCATGAGTAAAAATAAGTCAGTTTAATGCACCTCCCACACTGGTATTCAAGCTCCCGCTACAGGCATGAAAATCTAAAAATGCGGTGTGCACGCCTCTGTTAGAGAAAGAAATGTATCCGTAATCTGCCATTCCAAAGGCGAATGTCGTTTTATCAAGCGGTCCCCCAACTAAGTACTAACCAGGTCCAATGCTGCTTGACCTACACAATCGAACCAGAAGCGATCTACTGAGTATGGTAATGGCAACATTTATGGTCACCAAGATAATTGACCGTTTTATTGGTTCTATACAATTTTTTAAAGCTCCAATTTCCCTTCCTTTAGTCTAGAAAAAGTATGAACGCTTCGTTTGGACTATTTCGTGCTTCTTTTATTGGTACGTGCCTGTAGCGGGCTGCATTTGGAAAAGTGGAATTTTTACTCGGGCTCGTGCAGTGCTCTTAGACTGAAGGAATCTGTGGCCTGGACTTAGGAACATCTTGAACTGGCTACCCGAGAATATGGTTGCCATAAACACAGACTAACTTTCCCTAGATTGACCTTAAGGAAGGACTTCGCAGTCGATATTTTCTCAAGAAGAGAGTACAGAAACGGAGACGTCCTGAAGAAGTTTATTCTATGAATATTCACCGATGACTCCAAAACGCCAGAGGCGTCGAGGCTGAGTTCTACCTAGATAAGTTCTGGTACGTTGCAACGCACGCTGGTATCTTCCAAGCGGAAGTACTGACGGAACATTGAAGGGAATGAGAAAGCCGACTATCTAGCCAAGCAGGCACCAGGAAGGAACAATGGGCCGCCTAAACAGGCCGCGGAATGATATTGCCCCCGGTCCCCCAACTCAGTACTAACCACATCCAATGCTACTTCACCTACGTAATCGAACGAAAACCGGTCTACTGAGAATGCTAATGGCACCCTTTATTTTCACCAACATAATTGCCCATGTTCTTCTCCCTTTAATCTAAAAAACTGGGAGCATGGAATTGGAGACGAACGAGTCGTTCACTTACACTGTAAAAAGAATATGTAAATTCACAGTCCAAATGTATAGTAAAATTACAAATCGCGGTAGGAAATACTAATTTACTGCACAATTATTGTAATTTTACTATAAATTTTGTAATTTCACATAAGGAAATTGAGAATCTCCAATACTGCATGACGTAAATATTGATTACATGAATGTAACGTATATTTTACACAATGTTGTGTATTTTTCTAAATCGTTTATGTAGGAAAATTACAATATTTCTTAGTATTATTTATCAATGTTATGTACTGAACTTTGTACTGTAATTTTATTTTATTTTTTTAGAACTTATATTTTAAGTAAAATTACAAATTGTTCATTGGAATGTAAGGTTTAAATTTTCCCTCTCATAGATATAATTCACATGTAACAATGGAATACTAAGCATATATACTCGATTGTTCTTAAATTAAGGTCAGACCTTTGACTTTGGTCAGGGTCTGGGCAGTTCTTGTAACAGCCAAGAAATTTTTGATAATTTTTGATGCTTAGGGCCGATTCACAATTAGAGCTTCAAGCTGCAAGCTTCAAGCTTCAAAAATTAGGATAAAGGGTTTGTACAATGATTCACATTCACAGCTTCAAGTTGCAGTGCTCAAATAAAGCAAAACTCAGCTGAGGCTTGTAGTTTGAAGCTTGCAGCTTGAAGCTTCCATTGCGAATCGGTCCTTGCATGGTGAGCAAAATGCTCTTTTTATGTATAGGGAGAGGGCATACACAAAAGTTTTGGAAATTTACAAAACTATCCCAGCAAACCAAATTTTAAGATGTCTTAACGAATTAGTTGCGGAAATTCGTATATTTTTCTTGAATTCGCAATCGATTTCTGAACAAATTCGGTACGAAAAATATATGAAGGGGTTGACACGACATCGTTACAAAAATTCTTTTCGAAATAGTTACAAAATTTAGCAATGATTTAGCAAAGCTTTTTACCCCTAATAAAAGCTTCACATTCATAGGCTGTTATGATTTAAAATCCTCAAAATAAAATAAGAAAGGACATGACTAGTGAAATTCATATAACTCCATTATAATATTTTTATATATTTATTTTATTATAATCCAGAAACAGTCAAATTAAAATTACCCATGTATTTGCGCACTTCACTTAGGCACACGATTTGACAGTGGACGTTTGATAGGAACGTTCCGATTTCTTTCCTACTTCGTTAAGAAAATTTGTTACCGGCTTTTTCGTGACATTATTACGAAGTTGTTTTCCGAATTCTTTTTGAATTAGTTTCGTCTAATCGCCACATACAAAGCTTTAGTTTTTGTTGTTGTATTGCTTCCGAAAATCTTTCGACTTGTAGGAATTCTGAAAGTTTGGTTTGCTGGGTATGAAGTGAAAGCTCCAATACTGATTGTATTTTTACATCCCACAAATAACACTGTTGTACAGAATCGATTTTGAAATTTTACCTAAGAAAACCTATTATAGCATTTGTAAAAGACATCAAGAGGATTCATAATCCAAAATTTTTAACAATTTTATATAAAAATTAAAAAGTTATTAACAAAAAATTGTTAACATTGAAAATTAGATAGATTACTGACATCTCTCTCTATCTCTTACTCTCTCTTGCTTTCTATTTCTCTCTCTCTCTCTTTCTCTTTATCTTTTTAACATTTTGTTCATACATATGTACATCATGAAAAGTGTTCAGTGTTCATCTACTTTTCTTATTTAACCCTTTTATTTATTTCTTAATTCATATATTTTGCATTTGTTTGTTAACTTTTTCAACGTTTTTTCTGTTCATTTTGTCATTTTTTTTATTGTTTATTTTTCATTTGTTTGTTAACGTTTTGAAAGTTTTTTCTGTTCATTGTTTAATTTTTTTTATTGTTTGTTTGCATTTGTTTGTTTACTTTTTAAACTTTGTTATTTGTTTTTTTGTTCATGTGTTTATTAATTCAAAATAAATTAGAATTAATAAAAATAAAATTCGTCTGAACGATGAAATATCGTTCCTTTGCAGTCCCAGGTCATTCCGTCCCTTTTATGCCTGGCCAGGTATAAACCTTATCTACTTTTACTTTTGACTCGAACACCGCAAGCTATCTTCAACAAACATTCTGCTTAATAAGCTGATTTATAACTTTTTTTTTCATTTTTTGACAAATTTTCGTGTGAAAAACTTATATAATTAATTATTATAGAAAATTGTTGACAACGTAAACAGTTTTAATTAATTATTCTCTACACGTATACCAAAAACCAAGTAAATTGGACAATATTTTTTCGTCTCTTTTCAAACTTTAAACATTAATAACTTTTTAATTTGTTCATGAATTTGCATAAAACTTTCCGAAATATCATATTTCAATACAATGAACCTATTCTGCTTAGTCTCGACCTTAGGTAAAATTCGCTGTACAACAGTGTAATGTATATTTACTACACAGTTGGTAAAAGTACGTAAAGTAGAATTGGAATATTCCTAATTATTATATATTACAAATTTACAAAACTGCTTGTGAATAAAACTTCCAGTATTTTTTTTGTAAAATTACCACAGAAATTTTTTACAGTGTACTGCGTAAACACATGGCGGCTCTATCCAAAGCTAGGCAGCACATACTAAGCAGCTATGTTCTGAAAGACTGAAAAAGACCTCCAGACTAGGGTCCGCGTATTATTAAATCTCCTTAACTCCACAATATGGATTAAACACCAACCACAATTGATTAAACACACATCAAACCTTAGGAATCACAAGTTTATGGCATCAAACATCGCGTCAAGTGTTAATTGGACCAAGGGTCGCATTGGAGGCAGCCCTACAATTAATCTGTAATAAATAAACATCATCATTTCACCTTAATCTTTTTTGTCTTACATTATGTTCATATAGAATACATAAAGGTATCATTTTACCTATGCCGTCTGTTGCAGGTGTTAGACAAACTCATGCCCCTATTTTGTAAGGGGGTTGAGATAATTTTCTGAAATTTGTTGTAATATACATTCTAGACTAGACTATGATAGTAGAGATATCACGACGTCCTATGACTTCTGATGTGGAATAAATTCTCGCAATTTAAAAACACAAAAGTTACAATCTCCACCACTGGACGTTAAGGGATTACACCCTTTTCAGTGCACGATAGTTCGACCCTGTATGCAAGTTGAGGCTTCCTCTGCAGGAAATACACCCGAAAAAATAATTGGTTTGTGATTAAAGTGCAGAGGAATAACGTATATAATAAGTGAAAAATTAACTAAACCCGAAATATATTATGCTTTTGATGCTCACTGGAGTGTAGAAACCGGAAGGGCTTCCATTCACCTGCAAATATGTCTGGACACTAGTTATTATACGGCGAGAGTCCATTCATTCCGAATTTCACAGTCTGCAGCTCTTTGACCTCACAGACCAGCAGCAGCACAAACACACGCACACACAAACACACTCAAGTCCCGGACTACTGCCCAAAAATTAATTTAATGAGTTTCCGACATTTCCTGTGAGCAGTTTTCAGACACACAAAAATTAATTTCAAGATTCGTCGGCAGTACTTAAGCCGCTCTTTCGTTTCCATTCGAGGGTAATTAATATCCCCAGGATGCATTCACCTTCCTCTAAAAAAAAAAAAAAAAAAAGCCAACTATAAGATCCTTGAATCCTTCAGTAAATGCTCGGTGGTCGCGTCTAGTGCCGTTTTATGCCTGTCCGTGATGAATTGCTTCTCTCAATAATTCAGCAGATCCACCAGAGAACCAGGGAAAGGATACCATTGAAACCTGCAGAATGGTCGTTGCTAGTTTTCAAATCCTTAAAACGACATCCCATATATTTCCTGGCGCACATGAAGGGCATAAAAGTTTCTTGCATGAAAAATATATGAGTGTGCAGCAGGCTAAGTATAGAGAGCCCTGCAGGAGTCTTGTTGCCTGGCTGTGCCTCGTTGTCCTGTATCTCGTCCTCCTCCCCTCCGGGGTCGTTTTGGCTAGCTAGTGCCGAGGGGGGGGCTTCGCAGTCTACCCAACAAACACTCTTTATACTCTACACATGCACTTTTACAACCAATTGATGGTTCAAGTGGCGCCGGGAAACTCTCCAACGGGGCCCCATCCACCGCATTCGCCATGCTGTGAAGGGCTTAGCAAAAGGTTAATACAAAATTCTGGGCCATGACTAGGATGTTCCTTTCCCGAAGAGAGTTGTGCTTCCTTCTTCCAAGCAACTTGCATAGGGTACTTACTACATGTCCAAGTGACAGTGTTGCCATTCAAATTTCATGACGAAAATCGGTCTTAGAACGAGCGAGCGTCTTTCTACCACCACCACCCCCACCCCCTTTGTACCTTTCGGAATTCATTGCAGTAAACACTGTCGAGGTAACATTTTACTGTGTATTGATTTTCGGTTTGGTAAATAGGTCGCCTTCAATATTTTATCCACCGAATTTCTAGGCACTCGTTATCCTGTCATGAATTCACTTAATGAAAGGCTTTTATCGAAAAGGACTTAAAGTGAAACAATTTTCAAATCTAGATTGTGTGGCATATGGCAATGGCTGGGGGAAATTGTGGCTTGTAATTTGTCAGCTGTAGGTTATAACCCATGGAATTTGCGTCATCCATTGAATAATTTATATTTAGGACTTTTCAGTTCAATACTCAAGTAAAATTGTTAAGGGATCGTAAATATATTTAATTGATATCGACTATGGTTAAGGTTTGCGTCGTTATACCCCAGCGTGGATATAATGAATGTCTTTCCAAGAATAGCAGATAGTGGTTTCATGATATTCTTGTACATTAGAATTACACACATTTACATACGAAGTATTTCTTGTCATCTGCCAATGATAGATATTCGTGAGAGTTTGATTGGGATTTATTTGCTACTAGCATAAAACCCGCGTGCGTTGCAACGCCTTTAAATAAAAAAAGTTTATGTGTGCACTGTCCGCGGTAGGAAAAAAGTATAATGAAACAACAAAAAATTGGAAAAAATGATTTTGGATATACCATATAAAAATTTAGAGTTACCTATAAAAAATATTGTAATATTTCTTCTCGAGCGTTCTCGGAATCGTCAGGGATTAATATAATTTACGAAATTTCCTACATTTCAGAATGTGGCAAACTTCACGACAATAGAGGAAATTACCAGGATACCCTATGGTCAATGTTCTTCCATTTGGAGCTAGAATGTGAAGATTTTTCGATTTCCAAACCGTGGAACAACCTACATACAGTTGACCAGGAAATGACACTTTTTGGCAAAATTTGTCTCCTATATTGACCCCGAAATTTAAAATTTATACATTTTGATCATAAATTCTTTATTTGCTACCTTAAAAACACCCAGATACCGATTTTCATTGGAATCGGAATACAATTGGCAAAATCAACGGCCATATTGGTGCGGCCATTTTGAATTTATAAGTTTTGATCATAAATTCGTTATTTGCAACCTTAAAAACCCCTATATATCCACTTTCATTGCAATTGGAATACAATTGAAAAAATTTGTCCGCCATATTGTCGCGGCCATTTTGAATTTATAAGTTCTAATCATAAATTCATAATTTGCTACCTTGAAAACCCCTAGATATCCACTTTCATTGGAATCGGAATACAATTGGAAAAATTCGGCCATATTGGCGCGGCCATTTTGAATTTAAAGTTCTGATCATAAATTATTTATTTGCTATCTTAAAAAACCCCAGATACCGATTTTCAGTGGAATCGGAAGACAATTGGCAAATTCGTCGGCCATATTGGCGCGGCCATTTTGAATTTATAAGTTCTGATCATAAATTCGTTATTTGCTACCTTAAAAAGCCCCAGATACCGATTTTCATGGAAATCGGAACACAATTGGCAAATTTGGGTGGCCATTTTGAATTTCGGTCATTTTGTGGCAGCCATTTTGAATTTCGAAAATCGGGCTTCGAGGTGCATCATGGGAGACCCCCACGGATCTTCGTGCAAAATTTCGAAGCTCTACGATTACTGGTGCATAATATAACCTCAACTCACAGGTTTAATACAGGTTTCAAAGGGTGATAAAGTGATGCCTAACATAAATGCACACAGCCTCTCCTATATATTTCATACTTTCACTTTCACCTGGTACAGTCTACTTGATTGATTCGATATAAATTGTAGTATAAAAATCTGGTCATGGTCTAACGAAAGAGAATGCGAACTTGCATATGGGAAAGATGCTACACCAAAGCTTAAGAGATGGAAACTCAAAATAAAATGATTTGGCCCACCAAGCAACGAGTACACACCAGAAAAAAATCTCTCAAAACCTTGGCAACAGGGGAAAATTCGCTCCACTTCCTAACCATTGGTCCGGGTATAAGCCTTTAAAATAGCTCTTGGATTTGTGCTCCAAACTTCTTTAGGCGTCAATCGCAACCTGCGTCTT
The DNA here is from genome assembly GCA_963855945.1 of Thereva nobilitata. NCBI lineage: Eukaryota > Metazoa > Arthropoda > Insecta > Diptera > Therevidae > Thereva > Thereva nobilitata. The sequence continues at coordinate 190,728,072 of OY979695.1, read as the reverse complement.
TCTAGGGCGGTATACAATTAAGGATGCGGAATCAGTGGAAAATACTCGAATAAATACTCTTGAGTAGAATCGAACGAAAATTACTCAATGTGTACTTTTAACTCGTTCAAAAGTACTCGATTCCTTGTAAATCGATGAGTACTTTTTTTGACATTTTGATTTCGGGTACATTTTTTTTTTATTATTTATTTTCTTCTTTGGTGAGGTAGAGTGTCCAAACGAACGCGGCCACGCTCTAAACCTATAAAGGCCCGTTTACATCCTAAACGCAAAGTGAAAACACAAATTGGAGCTCTTTTATCACAAAGAAATTTTTATGCTTTTCTCGATGTTGCACGAACGTGGATTCCAAGTTGGTGAACAGGGAGGGAAGCATACAAACTTCTATGCGATAAAAATGTTCCAAATTGCGTTTCCACTTTGGTGTTTGAGGTGTAAACGTCCGTAAATTATCCTTAATTGAGGCAAAAAAAATACTTTATATATATGTATATATGTATAAAGCGTATATATAGAAAAAAATTCAGGACTGAGATAAATTTGTAGTTAGTTTGAATACTGTACTCGATTCTACCCTATTAGTAATCATATAAGTAAAAGTACCCTTTTAAAAGTATCGATTACTGATAAGAGTAGAATCGAAACTCAAATACTCATATGAGTAAAAAATGGAGTACCGATTCAGTATCCCTAGGTGCAGAGCACCAGAGGACCTGTTCTGAGGTGTCTGTTTCTACCTGATCTATGCACATTGTGAGCTTCAAATTTAGTTCATGATATTCAAGGTTATATCTTACCGGAGCACGAGATGAGAAGGACCCGGAGTTAAAATTTAGTACGCTCGGTTCATGAGTCCAGTCCTGATACCAGCCGTTATTTCCCAATATTCAATAGTTTCCATCGTATGATTTCTGATTATTCCTCAGAACAGCTCTGGACGTATATAAACCAGATGCATCGAGCCCTGGTATCCACTACAGGGGCCGGATTCCGCAAGCGTTCCTTTGTTTCGTCGTTCACACAGTCGTGTTAACGCTTGCGGAATCCGGCCCCAGGAAATCTCGGTTAGTGAATGCAAGACCAGTTACGAGATTGATGGCATCTCTTTATAAGTTTTGGTTTCAATATATCGGAACTAATGGCTTTTAGGACTGCTTGACTGTCTACAGTCGTGACTTTAGATATTCACGGGCTGAGGTCCATATGGCGTAAAACCTGAAATACCTTGACATATTTAGTTAGGGGATTCACCTAGAACTCTTGCCAGTCTACATCAAATCCGTAAACCCCAGCTCCGGTTGCTTGTCTTTCAATTCTAGATCCATCTACCTACCACAGTTGCGATGATGTTTTGCGAGTTAAATTTTTAAGAATTCTACTGTTGACGGTATGATCCCTAAGAAGACCATTCAACTTATTTTTTTGGAATTGCTTCTGGGTTTTCATACCCACAGTTAACCCTTTGTTAACATTTCTGCCTTGTGAGGAGCTCTATAAAGGCAGGCCTTTACTTTGGTTTTAGACGCCTTAGTCTTTGGTGAACCTTTAACTCCCACGTCTTGAAATGATGCGTTGTTTTTGAGGTGCCAGTGTTAGTTTCAGATTTTGCTGCCTGGAGCCCTCACCTTCAATATCTATACTTTGAAGCTCCAAGTAAAAATAATTTAGTTGGCTTTTCAATCCACACGGGTATGCAAGCTCCCGATACAGGCATGGAAATCTAAAAATGCCTCCGCTATAGAACATTCCAAACGTGAGTGAGTGTTTTACTAAGTGGTCCCCCAACTAAGTACTAACCACGTCCAGTGCTGCTTGACCTTCGCAATCGAACGTGAATCGGTCTACTGAGTATGCTAATGGCACCCTTTATAGTCACCACGATAATTGCCCGTTTTCTTGGTCCTATACAGTTTCTTAAAGCTCCAATTTTGCTCCCTTTAGTTTAGAAAAAGTGTGAGCGTACCGTGCTTCGTTTGGACTATTCCACGCGTCCGGCAGTATTTGGAAAAGTAGAATTTTTTCTCATTCGTACCGTGCCTGTTTCAGGCTAAGAACGAACGGCTAATTACTCGTGTCTATCTCTTTGATTTCACCTCACCGTCGTTTAGAAAGATTAAGACCAGTCAGCTCAAGTTTTGAAATTTGAAGCTTATATGCCCCTCTGTGAGCTGAATTATGGATATTTATTTTGGACAGCCCTTACTTGGACTGTAGTCGAAATGATTGCTTAGAAAGATGCCCAGCTTCAAGCTTTGTGCAATATGCTTTACTTACGTACTTACTGGTATACTAGTTCCAATTTCACATTCAATTGCAGTCTTGGACTTTCTATGGACCTTGTTTCCGTACGTGGGCCTCCTTGAGACTGTTGATGTAGTGCGGCTTCAGTTGCCAATTTAATTGTGAACATTAGTCACTTAAACCTTTTCCTGGTGGCTCCACTGAAGGGTGTACACTTAGGACCATCTTTACTGATTTATTTGGAACTAGGTCTTGTGGAGGAAAGAAATGCTTCCCAATCAAAGAGCTACTATATTATTTCAGCCGTTGCCGAATCTATTGAAGTAGTATCGTCTAATCTCTCCTAATCTCTTCCATACTTCAAACTAAGCTTACTAATAAACATTGCGCCATGACCTGAACGATATCACAAACTACATAAAATGATCATAAAACTAGTTGGGATGTGGCTTTTGACCCTTTCGGTCCACAAGATTAACTTCCCAGTATTCGTTCAAACAAAAAAAAGACTCGAACGATTTTTATGAAAATCTTTTCAGATCATATTTCCTTGAACACGCTTCGAACGGCACCTTAACGAAGTCGATATCTTTTTCGGTTCTCGGGAAATCGTACTGGTACAAAAAACACTTAAGTCGTTCAAACAAAAAAACGGCTCGACCAATTTTTATGAAAATCTTTTCAGATCATATTTCCTTGAACACGCTTCGAACGGCACCTGAACGAAGTCGATATCTTTTTCGGTTCGCGCGAAATCGTGCAGGAAAAAATGACCACATACGTACGCACACACACACATATTTCTTCTCAAATTTTTGCTTAAAATGCTATTGGGACCTTGAAACGTGTAAATACATTGAAAATTTCGAATCCGATTTTCGAACCGATTACAATAACTTCCTACTGGGAAGTTAAAAAACATCAGCATATTTTGATGCCTTGGAGTTGACACACAGAGTTGGAGCTTTTGAAGGTGCGCCATCCTTTTGTTTTGTGTCTGGTTCTCAATTTTGGTTCTTTCTGCGGAAGAAAACGATCACCTTCTTTATTACAGTCCATGTTTTTAAACGAAGAAATATTTATTACCACAAGGCTGGAAACCGAACCAAATGGCTCACATTGCAACATTGCGAGTTAGATAGTGTGGAATACCGTGCAAAGGCCAAAATGGGAGATGATATGTCCCTTTAATTTTACACGCAATTCTAAGCCGTAGCCGTAATTCTAATGGCCAAAGAATAAATAGCAACTTATGATCCAGGGAGAAGCATTATTAGCTTGGTTTCTACAGATCGAATCAAAGCTATCAAAAGTCTCCAGTGATGGATCAACTTTTTTCAACAAGGCCATGCGATGCAAAAATACCCATCGCAACACTGCACAAAATGTGACTCATATCACCAACCTTGCCAACCATGTATTTCTTGGAGTTTCAATAATCACTATACCTAACGGTGGTACAAAGGCGATTAAAGCTGGGGTGTTGCTAAACTATGACTTCCAAGTCAACTCGTCAGCGCCTTTGCAGGGAAAAAACGCAGCTTGGAGAGAGGGAGAGCTGGCAACAATGGCTATAACAGGTATCGGTAATGGCAGTGCCCCTTACACCATGGTAAATAGTACTAAGGCCTCAATTTTGTTAAATGTCCCGGTTCAAAAATAATGTCCTACTGGTGAGGCGAGGTGTGATTGTAAATACGTAGTGGAGAGACATTTATTAGTTCTTTTGAGACAGTAAAATTTTCCAACTTGAAATGAGACGAGGCGAGATTATAAAATATAAATATACCTACATTGTAGAGATATAGCTTTCTTACCTACTCTGAGGCAGTAGAATCAAACTCGTATTATTTTCTTTCTTTTTTTAATTTGCTCGTTTTTGTTATTTTTGGCATTACAATAGCATCTCGCTTCATTTGAAGTATGACATTGTACTGGCTCAAAAGAAAAAAGAGGCGCCTCTTACAAACTCATTTTATCCATCTCATTTATCCTACCTAACACTAAATGGCTGAATGAAGCTTCAACAGCGATCGAAAGTGGTGCTCCAGTTAGGCATTACCAGATGCAATACTCGATTGGAAGCGTTCGCTAGTCCAATAAATAGCGGCCCAGCATTCGGATTGACATACGAGCCATTCCACGGAATTTTCAACTGACAGATCTGGGTTTTAAGAAGCCTCAAGAGATCGACTTGCTGGTCATAGCTAAGGTATATACAGAATTTTTTTCGTTTGGCCAAATAGATGGTATGGATAATTCTTAAAATGGTCGAAAAATGAGTGCCAAAGGGAGTTTTCAATACTATACCAGACAGTCTAAAATACAAAATGGATCGATGATATTTAACAAGATATCGATCCACTAAAGCCTCGTTCACACGGTGACACTGATGCGGTGGCATTTTTCATCATGAAAGTGCTCAAAATTTGCTATCACGGCACTAAGTGTTCACATGATCCACGCATAGTGTTACGACACTCGTGTAAAAAATGGGCGAACTTGTATCGCAGTAGCGGATGTGTTAGAAGTGCCACGGCATCAGGTGTCAAATATGAAAAAATTTTGATATGCGGCATTATTGTCACGACGTCGAGACGACGCGACATTCAATAGTTCAGACGATGACACTTTTGCGACATTCACGCCGCGACATTAAATGCCATGACATCAGTGTCACCGTGTGAACGAGGCTTAAGAGTAATAATGGGTTTTATACTGAATAGACGGCCTCCCGTTCGATCACCGAAGTCAAGCAGCATTGGGCGCATTTAATACTTGGATGGAGGACCGTTTGGGAGCACCGCGTGCCATCGGCAAGCATATTTAGAGCAGTGCTGGGCAATAGCAACTCTTGGGAACCATACGAGCTCTCGGCAGTTTCAGAGCTCTCATTTCCTGCTTGTGAGTTCGAGGAAGCGAGGTATAAACAAAAGCTTTGATGGTGCTCTGGAAAAGTCAACTATTTCCCAGAAGGACGAAACGAAACCCGCAAAAAGTTGTGCGGTTTGGCATCTCTCGACACAGTCTATTATTTATTAAAGTTAACAAATTGAAAGGATACTGTCGAAATAAGAAAAGCTTGGGAAGACATTGTAAGGAAAGCTAAAGCTAATGACGACCTGTACCGGCATACCTTAGAAGATAATAAGACGGCACAACTTTACCTTAAGACACAAAATTTAACATACTTTGCCCGAACATCACAAAATGAAAATCCAACCCTTTAACGAGCTTATAATCGATAGAATCCCTAAAGCATGACTCCCTATAAGCCGGCGCCCATCAACCCAGTGTACGTAGAGCAAACTTTTAAATCTGGTAGATAGCGAGCGCGCCCTATATAAAATTCCTTTAGTCTTTCCGTATACCCTTTAGTGTAGCACACCAGAACGAGAGTTTTCCCTACCTGCCCTTAAATCCCTATATCCTTTAAATTATCCTTAAAATAAATATTACGCCTTTCGTTGCTTATGTACTAGCAGCAGCATAAGGAAGCTAATAACAAAGCACCTGGATATAATCCATCCATTATCCTCACGTCCCAGATAATAAAGCACATCATAACCGTTCTCTCACATCTCATTTGAGGCTCCATCTTTATTTATGCTCCCATGAGTTTTTTCTGCAATCGCTCGAAGCCACTTGCAATCTCTGTGCTCTTTCAAAGTTGGATAAAATCTTGATATACTCTCGTACAGTATACGGACGCGCAAACCTTAGCAGAAAGCCAGGTTCGAGAGATCTCAAGTGCCGGGGAGTCCCCGATGCCCCTAGACGACGATGATGATGATGACGACGACGACGACTACGACGGCGGCGACAATGACGTGTTCCAAAAACGTGAATTGTTTACTCTGCATAAACAGAGCCTTATTAAACTCTAGCAACACACGTTAATAATGTTCGAGATTAGCAGTCAAGTCCTTCCCCATATTCTGGAGCGGCTCTAAAGCTCCACAGAAGCTGGTGGCTCCATGTTCGGGGCTGGGAGAGTGTACCTGAATACTGCAGCCTCATCGCAACAAGCATGGAGGCTCGGTGCTCGTCGTTGTTGTCTATTGACCGCAGTTAGTCTGAATCTGAATGCCTCGACGTCATAAGGTGAGTTTAGGTGATACCTTTCAGGTATGAAGCCCGGGAAGGCTTCCGTGTCTCCTCTACTCTGGGTGTACGTGTAATCGGCACGACCCTACATGAGTTATCAACAAAACTTTTCACTCGCCTCATTAAAAATGTTGAGGCTCGTCACGAGAGTTCTTTGCATAGTTCTGTGCGCTGCTGTGCGTCGCCATACCGCACCGATGCTGGATCTCGACTGGAGATCGAGGTTGGAGCTTGGTGGAGAAGCGCGACAAATCCGCTGCGATTAAAAGTTATGTGGGCCACCAGCGCGCTCTGCCGCAATATGCTGCTGCAGAGTTGTTTCCAAGATCGCGCGTCTGGTCCGGCACACACATCTGTTGCCCTAGCGCCAAGTCAGGGACCGCGAAATTGGTTCGAGTTCAAGCGATAAAGCAGCGGAAACAAAGCGTTAACTCGGCCGCGTGTGGGTTCTAGATATGGCAAGATATCGCGAAAGTAGCAGCGAATTTTTGGGAAGAACTTCAGAGCCGCAAGTTTTGTAAGATTTGCAGAAAGCTGGTAACAGGCGCGCAGCGAACTGAATCGGGCCCGGGGGGAGCGGTAGAGAGCTGCACTGTTGGCCAATTCCTCAAATGCTGCGGATCAACATGAACAGATGCTGTGACTCTTTTAATGACTGTAATCTGGTTAACGAGTGCGAGCAGACGAGCGCAATTAGTTTGGTTAAGTTTTTCCCGGCAGGAAGGCCGAGACAAGCCGGCTTTGGGCTTAATCTCGCCGAAATGAGACTTCACTAAATTAATGCTTCTCGACGGCAGCCAAGAATTACAACAAGTTCTCCTCTGCTCTTGTGGCTTTGTAAATGTTTGGCCTTAAACCCAACGTTTCGTAATCCCCTCCGCGCGCGCTTTGAGATTTTCCCCACCTCCCCCCTCCCATATTTTTGTGGGTCTTGTTAAATCATCGTTTTAACACTTTTTTTTTTCTTAGTTTCATTTTGTACATTTTTTTGATGAGAATGATTAGGCAGAATTTTTCTTTATCTCAATCGCACTTCCATCCACGGATTTGGTTGTCAGAACAATGGTGAAAAAGTTCCGAGAGAGTTACATAAGGAGTTTTTCTAGCAATTATCTGATCTTGAGAGGGTATAAGACGTATTTCGGTGTGTTGGTAAAGGAATTTTTATAAGATTTAATTGTTTTTAATTAGTTCTTGATAACTGTGAATAATTTGTGTGTTTCTTTTCTATTTCAGGTACGTACTCGATTGGAGATTTTCATGTTCTAAAATCAGTAAGTCCGAAATTGCCTTAATTATCATCGTTCATATTTTACTTGATTCTTTGTACAGTTGCAATTTGGAAATTGGTCGAAACTTAATGGAAGCAATTTGAGACCAGTTATAAACACGCTTTTATTTGTGCATAGACAAAACGTTATTAGTTTTAAGTGCGGTTCACTAACTCTGCCTTACTTAAAACGAAATTGAGTAAAACATGCTGAAATCGTACTTAGAGTCAATTTAAAGCCTTTTACTGGGCAGCAACTATAGTTTCAGTATTTATATTGTTCCACATGAATATTATATGGAAATTTCATGTTACCGACCAGATACGACATGATTGTTACAGGTAGAGTAGTAACTGTTTTGTTTGCACGCGACATATTGATCTATTAGATAAGACATATACTGGTGGGGGGGGGGGGGTGAGGGAATGTTTGGAGAATGAAAATGAGTCGATTGTGTAGTCAGTTGAAAAATTCGCGGAATGTAAATTAAAACAAACAAAATAGCAACGAAAAAACATGCAAATATTTCTCAATTACTATTATTAACTTGTTTATAGAACAAAAATGATTTTTATTGACTGTTTTTTTAGTTTTTGATACTCAGGTGGTACTTTCTTACCTATGAAATTTTAGCAGATTATTAGTCTTAATTCCGAGAAAAAGACTCATAAACACGGAAAGAAGAACTTAGGCTTAAAGTTTGCCAGAGCCTCAAAGATGCTACAGTAGAATTCACTCCATTTTTTCTTCGATATTTTGTATTATAATATATTAGATTAGAGGGGCAGGTTGCGGGTAACGTGAACACGGGCTTCGATGTTTAGTATGTCAAAAATCGTTATTGATTTGGTGCTCGCATACCTTAGGATACTTCGATGACGTGCTAGTTAAAAGTCATACCCCTCTGTAGAAACAATGCAACGGAGAGATCGATTTTCTGACACTGCTGGGCAAGGAGAGAACGCCTAAGATAGCATATATGGCTTGGAATACTTGATCTTGAGAAAGCAAAATGCGTGCGTGCGCTGCGTGCATTCCAATGTCACCTGACATATATAGCGTGAAACGGACGCACGCAAAGCAAAAGTTGGTCTGTTATCAACTTTTTCCGCATTGCCTCATTCAGCATTGCCTCAAATGTCCAAACACAGAGACCCACAAAAAGCACATGCACTCACCATTTGGTTTTTTGGTTTGCATGAAAGACTAGACGGAACGCAAGCACGCAGTTATCTGTCAGTAAAAACTCGTCGCATACTGCCGAACTACCGCATGCACGCATGTATCTGCTTCCAGGCAACACATTTCAGAGCATTTCTATCTCTTCAGAGGATAGAATAGCATAGAATAGATTAGGCGGTTCCGGGAAGTGCTGCAGCAATGGCGATTAACTCTTCGTTTGAAATCTTAGATTTGACTAGGCCTTGATTATATGTACCAAAACGCCTCATGGTAGCAGAAATTTCGGGAAATAGACCAGCAGGCAGACTCAGGAGGAGGTAGATAGACTCTGTTACGGCTTACGCAGAGTCAATACTATACATCCGCCACTGGAGGCATGCTGCAAGGGACCGTCAAATTTGGAGAAATGCCCTAGACTAGAAGATGCCAAGGTTCGATTTGGGCTGTAGTGCTTTTAGATAGATGGAAATGCTTGATGCGGAAGATTATTCCACAGTTGTGTTGTTCTATTCATTAACAAACTTCTACATCGCACCACGCGCTGAGTTATCTGGTCTTGTATTGCGTAGAAATATTACTGTGCAGGCATGAGTATGTTCATTACAAGACGGAATTACATTATTGTGTCGTATTGTGTGGTTTCGTGATCTAACACATGTATTTCCATTAGGCTAACACTGAAATGTTGTCAAGGCTGCTACATTTCTACGGTGGTATGATAAGTCTATGAAGGCACAAAAGGTGGCATCAGCCTTCTTTTAATGTTGTGCTAGGCGACCGACCACACTAGAGCAGAGTAGATGACAATGGTCTAACCACAGTTTTCTAGTCCAATGCATGGCACTCGGTCTCTTTTCCCAGGTTTTGCCATGCATCTTATGATTCCTGCTAATTGTGTATTGCTGTTCTTATGAAAGTGCTGTATAAGGTTAAACTTAAAACCTCTAACTTCTATGGCGATTAGAAAGTTATTAGGTAGAATATAATCATCTCACCTCTCACAAACGAATCGAGCGCGCTCACTGTCATTCCAGTGTTATTCTGCTGGAATCAAGCTTGTCATTGATTCCTTTATTTTCGTGGAAGTCTTAAACCTTGAGGCTACATGACTGCGTTGTTCAGTGTTTTTTAACTCTATTTGGAGCTGTCCTTTAGTGAGTCGTCTGCTCCTCTGGGTTCCCTTCTTATGTTTGAGCTTTTGAAGCTAATATGACAGCTTGGCTTTGGAGTTTGAAGACCCACCTTAGCTGTAGCAAACCAATTCTGTACCCTTTCGATTTTTCCCATGAATCTTCATGGTGGTGGTATTATCAGCCCAGGCAAAGTGCAGACCATAAAAATGGTGTCTTCTTTGAGCCCTATTTCGGTTCTGCAATTTTCTTTCTCCGCCATCAATTTCAGGTTTGGGTATAGAAGAAACGCCAATGTTCTGATTCGCGGTGGCCTCTTCATCTAGGAATACAAGATCTATAGTCTCTGCCGATCCTTCAAATTCCATTGGGGTGACTCATTTATAGGGACATGATCCTCTCGATTTTTAATTTGGTGTGGTGTTTCGTATCACAAATCGCGCGAAAAAAATTTCACCTCTAGCAAAACTCCGCATTACTATGAGAAAGGTGATTGAAACTGGAGGTCCATTGGGGGTTTTTACGAAGGAGTCGTAAGAGCCTAACATCAGTCGAGCAACAAGGCGATGTGTGCTCGTCTTTAGTGTCAACGAGTCCTCAAACACGACAGCGTTTCTCTTAATAAAACCAAGCATTTGATCGGCTTTATTGCAGGCTATGTGAACTGTAGAGTCAAACTCGTGGTCAAAGTATACCCCAAGACCTCTAATAGCCGTCGGAAAAGCAAGCATAACGCCATCGAACGAGTAAAGGTAGATTAGAGAGTCTTTTGAGCGAAAATAAGAAAATGCATTGAAATTAGAATTACTTAGCTCCAGATCAATGCCCTCTTAGACCATTCAAGAAACACTTTAAGTTCATCTTGAAATAGGGCACAGTCCGACTTAGAGCGTATGGGGGCGAAAATCTTCATATCGCCCGCGTAAACGAGTACTGAAGCATGATAAAAAAAGAATAGAAACAGAATTTACAAATAGGATAAATAAAAGAGGCCCTAAGTGGCTTCCTCGTGGAATACCAGTGTTTTTGTAGGTATATTTTCTTGCTCCCATAGCTACACAATCACTTCATGAATCATTAAGCATAGTGTAGGTCGTCGATTTGATGGACAGTCTAGGTGTGACGCTTCAAAATGAAGCCTTCTTCTTCTTGAGCCAGTTTATAGGTTTGCTAACTTCTTCTATGTTTGATAGCGTCTGCATAGAATAATCATAAGACCTTTGGTGGGAAATACAATTCCCCTGTTATGAAACAGCTCAAGTAGGTAAGGCCCATGAAATCGGCAATATTTGCAGTACCTACAACCTTGTCGTGGTGAATCAAATTATACCCGGGACTCTTGTTCTGTCTTGCACATGTACTTCCCTACACTGTAAAAAAAAATGTAAATTCACAGTGCAAATGTACACTAAAATTACAAATCGCGATATGAAATACTAATTTACTACACAATTATTGTAATTTTACTATAAATTTTGTAACTTCACAAAATGAAATTGGAAATCTCCAATACTGCATAAAGTAAATGTTGATTACATGAATGTGACGTATATTTTACACAATGTTGTGTATTTTTCTAAATCGTTTATGTAGGAAAATTACAATATTTCTTATATATTTATCAATGTTATGTACTGAAAAAATCCTAACACTTTGTTCTGTAATTTTACTAAAGAGGCGTAATTTTAGAACATAAATTTTCAGTAAAATTACAAATCGGTTATTGGAATGTAAGGTTTAAATTTTTCCTCTCGTGGATATAATTCACAGGTAACAATGGAATACTAAGCAAGCATATAAACCCAATTGCTTTTAAGTTAAGGCCAGACCTTTGACTTTGTCAGGGTCTGGGCAGTTCTTGTAATAGCCAAGAAATTTTGATAGGCATTGCCTCACGTACATGCTTAACAAGGCATTGTGAGCAAAATGCTAGTTTTTTATGTATAGGGAGTGGGCATTAACTAAGAATAAAATTTGGCGCTTGGAAATATTTCAGGCAGGGCGAAGCACATTGGCACAAGGCGGTAATCTTCAGCTTTGGGTTTTTCCCTTTTCGTTTCTCTCTGGTAAAAAGTTGCAACAAGAGTTTTGGAAATTTACAAAATTATGAAGAGAAAGCTCCAATACTGATTGTATTTTTACATCCCACAAATAATTTATTTTTACTACACAGTTGGTAAAAATACGTAAAGTAGATTAGGAATATTCCTAACAATAAATATTGTAAATTTACAAAACTGCTTGTGAATAAAACTTCCAGTATTTTTTTTGTAAAATTACCACAGAAATTTATTACAGTGTAGTGATTAGGTGTATGAATGAAACATAAATTCATGCATCAATGGTTTTGGGGAGTGTCCAAAAACTAAGCAAGCATCAATTAAACTGATGCTAGTTTGTGTTAGAAGACACACAGGTATCAATGGGAACAACAAAGCTGATAACCTGGTCGAATACAGAGTTCTGAAGTCCGTAGCCACATTCTCTCCATTGAATATCACAGAGTGTCAACAAAGACAGTCCTGGAAAGCCACATTGGTAATGAAATTGCCGATGGTCTGGCTTGAGAAGGGGCAAGTTCATCACTTGTTGTTCCGGAACCTTTCTGCAGCTTAGCCAACTGCCACGTAAGATCGGCCATGTATATGAAGCTTAAAGATTCATTAAAATCGACAAAGCTTAAGAAGGGACACTGTTTTCTTCTTCTTCTGCTCCTTTAATCCTTGTGGGAAATAGGGCAGAAACAGTTTCCCTCCAGTGGATTCTGTTTTGTGCGGCAGCTCTCAGCTCCCTCTAAGATCTACCTCTGGTAATAAGGCTAGCCTCCACGTTGTTCTTGGTCTTCCAACTCGACGAGTTCCTTGGCTGTTTTGCTAGATTCTCGTTCTCACGTCGCAAGGTTTGTCCAATCCAATCCCATTACCTATTGCCTCTGTTCGGTCAATTCTTATCTAAACAGAATATGGCTGGTAGTTGATTGCAGCTGTCGTTTCTGCGAAGCAGTTTTCGAAAAGGGGAGAACTAACTGTGTGAATGTTAGACTAATGCCAGGAGGAGATTGAATCTCCTCCATCACGGTTCTCCTGCTCCCAGCAGGGCCGGTGCTTGGGCTTTTTGCGCCCGGTGCAGTATACCATATGGCGCCCCATCAGCTCCTCATTTTTTGATCGCAGAGAAGGGCAATGAAAAAATTGCGCCCCTCTCCAATTGCGCCCGGTGCAAGTGCACCATTTGCACCGACGAACGCGCCACCCCAGTTTAAGTCCCATGACCTTGTCACATTGGAGTAAAGCGGAGAATATTTCGCCAAGCCCTGATTTCTTGAATGGGAAAAATGTATCTATAGCACGTTTCAATCCCTCTTCTGGCACGATCCTGTCAACTCAATCTCGGTTCAGCCTCGTCTTCATTTGATTTCGAATAATCGGCAGATCTACCCGAGAAGTATCTTCCTGGAGAGTGAACCTCCATCATGATTTTACTAGTCCCTCCTCATTGATTCATGAACTTTGAAACTTTCCGATATGTTCTCTATGCTCGAAGATAATTTCCTCGGCCAAGGCACTCTTCTTCGATAGTCGTAGAGTTTTCTTTATTTATTTTTTTTTCTGGCTTTGTAGTTCTCCCAGGAAAATGAGTCGCCGCGCCTCATTACTCAATTTAAGGGCCTTCTAGTATCCGTCTTCTGGTTTTCCAGTTCACTGGATTACCAGAATGTATGATTGTGGTCCTCTACTGGCGTAAGAGGCAGGGTCGGTGCTCGGTGCAGTATACCATATTGCGCCCCATCACCTTCTCATTTTTTGGTCGCGGTGAATTAAAGTGGACAAAGGCGCAAACACTTAAATATTTATTTTAGGTTTCCCTATTAGGTATCCAACGTAAATGCTCAGATAAAACTATATCGTGTAACTTCTTGCGCCCGCGGGATCCACATAAGTTCGGGGACAGACGTACAGAATATTTTATCGAAAAACTTGAAAAATAAATTGTGGTAATAAAAATGAATTCCTTTAACAGATGAAAATAATGTCATCATACCTTAACAATTTTTTTTTCAAAGTCTCAAACTTTGTTTTTAATTTTAATTTCTGAAATTGCGCCCCTGTCCAATTGCGCCCGGTGCAAGTGCACCATTTGCACCTATGAAAGCGCCGCACCTGGCTCCCAGGGAGATTTCTGATATGAATCCTAAATCAATCTGAGCATGGGAGGTTTTTAACGACCGGGTTGACCGCAATAGACTAAATAAAATATGTAAGTCGCTGTGCCCCCAAAGACGCCAACTTAAAAAAAAAGAATGAACTGCACTCTCCAATTAGTAGAGGACTAGTTAGGAAATGCCTCGCCAAATGTATCGCTTAAAAATACCAAATGGGATGCTGCGAAAACGTATTAGCAACGGCAAGCTTGAGCTGGTGATCTGACTGGTGATTTCCGCAGAAAGAAGAGTTATCCTGAGCGTGAAGTGAAGATCTCTAGGAGATTTAGATGGTTGTGGCACTAATCAAAGGAGACAAAAGTGTAAGGAATCGGATGAAATAACTGTTCCTGAAAGAAGCCAAGCACATTGTGTGTCACTAAAGTTCTGCTATTACAGAAATCTATTGATTAGAGAGGACACGAAATAAAATCTCTTAAAACGTGTTATCGCTATAACCAGAAGAATCTATTTAAGGAAGCAATGACGCTATAATAGCACCGAACAAAAATTGATCTAATTCCGAATTTTTCATACACTCAAAAGCTTCCATTAATATCTAAAAAAAATTTCTCAGACAATAATAGATTTGCCTTTTTCAATATTAATTTTGAATTGACTTTGAAATCTGACACAACAAAAAATAGAACAAAAATACAATCTATAAATTCATCCAATAATATACCAAAAATAATTTGATTCCATCTAAAAAAGATTGGGTTCCTCCCCACTGAAATAATACAAAGTACGCGTAGGAGTTTCAAGAATCTCCCAAATATTATTACAAAAAAAGCAATTGTTATCAGATATTCTCAGTATTAAAGTCTATCCTAAATCCTACTTGCCTTTAAATAAAAATTAATAAAATAACAAAAACAAATCATAAAAGAAGTCTTCAAAAATAAACTAAAATTTTGACAGGTTTGTAACAAAGTAAATGTTTTTGTTGTTGTTTTTGTTTTTTTTGTTTTTATCTCTTATATTACAATTCTCTTGAGGGTAAATCACTCCACAAACACAAGACAGTTTAACAAGAAAGAATCTTTCCTAAAAAAAACTTTATCTTCTATATTTTTCCTGTCTTATTTCTGTATAAGTATACCTGAAATGATAAACTTTCACCTCATTAATCTTCTGTTTCATTCGATTTTACCTATTAAGAAGAATGCCCCAGAAAATGAAAATGTAAACAAAAATTTCAGTTCTCGTTCATAAACAACAAAGAAACAATAAATAATAAAAGTCGTGTAATAAACAATCTTCGAAAAAGGAAGAACGAAAAAAAAAATATATGTATGTATGTATATGAATAGAATTGAAACAAAAGTCATCAAACCACGCAATAAGTTCCCCCAAAAATACCCCCACTGTTTGTCGGTTACTATACCCCCACCAATCGTCAGTTCGGAGCCAATAAGAATTGTAGGTTAAGTTTGGAAAGGGGCAAAAAGACACACCGAATAATATTGGACGGGAAAAATTTATTACTTTCTTGACATTGCTGTCGTTTGTCCAATTATTTTGATTAATGTCGTTACATTAGTGTGGCACACGATGGCATAAAGAACCTAAAAGAAAAAAAAATCCATAAAAACACAACTTTTTTAGGGAAATAAAGTCGGACCAAAAAAAAAAAAATATGGTGTCACTTGGTGCCAATCGGATGTCCCAAACAATCGACGGAAGCATTACCAAGCGTTACCTATGAGTTATGGTGGATCGATCCATATAAAAAGAAAAATTAATCTGAATTGATGTTTACTAAATAAAAATAATCCCAGTTTTACCTTGGCAACACACACACTCATTAAAAGCCGCCTTGTCACAGGTAACCACGATGACTTTACTCATCAACGGGTATAAAAGCTTGTGGATGGGTGGTGTATAAAAATGTAAAAAGAGTTGTGTGTTTGTGTGTGCAGGTATTATGTAAGAAAATGGTTTTATAAATGTTTTTGTGTATTTAAAAAATATTTTTGCTTTCTATAATGGCATCGAATTACATTTCGATTCGCTTCGCCATTACAGAACGATTACAGATGGAAGAATGAAAATATATATTAAAAAAAAAATTATACACAAAGCCACCACCACGAATGGCGAACTTGATACAGAAAATGGAGGTGATATCATTTACTCCAGTTGAGCAACCAACCAAAGCACCGGTGATTGTTGAAGTTTAATTATTCCGTGCGCGCAGATGCCAGAGCAGTGCGCTTTGGTTCATCATGATCTCAATCCCCGGTAAGATCATCCACTGCAACAATATCTACCATTGATAAGCCCCCCCCCCCCGCTCCCGCCGGGATCTGTGCAATGCTGAAGAGAACTTCCGTCAGATCATAGATCATCAAAGCAGAGAATCTGATATCGAAGTAAACAACCAGAGACTACATGTTAGTTGGTCTGGATCTACTGCAACTGCAGCGATTCTTAATGCATCTTCCATATTCCCCTCGATGCTAATAAGAATTTTATCGCTAAGAACTTCTCCTCGGATCTGCTGCTTATGCTATATGCCCTCGGATAACAACAAAACAACAAAAAAAACAATTATATAATCACAATCACAGGCGGAAAAACTCGCGCAATATCATCAACATGTGCAGTCCAATGCTTCGGCAAAAAAAACATACACACAAAACAACCAAAGAGACGCTCATTCTCAAGGCAAGACTTATTAAGTTACTAAGAACGAGTCTGTCTTATAAAAATTCTTCTATCTATCATCACATATAATCTTCGTGAATCTTTCTTCAACACATTTTATATTTTTCCATGCACGAAGAATCTTCATCACAAAAGAAAGTCATAATTTTGTTGCGATTTTGCATGACTCTTCTGATCTATGACCAAAACCGATGATGATGATATCCACAGCATCTGGTGTTGGCTGAAGGTCGAATATAATTCTCCCCGAAAGAAATTTTAAACAGAGAGAAACAACACCAGAGAACTTCAGTGCTTCAATTAGAGAACTTTTAATAACGCAATGAAAATATTGTGTTTTCTGTGACATCATCCACCACGGAATTATGTCACTTTTTCGTGATATCAGTAACCATTTAAAATATCATTAAAGCAAATTACACGGAAATGAAATTTCCTGTCTAAAACGAATTATTTTTAGTTATTTTGATAAAGGCAAAAACAGAGAACTATAGTAAAAGAAATTAATAACGCAAAAAGAACTAATTTTATTAAAACAACTCAAAGAACCTTTTTTTTTTTTTGTTTCTATAGTATTTCGCTGATGATGAGTTGTTAATTAAATTGTAAATTAATAAAATTAATTAGTCTCTCGTGCATAGTCGGCTACTAATGAAATTGATAATTCTCCAATTCGAGTAATGGATCTGTCGAACTGTTTTATTTCTTTTCTGTTAGTTTTATATCAATTAATAAATTACTTTGAATTGAATGGAGTGACTTTGCTGGACATTAAGCAAAACACTTTTTCTTTTGTTTTGTTTTTACCTGGTGACATGCGATTGATTTTTTTTTTTTAAACAAATGAAATAAAAATTACCTTGGTGATCATCAATCCACACGAATTTTGTAAGAGAAATTAATTATACTAAGGAATATTATTTTTAAGTGCATACGATACAGGGTAACACCTACGTATAAATCTGAGTCATATTAGTGATGAGTACAGACACATATTTTATTCAATCAAAATTAGTTGGGTTAATTGCTGAACTTTTTGTGTGACTAACATAGAAACATGGTCTTGGGATTGTTTTACGTTTTAAACAAATAAGGCAAATTAAATTCGAGTTATTTATGCATAAGTAGAGCGATCGATCTTGATATTCTAGTGATAAAGTCATTCCAAAAGATCGTGGGTTCGATTCCCATGAAGGGTCATGGAGTCGTGTGACGTGACAAGTCGTTTGAGTTGAAGAAAGTGGTGTTTTAGTCGAATTACGACTTTCAGCACAGGGGCCAAACTCAACTTAGCATTCACAATCTCTGACCCCTATGCTGAAACTTGTTATTCGACTGAAACGTCACTTTTTTCAACTTAAACAACTTGTCACGTCACACGACTCGACTTTAATCATACAGGGCCATGGTCAGTTGCCTTTTCAGTTTTACTTTATAGTTAACATACCTTTACCAGTGGCGGATACAAGGGGGGGAAATGAGGGACATTCCCCCCCCCCCCCAAGAGCAAAGAAGATTTATGGATTACTTTAGTTCTGAAAAAAAATGTCCAGTAAAAGAAATTGAACTGGGAAATTTACCTATATATAGAGGGTGTACCCACTAAAGTTGCAAAGCGGCCGGCTGTGGATAGGTTTAGGATAGACGAACAAAAATCGTTGGAGGGGTTGGGGAAAACGCAAAAATTGGCTTTATTTGGTGCACTTTTAGTACTATTTAACATTTTCACATTGGCTTATGTCGAACATTATCAAATAAAGCCAATTTTAAAATCAAAATTTGCTCTTATCTTCAAAAGTAAAGGCCGTAGCATAAAAATTGACCAGAAGTGTTATTCATAGGAAATACTCCAAGCTTTCTAATTTTGGAATAAAAAGTATAGGTTAACTACGTTTTTTTTGGAGAAAAATGTACTTGAAATTGAAATTTAAGTTAAAAAAACCAAAATTTCGACTCATAACTTCAAAAGTTGGTAAGATAGAGAACCATCGGTTTTACCATCATAGATAGGGTTTCTCCGTTCATTAGTACCTTATTCATGGAAATAGGTTATTACGGTTACAAAAAAACAGGGTGCAACACTCTACCAAAAAAATTTCTAAACACCCTAGCGGCTAAACCGTTACGATTCCCGAACCCATATCAGTTCTTGTAGGTCTATCAAAAACCTATCCACAGAGTAATGATGGGCAAACGCAAGAACAAGACAAGACTGATATAGTCTTGGTCTTGTTCTTGCATAGTACGTCTTGGTCTTGGCCATGCGAACATAGCTAAATCTTGTTAACTTCCCAGTAGGAAGTTATTGTAATCAAGGTGTATTTCAAGGTCCCAATAGCATTTTAAGCAAAAATTTGAGAAGAAATATGTGTGTGTGTGTGCGTACGTATGTGGTAATTTTTTCCTGCACGATTTCGCGCGAACCGAAAAGATATCGACTTCATTCAGGTGCCGTTCGAAGCGTGTTCAAGGAAATATGATCTGAAAAGATTTTCATAAAAATCGGTCGAACCGTTTTTTTGTTTGAACGACTTAAGTGATTTTTGTACCGGCACGATTTCGCGAGAACCAAAAAAGATTTCGACTTCGTTAAGGTGCCGTGAAGCATGTTAAAGGACATATGATCTGAAAAGATTTTCATAAAAATCGGTCGAACCGTTTTTTTGTTTGAACGACGTAAGTGATTTTTGTACCAGCACGATTTCGCGCGAACCAAAAAAGATACCGACTTCGTTAAGACGCCGTTCAAAGCGTGTTAAAGGAAGTATGATCTGAAAAGATTTTCATAAAAATCGTTCGAGTCGTTTTTTTGTTTGAACGAATACTGGGAAGTTAATCTTGTGGACCGAAAGGGTCAAAAGCCACATCCCAACTAGATCTTGGTTTTGGTCTTACAAGCATGGTCTTGGTCGTCTTGCTAAATGTGCAAGACCAAGACAAGACTGCAAGAACAAGACGATTTTTGCTCATCACTACCACAGAGGGCCGCTTTGTAACTTTAATAGGTACACCCTGTATAATCATAAAAATTACTCTTTACTTTTAACGAAAAAAATAATCTTGAAAAAATGTCACCCAATTTTGCAATACTCTGTGAGCTATTTCATTAACATATTACCTACGGTTAGAGTTGAACAGGATTTATGCGAGGCAGTACATTTGTCCATCACACGACCGTAAATTGTACTGAGGCCTCAATTTTTTTAAATGTCCCACTTCAAAAATAAAGTCCGACTACTCTTGGTATGAGCGTTTAAACCTGCATCATTACCTACCGAAGCCCAACTCACGAATCTCAAGGAAAACAGGAACACATTCATTTTAACCCGTCCATTGCATTGATGCAACAATTTTCGTATAAATTGGTAATAATAGGGTTAAATAGAACACGCAGGTGTACACAGTTTTTTTTATACCCAGTGAAAATAGTCATTCAATTGCGGCATAGGTAAACCGAGAAGAGCTGAAAATTGGAACAGCCCTTAAAAGAATCATAAATGAAATGTCGAATTTCCCCAAAGATCGGTGGGGAGCAAAAAACATTATTCAAAAGGTCAAAAATTAATTTTTTTTTGCAAATAGCTCTTAAACGCTAAGTCGTATCATAAAATACTTTTTACAAAGTTTGTAGGTTATGCGATTATCTGCAAAAAAAGATATTATACATTTTCCTGTACGAATTGCCATTTATGAGATATCGCCGGTTTGAAGATTTAAAATACTCATATGCCCTCAGAGGTAGCCCTAATAAGGCATCCCGCCAGCTTAACCGGTTAATAATAGGGTATCAAAGTTCCGCTTAGGTATGATCCTCACCTAGCGGATGGTCCACCACCTTATTCACCAAGTACACCGATAAAAAAAATTGTCTTGATTGCAGCAATTCGATAGTCTTCGTTTCGTTGTCTTGAGTAGAAAAATTTTTCAGTCTTAACATGAGAATTCTGTCTCAGAGTAAGACACTGGAAATTCTTGATCCAAGCAAAAGTAATTCTTCGCTCAATACTTATATTTTTCGACCAAGATATTTCTTTCTCGAACTAAGATTGTTTAATTTTTTACTCAAGAAACTAAATTCTTAATTCATCGGACTTTTTTCGTTTACCGGACTTTCAAGCTCTAAAAATGTATCACAACTATTAAGACTGATTTTAGAACTTGAATTTTTTTCAATTATAATATCATCGGATTCGCAATTTTTTTTAACTTCAAGTCAACTTTTGTCTTCATCCAAGACAATAAAACCAAGACTATGAGTACTGCTTATCCCGAGACAATTTTGTTTTCGTTATATCCAAAACATGATTTGCTTGGTTCAAGAAAAAGTGCTTTAAGCCAAGAAATTTTTTTTATCAGTGTAGTGTGGTACTTCTTGCGTCACAGCTTTTCTGGGCTGGCTAGCGGGATTCACTTGTTTCAGAAGGCAAACACTCGTACGAGGTTGTCTCCAGCTAAATTCGAATGTTGTGGCTCAGCGGGCTGCTTAACAAATATGAA
Organism: Thereva nobilitata; assembly: GCA_963855945.1. Classification (NCBI taxonomy): domain Eukaryota; kingdom Metazoa; phylum Arthropoda; class Insecta; order Diptera; family Therevidae; genus Thereva; species Thereva nobilitata. The sequence continues at coordinate 190,706,773 of OY979695.1, read as the reverse complement.
CTCATACAAGATCTAAAGGCTCACTGCATCTTGCTCATGCATCCTCCAGACTATCCTTAACCTATCATATCCTTTTTATATCTTCGAGCTAAGCTTACTAACTACCCGAGTAAAAATAATTTAGTTGGTTAATTTTCCTACTAGCACGCTCCGCCACAAGCACGACAATGTAAAAATTTGTTCGTTAGACGCATCCACTCTCCCGCCACAGCCCTTTTTTTTCGTCCTCGACAATTTTTTAAAGCAATACAGGCGATTTCGTGCATGCCTATGGCGGGAGTGTGCATGAGAGTTTTATTCCCGAGTAAAAATAAAATTAGCCCGCACCTATGTATATAATTCTTAACTGTACACCGAATACTATTTCAGATAACATCATTTCCAGATTTTGAGTAAAATTTCATTTCCCCCCCCAAGAATTGTTTCTGGATCCGCCACTGCCTTTACAAATCTTTTTAGTCAAAACCAGAGCTTCCCAGCGGGGAAGAAGAGCGCTTCCACACGGCAGTTAATGTGCTTCTTTGAAAGCACGGAGTGCTTGCCTGTTCCATTTCACTTCATTGCAATTTTACATGGGGATGTCATCAGAAAGATGCGCTTTCCCTTTCTTTCCTTAAACGCGCTTCTGAAGCTTGTTAAATGGATGCAGCGGGAAGCACTTGCGATTATGGTTCTGTTTGGATATGCGAAGCTTTTAAGCTTTTTTTTTAATTAAGGGGAGAGGAAAAGGGCTGAAGAGATAGTAAATATTTTATACTTAAAAACAGAGCATTTTTGAGCATTATAAAAACAATATTTTGATATTCCCACACAAAAACTTCCAGTTATGCTCCTTCACAAATCACTACTCATTAGTTGCGCAGACCGATGAAAACTAAAATCAAGGCAAATCCACAGCGAATTGTCATGTACAAAGAGAATTCGCAGCTTGCACCAAACCTACTTCCGATTCGTAATACTCTGGAAGCGCATCACTAAAGCTTCCAGTGGAAGCACTTGCTTTATTTCCCGCTGGGTTATTGACATGCTATTAGCAATCTATGTCTTATAAACATTGCACTCTCTAAGACAGCTGCTATGGAGGCAATTTTTGGACTGACTCCACTGCACATCTCTATGCGAAAATCTGCCGCAATAAATGCCTTGAGACCAGATCTCATCGAACTGGACCAATTTAGTCAAAGGATATATGGATATCCTCAACGGTAGCCCAAACATTCCAATTTGCCTTGTATTTGACCATATGGTTGGTGAACTGCAGTTCCAAAGAAAATTCAGAGCCTTTATTCTGGATAGGAGGTGGGAGTGGGAAGAACTCATCCTTCCTGGGGTCCAAGAAACCTTTACTGGTTAAGCAATGGGTCAAAAATGCTACATGGTGCAGGAGCTGGCGTCGTAACACCCTCTGTTTTCCAGACTGAAATACATGCCATTGAGATCTGCGTTAGGTTCAAAAACGTTGTGTAAGGCGCCAACATTACAATTTTTTCTGACTGTCAAGCTACCATCAAGGCACTCTCATCGTGGAAGTTTTTCTCCAAAATGGTTGCAGGGAGCTTTGAAGTACTCCAGAGCTTGCCTAGGAAATATAAGGTTTCGCTCTACTGCGTCTCCGGTGTTATAAATGGCTGCGAACAAGGGCTCTGAGATGCCGGTCCAGCAGCGACCTGAACCTTTGTGTTGTATCTCATGGTCCATCTCCTAGTCCCTGATAAAGAACCAGGTTGAGGACTGAACCTTACCTTTTAGGAATCGATCCCACGCGTTGAAGCCTAATAAGACCCTTTGCCTTAAGAAACGTTGTCACTCTAAACAAAGCTGACGTTAGGCTGTTGGTGGGATATCTGACTGTCCATTTGGGGCTGGGATACCCCTCCATCATATACAACTGTGTCACACTGCAAACCCAAGTGTGTGATTTTAAAACGCGTTTCGCGTGTAAAATCGTGTAGTCACTTTTTACGCGTTTAAAACGTGTTAATATTTAAACACGCGAAAAGTGTGTAAATTTAAAATACTTAATACGTGTGCTTTAAACACACCAAATATATACTACTTTGGGGCTTTTGAGTGAAGCTCTTTTAGCGTCTTTTTGCGGGGAGTAAACCTACAAAAATTCGCATTATTTTAACACGGTTTATTACTAAAATGCAATATTTTAACACGATTAGCCGAATTTACACGCTTATGAAGTGTGTAGTGTGTTAAATTTACATGGAAAAAATATTCTGGGGTTTGCAGTGCAGTAACCACTTCGTTTTAATAAGACAATATCTATAGTCTCCGCTTCTTCTTCTAACCTCATTGGCTTCGTCCGTCCTCCGATACCATGGGATCAATGTTGCTCCGGTCGACTATCTTTTGGGTTGCGTGCGTTTCATGCAACTATATGTCAGGTCGCATTTGAATGCATGCACTTCTACAATATCTATTGCTGCACGCACCGCACGCACGCATTTCTCTGTCTCCACCTTTACTGTTACAATCCTCATTATCTCCGGCTAGTCCTTCTGTAACCACCGTGCTAGGGCAGAAGCCACCTTTGTTGCCCTGCACCGCTACTGATGTACTCAACTTAGAGTCGGCTGACGTCTTCACACACTCCTGCGTCGTGTTGTAGGGGCCACGTACACAAACAGAATGCTGACTTCGGTGATCGAACAGAAGATGTATTCTTCGCTTATTACGCTAAAAAGTCGATGGCAGCAGAAGGCGCAAGGAATTGTAAAGTAGGAACGCAAGAAAGAAGGAATGTGAAAAGACGAAGGACCATAGTACTGCGTGAAATCGAGCCACAGACCTCTGTGATGGAAATCGGACGTTCTAGCTTCTGGCTACCGAGGTAGGCTTCTTGAGAGTTGATTAGTATAAAATGAATATTTTTTTCTAAAGAATTTATAAGAACGATGCTGGTATAAACTTGTAACCCTGGGTTTCTTGCAACAAAACACACGGTAATTGCACAATTAATTCCGATGTGATTTCCACCGTTGTGTATTTTGGTTAATAGTATTATAAAAAGCTATGACTAACTGACAAATAAATGCTTCTAATTTAAGTGACTTCCAGCTACAAAAAACCAACGTAATTCAATCCGAACACAATCGCTCAATTATAAAATCAGAACAATTTTTCGTTGTTGTTGGCGGAAAAGTCACCATTAACAATAAGCTCTAACCTACAACAACAAATTAAGCAAACATCCGAAATGTAATTCAAAACTCACTGAGGCCTGACTGAGGTCCCTCATTATAATCGTCTTCTACCCCTTTTGTGCCCCGTGCGCGGAAAGGTAACGTTCAGGAAATCAAAATCCATTTACAAAATCCACCGAAGCCTCACCTGAATCTATTCTGCTGCTGCACACCCATAGAGCTCCGCGGCTGACTCGGGCATATCTAGATGACGACACGCGGTATTGTGTTCGCTCTTGACAGCGGAAAGGGTGCGTCCGTTTCTTCCTTTCAAGCGGAAAACTGAAGGCCCCTCTGAAATGCGTCCATGCCGGACCGACACCAAAAGACCCGTGAATTGGGGTACACAGCACTCCCCCATGCTTGAGCGCCACTTTGGTGGTATTATTGACAGATTTTTGTGGGTCGGCGGTGGTGGTAATGAGCCGCATTCATGGTCGCCACCGAAGCATGGCTCTGACATCAGGAAAATGGGTTTTTCCTTTCTGCATTAGCTCCTTTGCAGCCTGCAAGTTTTATCGCCGCAAACCGTAAGAAATTATTTTGCAGGAAATAAAAAGCAAATGAGGATCCACAGGGCCCTGCTGCGCCCCCTGAGTCGCCCCCAATGCCAGCGCCACGTGAACGAGCGCAGTGGAAGCAACTTTTACGAGCGGATTCCCTTATCTCGGGTCCTGCTTCCTGCTTCCTGCTGTGTAGAACCGAATGCAGCGCGCGGCATCGGAACACACAGGAAAAATTTGTTAATTGCACATTTTACTAGCAGCAAGGATACTACGGCTGCAGCGGTGTGCCCCCCGCACTTATGCATAAATTTGCTGTCAGTTAGCCCAGAAAGGATGCAAGGTTTGAAACTTTGCAAAGGAAATGCACGAAGAACTTTGCCATAACCAACCCCTCACCGCCCCCCCCCCCTCCCACACAGGACTCGTTTAGGGGAAGTCTAAGTTTCATATGTTTCTCATTTTGGGGCAAATATTAGTGTAGTCGTCGGCTTCCAGGTGTGCTCTAGTTTACGATATTACCAACCCGAAGCAGGTACAAAATGGCATCAGGATCCACCCAGGACTCGGGGAAGCTGTGCTCTGTTGTAAGCGAAAAGCACTGTTGTGTCCTGGCATCACATTAATACTAAATCCTGCAAATATTAAATCGCGGTCGCTTTCAGTTGTTTTGAGGTTTCAGCTTTTATTGCGCCAAGGATAATGATTGTAGCGCGGCGACTTTTGATCATTTTTCTGTCGTTATGAGCATAGATAAATTTCTCGGAAAACTTTTCCCCACACAGACTGTGCCATGCATAAGTTTTAATTAAATTTGTAAAATTTACATTTTGTTTAATTTTTGTAATTTTGTTGAGACGAAAGTTTTTTTTTTGTGAAATTAAAAAGTTTTGTGCAAGAAATTTGTGTGTCAAATATGTTCCGGTGGCATTTTTCACTAATTCTATCTGTCTAAAAAATTGCTTATGTATGTTGTTAGTTGGAGCATTTGTTTTAGCAGAAGGTAGAATAGAAGTCATCAATATACTTAAGTCATCTTTAAGGCCTGAACATGTAACCGAACCGAAACGAAGTCGAACCGACATGAAGGGAATAAATTGTATGAAAATGAACATATGAACTCAATTATGTAGCGAACGAAACCGAAACGGAGCGGAGGATATAAATTTATTAACTTCCCAGTAGGAAGTTATTGTAATCGTTCCGAAAATCGGATTCGAAATTTTCAATGTATTTACACGTTTCAAGGTCCCAATAGCATTTTAAGCAAAAATTTGAGAAGAAATATGTGTGTGTGTGTGTGCGTACGTATGTGGACATTTTTTCCTGCACGATTTCGCGCGAACCCAAAAAGATACCGACTTCGTTAAGGTGTCGTTCGAAGCATGTTAAAGGACATATGATCTGAAAAGATTTTCATAAAAATCGGTCGAACCGTTTTTTTGTTTGAACGACTTAAGTGATTTTTGTACCGGCACGATTTCGCGCGAACCAAAAAAGATTTCGACTTCGTTAAGGTGCCGTTCGAGCGTGTTAAAGGAAGTATGATCTGAAAATATTTTCATAAAAATCGTTCGAGTCGTTTTTTTGTTTGAACGAATACTGGGAAGTTAATCTTGTGGACCGAAAGGGTCAAAAGCCACATCCCAAATAGTTTCATTTCGGCTTTCGTTTCAGCTAGCCATCACTGGAAAATACTGATCAGCTGATTGTCAGGTTTCAAAGTCAGACTTTCTTTTTCGTTTGTAGATTTTTAATTAACAGAAGAACCATTTTAGCATCCAGCATATTATTTTATAATTTTTATTTAATTTTCTTATAATATTTTTATTTAAATTAAGAACTGTTCAGCTGCTCCTTCATTAAGCATAAAAATTGTTGAGAAATGTCAAAAACCGATTCGGTCCGATTGCTATATAATCGCTATCATATTGGAATTCGTTTCGGTTCCGTTTCGTTTCGCTTCGGCTACATGTTCAGGCCTTTATTGATTTCGTAATTTAGTGCTGCCGGCATCACAGCCTTTGTCAGCCTGTTCTGAAACAGGCATCAAACTTTGTCGATGCTGTCTCCTACTAACCGAGGGGTTTGCGTCTCTGTCTCAGCCGGCTGCGATTGTGGATGTCGACTTTGCGAAAACGAAGCCCAGTTTCAAATATTTTTTGTTTTGATTTTTGTTACAGTAAGCAAATTTCTTCAGCGGTTTAAACGGGAAAGGGAAGAAAGTTATGTCATAAAACATACGATGAACAATAAAATGCTGAAGTTTCAAATGAAGATAGTCACCATGTACTGTCCACTTTGAAACTATACTAAAAGAAAGTGTTAGCTACTACAGGGTCTTTCAACAAGAGGTGTCCATTTTAAATCAACGGAAAAGGGCAATATTTTCGTATAAAGTGACAATATTTTTATTTTACTCTTAATTACAAACTCTGAGGTTAATAATGGAATACCATCCATCCAATGGTGCTACAGCCCAAATCGAGCCTTGGCCTCCTCTAGGGAATTTCACCACGTTTGACGGTCCCTTGCAGCATGTCTGCAGTTCCGGATGTTGGGCATTGCCTCTGCGTCAGCCGTCACAGAGTCTATCCATCTTCTACTGGGGCTGCCTACTGGTATATTTCCTGATATTTATGATATCATAAGCCGCGATTCTCAAACCTGTTGACTCGTTCCTCAATGCCCTGGGTCATAGTCCAAGTCTCGCGCAGTAGCACAGTACTGGTCGTATTACTGTTTTGTAGAGAGTTTCGTTTTTCTGTGCACAAATCTTGAGTGCAGTATTTTTTTTGGGCACAAAAGGCTCTATTAGCCAGTAGTATTCGTCGAGTTATATCTTCTTTTTCTTCGCTTCATTTTGTGATTGTAAACCCAAGGTAGACTGTTTTATCGACTACTTCTAGGTTATGTTCGTCGATAGTTATATATTTCTTCCCATTCTAAATCTTACAGCTCTGAATTGTTGCATCACGTTTGTTTTCTCCTCGTTAATGTTCAGGCCTATGTCCTTTGCCGCCTCTTTTAGTTCGACATAAACTTATTTTACTGCCAAAAAGGACCTTCCCATGATGTTCACGTCGTCCGCGTACCCAAGTAATTGTACAGACTGGGTTGCTATTGCTGCACTTCTCTGGATTGACGTTTTCCTTATTACCCATTCTAGGGCGAGGTTGAAAAGCATGGGGGCCAGTCCATCCCCTTGTCTAAGACCTTGTCGCACTTCGAGCTCTTCTGTTGCTGCATTTTGGATCCTTATTTTCGCCAGTGAGCCATTTGTTGCGCTTTTGACCCGTCGTATAAGCTTTGAGGGGACTCCTCATTACTAATAATGGAATACAATATCTGCCAAATGTCCGTCTTGGCTCATCTTACAAACGGTTATTCTTTTGATGATATTTTTCATCACCTTTTTCCATAACAGCGGCTGTCTTTCAACAATAGCAGCTCTAAAATTGTCTTTGAGTGCTTTAATCGTCGCCCTAAAATAAACTTGTAAGCATGCAGGCCAAGATCTTTACGCAAAATGTGATGGTCCCGAAATTGGCAAGTCTCAGGTTTCAGATGCACTCTCAGTGGCAATATATTCAGCAGACCAGGGAGGACGAGCACGAGTTGGAGTTATCACATCACTAACCTGTCCGAGGGGTTCGAATTTATTGATTAAATTCACTAAACCTATACTAGATGGCGCTTGATGATGCCCACAAAGAATTCGAACTTTACGACGAACTGTTTCCGCGATATTTTTAACATTTTTGTAGTGGATTTTCACCATTTCAATGCGTTTTGCGAGCAGAAGCGGTGCTTTCATCGGTGCGAATGGTGCACTTGCACCGGGCACAATTGGGCAATTTGTCAATTGTCAGCTTAATTGACAGTTGGGTATTGGCAGTTCAAAAATGGCGCGAAATTAAAAATGACACCTCCTGTTAAACGCTTTATGATCGGGCTAGGTGGTCACTTTATGATCGGGCTACTGAAGGACATAAGCCTTATTCAAAGGTTCACCCAGCGATCTTTTAGTTTGCTTTACAGAACTTCGGTTTAGGTTTGCATCGATTTGGTGAGTCTGGTCTGGTTATGCTCTGGATATTTCCTAGGCTTTTGATAGAGTACGGCACTCAGTCCTGTTAGATAAAGTCAAAGCTATTGGTGTTGGACTCACTGCTACAGAACTGGATTGAGAGTTTCTTTTCGGGTCGTTCAATCAAGGTGGTATTGGATGGAGTCAAATCTGAGCTCCAAACTATCTCTGCGATGGTCCCCCAGGGGTCAATTTTATCACCTGCTCTATTTCTTGTCTTTATAAACGACCTACTTTCAATCCATTCGAACCCACTTCTCAGCTTCTTACGACTTCGATAATGCAAGACAAGCACGCGCCAGATCCTGTCTTGATGATCGTAAGTTAATGCCTAACTCAATAAACAATGCCATTGAATTCATTCTAGATTGGGAAAGCAAGAATCGAGTCGAATGCAGCCCCTCCAGAACTATGTACTTACTAACCAAGTGCAACAGCTCTCCATCCGTGTCAGTGGATCGTGTTAAACTAATGACCGACACATCCCTTAACATCTTAGGCGAGACATTAGCCATAGACTTGCAATGGAATGACCACACATTCTAAATCGCCAATAAGCATCCAGTGCTGGACCGAAAACAAAATTGCTCTGCATCCTCATGTTCACCACACATCTTTTAAGCGATGAGGCTCTTTTTTGATTTCTTCAAAAATGATGCTGGCCAGAATTTTACAGTCAATGGAAACCGCTATAAATGCATGATTACTGACCCTTTCGCTCCCCATTTGGAAAGCGCTAATGTGGAAGAGTTTGATTCCGCCGGAAATCCGCACTAAGACGGTAGTGTCAGACTCCTACTGACTAAACTCCCTTTTCAATGACCTTTGAGTCCAGACCGTCACAACCCATAAAGGCATTATTTCACCGCCATCAACGTGATCCTTAAAAGCGTTCCTCGTCACCAGTGCCGGCACAGAGTGCCAGACCGATCAGGGACTTCCCGTCTCTGCTTTCTTTGTTTGTGAAAAGGGTGACTTCGACAAAGCTCGTTACCGGATTTACTGGCTACGTATGTGCCCATGGGTGGGCGCGTTCGTCGAATCCTTCTTATCTTCCATTCTCCTGCCTGACCGGCTTACGGCATTGCGTCACGCGCCTGGATCAGGTATGTGGCTACTACCTCTGCGGGCATTTCCTTGTCTTTATTTGTTTTTTTGCGCTTTGTATTACTTAAGATTCTGGTGGATAGCTTTCAGGGTCACTTCCACTTTTCTCCACACATCATCCGAACTCATCATCTGGTCCAGTATGTGCTTCAGTGTTAGCTCCGTTTCAGCCATTGTTTCTAGCACAGCCCACATGCTCAGCGTCATCTTTGTGGTTCGGTGCATCATCCAACTCGAACCATGTGAAGAAGTACGATATGCACAGGAACCTCGAAGGGCATTTAACCGATACACAGATTTTATTTTCCTCCTACTGTGCCCGTTCTGTCCAACGCTGCCATACTCTGACTACACTGGCGCAGCATACTTAGTCCTCGATGTGTCTACAGTCCAATACGAGCCTTGGTCTCCATCAGTTTCTTCCAGCAGGATTTTTTCGGCATCCTTCCCGAGTAAAAATAAATGATGGCCTTAGAACGGGCAAATGCCGACTGTGATTGAAACATAGTCCTCGGCCAACTGGCGGTTAACAGAAGGCTCGTTGCAGGACAGTACGGCCGTACAGGGGGCGATTGACGGTGAAACAACGGCCTTACAGTTCCAATAACGGCCATACGACGGTGGTACGGTGGCCGTATGGTTGCTATTACGTGTATACGACGATGGTACAGTGGCAGCAACGTGGATATTCGCCTTCCTATAAGAAAATATACTTCAGTGCAATTAAATGTTTGATTTTTATACGCTTTATATTCCCACAAGGAAAATTGGGAGTGCTTTCTCTTGGTAGGAATAAGGAAGCTTTCCTGTCTGTTGCCAAGAGAAAGTATAGAGAATTTTTTGAAGCTGCACTTGTTTAGTTTTCCGTTTTAAAGAATTCTATAATAATCAAGATGGCGGTTCCAAGATGGCGGCCGAATTTTGCTATTGTGCTCCCCGACCCCCGACATGGGTATCAAATGAAAGGGCATGACAAATAGAATACAATTAGCGTCATTCCAAATTCAAAATGGCGGCCATCACAAAATGGCGGATTAACTTTTTCTTTCTAACCTACTTAAAATGGGTATCAAATGAAAGGATATGACAAGTGGAATACTATAAGCTGTGTGGCGTCATTCCAAATTCAAAATGGCGGCCGACACAAAAGGGCGGATTAACTTTTTCTTTCTAACCTACTTAAAATGGGTATCAAATGAAAGGATATGACAAGTGGAATACTATAAGCTGTGTGGCGTCATTCCAAATTCAAAATGGCCGCCGATACAAAAAGGCGGGCTACCTTTTTCTTTACAACACCCTCGATATGGGTATCAAATGAAATAGTATGACGAATAGAATACATTAAGCCGTGTGACGTCATTTTAAACCTAATATGGCGACTACCAAAAAACGGAAGCGGACGTAAGGCTAAAAAGTAAACAACTAAAAATGTACAGTTTAGCAAAACTAAAAAATACGTTTTTATTTTAAAATGATCTGAAAAACATTGCACATATCTACAGTAATAAGCCAGAAATGTTTAAATGCAAATTCGATGATTTTGAGTTTATTGCATTTCGTATTCCGTATTCCGTATTTCCTTCTTTACCATTGCTTTCTTGTCTTAAACTGAGCTGTGCCTGCTAAGTTAACGGACCGGCAAAAGGCACGCTTTTTTACATTTAAGTAAGTTATATTTATAATTTTTACCAATAACTTCATTAATTTAGTTATTTGCCTGATTTCGAAAGGTAGGTTGTTCCCTATACTGGCTGGAGCAATAAAAGCTTCAAAACTATTTTTTTCTTTTTAGTTCATTTTAAAATAAAAGCGTATTTTTTTGTTTTTTTAATTAAATAACAAAATTTCCCACTAAAATATAAATCAACACGCATCACACACTTCACGTACAACAAACCGACGACTGGCGAGCTCGTTTCTCTTGTGCATCGATGTCTTTAAGTAGGATAAATCGAAAGAACCTTTGTACATAACGAAAATGATGAAGTTCTCATAAAACACATTCAACAATACATTTGGTACAGATTCTTCCCCCCCCCCTTTCTACAGCTCAGTACTTGGCCTTTTAAATCTTTTGGTCAAATTTGGCCGTCGTAAGGCCGTATGTACTCCCATTAAAAATGGTTAAAAAGTCTACGGCCATCATATGCCCCTTGAAAAGCCAAGCGGCCGGTGTTCGCCCTTTATAAGGCCGTTTTTTATTTTTACTCGGGTTGATTCGTTCATTCTTTCAACATGGCCGACTCAACGTACTCCCACCCCATCTGCCTTGAAATTCCAGTTCAAGAAAAACACAAATTATTTACTGATTATTACTTAAAGGTTAACATGTTCTATAAAACGTAATTTTTCGATCCTTTTTTTTAGTACCCAAAATCAAAACCACACTTAAAACCGCTTAATATTAAAAATGTTCCTTGTTCTTCTAATAAATAAAGAATTTAAATCCGTTTCTCATACTTTTCCTTTTTATAAAAAGCACGACCGAAAGTAATAAATTTTCCTCGCTCTTCCGACTATGTATAAACCCCGTGAGATAAGACCGAAAAAAGATGAAGAAAATACCAGAAATAAGTAATATATATTCGCCATCTTTTGTTTCATTAACGCCAGCATTAAATATTAAAAAAAATAAAAAACGAAACAAAATGTTTCCCCACAAACAAAAAAAAAAAAAATACTGCGTCCGTGTGTATCATGGATTCATGGCGGTTAATAATTTATTCCAGTAACGAAAAAAGCGCAACGATAATTCTTCTTTCCAGGTACACGATGGAAAACCGCAGCTTCATGTTTTTAGCCTATTTACATGGAAGCGAGCCTCGTAATAATTCCCATAAAAATATAATTCCAGTCCATTTATGTGGCAATTCCAATTTTTCCGACCACCCTGTTTTCATTGCCCTTTTTTTAACGTACGTAGTATAACTTTTGCCTGCAGTATAACCGCTTTTTTTTGGGTGTGTGTGTGTTTGTGTTTATGTGTATTGTGAAACGGAGCGCTATAGCGGTTGGGGTTGGTACCGTCATCGTCGTCGTCGTCGCCGTCGCGCTTATGATCTACTGTCACGAAACTCATTTTTTGCGATTTTATGATCCCCATCAGTGCCATCTATTGGGGGAAAATTTATTAGTGGCAGGAGGCTTCATGCCAAAAACGGAGCCGGGACAGACGAGGCTTGTGTTTGTTTGCCTCTTTTTTTTTGGTAGGGTTTTTCCAAGTTCATAGCTCCATTTATAATAAAACGAAAATAACACAGGAAACGTCGCCTTTAATACGTCCGACATATGGATTTCATGCCTTTTCGGATACTCCAAACCCCCCCCCCCCCTCCGGCGACCACTTATCCTGATGTCATAACTGAATTTTGTGTCTGATATCATAGAAACATCGACAGACTCGTAACAATCCGGTCTTGGTTCGATGTAATAATAGACCTTGATACACACCCCCTTTTTAGCAGGGCTGGAATCGGCGAGGAATTGGGGGGTGAAAGTCGAATGTTGGCCTTGCCAATTTCCTCCCAGCCTTTCACTTTAGTCACCGTGATTTGCCCATTCTGGAAGCACGACCTGTAACCAAAATGTATAGCTCCGAGCTCAGATTTACAGGAATGGATAAACTTGTGTGCATTTTTTTTGTTGGAGAAGTTTGCGCCACCCTAGATCTCAAGTGATGGCGGCAGTAGGGGAAGATAAACTTTTCGCCATAAGTGCATCGGGCGTGAAATCGATTGAGGACGACGAAGTCGAAAAGGGGTGGGCCTTAATATTACTAACTACAAAAACAAGCCATGTCAAGAAGTTTCCAGCTGAAGCAGCCTTCAATGGAATTCGTAGCCGTCTAAAACCTACAAAGCAAGTGCTCTCCGCCTAAAGTGAAGGAAAATGGTAATCGGCCCCAGAGCTCTCTCTGAGAGGAGACGCCGCCCGCTTGACTCCCAGCTGAAGAGGAAAAACAAATTTTTGAAAATCACGTAAAAAAAAAATCCTAAATATCCTTGCATCCTTAAGTGCACTTCAGTGTGAATCCCTCCATCTCCAGGTCTCCTCCCGGCTTCTGTCCCCAGTTTCAATTAAATCCCAGTGACACCATCTTCTGCACGCCACCCCCGGATCCTTTAGTATCTAGATGACTTCAACTGCCTGGAATCACAAGTACTTTGTCCCAGAAAAAAAGCCTGTGAAGCATATGTTGTCACCTCTCAGATTTGAGGACAACGATGGCCATGCAACACGTTATGAGACGCCAGAAACTACACACCAACTGTTTGTGTAACAAACCCCCTGCTGCCCCGTAACCACCCCCCCGCAGTGCTAACGAGGGTGCGAATCTTGCTGGGAAAATTTTGAATTCTGGAGACGTTCACCACTATTTAAGGCATCAGCGAAATGTGTGTCACCCTGTGCTGGACTGAATGCAAAGTAGGCCCCAAGCTGTTCCAGACTTCACCAACCAACCAACCTGTCATATGAAGAAAAGGAACAGTTTTTTTCCAATCGTCCTCCTTCTGAGATCCTTTCACATCCGTGCAGTTCCTTCTTATTACGTAATGGGAAAATTTGACGGTAAACTTCTTCCGAGGCAAGAAACTGGCAATCGACTTTATTTTTTTTTACATCTCTAACTGCAAGGCTAGGACTGCTCCTTAAATTGAACACGAATACCAGCGGTGGAGGGTCGACCAACTTTTTCATGAGATTTGAGGTAGGTTTTGTCGCTGTGTTAAGCACATCAGAAATTTTGGAGTTTGGAAAGTGGCAAGTGCATTTGCACGAAACAACAACAAAAAAACATGTCTATCCACTTTTCTGTCATCGCTGTTTGGGCACAAACACACAGAGCTCATCGTCCCTTTTGTAGCTGTTAAGCACGTGATTTATTGACTTCTGTAAATCCTAAGAATTTATCAAAAAAATTAATCCTGCTGAATGACAAATCACCCTTGGGACATCACTAGTATAAACTGGGAGATTCTAGCTCTCACTATTCAACCAGTGGTATGAGTGGGTAGCGGCTATAAGCAAGGGGAGAATTTTTTGCAAGGTATCCTGCAGCGGAGTTAGGAAGATGTCATCCCCTTCTGCAGATTTAAAATTCTTAAAGATATAAATATCCCAACTTATCCTGTTTGGGGTAAACGTGGACCCCCGCAAGACTTCTATTTATATTTTTTACCCGTGAGTGCATTGGAGCACTTAAATTTACAAGGGCTATAAAACCCAGTAGGGCTTCCATAAGAAGCCCTGGTTTCTTTTTCTGGCTATCAGTGTAGGTCCCATCATGTTTCACCATTCAACCGTTTGAGGGACTTTTGGACTATATCTTGTGCAGTCTCGTGTATCAGTGAGATTTTGTTTCTAGGTGCCCTAGTTCAAGGGGTCGAGGCACACGTCTGCCATCCCAGAGGTTTAAGGTTCGATTCCAAGCATCGCCATGTTCTTTTAATAGTCTCCTTCCTCTGTCATTATTGTTATTAAGGAGTTAGGTGCAGCCCATACGGTGAACACTGTGGTCAAGTTAGTCCTATTGTGGACGTACCCCACTAACGGAACAGACGAAGGCAAGAAAGTCTTTTGTTGAAGAAGACCGGACTTGAGCGGGGCTCATAAACTCTCTGATAAACGTTCTTCTTCTAAGCCAGATCAGAGCATGACATTCCCAAAGTATATGTGTGGAAGTCTCGTCGCCTTCCATGCAGAGTCGGCAATCTGTCTCTTTAGAGAGTCCTAGGTTGTGGAGGTGATACCGCAGTCCTACATGGCCAGTCCGATGACCACCAACAGCGTTAGGTCCACTTTGTTTAAAGTGATAACGCCCCTTAAGGCAACGGGCATTATAAGATCTTTAGCCTGTCTGTTCACACACAGACCGCCGGCAGGCCGTGGCCGGAAAGTTTCTCGCTTTGAGGCCAAATATAACCACACACTCACAGACCGCCAGCAGGCTGTGCCTTCACTCCAGGAAAACTGACAAAAATCTTTAAGTGTGTCGGCATTTATCGTCAGTCCGGGTCTGAAGATCTGAACAGTTAAAAGTTTCCGTTGAGGTCTGGAAATTTTTATGCTTAAATTAATAACCTGGCATCCTAAACTGTGGTCTTCTCCTGTGTGTCTGTGGGGAATCATGAGGAGACCTGCAGTCCAGTCTGTCAGGCGGTCGCCTCAAGTCCTCATCCCTCGGCCAGACTGAGTAATATGTGGCCTTCATCGGGCCGTGCCTGCCGACCTGGCCTGAAAGGCCACGGCCTTCCGGCGGCCTCTAAGTGAATGGAAGCGTTTAGACCTGGGAGTGATTCCCAATAAGCTAAGTTAAGTCCCTTACTCCACTTCTCTATCAGGGATTTGGAAGTTGACCATCAGATGCCTCCCTCGCGAGGCAGCCTCATTGCTCTCGATACCCCACTATCGAGGTTAGGCTCTGGAGTACCTAAAAACACCCTACGTTGAGAGTGCCTTGGCTGTCAGAAAAGATTTTAATATTGGCGCCTTTCAAACCTTTCGCAAGGTTGAGTCTAGCGCAGGTCTCACCAACTCAATGATTTCCTCCATCGCAGCTGTGGGACAGGTCCACATTGCTCGGGTAATGGAGAGGCAAGCAGCAAGCCATCGCAGTTTGCTGCACTTGAGGATCGACGTAACCTGTAACCACAGGTTTAACGATCGTATTGTACATCCAGTACATTATTTGTGGTGTAAGACCCCATGCCTTACCCAGAAGCCTTTTGCAGGCCCATTATGGCCCTAGTGGCTTTACTGATGGCCTGGTCCAGTTGAGCGTTCTTGTTCAGTCTCTTGTCTATCTTTACTCCCAAATATTTGACTGAGTCTGAGTACTAAACTGTGGTACCCTGGATGCAAATAGGACTTAGGTCCTCTTTGAGGTGTTTGGAGAAAGGTACCAGGACAGCCTTATTTGGATTGAATTTACCCTTTGAGTAAGCGAACTGGGAGCTATGTAGAGGAAAAGAGAGAGCTCCAGATTGCACCTAATATGAAGGTCTAGCAGCCCTTCCATAGTTTTCAAAAGAAAAGAGGTTAAGCTAATAGGTCTATACGATTTAGGCAGCTCCAGTGACTTGTTGCCCTGTTTGGGGATAAAAACCACCACAACCTTCCTCCAGATGCACAGTGGTTCCAAATACCGAAAAGGTGGCCAAAAGTCCCTAAAATCGATCTTTGATTTGGGGACTTATTGGGTATAGTTATGTAGGTTGGTACCTAACGTATTAGAAACAGCGTTTTATAACGATCAAACTTGCATGGGGCGCTCTAGGGAGCCATTGTTACGCGAGTGTCTGGCACACGAGGGCCTCGGCGCGGTGCATAGTGAAACGGGTTTTTTGTGTTAACGGTGACCTGGAATCGTTTGAAATGGCTTCTGTTAACGAAAGTAAGTACTTTTAAACGTTATTTCATATTGACAATACATTTTCTTAATTATTTTAGTAATGTACCATTCAAAACATATTTTTTATAACTTCCTGTTGTAAACGTCAATGTTTGAAATTACATTACTCAAAATTCCCACGACATCCCACTCTCTAACAACTTTTGTCGCATTCTTGAGATCTTTCTCTATAATTTGGAATTTCTAAAATTTAAATAAAATTTCATAAAATTCTGACCATTTTATAAGAACTTTGACCGCCATATTGGATCCGCCATTTTGTTTGTAAATTTTGAGAAGCAATTCGTAATCAGCAGACTCGAAATATTCTTCATACCAAATTTCATAAATATCTGACCACTTTATGAAAATTTTGTCCGCCATATTGGATCCGCCATTTTGTTTTTTTGTTATTTTGAGTGAAGATTCGTAATCAGCGACCTCAAAATACTATTTGTACGTAATTTCATACAATTTGAATAACGTCTACATATTTTGGCCAACTTTTCGGGATTTGGAACCACTGTGAGATGGTTGGAATGTATCCCGAGTTGAAGCTGGCTCAAAAGAGGCAGACCAGGTTGCCGAGAATTAGATCGAGGCACTTCTGAAGGATTGCCGGAAAGATTCCATCCCCTCCCGAGGATTTATAGGGTTGAAAAGAGGCGACTGCCCATTTGACCTCGAAGATGTTCCCAGAAAGACTCCGGCAATAACGGTCTGGGATGGTCCTATGACTACACCCAGCATCCAATGGATAAGCGGTCTGGAGGATTGACCCTGGAAAGTGCTCGCTAGGCAGGAACCTCAAAGTTTCTTCATGGTTAGAGGTGTAGGAGCCATTCTCCCTTTTGAGAAATCCCACTCCATTGAAGGAGTCTTTGGGAAGTAGCGTTTGAAGTCTAGTCGCCTCTGGTTGAGTCTGAAGGCTCTCACAGTGTTTCCTCCAAGCATTCCTTTTGGAACGTCTCAACTCCTTGTTGTAGGCTGTTAGGGTCAACAAAGGAAAGGAAGAGGCAGTGTCGCTGTCATTTTTGACATTTCGGCACTTTGAAGTGACATTACGGGATAACGGGGCTTGAGTGACATTTTTTATTAACGCAGTTGAATTCTACTTATTTAACTGTACGTTGTGTGAAAATTTCATCGAAATCGGGCGTGGAGGAGTTAATCTGAATATTTACCAGTTTTTCTTATAGGCATTATTTGTCCCTATAAAGTTACAGGTCCGAAAAGCGCGCCTTGTCTCTTAAAACCGTCAGGGAACTGACAGTATTGCAAGACTCTCGGAGCGGTGGCTTCCATGGGAAGTGAAGATGTCGTACTTAATGGAATTTTGTATTATTTTGATATTTTTGAAATGCGGCCTTAGTATCATAGGACTTAAAGCGTCTGACTACCATCCCACAGGTTTGAGGTTCGATTTTTCGTAGCGGCATTATCCTTCGTTTATTCACTTCTTATATTCTAACAAGATAATTTTTTATATTTTTTTGTTCCCTTTTAACAGCAAGAGCCTACCCACGTCTCTTAAAACCCCTACAAACACAAACAATAACGCCATGTCCTATTCGCACCACAGCCACATCGACTAAGCCCAGTCTAGCCTCTTCCACATAACAAACATTTACATATAAAGTGACGAAATGACGCAACAACCAAATATATGGTCCACTAGTATTACTACAATAAATTGTTGCTCCCATTGTAGCCATTTTTTCAGCACAATTGTGGCATCGCCTCGAATTTACAATCTACCAAACACAAAAGTCCAGATTCACTACAAATATTACGTATTTAACCCCAACCACAGATTGAGGTCAGATCCAACCATTTATTCATTAATTACGTCGACAAAAAGTTTCGCACTGTTTTTTTTTTTAATTTTTATTATTTTGGTTTGGGCTTTGAATCCAGCAACAACAAAAGCGTCATTCTTCACTGGCATCATTCGTTTTTTTTTGTTTGTTTTTTTTTGCACAAATGACGATGAATAAGTACAACCAGGCCCCGACGACAATCACGTGTTCAACAAACACCTTGATCGTTTTAATTGTAGGTTAGTAGTGGTTTAACAACAAACTAGTATCGTGTAACCAGCCATAAAAATAATTTGTTTTTTAGCTATAAGAGATTTTGTAGCAGGTACAGTTTGCGCCTTGTTATTTTGAGGACAAAGCTGCGAACAATATTGTAACTTGGTTTCGTGTTAAAGCATAAAAGTATTCACGCATTCCGAAATTCCTTCTTCCATGTTTCGGACTAACTAAATTCATTGTAATTTATGATAAAAAATCACCTCTGCTCGATTCAATTAACCCAACACATGGTTCCGTTTTGTGAAAACATACAAAACATATGCGGTTTAAGGATGATCGCATGTAAAGGATTTTTTTTTGTGTTGTTACTGTCAGAAATCCATCTTCCAGGTAGACACTTGCTCCAGTCTTAATCCCAGTTTTCTTCGTGTCATTCAACAAAATAACGAATTCCCCCCTCTACCAGCCCCGAAAAAAAATACTGTGTGCACGAAGTCCTTAAGACCCTTATTCATGAGGACAATTCGGAGCCCTTCACTCTTTTATTACTCCCAGGAGCTGCTCTACACTCTGCCACAACGGACTGAGCTCCCCCCCCGCTCTGGTCCTGGTGGCTTGGGGTCAGCCCGAGCAGCCCCAAAATGACCAACCTGTGGGCTGCGTGTCATTATTAAACCATTTTTACTGGCCTCCGCCAGGGCTCCCCAGAAAGCCATAAACCGCACGAATGAACTGGATCTGAACTCGGATACGGGGCACCTGAGATTTGCATATGAGGACCTCATGCTAATTAATTAGAAGATTGCGTTATGTTGGAAGTTCCTTCCCGCGTTCCAATTACCTGATGTTGTCCTTGCCGTACCTGCGCATGTCCTCTTGCCCCTCCATATGTATACACAGATCCTTCACGTTTGAAAGCTCTTATGAATATGGAAAGGCTTCGCTTTAATGGCTGAAGTGGCACGTCATTTTATGGCCAGATTTGTGTCCACCAAGCGAAGGACTACAGAACATTCCTGGATACTACCGCTTTGGTCGCCCGTGAAAATGTTCGAAATTTTTTCGCGTTCCTACGAATACCAGAGGCGGTCTTTGTTAGTCTTTCCAAAAAGCTATTTCAAGATTTTTCAAATAATTCCGGTCATCGTGTGACCGCCGTGTTTTTGCGGCGAGTTCTTTCGCTTTGTATGCAAATGCCGTGGAACTGCTGTGGGGCAGCGAGGCAAAAAGTTGATAAAAAATGCGAACAGCTTATCTCGGGAGCCGCGGTTTTTAGGCTGTTAATGAAGGTTTTGCATTTGTTTTCACCTTTTTTCGGTGAAATAATAAAATCAGGCGAAACTAGGTTTGATCACACGATTTATTGTGTTTTATTACTCAGTTTACTTGGCTTACATTGGAGCTTGAAGTCTGAAGCGTGTGAATTGAAAATAACATCTAAACTAAATCTTAAATTATTTCACCGTTATATGAATTTCATTCTCTGAAACGAACGAAATTCTAAATCGTAATCGGTTCTTACCCTTTTTTTCTGAAGGTAAACAATGTTTCGTTAAGTACTGCCCATGCCACATTAAAACTCACCGACGATTATGATCGGCATTTTAATCATCGGCAACAACATGCCAAACGAATTTTTTTTGAATTTTCTGCCAGTTATGGCATATTGAAAATGACGGACTGACATATGTCATCTCTAGACACATGTCAAAATAAATCGTAACACGTTTCACAGTACCTTCGAAATTACGAACAAAAATTCGTGTTCTGTTTGAGAACAATTCATAACGTAATCGCGTTACTAGTTAAACTAGAGTTGAGACTAGTTAAATTTGAGATCGAAACTGAGAATATTGTCGCGGTTGAACAGCAGCCAATAACATCGCTACAATATGGATTTCATTTTGACGAAAGACCTGCATCTTCTTACATATAACGTTCAATTGGCATCTGAAGACCTGAAGCGAAGCGACCATTTACATACAGACTTGTGCATCTTGAAATTGGTCGTTCGAAACGTTCAACCGAAATACCTCCGAAATACCTCATTACTACCAGCCATAGCTCATGGCCTTGGTTTCGTCTGTCGAGAAAAAATAGGCAGCCTGTAGTATTTTTGGAGGTTAAGCGAAGGAGAGAAAATTCCAGAGCCTATATCCGACTCCGATTTATACTCTTGACACACGGACATCGTTACGACCAAAACTCGACAATGAATATTCATCATAACGACGAAAAAAAAAATTTTTTACGTCGTTACGAAGAAAACGACGTTAGTCGATAGATTATTGCAAAAAGCTTGCGTTTAGGCGTCTTTTCCAGTGCCAGCGACAACAGCTACTTATTACAAGTGTCAAAACATAACGACGAATTTGACTGATAATGACGAATTTTACCGTTTATCACCCTCTAAAATGGAATTCGTAACGACGATACCGTGTGTCGAGGTTATTAGAGCCCTCTCCGTACAAAACTATATCATAGCTTTTGCCAGATTGGGATTCGCACCATTCTTTGTTGGTGGATATTTAGACATCGAAACCTGGGTTGAAGTAGAGTTTCACAAGATTCCTATTTTTATGCAGGAGTGGGCAGACACGGCAGAGTCGTATATCAGCACACTAGCCTTCATGTATACCTTCGGGCGCCATCTTTCGACCAGCTCGATCATTAATTGTAGGTAGACTGAAATCTAGAATTTTTGTTCAATTTGTGGAAAGCATCAGTTTGACCGGTTTTGGTTCGATCACAGAAGTCAAGCAGCATTTGGCGTATTAGTACTTAGTGGGGGGACCGCTTAGAAAAATGACACTGGCGCTTGGAACAAAAATAAAAGTCTTTTCGCCACACCTTTTCCCTTATCCCTAGGCGCTATCAAATTCGAGAAAGGCGAATAGTACGCATTCCATAAGCATTTAAATGCGGAGTCCATTCCAAAACAGAAGAGGTATTTTACTGTCATTTCATTTCATTTCAGCGCATTTAAAATGAAATGACTGTAAAATACCTCTTCTCTTTTGGAACGGACTCTACGAAAATGTAACTCTACACAAATTAGAAATTTACTTTCGATTCATTGATCCCCTGGTGCCACCGCAAAAGGCAGATTTACGTATCTACGTTCGGGAAGTGACTAGCATGGAAATATAAGGAATATTTGTATACAATTTCATTAATATGGCACATATTGATATTTCTCGAAATACCGAAGACTAGGCAATTTGTATTATTGACAGTGAAATTCGAGACTTTTCGAGACTAGACGAGACGAGATCGAGACGAGACCTGCAAATACCCATTTTTTCGAGGGCGAGACGAGACAGGGCCAAATCTCGTCTCGTCTCGTCTCGTGTGCGGCACTAGTTACTAGTAAAACACGACTATACGATTTAAACTCTTTAAGTATTAAGAAACTAAATACTTAAGTAAGTGAAACCATAAAGCGTTGAGAGAATTCTTTCTTGAGATGTTCGGCGATACATCAGCTTTACCATTCTGCTGCTGTGAAGGATTCACTGATTGATACCGTATTCACTGCAAATCTCAGCTTTTCAAAGTGTTTTATTTCAAAACGCTTAAAACGTTTTATTTTGACGTCACCAATTTGATTTACATTGTAGACATTTTTTAAACGTTTTTAAGTGTTTTAAAAGTGTCGACAATGTTAATCAAATGGGTGACGTCAAAATAAAACCGTTTAAGTGTTTTTAAATAAAACACTTTCAAAAGTTGAGATTTGCAGTGTTGTTATCCCGAATTCAGCCTAGATTTTTTAGATGCTTTTAGCGCCTTCTATTGCCAGGAAAGCTTCCAAAATAAGCCGCTGGTGTTGTAGGAAGTATTCATGCTAAGTGCGAGTGAGTCTTAGTTTTGCTCAGGCGTACCTTGCCTGTCAGGCGTGTCTGTTTCAGATACCATGCAGACGTTTTGACGCTGTTGGTGTCTGTCTCAGGCTTAGAACGGGCGAGTCTTTTTTTTACTCGGGCAAATCGACGATTTCATAGTGACGGTTTAGCAGGTTTCGTCTCATGATACTGCTATTCTGCCTGCACTTTAAACATCTGTCGGGGACTAGATCTTTGCAGCGTGAAATAGATTTCCAGTAGAAATTTCTGCGCGGGAAGGGGGAGGGGTTGGATGGGAGCACTCCATCTACGCATCGTCTGTTAAACAAGAGACATAAGACGAGACATAAGAGACATAAATCGGTTAAGTTTTTGTGTATCTGTTTTCGTTCGTGGGTCGAGGCCACATGGTTTTTCAAAGTTATCTTCCATCAAAATACTAAAGGGACCGCATGCTGATTAAATTCGGTAATCGACAGAGAATCTGTCTACTCATTATAGTAATGACCGCCTTTTCTCAGAGGCCACCGATCAAGAGTCCTTAAGGGCGAATAACAAAAAGTGTCTGGCATTTTATTGGAAGATCGTTACGGCTGGAACCAAAGCTTCCAATGCTTTGCATTGTCCAAGTTCTTTGACACTTTTAAATTGTAGTAAGTGACCCATTTTTCATCACCGGTTATTAGCCTCGACACACGGCAACGTAATAATGACAAAAATTCGTCATTTTTGAAAAAAAAACCGTCATGATGAGGTTCTCAATTCGTCATTTTTGAAGAAAATTCGTCATTATGAGGTTGTATATTCGTCATTTTTGAAGAAAATTCGTCATTATGAGGTGCTATATTCGTCATTTTTGAAGAAAATTCGTCATTATGAGGTCCTCGATTCGTAGTAAATGATGAATTTTTGTCATAATTACGTGCGTGTATCGAGGCTATATGAGACTTTTTGGAAATGTGTCTACATCGACCTTCTTTTTCCATCCAGCTTCTTGCAAGTGGCTCAGAAAATAATTGCGGTCCATCCCTTGCTCCATATCAATATCAACACTGTTGACACGCCTATTTCACTGAACGTTTTCAGGTATTACATAAGGTTTTTTCAGTGATTGGAAGACCACAGCTTGACACATCTTATACATCAAAATTACCAGAACGAAAGTCAGCGATCCATATCCGCTCAGCAAATCAATCGCATAGCAAAAAAAAATTCACCAGCTTGAGCAACTTTCTTTCCTTTGTCGGAATAATATTGCAAAATGTAGTGCAACTTTTTATTATTGTTTTTTTTCATATTGAAACGCAAACACAACTTTTCAACCACAGCACTCGAACTGTCATCTTTAAAATGAGCGATGAGTGGTGTCGCTGAGATCAGTGGTTCGTGACTTATTTAAAACTAGCAAAAACCCGCGTGCGTTGCAACGCCTTTTAATAAAAAAACTAATGTTTGCACAGTCCGGGATAGGAAATAGGTATAATGAAAAAAATAACAAATTTGCAAAACATAATTTAGGGCACACAACTCGACTATAGAATAATCTCTCACAGTCAGTATTTGCGACCTCCTACAATATCCAAGAGTTCAAACGCAGGGTTAATCCGCACCTTCTTCAACAACCCCTCCGAACCCCCATAACCCTTAACCTATTCCCCCTTACTAAGCTCCCTGCTAGACATTGCGCCATGACGTGCAAACGACAACGGACTGGTAGTACAAAGGGTGATTCCTGAGCTTGGCACTGCCACATAAAACAAATAAAAAAATTTAAAGTTACTTATAAAAAATGTATTAGAACTTTTTTAAAATGCGGTGTTGAGCGCCACCTATCGGAAAAATTGTGTGCTACATGCACAACAATCACATTCAGAACACGTGCCTCACCCTGTGCGGAACTTGCCCAATAGCGTCCTCAACATTTTGTTCCCATTTGTTTATTGAGTTCGATATATTCTCTGTTTTAATTTTCATCAGACCTATCGATCATTTGCGGAGATGGCAAACCATAATCTTCACAGTATTTCCGCAAATTGAAAGAACAATATCTCGCCGTGACAGCATTTCATTCGCGTTCCTTCGATTATCGAGTCATGTTTTCGGTCTAACCCGACAGTCGGATAATAGTGAAAAGTATGCTAAACGCCTAAGAAGATTCTGAATCATCCCGTTAAAGTCCTAAAATCGGATTAACCGTTCCGAGCTTTGAGGTTTACAATTGGAATGATAAAAAAAGTTTCCACTGGCTTTTCTGCGACTATCGCATCAAGTTTTCCGCCTGAATCAATAGTCGGAACCGAGTGAAGCCTAGAACATCCCAAGAAAATACTGAATCTTCCCGTGAAAATCCCATCGCAATCGGATTAGCCGTTGTTGGTACGTAGGTAGCTAGGTTGTTATTATATACTGGCTGGAGCAATAAAAACTTTACATTCAAAATTATTTTTTACTTTTTAGTTTATTTTAAAATAAAAGCGTATTTTTTAGTTTTTTTAGACTATATTTTTTATTTTCTCCTTTTTAGTCTATTATATGTCTTCCACCACTTTGTAGTGACCGTCATATTATATTTAAAATGACGGCACACCGCTTACTGCACTATACTCGCTTTCATTTGATTCCCATACCGAAGAATAATACGCCATTTTGTGCTGGCCACCATTTTGAATTTTGAATGACCCCACATAGCTTATTGTAATCTACTTGTCTTAACCTTTCATTTGATATCCATGTCGGGGGGTCCGGGAACACAATTGCAAAATTCGGCCGCCATCTTGGAACCGCCATGTTGATTTTTTTCCAAAAATGGTTAAATTGCATTGTCACGCGAACTATACATATGTGCAAATTTGAAGTTGATCGGTTATATGGAAGTGGGTAAAAATCAAGTTGCAAGGTTCAAGTTTTCGGTCTAATCTGGTAGTCGAACACGGTAATCGGGCCCGATAATCGGATCCGATAGTCGGATCCTAGTAAAAAAATAGCCTAAAACATGCCCAAGAAAATACTGAATCTTCCAGTGAAAGTCCCATCGCAATCGGATAAGCCGTTTCCGAGATTAGCCCGGACAAACAGACAGACAGACATACAGACATACAGACATACAGACATACAGACAGACAAAAATTTTAAAAATACTTGATTTCGTGTTAATATCGTGTAAATAACCATATGAACTTAGAAAATGACAATTATTTTGAAATCACAGACAGACACTCCAATTATATTTATATAGATTGACGCCATCTGTTGGAAAACGAAATGACATTTTCGCCCCAGACCTAATACATATCAATATACGCCACTTGAGACCGGCTTAGGTGCACAATTTGAAGAAGGAACTGGTCTCCGAATACTGAGTCAACCTAAAAAGGCTACGACAGAATATAAGATTGATTTAAATCGTTTTAACAACTTAGTACTGACCAATGACGCCATCTGTTGGTTCTGCCTAATAGCTCCTGAAACATCATGACACTAACTGTGTAATTGCGAAGCCACCGCGAGGTCTAGACATAAACACCTTTGTTATCCTTTCCTACAAGCAAAGGCATGTAGAAACACGATCCCAGGCTCATTATAGGCTACTTAGGAAACGCCTTGATGTGGCCTGGGAAAAGTGGTAGACAGAGTCACACAATAAATCTTTTAGGTTGAAGTGTTCGCGGGACTTCTCTGTCCTCTAAATTCAAATCTGTTTAACTTTCCACAGCAATACTCTGAGTACGTTCGGTCTATTCGATAAGGAGAAGTCATGTAAAGAGATAGCTTCAAAAATACATATATCGTACGCAAGAAGAATGGCCTTGTTTGTGAAAAATGAGACACAGAGGCACGTAATTGCAGTAATTATATTTTAGCACTAACCAGCGTGCTTCTTTCTGTTCTTGATGATAAAAAAGTCCATTTTAAATTCATTTTTTTTGTGTTCCGCTTGGCTTAGCACAAAGCATTTTCTAGCAGAATGGCTTAGAACAATAATCCTAAGAGCTTTTCGCATTCATTTTAGATGTCACCTCTCCGATATCACAGTAACGACCTTCCGTCAATTGTTCGACCAAATATTGCATAACACGATAAGTATGCTGGCCGCCATTGTACCGAGAGTTGTCCATTGTTCATAATATCATGCTAGCACGGCTCTCCTCTATTATTTAGACATAGCCTTCGCCTGCTGACGGAGTAATTAAGACTGCGTAAACAGAGCATCGCGTTCATCAGTGTCCTCTCCGCCTCTGGTTAATGTTATTAATTTCGTGCTTTAAAACCAGGACAGTATCACGTGTCACTGGAGAAAAATTGCCCCAATGTCTGTGCGTGACACAACATTTATCTCCAGAGAGAGAGTGAAAGCGGCAGAAGGAAAAGGAAATGACCAACCCCTATTAGGATATAAATCCACACCGGGGCCAGGATGTGTTGTTTACTATACGAGAATCTACTGAGAGCCGCTGGATATTAGCAGCAATTTGGACTCCACAGTCGCTGTGGCCATAAAGCACATTCTGACGCCGAATTGTCGCAGAAATTTTCATTTTTTTCCCCCGTGTGTTCTTCTCACACAGGTAATTCCCGGCAACACAGGAAACACGGAACACTGGGCACACGGTCGATCGTAATGAAATTGCGTGTTGCCAGATCGACCCCACCCACGCCCGGCCCTACCGCAGAAGCCTGTGTTGTGTTGTTGCTGGAATCTCTTATTCATTCCTATTTTCCCATTTGCCGTAGTTGATTCGAGCACTGCCAGTAATTACACCGCAAATGTCGTGCCATAGAGGAACGTCAGAATTGAATTTGAACGGACGAGAAAAAAAACATACACACAGAACGAGAACGAACTCGAAACCCCACCACCGCCCGAGAACAATGGCGGGAAAAGAAAAACAACCTCGTCATGTTATTAGATAGGCGAACACTTACGTAAATGTGTAATCGCTGGGCCGCCACTGTCTAATGGCGGAAAAATTACTTCCAGGAGACAAGAAAATTGGAAGGCTCCTGTCCATTTTGATGGAAACTGATGGCTGCGATGTGGCGGTACGGTACCCTACTACTATCCAACGCGGGGGTGGTCGTCCCTCGTCCTAGGCCTAGGGGATGAAATCATGAAATCATCAACAAACATACCAACGCTCACCACTCTAATCCATTTCCAAGAGCATAGAGGAAGCATGAGTTATGGAGCGGGCGGCGCTCTGCTTTTTTTTCATGAAAAACATGAAATTTTTTTCGTGAAAAAACAAACTCGCCGTGTTTTTCCCTCAATGCCTGCTTTATGGAGCCGTGCAAATGGAAAGTGGAAAATATGAGATTCCGAGATTAGAGATTTGGAGCAGCGATTGTTTGGCCATGCTGGCGGCGGCGACGGCGTCGGTTCGTTCTTTTTCGTCCGTAACCGCCATTAAAGGGTTATTACGGCTGCATGCTTCGCGGAGCGGATCTGACATTTACAGCGGCTCTTAACAATGTATCGCCGAGCAATCTCCGCTTTTTTATTATATTTTTTTGTGTTTTATGCAATTTTGAATGGATTAGGCATAAAACGATTCCGTTTTATGGAATTCTCAAGATTGATGTCTTTGATTTTAGGGGGAAAAAAAGATGAATGTCGCCACAATGGATGAACAATTTGATTCGGTTTGGGTCTGATGGATGAGAGATTCGGTGTGGAGTCAATTTCCCTTTTGGGTGAATGAAGTTTTGATAGCGCTTTTTTATATGTTAAGCTTAGGAGTCACCCCTTTCATTACTAGCTTGTCATGCGGTACATATCACGATGCAGTGGCTCCTTTTCTACGAGGCAACATCCAAGATGCAAAAAATGGATGTACCTTGATGCATTCTCGACTAACTTTTTGAGGGGATGCAGATGGGGCCCTATGAGGCTAGCCCCACTGCCTCATGCCGGCCACATGTAGGGAGCCGTTTTCCCAAGCGGTCCTCAACTGAGTACCAATCACGTCCAATACTGCTTGACCTGATCAATCGAACAAGAACCGGTCTATTGGATATGCTAAATGACAGCTTTCAGGGTCACCAACAAAATTTCCTCAAATATGAAGCAAGGCCACAACAAAACCTAAGCTTTAAAGCTTTTCAAGAAGCTTTCCGAATACGTAAAGGCAGATTTTGGGATTGCCTCATTTCATTTGTAATGAGGTTTGCCTCATAGGGCTCTTTTGAGAAACTGAGAGGGTATACCTCACATCAGTATCAGAGATTGTTGTTGTGTGATCCTTATTAGGGATCTAAGAGAAAAGCCACTCATTTACCACATGAGGCCCACATGTATGCCACTCATTTGCCACATGAGGCCCAAACGCTGCATGAGTCATGGCCCCCTTAAATGCTAGTCGGGTTATGAATGGCCCTAATAAGGCATCTCGTTCATAACAGGGTACCAAAGTTCCGCTTAGCTCGAATCTTCACCTACGGTACACGTCCTTGTTCACCTGGTAATCTGCCACCGCCGGCCTCTTTCGGCTGGTTAACGGAATTTACTTGGTTCATGATGCATACGGCTCCGACGAGGCTATCTCCCGCTAACCCCGACAGTTCCATTTTCGGCTCAGCTGGCTGCTTTTGAGGATATCGATTTTGCAAAATTAAAGCCCCGTTACAGAAATTTTGTGTTTTGATTTTTGTTACATCCTAGGGCTTCGTGGAAAATTCTTCTTTTTGGTGTAGACCCTACAACATCAAGAAGTTAAAACGCAAGTAGGTATCATCCTTCAGCATTCTACTGACTCTTATTTAACTATCCTGTTATTTATTCCTTCCTTCTAACCAAACTTACTACTATACATTACCCCATTACGATTTCGAAAAGGTGCCTAAGCTTGGACTTTCACATAAAAAAATACGATAGCTCTAATTTGTGGTTGTTTTGTCCCTGAAACTCCCTTTTTCTATCCGACGAAAACAAAGAAGAATATCTAAAACAACAAAAACAATCCAATAAATTTGGCGTTGGTCGAAAACTTCCAGCAAAATCACGCAATGATACACAAAGTGAAAACAGGCGCGGATCTAGATTTTTGTTTTGAGGGGGGCGGGGGTCACGGAATTAAAAGTGGCGGAACAGTATATTCTGTAACAAGTTTTGAGTGATGCATATTCCGCACAAGTGGAAGTTTGGCGCCCCTAATTAATTTTTATTAATATTTTGTAAAGAAAAAACGTACCTTATGTAAAGCTAATGTCAAAAAAATAATGTATAAGGCACAGCAAGATATTTTAAAGCTAAATAACATATAAGTAGGGAGTGTTCATTCATAACAATTTTGTAATTTAATAATTTGTTAATAGATGGCGGCCGCAAAATTTATGAAAAAAATGCTATTATTTTCTGCAATTTAATAATTGAATAGTTTATTTAAAGCAAAATTTTCTAGCAGAACATCATTGATTGTTGTTTATTATTGAAACAGTCCTTTTCTTTCTTTAATTAATAAATCTTTTTTTTTCTTTAATTAATAAATCATATTCTTGGATTACGACGAACAGATGTCGCCAATAGTAGTCATTCCATAACAAGTGATGGAATGAATATTCCACACGTGTGCGGAGTGTTGCTAATTCCGTAACTAAAAGTAATATCAGAATTCCTGTATTCTAACAGAGGCGTAGAAAAAAAAACTTTCTACTCCTAAAAAACCAAAAACAAAATTAACAAAACGAATAAAACTAACCGAATTTTCTGGTGTGTTAAAATCAAATGTGCCCCACGAAAACGTTCCCTAATGTGTCCCTTTCTTGAACTTCAGAGTTTGCAATTCAAAACATATAGAAAGACTATTTTAAGATTTGGCGCGCTGGGCCTATAAGATTTGCCACCCCATAAATTAGGTCATACAAAAGAATAATCACCATTTATTAAATGTTTAGTTTTTAAAGGTCAAATGTTCTTCGCTTACCCGGTAACGTAGGTAATTTTTTATTCTTTTTAGTATAGAAAACGAAAGTTCCACACTGCGATGACAAGAAATTTTCCCAGGCTCAAGTAACCCAATACCTACTGAGATACGTAATGCTATTTCTGTATATGGAAATGCTTCCTTAAAATCCTTGTGCTTATCCCTTTTTTTAACGTGATGCCAAGAATTGTTTTAAAAGAACACATTCTTCTTGCAGGTCATCCGCAAGATCAAGGGCATAATTTTTGGAGATTTATGGGGTTAGCTCTAACTTCCCCATCAGGCATTGTATCCAATTTGCATAAGAATACAAAATTGTCAGTTACTGCGTCATATGAAGATTTTAGCCTCCAAAACTTGTTCAGCACTTGGTAGAATATAGGGAAAAGGTATTATTCTTTTGGTCCTTTCAACAATACTCCCTAACGACACTCATGGTATAGTTTCTTTTCTTCTTCTTACTCTTGTGATCGCTTCTGAATTCTTCTGTGCAGTGATAACTGACCCGTAGAATCTGGAAACTAGCTTTTCGTCTGCGTCGAAACCTTTAGAATTTTGGAAACTATATAAGCTCTTTGGTGGCCCGCGTCACTTTATAGCTTCAAGAGCCGCTATTATTTCGTTACAATTTTTGTAAATACATAATATAGGGTAAATACGCCACTGAGTATAAATCAATCTGTTGTTGACTTTGAAGGTCATTTTTTAAGGTCGTTTTTTTAATTTGCAAAAAAGTTGGGTCGGTTTTGGTCGTTTGGTTATTTTTTGTTTTTGTCATGACCCCCCCCCGCGCTGAATCCGCGCCTGAGTAAAAAGCGGGTTCATCTTCCTCGAGGTGAAGAGTGAAAGTTGGGTTCTAATCTCTTCCGATATATTTTCTTCTTCTTTGACGGCTCTACAACCGGGATCCGGTTCTGGGCTATCGCAACTGTTCTCTCCACCGGTCCCCATTCTGAGCCGATGTCATCCAATTTGGCATCCCTAAGCTCTGGACGACCTGGTCTACGTCATCCTTCCTGCGGAGGATGGGTCTGCCTCGCTGTCGTATTCCATAAATCTTTCCGCACTTTCGATCCATCATAGATGAAAATTTAGGGCCCAATGACTTACTTCAGCCAACCAGTGTCTTGACAATCCACGTCCTACGCTTATTTTCTAACCGTGTTACTAGACGGTACAGGAAGAAACCGCTTGGAGTTTGGAGACTAGATGTAGATCTCCGGTGTAACCGAACACTAGAGATCTACACGTGCTCTGAAATACTGACATTTCATCATAGTTCGATCGTTAAGCTAGTGATCGTTCCAATATCCGATTTCGAGCTTCCGGAGCGGCGCCTTCTGCCTGCCTCTTTCTATTTTAACTATTTTCGAAGTCCTGATGACCCGGGACTAAACAAGGGTGATCCTAATAAGAACCCACAGCTCTTCAAGAAGGCATAGGGAGTTCTCCACTAGCTTCGATTTGGTCCTACGGTACTTTATCGATCTAAAGCCCGCTTGGCTGTCAGAAAGGATAAATATCTGCATCATATTATAGGCCCTTCTTTAGTTCTCGTATATAGATAGTAGAGAGAAGAATACGTGAACTTCTAACGCCAACCTCCCATTTTATTCTATCGGCTCCCATCCAAAGCTACCGCGACAGAACTCTGACTTTAGTGACGTGCAGGCTGGCTTCTTCGATTATTATGCAATGCAAACTACGCCATCAAGAAACAAAGCTGGTAGATCAAACCAATGGTATCTGGAGCGAAAAGTGAAAGGGCGACGGACCATACCTGGGGAGTGAGATCGAACCACGGACCTCTGGAATAGTAAACCTAATGCTTTGCCTACAACGACCGGTTTTGCCAACTGCTTCTGTGGTCTAGCAGTGTCCCTCTTTCCTTATCAGATCTCTTTGAACTACACAGAAAGATCTAGATCTCTCTGTAGACACATACCCTCTGCTTGTTTATTTGCGTCAGCGTGCTCTCATTAGTGTTCAGGGCAAGATTTTCCAGGGTACGAAATTCCTCACTCATGTGCGACTCATTCAACTCACTCCTCACTCACGAGTGAGAGTTGTTTGCTATATAGTGCGCTCACTCGTGAGTGAGTAATTTTTTCAGGGATTCTGAGTAAGAAAATCCTCACTTATATGCGACCCATTCAACTCACTCCTCACTCACGAGCGGGAGTTTTTTGCGCTCACTCGTGTGTGAGTAATTTGTCCAGGAATTTCCAAAGTCTCCCATGAGCCTTTGGGGCTTTGGTTTATTTTCTTGCCGCATGACTTGAGGCTTACGAAGGTGCGGGGTTGGGTGGGAGGGGTTGTGCGACCATTCTCTTGAAGTGTGCAAGGCGGGAAATGTCCCGTTATAACACCATTTTGACGTAAAAACGTAAAAAACGCACGCACGACTTAAAATAGAATATATTAAATTAAATATTTTAATTACAAGATTAAACTTTTCATTACATTTATCTTTCTTAGAGTAATAAACATAACTAATTAAATATTAAACTATCTGAAAACGTTGAAACGAAGAATATTTCTTAGTGGAAATTAGTTTAATCGAATAAACTTTATAATACTTATTTAAAACTTTTATCAGCGCCTTTTATTATTAAACAATCCTTATCCAAGTTCTTTTCTTTTTGGGTACCTTTCTATCGGCCGGATTTGGGTTGTCAGTGTGCGGAGAACTTCTTCTGGTCCCCCCATACCGTGAGACGCCCAAAAGATAATCCTTTTAAATATATTTATCGAAAAACTGCATTTCTTATGGCGGTTTTTATTTTTCTTCTTTTTAGGAGTGCTAAATTGTTTTTAAGTGTTCCAAGAACTTCAAGCTTAAATTGTTAGCATATATGTACTCTCTGTGTGCCTAGAGCAAAGTTTAAACTTAACCTAAATCCTTTGCAAACACACAATAACATTTAATCACAAAATTAATCTCTCACAATTTTCAAGACTAGAAATTTAATAGCTCACAGCCAAATAATTCAGTTTATCCAATGTCGCACACACACACATGACTATTTCTTTATAATATTGCTATACATTAATGAACTCCATCCAAAACCACGTTTCTCTATTCAATCCAAGAATGTCTCTGCCATCTCAAAGGGCACTTTAATAGACCAAACAATCAATAATTTAAACATTCAAACTAGACCATTTGCTGAATATCGTAATTGCTTTACCACGAAACAGTGTCCTGAGGTCTCTCCAATATTTATCCATCCTATGAAGCGGATGCTATACTGCTCCCGAGGGACTTCACTACCTCCTGCTTGATATTACTGACATCTCTCACCTCTTATCCTCAGAAAGCATACTGTCAAAATCACATGATGTGACATGACGTGCAAAGATGATGGCCTGTCAGTTTTCGTGGAATTGTTTGTTTTGCAGAATTCGGATGCATTAGAGATGGAGCAAAGGTGGGAGGGTGGGGATGCTGGTTGAAAGGTGGTGATGCAGTCAGGTGTGAGTCGTACCTGGGGAAAACAAGTCCTTTGACGTATGAGGTGTGCAATAATGGGATTGTCATTTCTATAATTTTTCAAGAGGATTTTTTGGGGTTTTCTTTACAATGTGAAGCATGTAAAAATCTTCAGTTCACCACAAAAAAAAATTAATCAAGATTGATGAAAAATCTAGAACTACTTGAACAGACAAACTGTGGCATGTATGTATGTACCTGAAGCACTTTTAAACTAGTGCAAATGAAAAAGGAAATTATGACGTACAAGATTCTGGAAGACTACAAATAGAGACAAACGTTATTGAATGTCGATCAATAGAGGCGAGACGAGAGGATTTCCGATGGGCTCGAGTCTGACGCTTACTGTCATTTTTACAAATTTTCATGTCGTTTCTGATCAAAAATCTTTGCCACTTCGATACAGAATGACAAAAAATGTACAAATTATTGCGATTGTTCAAACCTACTTATCGAACGAGTATCTTGGTCAACATACAAAACAGTGCTCTGTATGTGAAGTCATAAAGTTCCTTAGTATGGATAACTACTCTAGGGCCACAAATCATTTTGACAAAATGAAATATCAACCGAACATGATGAATGGGCTACAGACAAAGATATACACTATATTACCTCTGCTCGAAAAGTAATGGCGTCGTTCAGTTAAAGGCGGGATTAGTACAAAAACCTCCAGAAATCGAAGGCTAAAAACAGTCTTATTTCAGCATAACAATGCTCGTACATCGGTGCATTTAGACTAGTCGAAATCGGAAGTATTTTGTGGGGCCAGTATCAGGTTTCGTTTCGTTATGTTTGGCGTTGAAGTGACTATGTAAGGCCGTCCAATGCCTGTGTAATGGTGCCGATCCACTAACAGGCCACCTCCATACCGTGGCCTTTGAGGCCAGGAATTACGACTTTGTCTGACATCGGCCACAGATTATTCAGGTTCCCTGACAGTCCGGATCTGCAGTCCTTCGCCTGTCAGATCGCGGCCTGCAGGTCGCCATGATTTTGGATACCATACGGAAATTTAGAGTTACCTATAAAAAATATTGTAATATTTCTTCTCGAGCGTTCTCGGATTCGTAAGGGATTAATTGGAACAATTTGTTTCTTTGTAACAACTTTAATTTCAAAACCAAACTTTTTGTACACATGTGTTCCTCCTTCCTCTTCTTGGCGGTTCAGTTAGAACAGCCATACTATATTGAGATGTGACCTGCGTTATGTACAATATGTATTCAAGTAGGTGCCTCTGAACATGCAACTTCTCGGTGAATTGGAATTTTAACTTTCTCTTCGTTACACTGCCCCTTCTTAAACTTCACGACAATAGAGGAAATTACCAGGATACACTATGGTCAATATTCTTCCATTTGGAGCTAGGATGTGAAGATTTTTCGATTTCGCAACTCTTGAACAACATACATACAGCTGACCGGGAAATGACACTTTTTTGGCAAAATTCGTGGATCAAATTGGCCCCGAAATTTAAAATTTATAAATTTTGATCATAAATTCTTTAAGTGTTACCTTAAAATCCCCCAGATACCGATTTTCATTGGAATCGGAATGCAATTGGCAAACTTATCGGCCATATTGGTGCGGCCATTTTGAATTGATCATACATTCGTTATTTGCAACCTTAAAAGCAACTAGATATCCACTTTCATTGGAATCGGAATACAATTGGAAAAATTCGTCGGCTATATTGGAGCGGCCATTTTGAATTTATAAGTTCTGATCATAAATTCGTTATTTGCTACCTCAAAACACCCCACCGATTTTCATTGGAAGCCATTTTGAATTTATGAGTTTTGACCACAAATTCGTTATTAGCGACCTTAAAAACCCTTAGATACATACCAACTTTCATTGAAATCGGAACACAATTTGCAAATTCATATTTAGGTGGCCATTTTGAATTTCGATCATATTTCGGCGAGCATGTTGAAATTCGAAAATCGGGTTTCATGGAAGACCCCCACGGACCTTCATGCAAAATTTCGAAGCTCTGCAATGACTGGTGCGCCCGCTATAGCGCACACATACATACATACATACTTACATCATACATACATACAGAAACTTTCTTTTATTAATGTAGATAATACCATTATTAACTGAACATCCTGGTAAAAAAAGAAAAGTATGGGTAATAGATTGGTTAATGGAACGTAAAAAATGTTCTCATATGAGGCTTGTGAAAAAACTGCAAGAATGTAATGCGGAAGATTTAAAAAAAACTACTTACGAATAACGTTACGAGCGTTACGAAGGTTAAAAGTTCATTGTATCCTTTCTCGCGCATCTCTCTATCCGAAAACAATTTTGTTTTTAGTTGGAACATGGGTGGCATTACAGAAGTTGTTTCAAATCATCTGTTTCGAGTTTTCCATTGAATTTTTCCATTTAAAACTCGTAAGAAATTAGTTGAAACGACTTCTGTAATCCCACCTCAGAGCTTTATTTTTAAGATAAATGTTAATGAATTCTTCCACAAAATCTTCCTTTTTTATCGGTAGTCGAAAAGAAGACAACACAACTTGACTCAACTTTCCGCGCGATTTCTGAAAAATATCAAATCAGTTTGATATTTCGCCTGACGGCCGTGGACGACAGTTTTTTCGTCACATACAAGCAATTTCCCGCTAGTTTCGACGAATTTTAAATATTGCCTCTCCGGCGGCCTGTAAGTGTGTGTTGAAAATCGGTGACCGATGTTTTGGCCTTCAGGTCACGGCCTGCAGGCGGCCTGTTAGTGGATGGCCACCATTAGTTCTATATGGTTCCGTGAGAATTGTCTTCGGACCATGGAACTTAAATTTCTTTCGTCGTAAGCTAGTGGTTGCAGAAGAAGTGGCAGTTGTTTGGTACCAATATGGCACTAGTTTTCACAGCCGTAGGTACTCTTCGTCATAGGGAGTGAGGCCTTTGTAATTATTTCGGCCTATCAACTATACCATATGATTCACTAGACCATATCCTCCTACCAAGGAACTGGATATGCTGGTCTATAAGCTGTAGGGTGAAGGCAACATGGCTGATTGCGCTGACATTGCTGTCCACTTTGTTTAGCTCCGCACGCCTCAGTTTCCTGAAAAAGCTTTTGCGTCTGGACGCATACATCCTCGTCTATAATGAACCCATTCAATTACTTTCCATGTTAGAAGGAGGACTGTCAAAAAAAGAGTTCGCCTTTCGAAAGGTGAAATCAACCGTCGATGTGGCCTTTCTGACTTGGATACGATGGAACGGACCCTGAGTAACAGACAAGTGGTGGACGGATCGAGGGATCGTAGAGAACGTAATTTATTGGCATCAGCCGGTACGACTACGCTTGCTGTCGTAGAATCTTGAAATAGTGGAGACTACGTCATGCTTGGCGTTTTGGATAAAATAGGGTGATACATGACTGGATCACGTGAAAGGGATCAGGGAACGATCCTAAGAATGAGGATCACTGAGAGGTATCATAGCATCTTCAATAGACAATGGACCCCGCCCAGTTTCCGCCTTTCTTACACGCACAAGATCACCTAAATGAGAGTGCAAAGAAATAACAATCGGTCAATGATTAGGCGATTGAATCTGAAACAGGTTAATATACCAGTGGCGGTGAAATGTGTTGAAAAACTAAACAGATGTACGAGGCAAACTAATGGAACGAAGGAAGGCAGTGGAAGACACACAGGTATCAGTGATACGATGACGGGACGATATGTAGCACAGAAGATATACAGGTATCGATCGAAGCTGGCAACCTGTCAACTCATGAGTCGACTTCGGTGCTGCAATTGGGTCGCTGAGATGTGGTAAACGCGAGATTTCAAGAAGCCCCAAAGGAAGAAGTCTGGCGCCAGCGCCGTCAGATCTTGCGAACGGGGAAAACGACAACTCGCTGCGTTAAAACAACAGACGAGAAATTGATCAAATAAGTAGTAACAATAATTCCGCGTTCTTCAGATGTGTATCGCTCCATTGCTTGTTGTCAACTAATTCTTTATCTCGTAAATGTCAAAGCACAATGACATTTGACGCCATTTGCCAAAAACTATGGCACATTCACAGACATTACTTTTGCCTCACCTTGTATGTTTCTATGGCCAGTTAAATAATTCAATTTCAATCATTAATAGCATTCATTCTTTTACACAGCAGTTATTAACAAACTAGCAAAAACCCGCGT
Source organism: Thereva nobilitata (assembly GCA_963855945.1). Lineage (NCBI taxonomy): Eukaryota > Metazoa > Arthropoda > Insecta > Diptera > Therevidae > Thereva > Thereva nobilitata. Next base: position 190,669,016 of record OY979695.1, on the reverse strand, counting down.
GCGTTGCAACGCCTTTTAATAAAAAAAAGTTATGTGTGCGCAGTCCGGGATAGCAAAACGAATAATGAAAAAAATAAAAAATCTTCAAAACATAATTTTGAGCACATAACTCGACTGTAGAATAATCTCTCGCAGTCAGAACTCCTACAACATCCAAGGCAGGGTTCATCGCCACTTTCTCCAAAACCGTTCGAACCCCCATAACCCTTAACCTGTTCCCCTTACTAAGCGCACTGCTAGACATTGCACCATAACTTGACAAACGACATATCGGACTGGTGGTACAAAGGGTGATTCCTGAGCTTAGCACTGCCACATAAAAAAATAAACAATTCAGAGTTACTCATAAAAAATGTGTTCCAACTTTTTTAAAATTCGATGTTGAGCGCGTTCCTTCGATTATCGAGTCATGTTTTCGGTCTGACCCGATAGTCGGATCAGAGTGAAAAGTAGGCTAAACGCCTAAGAAGATACTGAATCATCCCGTGAAAGTCGTAAAATCGGATTAACCGCTCCGAGCTTTGAGGTTTACAATTAGAATGACACAAAAAGTTTCCACTCGCTTTTCTCGAACTATCGGATCAAGTTTTTCATCTGAACAAATAGTCGGAACCGACTGAAGCCTAAAGCATGCGCAAGAAAATACTGAATCTTCCCGGATTAGCCGTTTCCAAGATTAGCCCGAACAAAAACGCCCTTTTACCTTTCGAAAGGTAGATTGCTTTTATATACTGGCTGGAGCAATAAAAACTACGTTCAAAAATATTTTTTACTTTTTTAGTTCATTTTAAAATAAAAGCTTCTTTTTTAGCTTTTTTAAACTTTTTTTTTGTTTTTTCTCCTTTTTAGTCTATTATATGTCTTCCGCCATTATGTAGTGACCGGCATATTAGATTTAATATGACGGCACACCGCTTACTGTACTATACTCGTTACACGATTTCATTTGGTATGGGTGTACCGAAGGCGTTATAAAGAAAAAGGTAATCCGCCATATTTTGTTGGCCGCCATTTTGAATGACACCGCATAGCTAATTGTATTCTACTTGTAATAACCTTTCATTTAATATCCATGTCGGGGTCGAGGAGCCCAATTGGAAAAGTCGGCCGCCATCTTGGAACCGCCATCTCGATTTTGTTACAAAATGGTCAGACTACACATATGTGCAAAATTTGAAGTTGATCGGTTTTATGGAAGTGGGTAAAAATCAAGTTGCAAGATTTGTCTACATACATACATACATACATATACATGCATACATACATATACACATTAAACAAATAGCCTAAAACAAGCCCACGAAAATACTGAATCTTACAGTGAAAGTCTCATCGCAATCGGATACGTCGTTTCCGAGATTAGCCCGGACAAACAGACAGACACACAGACATACAGACACAGATACAGCCATCATGTAAATAACCATATGAGCTTAGAAAATGACAATTATTTTGAAATCACAGACAATTATATTTATGTATAGATAGAAGTACCAATTTTTATTACAACTCGGTAGCCTATAATTTTAAAGCAAACACTTATGCCATCTGTTTGTGAAAACTGAAAATAGTTACCAAAATTTTTTAACTAGTTTAAATTCTGTATTTATTATAAATTTTTGTAATACTGTTGTTCTATTTTTGGATAAGTTACTAATATTATTTTTCTTATTTATTTCAGGTATGTACTCAAATGAAGACGTTGAACATTGTAAGGTTTGTGCAATTCGTAAATGAAAGACCACAAATTAAATCTCGCAAAACTTAAAACTACTTCGCTGCTTAATAATAGGTTTTAATTACTACATCTTGTCTGGATTTTGTGGGTATTGATTAAGTCCCCTTAAATGTCTAATCAAAATTTATTTCCTTAGGTAAAATACATATGTTGCCGCTATAACTATATACTTGATTGTAGTTTAACTCAGTTTTAAGGTGGAGTTCCTCTGCTATTGGAAAATCTATTAATACTTCTTCCTGTTTTCAAACTACCAATTATTTTAATTGCTCAGCCTTTATTAGAGCACACAAAACATAACAATGCAATTTAAATCGATTTTTTTTTGTTGTACCAATATACGTGATTGCATAATAGATAATCTCGTCCATTTAAATACAGGAGATTAAACGGAAAAATTCACGTAACAATGTTGAAATTATTTTAGTGAAAAAAAAAACAAAAAACTAAATTTCTGCTTAACTTTTTAGTAGATTATAAAATGGAAAAAAACCACCACAAAATAAATTCAATTTATAAAAGTGAAAAATTGAATTGTTGTTTTGAAAAGTCCTGGTTGGAAATATAATGTGGAAAAAAAAAGTTAGACTTCAACATATTCGAAAGTTTAAACAAAATTGAAAGGTATTTCCAAGTTGTATACATATATAGGGGAAAGTTAGGTGGTAGTGGTGGGGGAGGAGGAAATTATCGATATTTTCACTTCATTCACCTGAGATAAACTTAAGTGGAGGATGAGGCATTTTTTCATCTGAATTTCATGTGAATTAAGAGCAGCTTTAGCGTCTCAATCTGTCTAATTTACGTTTTTGCTTAAATAAGATAAACTTTAAGGAAACTTAAAATTCTCGCCCTTTTATAATATAAAAAAACAATTCCTAAAAATATTCCGGAATCCTTTCATAAAATTGAGCTTAAGCCGTTATTGCAACCATAATACCGACACATATTAAAAGCTGTTAAGCGCTTAAGTCCACAGTCAAATTTACCCAGCTCAAACGTTTCAGAAGTTCGGCAACTGAAAATCTAGGCTCCTATCGAGTGAAGTAGGTAAAACTATTCCAGTCCTTGGCTCAAAGTTCTATACATTTTTCGTAGGCCGATTGATGTATACGCTTCAATTTCGAATTTTCGTTTATGCTCTCTGGTTGGTAGGTAGTTAGGTAGGAGCATCAGTCCCATCCAAACCGGAGGATGGGACACAATTGGCTCTGAGGTGTGCCATTTTGAAGCCGCACTCGTGAAAATCTTTTGCGTAATGCTGACAAGTCTCGCCTGTTGTCTATATTCGGCCAAACTTATTCTAGGAAAGAATAAAACAAAGCGGAGTGGGTTCGAATAAAAAAAACCGAGGTCGACCGTTTAAAGCAGACCGGTTATAAAAAAATTGAAATATAATACTCGCCGCTATTATACTCTTAAAAAAAATCGGCACTTGTTAAATTTGCACGTAACAGCTTAAAAACAGAAGAAATTAATCTGTTTAGTAGAGTATGGGGAAATGTGAGTGCAAAGTTCATATACATATCTCTCTGCACTTTCATTTCCCCACACTCTATGTTTCTTCTGCTTTTATTATTTCACGGTATACAGAAACAAGGTAATGTAAAAGACTGAATATCGTATTGGTGCGACGTCACTCGTTGATCTCTTCCCATATAAAATCGAAGTTGTTGTTGTTGTTTTTCTGCATTTGGTCAACGGGTGACGTCACATTTTTCTACGATATTCGAGCTGTCAGTCTCTTTTACATTACATTGGCCTGTTTCACACGGGACGACGACCAACCAACAGAAATCGTACGATATTCATTTTTTTAGAGAAGAGGGTGAGAGGGGTGAGAAAGTTGGATGGGAAAATCTTCCCTCCCCATCGTCCTCTCTCACCCTCTTCTCTAAAAAATGAATATCGTACGATTTCTGTTGGTTGGTCGTCGTCCCGTGTGAAACAGGCCCTTCTTTCTGTATACCGTGTATTATTTGGCCTGTCAACATTCGCTCTATTTTTCCCCCCACATACTATGTTTCTTCTACTTTTATTATTTGATCTGTCAATATTCGCTCTATTAAGCAGTTGAATGTGGGGAAATGTGAGTGCAAAGAGAAAATCGAAACCAAATGTATTTTCTTCAAATATGATAGCGTGTGCACAGTGTATTAGTGCATATGTGTATAAAAAAATTTTCAGTATAGGTAAAACTTTCCCTGGCTTTCACACGTTTTACCTGGCACGTAGCTGAATAAAATATATATTCTGACCATCTATGAAAAAATACCTTTCGTTTGATATATGTTTCATTAAGATATGTACACCGGAAATAGGTTAAAAAAGGATCACAATTTTTGGCTTTGCCTATTAATATATCAATTAGAATCAAACTCGTAAAAAAGCTCTTTGTTGGTACTTATTTTCTTTTTTTTAATTTGATTGTTTTTTGTCATTTGGGCATTACAATAACGCCTCGCCTCGTTTGAAGTATGACATTGTACTGGCTCAAAAGAAAAAAGAGACACCTCTTACAAATTTATTTTATAATCGTACCCTACCCAACTCTATTCTCAATCACAATTCAATCCCTCAATGGCCCAATATACACTAGTATTCCTTCAACAGTAACAGAACCGAACAGAACTAATAATGTAGATCTAGATTAAATTGTAAAACCGGTTCTGTTTCTGCTGAACGAATAGTAGTGAAGATACCCACAATCAAGGTAGAAACAGAATGGCACGGCGACCGTGGCGGTCGCCGCCACTCAGAGAGTTTCCCATATATTTAATTTCTCCCCAGGCGGCGCGGACAAATTAAATGTATGGGAAACTCTCTGAGCGGCGGCCACCGCCACGGTCGCCGTGCCATTCTGTTTCTACCTTCAGTCTCACTGCGGCTGATGTCGCGGTCTGATGCTATGTGTTGTTGCCCATAACTGGGCCACCGGTCGCACTGGAGGTAGCCCAGCACCAGCACCAAATCTTAACCTACACCTGTCAAAACAAAGCCAACAAGACTGATAGCTATTTGTCAAAATAGATGTTCTGATAACAGCGATTGTAGTTTGTTTTAAACGATCCGCGAAAAAAAATTGTATTAAAAGAGACTGAATAAATACTTACAAATTTTTACAACCACTGTTTTTTATGCGAAAATCACCCTTTACCAGTCCGCCATGTCGTTCACGTCATGGTACAATGTCTAATCGTAAGCTTAGGTCGAAAAATATAAAAAGGAAAGGATAGATTAAGTGGAGTCGGGGGGATGTATAAAGAGGAGATGATGCGCCCAGCGTTTGAGCTTTTGAACGTTGCATGAGTTCGGGAAAATTGACTGTGGAAGGTTATTCCACAGTCGAGTTATACTTGTTATAAACGAGTTCCCAGACCGAAGTGTACGCGAAAATAAGGGCTGTAGACTGTGCGAGTGAGTGGGCTAGTCTTGTGTTGTGGGAAAACATTGCCGTGGAGGCAGAAGGTTATTTATTTCAGTGGAACAGTAATTGTGGTAATAGCGGATTTAGCAATAGGAGCTACATTCCTGCGGTGGCTCAATGAGTCTATTGGAGAGCAATTGTAGTTAACAATGTGTATTCACAAGCAATTAAAATTTGTAATAGGAAATACGTACAAAGTTTGAGAGACACTGCACTAGTCATTTATAATTAAATAAAATTGCATGCAGTTACCGAAGGAATAACATCATAAAAAGCATAAAAAGTATTAAAAAATATGACAGAAAGGGCATACCATATTGCTTCCTCTTGAGATGGTTACTAGCTTCCACTGAAACTGGCTTCATTTGTCGCTTCCACTCTTTTGATTATTATTAAATCATCTACTATCAAAGTAAAACACACATTTTTTAAAATACGGAAAAGAATTTTCCGTTTAAGAGAAAAATGTTTTTTTTTAAAGTTATTTCCTTTCAGTCACTAAACGGGATCACGTTCGCTTTTAGTAAGATTCCACTGTAGAAAATTCCCGTGTGTATTAACAAGAGACTCTGTGTGTGTATTCAGATCCCATTTCATAAAAACGAAATCAGAGTAAATCCCAGTGAAATCATAAGGAACATAACACCCCTCTTTTTGCAACTCTATCAACCGAAGTCATGAGTGTGTGTTTGGGGGGTGTGTGTAAGCCCTTTTCTAACACATGATTATAAAATATATTGCAAGACTCGAAACCTGATATTGTAGAGGCAAAGAACAAAAGAAAATCTTTAATTAAAGTAAAGCTCTAACAAATCCTTTTTGATACTTCTTCTCAGTTCTTACATAGTCCTCGTTACAATATTTCCTTTATTTCTACCCCTGTCGCCACCCCCCACTAATCCACCCGCTGCATGCTGTACAGGGCCGACCCACAAAAAGGAGAGAGAAAAAAATGCTTTAAATAACAACAAAAGCTCCCCTCCTTTCATCAGACATCCAGAATACAAGCTTAGAGCCATCGTTACATATTTGCATCCCCTCCCCTGCATTGTTGCGGGCAAGGGGCGATCCTTGTTACCGAATTCAGGCTGCGAAGCAGGACCCCAACACATCCTGGCGATATCATTCATCATGTATGGACATGTGCGCTTTATTGAGATGAAGTGGCTCACAACTTTTCGTCCTTATGGCGGTCTAAGATAGTTTTGCCAGGGCGTTCGTAAAGTGGAGCCTTGTAAATTTATCTACCGGCCGAATGGGGCTATCTTGTAAATGAATTATGGAGTGGGGGAAGGCCGAATGCATGGTCGCCACCCCCAGCCCCCACCACCCACCAGTCGATCCATTTTATTTATTCGCGTGACAGACCTTCTCGGGAGAGGCAGGAAATAGATAACAATTGCGGACGGTGGCAACACGTGAAGGGAATTTACCTAATGTCCTGAAAGAAGTTTCGTTTCTTCCTTTTTGGGGCTTTTAGCACACACAAAACTTGGGTAATGAGGGTGACAATTCCGGGTTGGCTGATTTGGTGGGGCGGCGGGTGGTTTGTTGTGGTGAAGGTCATTAAGGTTAGGCGCCAAGTTCACCAGCCACAGGCGCTTATGAGCTTTTAATTTGTGTCGGAATGATGGATGCAATAAGGGCTTAAGCTCGATTTTATGAAAGGATGCCGGAATATTGGTGGGGGTTGGTTGGATTTTATTATGAAAAGGCGAGAATTTTACGTTTTCTTAAAATTTATCTTGTTTAAGCAAGAAGATAAATTGAAGGTGAAGACGCGAAAGCTGCTCTTAATTCACCTGAAATTCAGATGAAAAACGTGCCTCGTCCTTCACTTAAGCTTATTTCAGGTGAATGAAGTGGAAATACATATTAATAATTTCCTTCACCACCCCTTAACGTTCTTTTTGTGTGTGGTATCGCACCGAGGTCAACATACTGGGCATATACCATGATGGCAAGGTCCATCACACCATACGCCTCGTTAGTTTGGTGGACTAAGGCCACGCAGAAACCAGTTAAGAAGCACACGAGGAAAGTACAGACAATGCTTTTCCCACCAAACCCACAGCACCAATGAACCCAACTATTCTTAATTGTGATCAGTTTTTGTGACTCGTGTTTGTCATTGATAATTTGTGACCATCAGCTCTTTTGGAATGCTAAGCACTCAGTCCCAAGAAAAATCACAAAAATTCATGGTGGATTCGTGATCGTGCAATGGGCGACAACGTAACCTGGGTTATGACCGGTTGCTAGGTAGTCGTTTAAAGAATATTGCGAAATTTCCTACCTACATTAAATGTTGCTTGAATGGGGCGAAAAATTGTAGGTGATTTGATCCGTTCTGGTCGTTCGTTCTTTTATCTTGTTCTTCGAAGTATTCCGACGATGAAAAAAATAACAATATAACGCAATATAACGGTGTTCGCAATTCGTAAGGATCTTAGTGAGTTGGTTGAAGAAGTGAATAGATATATCGTTTAATTTCGTTCATAATATAATGACTGGCACTACAAATTCTTGAAAGCAAGTCACTTAAGATATAATTTTTATCCTTCGACGGATGCCGGCTTCATGAAATTCATAATTATTGACAAGGGGACATGTCTATACGAAGAAGACATACAAACAAGCCAATAGTCTTCAAAATGGCACGTCGAAAAAGAGACGAAACCGAAAAAACTCTGTAAAATTCGCTCCAAATTCGAGCAAACTATTGTCGGTTTCATGCCGGGTTCACAGTATTCAAGTGCTAATTATGCTATGTGAACAGTGTTAAATTGCAACTTTCGGACAAATTTAAAAAATGTCAATAACAGCTGTTAAATTAAAAATATTCATAAAATAAACTGCCAACAAAATTCTTGACCTTTACTAAAACTTTTGTTTGATCGGAGTTTATTTAATATTAAAGTAAAATTTACTTATTTTTGAAGTGAAACTTCCTTGCTCTCGTTCCGGGGATTTTGAAGTGATTCGAGCAAGTACGAGTGAATTCAGAAAACAGAAACGAAAACAAGGACAGTTGTACGCAACGGAAGTTGCCTTCTCACTCATTTACAACTGTCACAATTCAGAATCGGCAACGAAAACAAGGATTGCCGTATGAAAGCGGAAGTTACCTTCTCACTCGTTTACGAAATAACGAGAAAAAAACAAAAATCTTGAAACAAATTAAATACAACAAAACACAAACTCAATGAATGCACAAGTATACATACTAAATATTTAGTTACCACTGTATTTCGTTAAACATTTTGGATGTAAACAACCAAGCTGATATGAATTTCGCGAATATCACCACCAAAAGAGCAGCACACAACAAAACACAAACAAATTTCACAATTCAATGAATGCACAATTAAACTAACAGTTTAGTTTCCACTCTATTTCGATTAACATTTTGGTTTTTAATAACTTAAACTGTTGAGTTTCGCGAAGATCACCGTCAAAAGAGCAACTTTCCACACTGCTTTAACCAAGTAACTGACAGCGACAGCCATGTTAGCAATTAAGTGATGCCATATAAACAAATTTTACCAATCCAGCAGGAAAATATTTACAATTTATTTAAATTCGTACATAGACGGCGCAGGCATCGGTAAAGTAAAAATGAGGAGTCGGTTATTTAAAAAATTAAGATTGTTTATTAAAGATAAAGTTTTTGCAAAAGCAGCGAAATGTTTTTGATGTACGCTGTACTGCATTACTTTCAAAATATTCATTATGCTATGATTTATCAATTGAGTTAAAATATTATGGTTCTTACTTCCTATTCCCTGCTTCATTCATATTATAGATTATAACACAAGAGACGAGCAAATGAAGAATAAAATACAATAATAAAGAACATATAGACATAAATATGTACGCGAAGTTTCACTTCTACTTTGTGTTCTTTAATACACAATCATTTTTTTTTCAGTAAAGTCTTGAATTTGGAGAGATTTCTGTTAACTGAAATTTAATCCAGAACTATCTCTTTAGGAAAAAAATGTATGATACTGCCATCTAATGACCCGAAAGAGAAAAATACCGAAAATTTGTTTTTTATTAACTTAATTTTCAGAAAATATGCATTCGTAAAGTTCTCAAATGAATTTTGTTGCAATAATTTTTTTATTTTTAATGTTTTTTATGTTTTTAAATATAAAATAATAAACACTAATAAACACTCACTCACTTTGGTATAACAATTCTGCTTACTCATTAGTGCGACAAACAGATGTCACTGATTGGTTCCGAATTTCAGAAATAATTCTAAATTTGAGTGTTGAAGTTGAAGTTGAGCCAACTTTAACTGATGTTCTCTAATTTAAGCATGAGATGCAAATACAGAATTATGCAGTGGAATGAACGAGACGAAACATAAAATTAATTCAATTTCTCGTTGTGCACGAGGCATATAGGTCTTGGGTGTGAGTCAGCGCCGCCTGTGTTAGACTTGTCTTGTGTCTTGGATGAGTTTTGGCGCTAGGGAACTTGGTTGACCTTCGCTTTGGTTGGTTTGTATCTTGGGTGAGCGTTCAAGCGCTCTCTTTTGCAACTAACTACACATTTTACATTGACTCGAACGACGGACTGGTAGTACGAAAAGGGTGATTTCTAAGCTAAGTTAAACTAAGCTAAGTTTATTACATAAAAAAGTCTCTCGATCAAAATCTTAAAATTAGTTTGTTATGCCCCGGCTTCACCGGCCGAACTGCACAAGTTCGGGCAAACTATTGAACTGAACTTCAGAGCAAGACCTCTGTTGTTCCCATCAGGGTTGCCACTTTGGCTCTATAGAGCCATTTGTGGCTCTTTATCAAATAAACTTTTAAAATTGGCTCTTTGGCTCTTTTTCAACATAAATGGCTCTTTTGCTGCTGCCCTGCTGGAATGTGCAGAGTCCCACGCAAAAGTTGCCCCAGTTAAGAAATTAAGGTACAAAGCCCATTCAGAACCGGCAGTGACAAACTGTACCTATTGGCTAAATGTGGTCACATGACAACTGCTGCTGCTTTTTCATCTCTAATCCGAATTTTGCTTCTTTGGTCGAACGGCAGCATTTTTGACATTTCAAAGTCTGACAACTATCAAATAAAAGGTCTGCTGCTGCTGCTAATTCTGATTTAAAAGGCAGCATGCTGCCTGTAGTGCTTCTGCTACCGCTGGTCGAACATTAGGTTCTGATACAGCCTATAGATTCCTTACGACATCTACGCTCAAGCTATTGAGAAGAAGTTGGGTGCAAGCCCTGAAGAGACACGCAATTTAGCTGTGAATTAATTTTTATATAATATATTGGCTTGAGAAGAATATATGTATGTTTATATTTTGTATACACATACATATGTTTAATAAATATATGTTTATATAATTGTGTTTGATTTGGCTCTTTTTTATCAGCATTGGCTCTTTTTTTCGGAAAATTTGGCTCGAAAATGTTTTGTTGAGTGGCAACCCTGGTTCCCATATATTTCCACATATTGAACTAAGGATAAATCAGACCCCAGTTCGCCCAATTGAACATCGAACTGAAGTTAAACGTAAAAGCTCGTTCAAAGGAGAGTGGAAAAGTGGAATGCCATTCCATTGGGCTGATGTATTCCTGACATTTTTGTGTCATTTATATTTTAAAATCTTGTTCCCGCAATTTTATACAGTGTTAAAACCGAAACAAGTACATCTCAGTAACGAAGCTTTCAAATGTAATACGTCAGACACGAAGCTTTCTGAACTGAACAATGCCGGTGAAGCCAGTAATGTCGATTGAACTGAACATTATTAAACTGAGGTCGGTGAAGCCGTATTACTATCCAAGCCATCGTTTTCGTTTTTAAACAAAACATTTCCATTTGCACACGTTACAATATAAAATTCGCGAGAAAATCAATTAAAGAAAAAGTTACTCACGAAAACATAAAAAATATTTTAATTTCCTCACCACTCACGAAATTCTCGTATAACAGCAGCGAGAAATGTGTATGACTAAAGCCGGAATTACACTATTGTGTTGTGGTGTGTCGTGGCGCTCTGTGTCGTGATCTAATTCATATATTTTATACGGGGCTGATTACATTATTATGGTGTGGCGCGTCCCGATCTGGCGTTTCTGATTGGACACAGAGCGCCACAACACACCACAACACATTAGTTTGTTTACGGCTTAAGTTGTCCAGTAAAAACAAAAATTATATAAAAATCTTCCTCTGTCCCATTTAAAATCCTTAAAGAGTTGGTTCTAATATTTTTTGTTAGATTTTAAAGGATTCAGATTATGAAGGACCCATCACCCTCTGGATTGCTGTCAATTTACTCACTCTGAAATGACAACCGGAATAATGTAAAGCAGACAGAAAAAACACCTGGATTTAAATGCATCACGTTTTAATCCACTTTTATATAAACAAAACACACTAAGAAAAAAACCAGAGACGGTTTTGCCATTCCGAAAGGTAGTTCAGTCTAGTATGAAATATTGATCATCCTTCGGATTCCTTTTTATCCTTAAGGAATTCTCTCTCGTGCAAGGAGAAAAGGAGGTGGGAAAAATTGAAAACGGTATGAAAAGCAGCTATCTGTTAAAGGTTCATTTAAAATTCGGTTAACTTCCTTCCATTCTGTTACAAGTCAGTTTATAAAGACTACCCCCAGCACACCCCCAGCAATCACACCGGCTTCGACTTTTGGGAATCTGCGAAACGTTCCGGCAGAGAATCTCGGAAAAATCGAACTTCATCAAAGAATAATACAACAACATCTCCGGTGGTGGGTGGGAAGGAATCTTGTGTTCAGCTACGTGTAGGCTCGTTACAGCAACAACAACAAAAATGCCAAGATGCCTTCCCATCCACCCTGTACCCCCGTATCCGTCATCGTATTAAAGCAACTCCTGCAGTGGTTCTCGGCTGTCGGCTTAAGCGCATTTCTTTATCATGTTCAGAAATTCGCTGTCGCGCTGTCACAACAAGAAATCAAGGTGTCCCCAAAATACATCTTGGAAGAAGTCATTGAAGTCTCGCGCAGAAACCGCGAGAGAGAGAAAGACGTAGAGAGAGACCCCGGCAGTAAGACGTCCCGTCCGTGTCCGTCCGAGGAGATTCCTGAGACCGCTTCGATCTGCCACACGAACTCTGATGGCGATAAATTTCGTGGCTTTGGCCAAGTCGCTCCAATCTTGGTAGATTAATCAAAAGCCCCTCTAACAAGTGCGATGTGAATGAATGGCCACCTCTGGTGCTGTGTACGGCCGCCAAACTGTGGCGGTGTAATTTGTCGTCGACGCGAGCACCATGTGCGCCACCTCGAGAACATCTTGTCATGCCGGTCGAAACTGGTGCCAGAACATCTTTAGGTAATTACGGATTAATTAAAGCGCTAAAATTATGCGGCCGACGGCGGTTTGGTGGCGAAATTCTTCTAGTTGACGAGTTGCGGGGATTATTTTCAAATCGGACCAAGATTTCCGATCATCGGCATCTCTTTTCCAATCCAGAGCACACGCCTGCTACTTTCTGTTAGGAATTGACCCAAAAAACATTTTCATCTTACAAAGTTGTTTCGGAAATTTTTTTTTGGGGGAGTTCATACACCTCCAGACACCGAGAAGAATTAAAGCTCAGAATTTTATTAATTTATACAAGACGAAAGGAAAAAACTGAATCAACAAAACTTCGCCTGCTTTCATTGCCGAGACAATATTAAAGATCATGGCACAACTTTCTTTGTCAATTCAAGACAAAAGTCTCATTTTTGGAGCAGTTGTGGATCATTTAGTAAACAAGAGAAAAATATTTAATTATTCATTCAAATTCTCATAAACAAAGTCACTTTTAAAGTCGCGCACAGGTGATTGAATTGTGACTCAGACAAGATACGTCTGGCGTAGAATGTTTGTCATGAAAATTAATAACTTTGATTTGTTGTATTTTTTTCCAAGGTCGAAATTTTAGGTTTTGTGTTCGGCATACGGGATACCTTTATTCCCTAAAAACATTATTTTTTCGTCTTCAATGTAGGCCCTATCGAATTCCAGACAACTGTGCTAGCCCAATGGTCCATACATTTTTCATAGGCTGATTGAGATATATTCTTCAACTTCTTCAGAGAGTTTATGGTCTCAGTTGGAAGCTGGGTAGGAATAGGAGCGGCAGTCTCATCCAAATCAGAGTGTGGAACACAATTGATGCTGAGTTGGGCCGTTTTGTATCCGCACGTGTACAAAACTTCTGCATAAAAAAGGCAGTGAACTGGGAACGATTGTAAATCCAGCCAGTCCCATTCATGTACCGGTACAAATCTCCTATTTCGAGCTTTAACACCTCCCTCAAAAATCCTTTAAGAAAAGTTTTCCAAGTAGAGTCTAGCCAACATCAGACACCAGATGTTGGCTAGACTCTGTCAGCCGCAGAGAAACTGTTACCACTGTTCTGTTACTCTCCACAGCTAGGGCAGTTGGAGTTGTATGGAATTCTCAATCTGGCTGCATGATGCCCAATTGGCTAGTGTAGTGTGCCACTACGATTCTGGCATTATCCGTAGTTGGTAGGATCTTCAACCATTTCCTGTGGTAGAGAGCGCAGTCTAATTCTGAGCCCGTACTTCTTCTCGAAACAGCAACCAGCTTCTCCCAGCCTCAGATCCGTACAGACCGCCTTCTGCCTGATATATAAATCAGGCGGCACTAGGTCGAGAATTACTTCAAGCGCCTCCGTAGGAAATATACCAGTAGGCAGACCCAGGAGGAGCTGGATAGACTCTGTGACGGCTGACTGAGAGGTGCTCAACATCCGGAACTGGAGACATGCTGCAAGGACCGTGGAGAAATCCCTAGAGGAGGCCAAGGCATCATTTGGGCTGTAGCGCCATTGGATGGATGGCCTCCGTAGGAGTTGTACCCATGGCGCCCGTCATTCCCCCATCTCTTGCTGAAGGTCTGCTTATAGCCATCGAGAGCTATATTGGCCGTCCTTGCTCTTTTTTCGATATCTATTCAGTTACAGTTCAGCTTGGGGTCCAGAATAAGGCCCAACTACTTAGCTGACTGAGGTAGACTCAGTACTCGACGGTTGCTAGGCTAAAAGTTCTATCTTTTCAGTTGCGAAACGGAGGCCTAAACCAAAACTCATCCGACAATGCATTGATCTCCATTGGAACGCGGATTAGATTCCCCCACAAGATCCCACACAGGACCCAGTGAAGTTCAACCGCAGATTTCCCACAGTATGGCAGCACAACGAAGTTCAACGACATATTCCCTACAAGATGCCACCCAAAACGCAACGAAGTTTAACTATAAATTCTGCACAAGATCCCGTCCAAGATCCACCACTGCGAAGTTTTACTACAGATTCGATCCCCAGTGTGAAAGCTCACTCGACGCGAAAGCTCATCCGCGACACAAACCAACCACAGCGAATTTCAACCAAATTCTCCAGTGTGAAAGCTTATCCAAGACACAAGCCAAGTTAAACTAATCGCATACAGGCTGCGCTCTCTTAAACACAAGACTACATACACACCGGAGACCACAACCGATTACCAGTATCGCTACAGCTATACTACTATAGTCCTTCTTATTTACTGTTTGTTCTTTTTAAAAGCAATTCGAAATGCACCACGACACAGTAATCGAAAAAAATTGTTAACACAACCTCGATTTTGGAACGAATTTTACGCAGTTTTTTTGGTTTCGTCTAGTTTTCGAAGAGTGATTTCGAACAGTATTGGCTTGGTTGCATGTCGTCTTCATACACCCATGTCTCCTTGCCAATAATTTTGAGTTTCATAAAGCTGGGATCCGTCAAAGAGTAAAAATCATATCTAAAGGGACTTGCTCTCAATAACTGAGTAAAAAAAATTAAACGATATAATGCATTCACCTCTTCAGTCCACTCTCTAAGACTCGTTCGACGAATTGCGAACACCAGCTACTTTATTTAGTATATTTTTTCGTCGTTCGAAGACGATGAAGAACGAAGGAACGAATGAACAGAATGAATAGAATGAACCAAATCAACTACCACCACCAATTGATATTCTCGAATTTTTGACATAAAGATTCAATGTAGGTAGAAAATTTCGCAATATTACGCAATATTTACAAACGACTTCCTAGCAACCTATAGTAAACCAATATTATGCCTTCTTTTATAGTTTAAGGGTTGATTTATTTCAATTGGGCCCACATTTAAATTTATCCCAAGGCCAAGGCAACGACACCACGTGTTTAGGTAGTCATTACACAATTAGGAGGCTTATCTCTGTGTTCCATGTGTTCCTACGGAGTAGTTTAACTATTACCATATTTCCTTGGAACTCGAGAAGAATGCATACTTTTAGGTCATCTAGGCCGAACTTATTTCCCCGTGGAGTATGAACTACTTGAAAGAAAAATCGGCGGTGATGTATGCCGTTTAACACTTCCCAGTTGGTGCCGTTTACCGAGTAGTTTGTTACAGGTTCCTGTCTTACCTGTCGTATTGGAGTAGACTGCTGCCGGGCTAAAACAAGGGCTTGTAAGCATTTGTCGAGCCTATGAAAACCATGGTATTGCGTTGGCGGACTCTACACCCAGGCAGAGTTCTATATTCGATCCCTTCTTAAATACATTTATTTTTTCTTCTGGCTGGCGCTTCAAAACCAGTGTCTGAACCAGTGGCGTAGCGTGGGTGCCAGCTGCCCGCGGCGGAAGAAAATTTTGCCGCCCTCTTATTAACTTCCCAGTTTATAGGAAAGTTATGGTAATCTGTCCGAAATTCGAAATCGTAATTTTCAACGTATTTTCATTTTTCAAGGCGCCAATAGCATTTTAAGCAAAAATTTGAGAAGAAGTATGAGTGCTTGTGTGCGTACGTATGTGGTTATGTTCTCCTGCATGATCTTGCGCGAACCAAAAAAAGATATCGACTTCGTTGAGGTGTCGATCGAAGCGTATTAACTGAAAGTTGATCTGAAAAGATTTTCATAAAATTCGGTCTAGTCGTTCTTTTGTTTAAACGACGTAAATGAATTTTATACCTGCACGATTTCGCGTGAACCAACAATGATACCGACCGGTCCCGGTCGTAGCGTATTACCGAAGTTACAATCTGAAAAGATTTTCATAAAATTCGGTCGAGCAGTTTCTTTGTTTAGACGACGTAAGTGATTTTTGTACCTGCACGATATCGCGCGAACCAAAAATGATATTGACTTCATTGAGCTGCCGAACAACGCGTATTAACGAAAACATGCTCTGAAAAAAATTTCATAACATTCGGTCAAGCCTTTTTTTGATTAAATGGAAATACTTGGGCTAAGGGTCACAAGCACCTTAAATTGATTAGTTTTTCTAATATCTAATAAACTCGCTAGAATAAAACTCGTTCCAAATAAGGTATTTTTCTGGATTCAGCAGAGCGATAGGACGTTTTTTTTGTCAACTTTCTCTCCTTTTGTTTTAGATCGCCTTTCTGAGTTGTTGCAACACCCCACAAAAGCGTGCAACTGTGTAATTGATCAACAACACCACTTTGGAATTTCAAAGGAAAGTTTGCCATTTTCCCGCGGATTCCACAACTTTCGCTTTAATTGGTGGTTTGGCGGTAGGAGCGAGTGGAGTCTTCATAGTGGCTGAAGCCTGACTGTCGGATCGATCGACGCACGGGCATAGAAATTTTACAGTACCTCCACTACACGCGAATTCCCTGAGACTCCCAGACTTTTCCCGCCAACGACACGGGTTTAAAAGTATAGTGGAACTTACTTTTGAGACGACGCACAGTGGTCGAAATCGGCAAAAAGATGGACAAAAGTCGAAAAAACTGAGATAATTGTTTGAAAATAAAGTTATAAAGTTTTTTGAGGTCGCTGATGACGAATTTGTTATTATTTCTTAAAAAAAAAACAAAATGGCGGCTTCAAAATGGCGACCATCAATATTGAGCACTATTTTTCAATGAAATTGGGATTGTGTTTTCCAGGTCGCTTATCACTAATTTGGTATTATAGTTTATTTTATTGGATATGGTAACAGTTTAGCCGCTAGGGCGTTTTGAAGTTTTTTTTTAGAGTTTTACATATAACCCTGTATTTTTGTAACCCTATGACCTATTTTCATGAATAAGGTATCGGTGAGCGCAGAATACTGCCACCTATCTAAAACTGTAAAGAGTTCTACCCTATCAACTTCCATAGTAATGAGTCATCAAAGTCAAAATTTTGGTTTTTTTTAACTAAAATTTCAACCAAAATCACCTTTTTCTCCATAAAATAGCTAGTTAACTAATTTTTTTTTTGCAAAATTGGAAAGCTTGGACAATTTCCTATCAAAAATGTCTGGACAATTTTTATGCTACGACCTTTACTTTTGAAGTTATTAGCAAGTTTGATGTTAAAATTGACCTTATTTAGTACTTTTTGGCAAAGCTTAGGTGAAAAGGTGCTAAAAAAGTACGAAATGAGCCAATTTTAGCATTAAAATTGCATATAACTCCAATACTTATGTTAATTTGACCTCGAAGGTTGATTACCAAAGATAAAACGGTTCAATTTAAGCTAAGCACTACTTTAATAAGTTAAAAAAAAACATGGATTACGCAGAATTTTGTACAAAAAGTGGAATTAAACAAAAAAGGGCAACTTCGGGCAATAGTTCTTGGAATATGTTTTCGCCAAAGGGTCAATAAACAATATAAGACAAAAATCAGAGCGGCATATAGCGGGACTTCTTTTGTAGGTCTATTATTATAAAAAAAAATTTACTTTTTCGATAAAAAGACAGATCAAGAAATCTTCACAGTGTTAAAAATATGCGAACAAATGAGTATTCTTGTTAATATTATTAAATTATACTTACATTCCTGAGAATAATCCATTTTATAACATTTAAAAATATGCGACACAACACTTCCTATGTATGTGTAAATAATTGGTTGCCGCGGGGATTAATGATGCTATTTCAAGCAACGCATGCAACGGCCACGTTCAGAAAGATTTTAAAAGGCAAGAAACGCTATTTGATTGGTTCTATTTGTCTTATACTATCCTAGGTACTCTAATCCATCAAGTTAAAATAAAAAAAGTTCCTAAATAAGACTTTCATTTTTCGACTTTTGGCCAGCTTTTTGGCATTTTCGACCACTGTGCGACGAAGTCATTCTTGTTGAATTTTAGTCATAAACAATCCAAGCACAAATTAAAATACGGGGAATCCCTGCAAATCAGTACAGACTGTGTTGCCAGTCGCTACAATGAGCAAGACGTCATTATTATACTTTCATTTAAAGAAAGGGGATTCCCCGATTTCGTCACAGTATCAGTTATGAAAAATTCTGTGCTCATTTCGATCGGTCCGAATCGTAGGTTCGACAAAAATAATACATATTTACAAGATATCTATTATTATCATTTATTGTGATCTTTTGCCGCCCCCTAAAGATGCCGCCCCTACTACGCTACGCCACTGGTCTGAACACAAAACTGCGCCATGGAACATTCAGCCTTGGTAAAATTCAATTAACATTATCACAAAGTCAATTTTTCCACTGAAATAAAATATATCTCTAATCTTTCTAGCTTAACACAAGACTACTCACTGCTCCACCCTGAAACGGTACTTTTCAAGCACACTGTAGTCTAAAAGTTCGTTTATACATAAATAGAACTCGACTGTGGAACAATCTTCCACAATCAGTATTTTCCAACTGGTACAGCATCGAAAAGTTCAATCGTAAAGTTCATAGCCTCCTTCTTCAGTAGGTACCCCCCAAAACCCCTCTCTTAACCTATTTTTATACGCATTATATTAGCTTCACCTGTATGTATGTATGTATGTGTGTATGTATGTATGTACGTATGTACATATGTACATATGTAGACAAATCTTGCAACTTGATTTTCACCCACTTGCATATAACCGATCATCTTAAAATTTTGCACATATGTATAGTTCGCGTGACAATGCAATCTGACCAGTTTGTGAAATAATCAAGATGGCGGTTCCAAGATGCCGGCTGAATTTTGCTATTGTGCTCCCCGACATGGGTATCAAATGAAAGGGTGTGACAAGTAGAATACAATTTACTATGTGGCGTCACTCAAAATTCAATATGGCGGCCAACACAAAATGGCGGACTACCTTTTTCTTTACAACCCACTCGATATGGGTATCAAATGAAAGGAAGTGACAAGTATAGTACAGTAAGCTGTGTGACGTCAATTTAAATCTAATATGGCGATCACTACAAAATTGCGGAAGGCATATAAAAGACTAAAAAGTAGAAAATAAAAAATATAGTTTAAAAAAACTAAAAAAATACGCTTTTATTTTAAAATGAGCTAAAAAGTAAAAAATAATTTTGAATGTAAAGTTTTTATTGCTCCAACCAGAATATGGAAACAACCTACCTTTCGAAATGTTAAAAAGCGTGGGGCGCTAGCAAAAATTTCCGGTGTTAATAAAATAAGAATATAGGAAGAGAGTCCCACGCTGTTTTACATTTCGAAAGGTAGGTTGTTTCCATATTCTGGTTGGAGCAATAAAAACTTTACATTCAAAATTATTTTTTACTTTTTAGTTCATTTTAAAATAAAAGCGTATTTTTTTTAGTTTTTTTTAAACTATATTTTTATTTATTTTATTTCTACCTTCGATCAGCTAAGCTTACAAATAGACATTGAACAATGAAACAGTTGAACAAAAGTTGATTCCTAAGCTTACAATTAGTTTCAACACATACCGAATATTTTCGTCCTTTCGTACGATTGTTGGTCTAGTTTTTTTTTTTTTATGTGGAAGACTAGAGCTCAGGGAAAGCCCTTTGTACTGTCGACAATCTATTTTCTTCGTTAATACCACTTGACACCAGATTTAGAGTTTTGACTAGGAATTCGTATATTAACCCTATTAGCCCTAAACCCTCCTCCTTTGTCCGGAACTGGTAGGATATCCTGAAAGAGTTTGAATAAATGGCAGTTGGCAGTTCTTTCATTTTTCTCTCTACTATTTTCGCGACTAGAGCGACATTTGCACTCTTTAAATAATAGAGCAGTCGACGTAGTACAAAGAGGCTTACCGCTAAGCTTTAGTCTCTTAACATAAAAAATAATAAAACCTCTCATCGTTAGAGCTAGAAACTAGAAAAGGGAGTGCCTAGACCCTTCTATCTTAAAGCAACATTCCCTTGCAACTTCTGACTGATATCACTTTGAGCGGTAGAAATATGATATTGCAACCAGTCGAAACCACCACAGCATAACGAAGCATACTTCACGATATTTTTGTCGTTTCATGTTTTATCTACGCAACCATAACAAAATCGTAACGAGCCATTTCAATACTTCTATGAGCAAACCTAGGAAAAAGGTAAATAATGTGTGCTCCAACACTCCACCAACACACAGCGCCGCGAAACCAATTAAAATCTTCATGAATTGAATTAATTCACTCGATTTAATTAATCCAAAGCAGGCAACAAAAAAAAAAAACGTTCACGATTACGAAACCGAGAACAGCAGTAGACAATAGATGCTTAGCTGTTTAGAAGCCACCCGTAAGTCCATAAGCCTTGAGACTTATCCTTTGCATTGAAGCATTGTCCATAATGTTTCACAGCCCCCTCCCCCCACCCTCGGCCCGGTTCGGGCCCCACATGCACTTACTGGCCACAAATCAATATGCACTTGCCGACAAGACGAAAGGTAGACCACAGAATCTCAGTCGGATCTGCATGTCTGGAAACCACCTGCCGTGTTTCATCTACTTCAGAATTAACAATTCTTGGCATATTACGCCGCACTGCTCTGAAAGTTATCCATCTCCGCCTAATGGGGCCCCAGCCCCCCCCCCGCCCCCGAGCTGATCAGAAGTTACGGCAGCTACATAAGATCCAGTTGGGCTGAGAGCATATGATGGACACGGTACCAAGGGGCATGCACTGGGGGCTTGTGGGGGGCGCAACGTGGGGCTTGCATGGGTATTTCTGAGGTGCATGGGAGTGGAGGTCTCGCTGCAAATTATAAGTATCTGGCATCCAATGCAGTCGATGGCCGCAACGAGAACCGAATTGTGGCTGAACGATGTGCTGTCAGTGGGGCCGCATTCGATTCTGTGGCTACTTGGGCGCCCAAACCAGGACAGCAGCTGGGATGCTGGAGCTGGGGTGATTCCGAGACATTGTGCTGTGGCACAGATCCGCAAGCTCTGGGGCATTGTTACGCAGGCAGAAGACTTGAGAAGTTCGTCCTGGGCTACATGTATGGCAGCGGGATTTGCACATAGTAAGTGGGAGCCATCTTCCTTAACGACTCAAACTTCCACTGTGTATTTCGGAGAGGTTTTATGTGTTGATGGCTTTTAATTATTTAACCACCACCAAAGCTACAGGCTGAATCCGCCCCCGCCCCCGCCCAATATCCCCCCGAGCCCGACTAGAAAATATGCTCACATGAAGGTTGACAGGGACAGGATTAATGCAGTACGGTGACAAGTATGTGCATGTGTGTATGTGTATATTAATTAGGATAATCTTGAGCACTTGCCGCTACACACTACACAGACACAAACCCATAAAGCAGACATTACTTTCCCCTTAAGAGCGGGCTGATACCGTACCTTTTCCATCGTAATGAGGCCTGCAAATTTAACCCCTTTATGCTCGCAAATGTGGGGGTGACACAAGGTGGCGGAAGCCCCGTTCAGCAAAAGGATACATGTCTAAATAGAATACAGGATTAACATCCTGGCAAAAAAGCTTGCCTAACTTTCTTGACATTGCTGAAACAACAGGATTCTCCGTGCTCCTCTGCTCCCGAAACCGTGCCAAGGCCTGCCACCTCCATATATACGTCGAGTGTACGGCAGCCGTGGAGGGCAAATTAAGCTAATGAGGTTCTGCTGTAACCAGTTTAGAGGACCATTTCAGGCTTAACGAGATTAAAGGCGGTTCGTTCAAATGGAAAATTGAGATAACAGCTAATACCCAAAAGATTTGTCCGTCTTAAAACCTGGATGGCATCCGTTGTGCGAAAATAAAAACGTTATATCCTTAATAAATGATCTTTTTATTGCCGGCTTCGTTTATTATTGATGTTACGATTTCGTCCTTGGGTCGCATATGTGTAGCGAGGCCAACTGTGCAAGTGATCAATGGCTAGTCTTCCGGATTCCATGTTCTTATATAATTTTCGTTGCTTACAATTCCGGGAGAAATTCATAAAAAGTGTGTGTGTGTGGTAAAAGTGAATTTCTTTGTGTTTTTGCTAAAAGATTTTATCATGGAATCAGCAGGAATATGTCATACGAACAAGCAAGCTGTTGCTTTTGCTTAGATGGTTCCAGTGTAACCAGGGCCCAATTAGCGATTTTTCGCATCGTTTTGATGTACCAAAGGTTTGGTGGTTGTGTAACCGACCGACTGTGGTGGATGTTTAAATTCATTCTGTGTTGGTTAGGAACCTTATCTACGTCCTGACCTCTAGTAGAAATTTTTTTAAATCTTTCAGAACATAACTGGCTAGTGTGAGCTTTTTTGAAAAGCATTTAAGACCCCGCAACTAGCGGGCATGCACGCTCCCGCTACAAGCATGAACAACTAAAAATGCGCCCGCCAAAGAATGCACAACTCTGTTACAGATTTGAATTTATCAATCATTACAAACGCGAGTGTCGTTTTATCAAGCAGTCCCCCCACTAAGTACTAACCACATCCAATGCTGCTTGACCTACGTAATCGAACGAAAACCGGCCTATTGAGCACACTAATGGCAACCTTTATGGTCACTAAGACAATTGCCCGTTTTCTTTGTCCTATAGAATTTCCAGGAAGCTCAAATTTTTCTCCCTTTAAGGCGATGTCCCAATGCCGACGGCGCGTTATACGCGGCAGGGGCTTCATGCGCGTTGACGTCCGTTGAAGGTTCATTCATAGCGTCAGGACGTCAAAAAGGTTGCTTTGATTTAAATTCATGTAGTATGGATTTTTGTCTTTATAAAGTTTTAATTTCGACGGTTTGACAGTTTGGCAATTTTCAACGCCTGCCAGCGCGCGAAAAGTTGAAAGTTGGTCGACTTTTGCCGTCGCTTGACGCCGTTGACGCCGCAAAGTTGTGAATGGGACAGCTCGATTTGAATTACACACAATCAAATATCGACGTCAAAGCGCGTCAACGCTTTGACGCCCGTAAACGCGAATAAAGTCGTGATTGGGCCACCGCCTTTAGTCTAGAAAGTGTGATCGTACCGTGCTTCGTTTTGACGCTGTACGTACCTGTAGCCCGGGGAAATTAGCATTTTAAGGAGACAAAATTCCAAAATGGCTGAAAATTGGACCACAGCTTCCTTGGGACTTTTTAGGAAAAAAATTTTGGAATCACAAAAAAAAAACAACATGGCCGCCGGAGCTTCCTTGGGACTTTTTAAGAAAAAAATTTTGGAATCACAAAAAAAAACAACATGGCCGCATCACATCACATCACTTTTTGGCAAAAATTTTTCTCAAAAACTGGTTTTTTCGAAAAAAAATTTTGATCTGTCAATACGAAACGTTATTGCCTACAAAAAAGCGTTCTTGTCATTTTTACGAAAACCTAACCCTTTCGAAGTTATTCAAGGTCAAAGTTTCCAAAAATCACATTTCGGCCAAAAAATACTTTGAATAATTTGGAAAGGTCAAGGTTTTCGAAAAAAATTCAAGAGGGGTATTTTGTAGGCAAAAATGTTTTGTATTGAATGATAAAAAAAATTTTTTTTCGGAAAAACCAGATTTTGAGTGATTTATTTGCCAAAAAGTGATATCTCTGGCGGCCATGTTGTTTTTTTTTGTGATTCCGAAATTGTTTTCTTAAAAAGTCCCGAGGTAGCTGTGGTCCAATTTTCAGCCATTTCGGAATTTTGTCTCCTTTCGTGCGTTTTTTTTTGCTAATTTCCCTGGACTACTGGGCGAAGAAAATGCGAGTCGGGCCTTTTGGGTGTCATCTATGTTCCTATATCCGGGAACCCAGACGAGAATCACTTTACGCTCTGTACGGAGCTATCGAGTTTATTCGAGATTCTTTGTTAGTAGGTCTTCAGGATCGCCAATATCTGAGCTTGAAAGATACTAGAGGACTGCGAGTCACTTCTCCTCCATTCATCGAACTGGAGAAGGTCTGTCAAAGAATGAGACGAATGGAGGAGAAGTGACAAGTGAACAGACGAAGGACCATGTTACTGTCTGGGCACGAGCCATGGACATCTGGAATGGTAGTCGGCCGCCTTGAACTACCAAAACCACATTGCTGAAAATTTTGGTGTCAGATTAATATGGCGCTATGCCGAGTCCTGTGGTCCTGTCCTATTCAGCGGTTTTTTTTTCTGGACTGCTTGTTGGTCTAAGGCAGTGTTTTTCAAACTTTTTCATTGAGTGGCTCCCCTGACTGAAAAATAAAAAAATCGTGGCAGCCCTATCCAGCGGCGGATATTTTTTTACGACGGATTGGAGAGAATCTTACATCGATCTAGCAACAGGGAATGTGTGTTCAAGTTCAGACCGGTACGAGCCGTAAAGGAATTACTTCAGCCTCCACCGGCCCTTAGTAGACTCGTCCCACATCCTTGGCCATGTTTCGATGGACAAGCTGCGTGCGATGTTATCGGGGAACCCAGTAGGTACCGCTTCTCGCGGGAGGCGTAGTGTCAGTACTTCATCATACATGATGATCCACAGGACAGGCCCTAGGACGGAGCCTTTGGGTACTCTGCAAGTTGTCCTGTACTCCCTTACTACCTCGTCTGAAACACAGTGTTGTGTCCTACCTACAGGGAACTTTATCGCAATGCGCACCAGATACTTCGGTGTATCAAGCTATTCACATCCATTGCTGCCCTTGCTAGAGCATCACGAGATCTCAACAAACTCGAGAGTCTCGTTTTGGTCTCGACTCAAGAATCGAGACGAGAGTAAAGTTCGGTCTCGACAAACATATTCTCGTCGAGACGAGATTATTCGCTCGAGATCTCCTCGGCAAACTCGAGATGTCGTCGGCAAAATCAAGTCTGGTAAAATAAAATATCTGATGAAGCGCGCACGCGCTGTTATTTTCACAGCTGCGTATAGGTTGAATCTATAAGTCATATATATTTATATTTGCTCCGAGAGACCAGACGAGTCGAAACGAGACTCAAAATGGTCGAGACTTACCGATATCGAGACGAGAATCTTAAAAATCTCGTTTTGTCTCGATCTCGTGATGCTCTAGCCCTTGCAAAGCTGGTCATCATATTGACAGATTCCATTGTCGATCTAGCCTTCCTGAAACCGAATTGTCTGACAAACCGCCTTCCCGCTCGCCGCTTGATAGTAGTCTTGTTTATATCACCTTTTCGAAACGCTTGCCCATAGTGTTGAGAAGACATGTCGGCCTGTAGGTCGAGGGGTCGTCAGGAGGCTTACCTGGCTTCGGGATGTACACAAGCTTTTGACGCTTCCATTTCTCAGGGAATACTCCTAGGGATGGGCGATATTAGAAAAACATCGATGTCCGATAAACATCAATAAAAAAACATCGATGTTTGAAAACATCGAAGTTTTGGTGCTAAAATCAAACATTTTTAAAATTCTCTATGGAGTGGACCCACTTTCAACTCGAACCCCGTTTATGACGGTTGAACCTGGGTTGGACCTAGTCATAAACGGGGTAAGTATGAATAAAAAAACATATTTAACCATAGATTACAGATAAACAGAACGGTAGCAAGTTTGTTTTCTTTTATAACCTTGAATCAAAAATATATATTAGTGACATCTGGCATAAAAATTAAGAACTACTTCGCCAAGTTCGAAATGTACATTGATAGGTTAAGCCAAGTACGGTGATCGGGCAAAATTTTGCTCGTCATTTTTACCATTTTTCAAGCAAAATTTTGCCCAAGTGTAGAGTGGTGGAGAATAGTGGAAAGTTTTTTCTTTACCTAATTTGTCTTTTCATTATAAAACAAATAAATATTCCTTTTCCATTTTAAACAAATTTTAACTGCTGCATTCGACTTTTTAATCCAACTGGCCAACTTTTTGCCAACAAAAAATGACCAGATAATTTCTGGAGGCAAAAATTTGACAAGTAAAAGTCTCCACAGTTAAAAAATCCATCTACTAAAAAATCTTAAAAGTATGCTTATTGTGGCAAAATTTTTGCCCGAACGGCGTACTGCTGCGCTGTCAAAATTTAGCCGTGCTTGAGGCAAATTTTTGCCAAGGTTTTTACATGCATTTTAAAGGGATGGCAAAATTTTGCCTGATCACCGTACTAAGCTTTAACATTTTAAAAGTCGTTTGGAAATTTTACTTTAATGAAGGTTTGCATAAGCTCAATTTAATTTTTACAACAAACAATTGTGGAAACATCGATTTTCGATGTTCTTGTTCCCATCGTCGATGGATCGATGTTTTAGAGGACTCAATATCGATGTTAAAATATCGATGTTTTCACGCTCAACATCGATGTTTCGATAACATCGATGAATATTGACCATCCCTAAATACTCCTTCCCTCAGGCACGCTGTGAATACTTGGGTGAACTCACCTGGCGCCACACTGGCTGCCAGCTTCACCGTTCTGTTCGGTATGCCGTCTAGCCCAGGGGCTTTTCCAACGGCATCCTTCTTCGCGGCTTCCGCAATTTCTTCCTCCCTTACCTCTGGGATGTTTGCTTCATCTACGTTTACTGCAGGCTGGCTATCAATGCTCCAGTTCTGTGGGAACAGGGACCATACTATGCCTTGCAGCATTGCAGGGCAGGTAATCGTTGGGGAACGGTTGCCCTTAATAGGCGACATAACTACCCTGTAAGCAACCCCCCACGAGTTACTATCCACTTCTTTGCATAGGAAACCACACGCTTTTCAAAGCACAATACAACGCTTCTTAAAGTATATACAAGACACAAGTGCCCACGTCGTTCCTTTTTGCTGGTTGGCCTGTTACTGGTACTGGGAATGTGAAGGCCAAACAATGTACTTTGGGCGAACGCGATTACCATCGCATTTTTGCTTACTACATAACTCGTATCAAAATAAAACTGACAATAAGTTTTCTTGAACTACACTCAAGTAAATTTCCAAGAAAAATACTGATCCTTGCCGCACCCCGGTTGAAAAACACTGGTCTAAGAGATAAGCGCATCATTTAAAATCTTTTATTTGTACACTTGTGTATTCCGTGGTTGATAAAACGAGTGCAAAGTGACCTTTCGCGGTTGCAGCAGTCTTAACGACCACAAAAGCTGAGCCTTGTTTTCACACCGAAACTCACAGTTGTCCAAATTGCCATTGGCGTTGTTGGTCCAATTGGTCATTGAAGTGCAAGGCTTTCAGTTCCTTTGTGCGTGTTCAGAGACAAACCTCCGGTGTTATGTCCTGTACTTTTTGTATATTTCCTTCCAGTCCGTTTTTCAAATGCACCAATGTACTAGTCGAACCCGTTTAGCCAGCGGGTGATAAAATTTAACTTTGGAACACTTCGGCAAAGATTGATTGGAGTTTAGATCTGACACACTCAAAAATTGCCAGTGGATCTTAGTTTCCGAATAGAAACTGCTGATCCAGATTGCACACTAGATGGAGCAGTTGGACAGTTCAAAGGGGCTTAACTATGTGCTCTAATCTGTTACATACAAAAACATCCTCCAGACTCCTTATAACTTAAATCATAATCTCTCCTTCGACCCAGGTCTGATACTATCTACTAGACATTGTAATATGACACAACCAACGACATGACGAACTCGTGGTACTAAGAACCATATCTACGCTTAGAAACTGCCAAAATTGGTCATATTCACTGAAATCCTATAAATAGACGATGTCATTCCCTTGAATAGAAATGAAGGAAAAGCAATTATAATATCTTAAAATAAGTCGAATATTAGAAGAATCAACATTGAAAATGAAATTATATTCGTAACAATGAATGAATGGCAAAAAAACCGAAAAAATTCATAAAATGCAATCGATTTTTATGGAAATAGCAAAATATGGCATAAAGAAATATTCTTGGTAGACTCACCGAAAAAGGTGGGCGATGTTTTATATATTAAATTGGAGAACAGCCAAAAATTGAAATGTCTGGCAGAAAAAGCATAGAAAGGCTCAAGGACAAAATTGCCCCGTATTGGCATTGGGAAATGTTAGAAAATAAATTGCATTCATAGTTCCAATGTTTTGTAATAATTATCTAAGTGATCAATTTCGTAATGTCATAAATAAATACTTTAATATAATGAGCCAAAAGCTGCATTATGAAGCGTTAAAATCAATCACCAAATGAATTTTAACAATTTACCTTTGAGTAAGTGAATAACTTTAACAAAACACCCCAAAAAAAAAACTCAAACAATAAATGAATGGCGATTTTTAAATCTCCCACGAAAATGAAACGTTGTAGCCACTAAAAATAAAAAAAATAAAAAAATAAAGTGAATGAACACGGACACGTCTACTTGAATCAAAATGTCAATAACAATCAAATTCTATTGGATTGCAAATATCCATGGATGTGCAGAGGTGACAAGAATGATCCCATTTCATGGCTACTTCCTGTACTATATATGTACGCGACAGCAGCGGTGGACGCTAACCAAACACGGCAGCGAACTGCAAATTTGATGCAATTTCGCTGTTCAAACAGATCCCGGCCAAATTGCCGAATTCAGCTCTATGTAAACTTAAACTATGGCAGAAAATTTTGCCCCTTTGGGCCTATGCTGTGATAAGAGAATGGTTGACTAGGAGACTTTCATTTATTTGTCCACTTTATAGTTGGAATTGCTTCAACAAAAAAAAAAATACGTCCACCCCCGCCGCCGCCGCTTTGTTCTAACTAAGTGGTGGATCCTGTGTTCCCTTTCAGCAGCACTATCAGGATTTTCCGCACAGTTTAGTAGTGCTCCCTCGGCCTTTTATCTGTGTTCCAAATGGATCCTTGTAAAAGAAGAGGCAAAGTAATCCTTGTGTCCTCAGGAAACTGCAAGACCGTAATGAAAGATTGTTGAATTACAACGATGGAAACGGAAAATTATTCGCTTAATGAGAAGCAAACCTTGATGGGCAGCATCCTTTGGTCCTTTTGCATTTCTTCTGGAGAAATTTTAATTGCCTTTTGCTTTGTCTCTGGGTAAATGGCGCCTTTAAGTGGTCTTTGGACTGGCTGCTCACTGTTAGAGTATTTTGAAGAGTAAATATTGAAACAGTTTTGGTCATATAGGTGTCGAAATGACGAGAGATGGCGCACTTATAGATCGTCTGATGTGATGACTTATCATTCTCAATATCTCCTACTACGAATTTCAACTGGTGATGTTGATAGCTTTAAATTGGATTCCCACCGGAAAAGAGGAGTACTTGTTTAGTAGGTGAGATTAGATTATGTTAGGGGTGACGACCCTATATCATTATTTACATTTGCCCAGGGAATCGTAACTAAGACCCCTTAAGACTGGCGAATCACGCTTTAATTGGTAAATTTTCGTACTTTGTAACATTTGAGAAGACCTACAGAGGAGCAAATTGCGATTACGACCTCTACCTCGTAAATTTAAAATACCTCATCTTAAAACTAAATATAGATATAGATGCACAAGGTATATTGGGAGCACTGCTCAGAGGAGCTAATCTTGCCAAATATGCTTCCAAGGAAGCATTATGGGAGTTTTCAGAAAATTTATAGCATGAAGAAACCGGGCGATTATCGTGGTGATCATAAAGGGTGGCATTATCATACTCAATAGACCAGTTCTTATTCGATACGGAGGTCAAGCAGCATTGGACGTGGTTAGTATTTAGTTGGGGGACCGCTTTGGTGAAACCATACTCGCGTTTGTAAAGGAAAAGGCAATTGCAAAAGATGAACAAAAATAAAAGCTTTTCGACACCGGAGCTTAATCACATATCCACAGGCCTCCATGAGTAATCTTTATCAAAAAGTTTTTTTGTAATGCTTCTAAAACGCTTTTAAAGAAGCATTAAAACGAATGCGCTCCCCTGATGATATGCAATGTTAAAAAATATATAGAACTGGTACGGTCACGAGAGCTATAATGTAAACTTTTTAAGAAATGCTCAAGGATGGCTATTGCAGCACTCCATTTCTCGTTGGGTCCAAAAACATGCGCCCAGCGACTTATTTTAAAATTTGGCGCCCTGAGCCTATAAGAATTTCTCCCCACTAAATAAGGTCATACAAAAGAATAATCACCATTCGCTGACAAGAAATTTTCGCAGGCTCAAGTTACCCAAAACCTACTGAGATAGGTAATACTATTTTTGTATATGGAAATGCTTCCTTCAATTCCTCGTGCTTAAGAGATGGGCTGAGTTTGCTTAAACTTTTTTTTTTAATGTGACGGCAAGAATTGTTTCAAAGGAACACATTCTTCTTGTAAATCTTCCGCAAGATCAAGGGTATAATTTTTGAAGTCTTATGGGGTTAACTCTAACCTCCCCATCAGGCATTGTATCCAATTTGCATAAGAATAGAAAATTGGCAGTTCCTGCTTCATATGAAGATTTGACCCTTCAGAATTCTTCTAAGGCCATTCATACACGAGGGACCATGATTCTGCAACCAAAAGCTTGGCTGCAAGTTTTCTGAAAATACACGGAGCAAAAGCGATGTAAGCAGCTTTTGTGTTGCTACGTGATATTTGTTCGTATTAGTGAGATGTCAAATTTTTTATTAAAAACAAAATTGAGGTTTTTTCGATGTTATGAAATAATTTATTTAAAAAAATTCAATCACTCACTTTGAATTTAGTCCAGTCAAATTAGTCGAAAAAAGAGGATGAAATTGCATTTTAAGAGGTACAGAATTTTTTTTTTGTTGGCATTTGTTCGGGTACATCTGACAATGATAAAACCAAGTTTGTGGAGTCACAGTGACTTGGGAAAAGCCGCCATCTTGAAAAAGAGGGAGAGCTTGTTTATATTAAATAGCTCGTTTGCATGCAATGATAGCTGACAATGATTAATGGCTAAGTTGTGGAGAATAAAATTATCTAAAAAATGAGCCCTTAACGAGCTCTGTAAGTAGATTTGGCTCAAAGTAATGGCCGGTCAAAGTTCAACCATGATCGTCTGGTGAGGGTTGAATGCAGTTTTTTGCAATTAACTCGCGAAATGTTAATTTTTTTGGGTTAATGCCCATTAATAAATTTATAGTCCTAGTAATTACCTTTAAAATGAGCCCTTAATCGTTGTTATCGCTTCTGTAGTTTGCGAGAAATCCAACGCCAAAGTTCGCACTGGATGTGCCTGAAATAATTGATAACGCCATTTTTTATGAATATTTCGTTAACGGTTGGTCATATGAAAAGTAGTAAATGACAGGAATGCGGGCAATGAAAATATCTTTCCTACGAGTTATTGGTCGAAACTCCATGTCATTTTATGTCCGCGATACAGTGGGTCAAAGGTCAACGGAGAGGTTTACGAAATTTCAGCTATTTAACAACTTTGGAAAATTATAATTATGGGAAATAGTAGCTGAGAATCATCAGTTTTGACATCCTGACCTTGAATTTTTTTTAAGTAAAACACTGAACAAGAGAATGTTATGAACGTGACTTGTTTATAAAAAAACCTATTAACAATAATGGCCATAGCATTACATGAAACTTTTAGCAACAAAACTCAACTAAACTCAACCTAACTAAACTAAACTCAACTCTAACTTTTAGCAACTAAACTCAACTAAACTCAACTACACTCAACCAAGTTTTACTGAACTCAACTAAACACAACTAAACTCAACCAAATACAACCCAGCTCAACTAAACTCAACCCACACTATTTCGTAAAAGTATCTTGGCTCTTAAACCTTCAATTGTTATTATTTCTTTCGTCAGAAAGTTTTACTGATTGATAAATTATTGTTTCTCGTCAAAAATTTTATTTTTAGAATGTGAAAACTGATGATTCTCAGCTTATATTTCCCATAATTATCATTTTCAGTTGTTAACCTCGTCTTTAGCTAAATCTCGGCCCACACTCTTTGCGTTATCCTACTTCTCCGGAGTTCATCCAGACTCTTGGAAACTTCCTCATGTTCAACCTATACCGAAAAATCCTATACATTCGGCCTGTTTTTGAATACAACTACCTCATTTGTGAAAGGGCTTCGAAAACCACTTTGGCGTGATTAGATAAAGTGCAGAAAAGGCCCTCGTATCGAAGATGACACCGTTTGCTCCGCGATCAACCTTTTGAGGCACCGTAGGAATATAGCAGCCTTGAACAAATTCGATCGCTACTATCATAGCAATTGTTCCACCGAAATAAACGCTCTACTGTGTCCGCGGTAGGAACACGTTAGTCCGCTCGGCTCATTTTCTCTGCACCCTTTTCGAGCAGTCTACAAACTAGGAACATGTCCATAAAGAGAACAGCCCGACTATGGAACAATCACACACAGTCTGTAATTTCTAACTCCTACAACATCCAAAATTTCGAACGTAGGGTTCATCGTCACCTCATTCAACACCCTCTTGAATGACATGTCGAACCGGCGGCAGTGCAAAAGATGATTCATGAGCTGAGAACTCCCTCCTTTATTTCTTACAGCACACTATAGTTCCGGAATCCAGAAGTCCAGAAGTCGGTTTCTGTTTAGCCAAGTCTTCAACTTTCTCGGTTCCATCGATTCCGGTGTGCTTTAACCCAGACTACCGATGCATTATATTGCTTCACACACCTGTTCAGTTTTTGGACATAATTCTACACCGGAAATATAGCGGTTTTCCGGTGTTTTCCTTGTATCTCGGTTTCTATAGGTCGTACAACCACGTACAAAGGCCCTAAATGTTGACAATGAAATTCTCTACAACTTTAGTTCTTGCAAAGATGTTGACCCGATTAATCATTTCAAAGTTATTCAAGGTCAAAGTCTCCAAAAATCAGTTTTTGGCAAAAACATCACTCAAAAACTGGTTTTTTCAAAAAAAAATCACTTATTGTTTTTTGCAAAATTTTTCGAAAAGTTTTCGAAAAAATGGCAAGGGTGTCAATAGGGTAGGCAATAATCTTTTGTATAAATAGAAAAAAAATTTCTCAATAATCAGTTTCTGAGTCATTTTTTGACCAAAAACTGATTTTTGAAACTTTGACCTTGAATAACTTCGAAAGGTTATGTTTTCGAAAAAATGACGCAAGGCTTTTTTGTAGGCAAAAACGATTCGTATTGACTGATCAAAAATTTTTTTCGAAAAAACCAGTTTTTGAGTGATGTTTTCTCCAAAAGGTGAATCGGGTCAACATCTTTGTAAGAACTAAAGTTGTAGAGAATTTCATTGTCAACATTTAGGGCTTTTGTACGGGGTTGTACGACCTATAGAAACCGAGATACAAGGAAAACACCGGAAAACCGCTATATTTCCGGCGGCCATTTTGTTTTTTTTGTGATTCCGAAATTGTTTTCTTAAAAAGTCCAAGGAAGCTGTGGACCAATTTGCAGCCATTTCTGAATTTTGTCTCCTTTCGTGCGTTTTTTCTGCTAATTTCGCCGGACTTTTTGGCGAACGATCCATTTCTTATGAGGGTTCTATAGGAAAGCTTCCGGTCATCCACATTTTCGTATTCCCTTTCATAGGCATCACTTTGACGTAATCCACGATCTTCATATGCCTTACTGTCGGATGTCATGCAGCATCATGTTTCATCCGAAACCGTGAAACAGTAAAAGTCTTCACTATTTGAAGATCTAATAGAAGCAACCTCAGCATTACCTCCAGCGTTGTAGTTAGTGTTGTGCCAAAAGCATTGCTAATAGTCCAAATGCGATTCTCTGCACACCATGTCCAAATGCTTCTTTATGATTTTATGTGCGGCTTTAGATCACCAGATCAGCGGTGCATAATGTTATAATAGCCCACAACCATCAATAAAGTTAGCACTTTATTTAAATATCTCACCTCAAACCCACACACTCCCCTAAACCGATGGCCATGTAAGAGTTGGGAAAAAATAAGACATTTCGTCATATTCCATGTTTCTTTAGGACGTCTTAAAAAGTTTCTTTCTTGTAATCTTTATCAAATCGAACATTTCCGTGTCATTGAAGAAGAATCCCGCAAATCTATGAAAATTGAGGCCACAACAGGCGCACGATTGCCGATTTAACGACTGCCATACATAAGCCTTCCTCAAGTCATTACTATTCGGAGCACAGTCCAAAATTTGACTTAATTTCTTGCGATTCAAACCCCATAAAATTAAAGTTCCTTTGACAACTTTTGCTGTAACTGCACTAAAAAAAACTCCCAGAACAAACAGCCCAACTGTAAGTGGGGCTGCCAAAAAATTTTCTTTATTACTTCCATTGGCGTACAAACATACCGTCATCCGCCATAGTATAGTAGGGCATATCCTAGGCCCAGGACATGCTTTGTTTGTACGTTTATTTATCAACATTTCCAAAGGTACATTCCGAATCCGTGCCGTGCGCTGAGTGTTCTGTGTTATAAATTCAGTCCACATATTTCACGGTGGATGAAGAAGGATCCGGGGGGGGGGGTTGTTGTGAAGGGTTGAGCTAAGGAAAAGTAAAGGCCAATTCTGCAGCACTAAATTTAGGCAGCGACTCGAAAACATGCTTCAGCCGCAAAAGCCCCAATCTTGTTCGTATGCCCTACTTATGAAGGGGCTGCGAAAGTGAGTGAGGGCGCAATCCAGCAGAACCCTTCCACGGACTCCGTCGATTCATGTATATAGTAGAAGAGAGCCCGCAGCCCCAGAAAGAAAAGGATTGAACTCATCCTGACAAAACATTTGCGGGTTGTGTGATGTGCAACGTCGTCGGTCGATGGTAATGCAAACTGCAGCAGGGCGGGGATAGTGCATGGGTAAAACATCTTATCTGGGTCGACGTTGTTGGCCTGCAAAGGTGTCGGGGGGATTTTATTTTATTTTTTTTTTTTGCGCCCCAGTGAAAACTACTACCCTCTCCCCCTCCCGGCAAGTCTTCGACCATCGACATTTTTATTAAGCCCGCATTAAAATTCAACGTCGTCTTGGCTTATTATAACGCCATAAATTACCTGGGAATTGGCTGCCATCCAGGACACTCGAAGTCGGAAAGGCTTTTTTCGGTTTATTCGAGGCTCACGGGAGCTGATGACCTGCCACACCGAAGACGTATGGCGGCCCCAGAAGCTTTGCATAACTGTGTATAGTTTTGCGGCAAAAATTTTTGTGCAGTCCTCGGGCCAAAATCAAAATTGCCGAAAAGATTTATTCAAACGTGTGCAGCACAAATCCTTCCCCCCTTCTGTCCCGTAATGCATTCCCTTTGTCAAAACAACGTGGCACAAGACCCAGGCCTCACTGCCAGAGGCGATGGACAGTGTGTGTGGACATGACTACGATATTTCATCTGAATTACGTATGGCAGAAATAAATTACAGACAACAAACGGCGAAATTAGAATTCATTGAGGACATTATGTAATGGGATCCCGACGTCTTTATTAATGGCCGCTGACAGACGCAAAGGAAAGTGAAACTGTGTTGTGCAGTTGCTCTCGGATCAGAATAAATGACGACGTTGCGACGTTGCGGGATTATATACCCGTAGATGAATTTTTAATGCACATATGCGGAATTTCGTCCTTGTAGTTCTTCTGCTCTTGTTCTTCTTTTTTTTTTTTTCATTTGCCAAAGACGCTAGAATCAGAATCCGCTCTTAGTCACGCATTCGCCCAAGCACAAGGAGCCCTTATTCAAGCCGACCCAAGTTCTTCTCCTCAAGTGGCGCTCGCTGGCGGTCGTGGGGGCCAGGGTGGTGTATGGCTCTCTCCACATACAGCCCTATACCTCGCCAAAAGGAAGAAAACACTCGGGTAATTATTTTTGCACACACGACACACCTAGGGCCGTGACATCTCGTGCAATCATTTTGAAGGTGACGCCAACATATCACCGCCGCCACCCCCGTTCGGTAGCCGCTGTTATCTATCGCTTCGTGCCTTAGCCCCGGAGGTTATTTTTTCTCATTTCGCCTCGTATTTCTCTCGTTGGCAAGCGAAAGGATCTGAATCCTTTTGTTTTATGGCGAATAATACCACAACTAGGCAACAACAACTTATTCCAGATTAATTGTTCAGACGGAATAAAACCAGAGGAAAATAGGTAAGCTCTGAAGATTTAGGGCTCATTCTGGTGGTTATTGAACTAGAACGAACGTGAAAAAAGGAGGTTTTGAGTTGTGCTCAAGTTTGCCACTTAGGTGAAACATTTTATGAATCTGAGGTGAAATTTAATAATATGGGGAAAATACGAGAGTGAATTAAGACTGATTCAAATGGAGCATGAATGAACACTCAATGAACTCCCACACTGCCTTATATACACCTCTTGATCATCCCAGTCAAATTGCGTAGTAGGGGCGTAGACGTGACACATTAAAGGCAATAGATCGTCGGCAGTACTTAGGAACACAGCGCTAAAAACTAGATTTTTGCTCTGTTGTGCTCTCTTCTCTACCCACAGACAGATTATATTTCAAATTGACAAATATTATATTTTCCCCTAATCTTGGCGCTCTCGGGATCTGAGGGGTTAAGGCATCTAACTACCATCCCAGAGGTTTTGGGTTCGATTCCGCGCAACGCATGATATTTCCGCAATGCAATGCTCACTTTTCTTCAACCATCACCTATGTGAAAGTCCAAGCATCGGAGTCACCCTCCAGTACTACCAGTCCGTCATGTCGTACTCGTCATGTCTAGTAGTAAGCTTGGTTCGAAGGAAAGAATAGAGGATAAGATAGACCAATAAGAGTCTGGAGGGTGCAGAAGGAGGCGGTGGGTATTGTGTTTGAACTCCTGGATGTTGTAGGGGTTGACCCTAAAGACAAGCTTGTAAACATAAGCGGGGAAGCCATTATCTAATCGATCAGCCGAAGTCAGCATCTAGTCGCTCTTTTGTATGGGAGTCCGTCCAGTAAAACCGCAGGTTAGCGCTGGATTTATTTCATTCGAGATTGGATTCTTATGAAATGACCACCCATCGTATTTTTTTATGTGAAAAAGCCTAGCCCTAGCTTAGGAATCACCATTTGAACGACCAGTCTGTCGTGCAGTTCGGGCAATGGTGCAATGTCTAGTAGTAGGCTTAGTTTGTAGGATATAAGAGCATAAGATAGGTTAGGAAGGCCTTCGAGTGCTGAAGCAGATGGCGATAAACCTCACTTTTGAACTCTACGATGCTGTTCTTGAGTTCGGAGATACGCATTTCGGACGAGTGTTGTACACTCGAATTATTCAAAGTTCTAATAGCTAAATGGACTACCCTCAAATTACGGCGAAGATCTCTTTCCAGCTCTAAGCTGATGCTAATCACCACATACAAAACCGCATCTTTTCGTATTTTATTTTGGTCCCACGTGACTGGCATGAAACGAACGTCCATCCTGGTAAAGCCTTTATGCCTGGATTAGAACATTTGTGCAGCTGTGTGGGGCTATTGCCCCGAAGAGATTGTTACGTTCTAAACTCCTTGCACGCAAACCTCAGTAGTTCATTGGTTAGGGTGGGGTCCCTTGTGCTATTCTCGGAGGGTGCCACGTGATTATTCCGTTCCACGAACCTGAAAAACGTGTGGCTTTAACCCACAAAGTCAACATCACAATTCCACACAAATGAAAACACACTAAAGCTGTAATGTACGTAACAAATATACGCGATATAATATTAAAACTGGGTTTTAATTCGTGTGTAACTATGGGGTCCACTCCGCGGGTCGAGGCCACACGTTTATCAGGTTCGTGGAACGAATTACGTGGCGCCCTCCTAGGATAGCACCCCTTGTCGCCCTCGAGTGCTATTGGGATGTTTACTACTCCTATAATATGTACAAGCTTTCCATCTGCCAAACTCTCTGGTTTCCGCTCTGTCGTATGATCTTTAAATTCATCCATTTCAACTTCTCCCAGCCTGGTACACCTATGATAGTCACCAGAGCTCCCCAAGGCAAGTAGTCAAGTAGGTATAATTTTCAACGGAATGATACCCCAAATACCTCCGCTGTAAGGTAAGGACGCACACCGTTCTCACTTTTATGGAAAACTAGCTGGGACCCGGTGCGCCTATGCTGCTCCCAAAAGCCAATAGTAGTAATCAGGTGATATGAATTTTAATATACAGTAGGAGAGTTTGAAAAGGCAATTTTTTGAAATTCGTTATTTACTACCTTAAAAACTCCCATATACCGATTTTAATTGGAATCGGAATACAAGTCGCAAACTCGACGGCCATATTGGTGCGGCCATTTTGAATTTAAATTTTGATCATAAAGTCGTTATTTGCTACCTTAAAAAATCTCAGATACAGATTTTCATTGGAATCGGAACATAATTAGCAAATTCGTCGGCCATTTTGAATTTATAAGTTTTGTCCAAGAAGACGTACTTAACACTTTTCACTTCATAGCGCTTTGAGCAATCCTTTTTTACTTTATTTCACATTCACAATAACTGAATACTAGTGTTGCCTATTGTCGATATTCGCCCAAAGTTGTATTTTCTTTGGAATACACACACTTGTATATCTTGTATTCTCTTCAAATATGTATTCTCTTACCGATTAATTAAATGGATAGCGCGTGCACAGTGTATTAGTGCATATGTAAATAAAAAAAATTTTAGTATAGGTAAAACTTTACTTGACATTTACAACTTTCCTTATGCATGTACCTGAATAAAATATATATTGTGACAATCTATGAAAAAATACCTTTCGTTTGATATATGTTTCATTAAGATACGTTCACCGAAAATAGGCTAAAAAGGGATCACAATATATACATAGATTATCAGAGACAATTCCCTCTTGGTATTTCCCTTCAAATCCTTCCCAAATTTTCACCTTATTTAATAAATTTATCTTGTTTTAATTTTACACACGAATTAACTTAACTAAAAAATTTTTTTTTGTTTGGTATAAAATATGCCGAAGTTGCTCGCCACTTAGATAAAGATAAATTATTCTAACTTTCACACTAATAAGACAGATAGCAGCGAAAACAACTAAATTTAAGATACCTCGAACCTAAATCATTCTTATTTAAATGTTTTTATCTTATTTATCGATTTCCCGTCCCTTGGGTATACCTGTTACTTTCCTCCATTGTCCCTTGATGAAATAAATTTCTCGGCTCCACGAAGATAATTTTCGGAGTATAGCTTTGCTGTGCTGCTTTCTCATAAGCGTAAATCGGTGTCAAGATTCACCGATAGAACACGTTTTCATCGGGATTTTCACCCCCGTCCGCTTATTAAAGGACTGAAAAAAAAGAAGAAAGGAAGCAAAAAAAAAATATTTCCACTCATTTTCCATCCATTTTCCACCTCCAAACCGGGTTAGCGTGGCTAGGGTCGATTTCGATGAAAACTCTGCGATAAAGGAAAACTTTTCAAAGTTTTTCCTTTTCATTTCTGCTCTCCTCTGTCGCCTCCGTTTCTGCTGCAGCATACCTCCGCCGCCTGTGCCCCGTAACCATCCCTTTAGCCACCCTTTTTGAGTGAATAACTGTAATTATCTTCTCAGTTGTAAATTTTTCATTATATTCCAATTTTTCCCCATCTCTCTTTGCAGGTTCGAACGCTATTTGTAAGTGGCTTGCCAATGGATGCGAAGCCCCGGGAACTGTACTTGTTATTTAGAGCGTACGAGGTATATTCTTTTTTCAGTTTGCTTTTTGTTTTCAATCATTTTTAATTAAAATTTTGAAAAAATCTAATTTCTGTAAATAGGGTTACGAGGGATCACTACTGAAAGTCACAAGCAAGAACGGAAAAACCGCATCGGTGAGTATCCTCCCACTTATATACATACATATATTTTTTGTGTGCTTTATGCATTAGCACTTTAAAGGTGCTTATTTAATTGGGAAATGATTGCTAATTGGTATCCTCGGTACTCTTTTCCAGCCTGTTGGATTCGTTACATTCCACACTCGAGCAGGAGCTGAAGCAGCTAAACAGGACCTACAGGTAAAGTCGGGACCAATTGTATATTTTGAGTTTGTAAATGCTAGAAATAATTTATTTTATTGAATTCTAAATCCTTTAAGTGCTCCTCCCTTAGTTTTTAAGTGACTTTAGAAATCAGCCATCGTAATAAATCGCTTGATCCAAAATTCAGTTACAGTAAATATAGTAGTGATAGGGATATCATCAGTCATTGTCATTCTAAGAAAGATTTGTTAATGTTAGATGTTATTAGGTAGATTATTCCAAAAAGGTCTCTGCTTTTTGTTCATTTATGTTATTTTATTGGTTTTTAATAAAATTTGACTTTAGGACTAGCAAACTGCAAAATTAAAATAAAAGATCAATATTTTCTTGAAACACCGAAAGGTCAACGTATTCATTGTAACAGTCAAAAGATTTTCCTTTTTAAAAGCAGATACTATTTCTTAATAAAATTAAAATTTAAATAATAACTCTAGATATTACTTGATTTACCACAAAAATACATAAACGTTATAAACTTTCAAAGCTTTAAAGCTCTTTCTCATCTCAGAACCTGAAAAATTGAAGCTTGAAAGTCCAAAAAGCTTTTTTTCATACGTCACAAAAGCTCAAAAGCTTAATAAGCTTTTTTGAGCTTTCGTTTTAATACGTATTATCGATGAGTCATTATAGATTTTTATTCATGGAAAATGACGATTTTTTTGAAAATATCATCCGATGCTTTATTTCTATGAAGATAAACATCAAAATTAAGGCAGGTTTTTTGTTAATGAACAAAATAACAAAGTATTAGAGCCTCTTGCAAAATCTCATTATATTTTTTTTGTTTTACCATAATATGAATATCATTCACATAAGTAGTAGTTGAATAGGAATTGTTTGCTTATTGTCTAGAGACGATTTTAGAAGGAAATCATGAAAAATAAATAGTATAATTGGAAGTAGTATTTAATTTTATTTTTTAGAAAAAATTCTCAGTATAGTGAAAAAGTTATTAAAAAACCAAATGGCGTTTTCGATGATATTGAACCTTGCGAAAATGTGTGGCACTCCAAAAACGCACATATTTTGTCAAGATGCTTGTCCTCTCCTTTTTCAAATTGAATCTGTAGCGGTACAAAATCGGCCCGATTATATATGTATGTTTGCTGGGTTTGTTAACAAGTTTGAGTCATTTTTGAACATTAAATAAGATATACCTTATGTAAAACCTTTCAGTTCTTAGGGTATACCTTATGCGTGCAGCCCTTAAAGAAATTGCCATTTATGCTAACAAATGGTTTGGCTTGTCACAAAATATATAATGGAAAGTCTTCTAATTTGAACTAGACAGGACTAAAATAATCATCCGAACCAACATCAAATTTGTCTGCTTGCTTTATAGAAATCCCAATATAAGATAATCAGATTTTTACTGATTTTGACTATGATTTTGACAGTTTGACTGATATACTATATCTTATAAAGTCTCTCGGTCCAATCGCGTGGGTGAACAGTAACTGAAGTCAAAACGTAAAAATTTCTCGTCCCCTAAGCTTTCATTTTCGAAAAGCTCAAGAAGTTTTATATTTCAAAAAGCTCAAAAGCTTTCCTTTTCAGTTTTATTTTAAAACGCTTCAAAATATTTACTTTCAAAAAGCTTTAAAGCTTTCATTCTCTAACTGTTTCAGTTTTTATTTTCAAAAACCTTTTATTATCAATAAGTTTTAAAACTTTTATTATCGAAAAGCTTTAAGTGTTAATTTGAAAAATCTCAAAAGCTTTTATTTTTAAAAACCTCAAAAGTTTTTATTTTCAAAAGTCTCAAAGCTTTTATTTTCAAAACAGCTTTTATTTTCCAAAAGCTCAAAAGCTTTCATTTTCAAACAGCTCAAAATCTTTTATTCCCAAAAGCTTCAAAACTTTTATTTTCAAAGAGGTTTGAAGCTTTTATTTTCTCAAAGCATATCAAAACATATGTCTTAAAGCTTTTATTGTCACTTCTTTATTACTTCTTATGACCTTCAAAGATATACCTTTTCTCAATGGACATTAGTACCGAAAAACTAAAAGTTCGAAGCTCGAAGTCGTTTGCGATGGATCAGGTTACTGTGAAATCCTTTACATGGGATCTATGTGATTGCGTAGTTGCCTGTATACGTTTTCAGTGCACGAAACACCTCACTAAAATATGTGACGCTATCGCGCGCACATTTTGTCCAGGTGCTTGCATTATTCTTTGTTCAAATTCAATCTGTAGCGCGACAAAATCGCGTAGCGTATACTCAAAGCTGTTCTAAGCTCTCTATCAATAAATCAGAACTTCCTCTTTAACGGCTCTACAACCGGGCTTCTCGCAACTGTTTCCCGCATCGGCCCCACTTCTGAGCCGAAGTCATCCAGTTTGGCAATCCTAAGCTCCGAGGATCCTAGCCTACCCCATTCTTCCCTTCCAGCGGAAGTTAGGTCTCGCTCACTGTCGCACCCCATTGATCTTACCACAGAGAACTTTTCGAGCAGGTTCAGCTTTACTCACACGAGCCTTCTTTGCGGTGTGGTAGTACAAAGCGTGATTCCCATGCCGGATTTTATCACATAAAAAAAGCTCTCGTAGATCTAGTCATGGTAGAGTCTCCGGAATCGGGTTTCCTCACGTAAGGAGCCCACAATTCTCCGAAGGATTTTCCTCTCGAACCCGGCTAAGACGTTAGAATATTTTTTGCTAAGCACCCACGTCGCTATTGTGTTATGTAGAAGCATCTAACCGTAATGCTTGGATATGAAGAGCCTTGACAGACTACATATAGTAGGCTTTGTTGGCTTTTAGCAGTCGTGCGTTTATTTCTGGTTCATGCTATTGTCGGGTTCTACTATTGACCAAAGGTAGATAAATAATTTTACAAAAACTAATGGTACTTTGGTAATTTCCAACTAGAAAAATTTTCTTTCACCCACTATCATTTTCTTTACCTCTAAGCGAGAGATGAAGTTAGATAGTAAATCCAAGGCCGACTTATTAGCATTTTTGTTCATCTCTAATGCTTTTTTGCGTGACATTTAGCCCCATCTCTGCACTCAAGTGTTCCATGCACTCATTGGAAAGAATCCTCTTTGGCTTTCGAAAGGTGTATAAGAGAGCTTCACGTCAACTAACCCAGTCCACCTAGCAATATACCTCCCATGGTCCTAAGCCATGGTCCTAAGCCTAAGAACTGAGGGGAAGTAAAAAAGCTTTTTGAAACATTACAGCTATTTTATTTTCCCACAGAGCAGAGCATTAGACTGAATACATAAAGTTCCCCGGTTCAATCCCGGGTGTTGGCGATAACAGAGGTGAAAAAGAAAATATTGCTTGTTTCTGAAAGCTTTTATTTTAACAAAGCTTCAAAGCTTTTGTTTTCACAAAGCTTCAAAGCTTTTTTTTCACAAAGCTTCAAAGCTTTTATCTTCAAAAGCTTCAAAGCTTTCATTTTAAAATAGCTTCAAAGCTTTTATTTTAAAAAGCTTCAAAGCTTATATTTTCAAAAAGTTTCAAAGCTTTTATTTTCAGAAAGCTTCAAAGCTTTTATTACGAACAACAGATCGGTCATTCTTACTTGCCTGACGACGCATATACCCGCCCCGTCAAAGTCGCTTGCAGTGGGCTATGTTACTGTAAAATCCTGTATATGAGAACTGCCAGTCCTTATCGCATGAGCGCTTAGTCACTTGTACACGCTTTCAGTGAAGAACCAACTTCACCAAAATATGTGACACTGCAAAAGCTGCCCGCATAAATGTTGTCTGGTTACTTGCGTTCTCCTTTGTTAAAATTTAATCTGTATCGACACAAAATCGCGTCGCGCATGTTTTATTCCCTAGTTGAGCAGCAATTTTCTGTTAAT
Organism: Thereva nobilitata; assembly: GCA_963855945.1. Taxonomy (NCBI): domain Eukaryota; kingdom Metazoa; phylum Arthropoda; class Insecta; order Diptera; family Therevidae; genus Thereva; species Thereva nobilitata. Next base: position 190,625,021 of record OY979695.1, on the reverse strand, counting down.
TGTTTATCAATAATCCAATCCTCATCTTGGCAATTATTTTAATACCCGTATTCTAAAAGCAGTCATAAGTCACAACGCAATCACAACTTGAGACAATTTGGTATTCTAATTTTGCAGTCACAATTTAGACAGTCCACCAACGGGTGCTTAGCATACAAAAACAGCTGATAGTCGCAAGAATCAAACTTTCAATGACAAGCTCAAAAGCTTGTGACTTATGACTGATTACAATTTAGAATAGAGGGTAATATAAATATTTAGATTTGATTAGGATATGTTTAAATTAACAATTGATGTCGTTGAGGATGTAAAAATCAGAGTATCCGTCTTGAATGTTTTGTAGTAAATACATAAACTGATTGTGCACGAAAAATAATGAACTAATCTCCGAAAAAAATAGGTTAACTGTCATTGAAAAGAAGTTCTATGAGTATAAAGTCTCTAAAATGTTAAATGATTGCGCAAAAAAATATTGAAGTGTAAAAAAATTCGAAAAATTTCCTACTGAAGCCCTTTTCCACTTGAAACCAGTTCTCAATACTTTCTGACACCAATTAATAATAAACGATAAAAATGCTTGAAGCACAAACTTTTCCTCAATTAAAAGAGAAGTTTCCTCTCTTTCACACTCTCGAAACAAAAAATCATTATCACAATTTTGGTGTCATTATCAAAGAGAAAATTTCTCCAATGAACCTTTCTGTTCGAAAACTTCAATCAGCGGTTTTTTTCTTTCTTTCTATTTGCCTAAGATTTTCAAGAAGAAAGACGAAAAAAAAATTGTGTCCATAGTATGACCCTTCTACAAAAAGAAACCACAAAAAAATCCATCGATCGGAAGAAAAGCCTCCACTAAAAGCAAACCTCTTTCCTTTACTTCTTTTTATATAAAATTTTTTTTTTCTTTTTGGTTTTTCTTTTTTGAAGGGTAGTGTGCAAACATTTATCAACCATTTGTTTGCATAAAGGATCTACCGGTACTCAATAATGACATTTGGAAGTCCTTTTTTTGTTGTTCATAAAGGGAAACCCTTTCCTGGAAAGATTCGTTATCAATCTTGTCCTTTTTTCAAGTTTTTTTTTCTGCTGTTGTATAAAATATAGTAAAAAATTGGTATTCATTTGACATAACGAGAAGATTTTTGAATTTTATGTTTAATTTTTTTGTTTTTTTTTTTTTTTTTTGGAGAAAGCGATTTAGGGAGAAAGTGTTAGAAAAAAGCGATTTATTACGATTGCGTGAAAAATAAATTAATAAATGAAAATTTATTTATTTCATTTTAAAAACATTTTACACAAAAAAACTTGGAAAGGAAATGTGCAATTGCAATTTTTTATTGGTTAATGTTTTTTTATTCAAAGATAAATTAAAATCTATACTCCATACTTGTTTTATGCTTAACTCTATTCTGTATTTCTTTCAATTTTACTTACTACAATAATTGCGTTTGCACATTCACAATCCATCATCCTTTATTGAATTAATAAAGAAGAAAAAAAAAACAAACAAATCCTTTTTTGTGCTCCCATATAACCCTCGATTTCTCTCTCTCTCACACTCTCACACTATATATTGAAAAAAGAAACACATTGTCCACCAGAAAAAAAAATGATTTCAATATCACCATATTATATCCACCACCTTTATCAATCTATAAATACCTTATGTGATAAAAAAAAAATCTATTTTTTATTTTTTTATTTTTAAATTTTTATTTAAAAGTTTGTTTAGAAGAAAAAAAATAATGATTATTTATCAACCAACAACCAAACAAAATATGTGAAGATATTATATTATATATTGCACCTAAAACTTATTACCACCCTTCTTTTGACTGCAACCAACCCCTTTTTTGCAATCCCCCACGATTATCCCCTCAGGAAATGCTTTTCTGTTTGTTTTTTTTTTATTTTTAAACAATTTTTTTTCATATCAGTGATGAAAATAACTTTTTGGCGAATTTTCATTATATTTTCTTCCTTTGTGCAACAGAATAACAAAAGACAGTATTTTTGCGGGAAAATATTTGGATAAAATTATGGGGGATTTTTCGAGGGTAGAGAATATTTATATTTTTTTGAAATTTAATTAATTTTATGTAATCAATTTTTTTTTGTCGAATTTGGGTGAATCTGAGTGGGTTTAGGTGGACTATGAACAGTGCTCAAGTGCAGGAGTAATAACGAAAGTGAATTTAAAATCTCTTCAACAAATGAAACGTCCGATTTCTTGAATAGGGTTTATCTTCAGTATCAATTTTGTATTTCTGTACATTTTAATCTTTTTATCTCCCTCGTAATTAATAGCGAAATTAAGAACCCTGAGACAAATAGTCAACGAACCTCGCTACTTTAAGGGCTAAACATCACTTAAGGTGCTTCTTCTTCTTCTACTTTTAATGAGTTACAGAGATGTACTTGCACTTGTACCTATTGTACATTTAACAACCCCTGAGCTTTGGGCTAGTCTGCTTGAATAAGTTCAGCAGTCTGCATAAAGATTTGTGACTAAGGACCGTAAAAATCAGCGAGGATAATCATTATTCGAAATTTTATCATAAACATCAACCAAGATTATCTCGAATACAAAAACCGAGATTGGGAGAAAAATAATAACACCCCATATGTAAAATTTCAAAATTACATCAACAATGCTGAGGTTTGAAGTGTGTACCGGGGGTTTGATATGTAGCTTTAAGAGGAAAACACCAAACTGCTCACAACGGACGGATCGAAAGCCAGTGTTCACCTCGATGGAACCCAAATCAAACAGGTTCCGATGTTCAAAAATTTGGGATCGTTTGTTAAGGAAAAGAAAGTGGCATCGATGACCAACGTTCACAGCCGCATCGGTCAGGCAACAGCAACATTCACCTCGCTCAAGTGGTGCATATGGAAACGAACAAATGTTACCGTCAAAACGAAAGTACGCCTTTACCGAACGTTGATCCTTCCGATTATACCTTATGGATCGAAGACGTGGACACTGCTCAAGCCGAACGTTAACAAGCTCGAGGCCTTCCAAATGCTATGCTTGAGGCAGATTCTCGGTGTTCCACTCCGCGATCGCCTTCGAAACGAGACAATTAGACAAAGATGCGACCAACAGACACTGATCAAAGAAGAAGTAGAAAAACGTCGACTACGATGGTTTGGACATGTTTGCCGAATGGATGATAACCGCTTGCCACGTAAACTTCTCTGGCGAGACCGCCTGGCAGTTTGGAGAATTCAGCGACCGGCACCGAAGAAAACCTGGCTAAAGAATACGGAGGGCGACTTAAAGAATCAACGATTATCAGTTATCGAGGCTTGAGACGTCGCCAAAAATCGTCTAGAATGGAAACGAATCGTGAATGGAGCTCGAGACTCAGCGGCATCGACAGCAGCGTACCTGTTGCGGGGACGTCCCGCTCGGACCGCCAGGTAACGGATCAAAGAAAAAGAAGAACAATTTTAAAAATAGCACAGATCCTTGTTTCAAGATATTAAAAGTCCTCCTTTATGCTAACGGGACTTGTATGTTTCTCGAAGGTCGCGCCAAGCAACGAGATCGTTCCTAGCTATATCGAAACAGTGACAGAGAACGTGGAGGGCAGCGTCCGTTAATGAATCCAAAGAGTGTCTTGAAATCATCTTGACTACGCCCCAGAAATTTTCTGGTCGCGTTACGAGACACTTCAAGTTCACTACACGTTCAGTATTCGGTATATTTCATCAAGATCCCTTTCACTGGTTAGTGGCCCAGTAGCTGATTCTGGACCGATTAGTACAATGCCAGAGCCTTGTCTAGCCATGGCGTCGGCCGTTTCATAGTGATTGGGTATACCTAGCTTGTGGTGCGATGCGGTGTGTTGGTTAAAACTAGCTTGGATTTTGTCCTACTAGACTTAATCGCTATGATTTGTGCTTTTTAAAGTAGGCCTTTCTTAAATTCTCATAGGTGCCATTATAGCGTATACTTCTGCTGGAAATAATAGCCACAGTGCCTAAGCTGTATCTTCTACTCAACCAGAGGCGTTCTCCCAGACCCTGTCAGACTCACTTTTTTTATGTGAAAGACTATAGCTCCGGGAGAGCCCTTTGTACTGTCGGCAATCTATTTTTATATAGAACTAGCTGGGACCCGGTGCGCTTATGCTGCACCCATAAACCAATAGTAGTAATCAGGTGATATGAATTTTGAATTTGGAATGACTCCACACAGAGCTAATAATATTCTACTTGTCATACCCTTTCATTTAATACCCATACCGAATGGCTTGCAAAGAAAAAGGTAATCCGCCATTTTGTGTTGGCCGCCATTTTGAATTTGGAATGACGCCACAGAGCTAATAATATTGTACTTGTCATACCCTTTCATTTGATACCCATACCGAATGGCTTGCAAAGAAAAGGGTAATCCACCATTTTGCGTTGGCCGCCATTTTGAATTTGGAATGACGCCACAGAGCTAATAATATTGTACTTGTCATACCCTTTCATTTGATACCCATACCGAATGGCTTGCAAAGAAAAGGGTAATCCACCATTTTGCGTTGGCCGCCATTTTGAATTTGGAATGACGCCACAGAGCTAATAATATTGTACTTGTCATACCCTTTCATTTGATACCCATACCGAATGGCTTGCAAAGAAAAAGGTAATCCTCCATTTTGTGTTGGCCGCCATTTTAAATTTGGACCGATCGATCTGAAACTTTGGGAATCGTATTTTTTTCGGAAAAAACCAAAATAATATAGATCTGAGCTCTTTAGCAGTAATTCGAAGAGTACCTCCCATACAAAAGTTCGAATTTTACGGATATCGGTACACTACAGCCACCCGAAGTGTTCGAGATAGAGCAAAATAGACCGCGTAGGAACTCGTAGGCTATGACAAGAGGAATCAGGGATGTAAAGAGGGAAGAAGAGATAAGGAAAATTGTGTAGGTGTGGAAAGTGGGAAAGGCGACGGGCCGTGGTGCTGCCGGGATTCGAACCCGGAACCTCTGGGATGGTAGCCAGGCGCCTTACTCCATAGACTACCGAGGTCCCCAATTGATTGGGGTCCTCAATGTTTGAAACTGAGGTATTTGAGAAAAAGCTCAGACTTGACTATCTTGTATGTTCGCGAAGAAGACTTAAACTTGTAGATCTTCGCGGGTGTGTAATCTAATAGCATTCCCGCATCCGGAATCTTTTCCAAAAATACTGACGATTGTAGTACATATATTTTTGCTGAAGACCTCGCGCAGGTGTCAATCATTCTCAACCTATGGCGGACATCGTTACTTCGGTCACGTGGACTTCGATGATCGAACTAGATATGGCTTATCGTTTATTATACGTTTATCTTACCTGTCAAAGGCAGGAAATTGTAAAGAAGGAAGACAAGAAAGAAAGGATTCTATCTGGGTGGGACAAGTGGAAAGATAAAGAAGTGGAGTGGAGTGGGACAGGTGAGTGAGGCGATACCTCAGCACCTTCTACTGCTTTCTGCCGTTTCTCTGAAAGTTTACCATCTCGAAAGATGCTTCCAAATTTGTTGAAACGCATTTATTTAGTTTCTCTTTGATATGGAAATTTTTTTGCTGTGTATTTGTAAAAATATCACAAACCTTCCAAATGCATTTTGTACATCCTTATATATTTATTCGAGCTCAATACTTTCTAGAATTACAACGACTAAGCATTTAGTAGTTTGGTACTACAATTATCTTCTTCTGAAGGAATAAAGAACCTGAACTTAAAAGTTTCACCATACTTCGAAATTTCTCCAGTGTATCATGATATCTCTATTCTCTGTCGATATTATCTGCATTTCGTAAAATCCCATAGCTTTATGACTACACCTGAAGTGAAAATCTATAATCCTTTTCCGTCAAGAGTCAGGAGCCCCCCCCCCCCCGGTGTCAAATCTCTGAATACAACAAATAAAATTACTTCAGTGGAAAAAAATACACACCCCCACTCAAAAAAAATGGAAGAAAACAAGAATTGACAATGACGTAAAAGCGTGCAAATGAAGATTGATGCGGCATTAACTGAGGACTCAAGGAAACAATGTAACCAAACAGCAAATACGCATCTAGATAAAAATCCACATTGTTGTCATCAATCTGGCCATTTCAGGAGCATATATAAAACTTGTGTCATCCATGATTCTTTGGTATTATAACGAAATGTCGTGAATGAGCGGACATTTGTTGTTTCAAGTTCTTGAGGATTGGAGAGGTTGTTATGTGGTCACTGCCCAATAGATTTTATCTGCTACTTTTTATAGGGGTTTAATATTATCGCCTAACAATTAAAATTGGATTAAGATTTTTTTTAGAACAAAATTGGAAATTGATCCTGAAGTTACAGTATCTCCTACTATTTAGTCCAAGAAATAAGCAAAATTCGGGAAACTGGTTGAAACTGATTGATTGAAAAAAACGCGTTTTAAGGATTTGTACATGACAAACGTATTTTTATTGTCTTAAGCATAGGTATAGAATGAACCCGAGTACATTTTGTGATGCCACAGATTCAGCTTGGATAAAGATAAAAAGCAAGCAGCCTTACACAATGTGCATGAGGGCAGCTCGGCAAAGCCACAAAGTTTAATAAAATGTTAACATTGTCGAGCGACTACCCAAATATCTCGGATTATGGATAAAGGTAATCCTTGATTCAAGATAATAAAAATCCTGGTTAATGTTTACTCCCTTTAAAATATGACTCTGAGCACTTCAATGTGCAATAAAATTCAATTTGTGAAAATTTTGCATCTTACATAAACTAAATCAAACCTGAGATTCAATCACTCATATCTCATAATTTCTAATCTTCTAACTTTGGCCTTATATATTCTTTCGGGAATATAATGAATTTACGAGAGACTTCCAGCTTCAACGGTTTGTGCTGTCGTTCGTTCTGTCAAGTAGCTCATCCCAAGCTTTGCTGGTGTCTTTAAGGCGGCCATTACACGTTCATGCAAGCGACAATCAATTCCACCAGTCATGATTAATGGAAATCAAAATATACGGAGGATTACGTCAGTCAACACCTTAGACGTTAGGTTTTCAGTCAGTCGTAGGCAAAACTGTGCAAAAACTGACAGCAAAACCTATCGTGTAATGGGCGCCTAAGGATGCTTCGGTGCCATATTGTACGGGTTCTAGCTTACTTTCTGTCGTCCTTAGGTTTGATAGTTGGTACAGCAGTAGTGTCTCTTTTTCCTCTTCTCAATTTGTATTCCCATTCCGCTCGGATACTTTCATTTCTGGAATTACACAACATTGCGCAATCGACATTCAAAGCTCAGCTGATGGCATAATTTACCCTTCCTATTATAAATTGTCACCAATCAAAAGTCACAAGCTTTTGCGACTCGTGTTTGTCATTAATAGTCTGTGAGCTCTTTTGTGACTATCTTATGGTGAATTTGTAATCGTTTAATGAATAATTTTGAAAATTTATATCGATTGGCCCCCTCCTTCCGATTTTTTAATATGGGGGTACTTAAAGGGAACAATGTACACTAACAGACCAACCACAATCTTGATGCTTAGGGATCACAATCGAGACGATTTTGCAAAATTAGCGCCTGTAGTCTGTGAGAATGAAATGAAAAATATGTTAGAAGCAGCTCACTTTTGCGCCACAAGCTGGGGGAGCCACTTGATTGACACCATATTTCATAAATAATCTTAAAGACCATAGATTCAATTAAAAAAATATAATTTATAAAATTGTGTTACATTTAAAAGTTATTAAAGAAAAACATCGCCCTGGAACATACAATGCACCCCTGTGACCTGCTCTTCCTACAGTCCCAATTTTGATAACCGTTGTGACTGTTAGCCGATTGTCAAAAATTGTGACTGCAAAATTAGAGTACCATATAAAATTCCTTCTTCGATGTACTTTAAATAATTTTCATCATCATTTTCATTAGAAAAGCTTTAAAAAGCTTTGAAATGTCACCCTCCAAAAATCTTTCATCTTTACCACGCTCAGAGAACTTTTGACTACTAAAAAAGACTTTAAAAGCTCTTCTCAAAATAAGCTTGAATTCCAACCACGCTAAAAAGAGTTTTTATGTAAGCGAATACACGAACCGATGACGTTCGAAGTTCATTTTCAGAGCTTTCAAGCTCGATTGCGCAATATTATACAATTCTAAAAATTATGGTAGTCGATGTTGGGAAGCTGGAAAATAAAGTAGAGTAAAAACCATAAAAGAAGACAACGAGTGTCCCATTTGCTCTGGTTTTTTGAAAGCGCAGCTTTATCACTCAAACAACCAGAGCTAATGCAAAGCTCGTTGCCGTCTTTTATGGTTTTTCCATTTTCTGGAAGCAACAAAACTTTTACTGCTGTACTGGTCGGATATGGTCGATACAAGATCTGTTTTAAGCGAAGCCAGCCTATTCTATTCGGAAAGTTTCTTTAATAGGTCCAGCGTTTTTTTTCAGCATTCCAGCATTTTGTTGAAAATTTTTTACAAGCAATGCTCAAGAGAAGGTACTAACGTGCAGTTCTTGCAATCAGATGCATAGGTTTTTTGGGACTTTACTTACATTATCTTCATCTTATTTGCTTGGACGTTAGTCAGACATTATCCAAGAGTTATACATAAGCAACAATATTTTTCTAATCGATTTTAGGATTTTCAGATGGTATTAGTTTGCATATTCTGTGGAGCTCTTCAAAAGCTTAAAGAATTCAACCCTATACCTCACAATAGCTCTTAGAAAAAGCTTGAAAAGTATTCGTTGTGGGTCTATCCGAAAAAAGATAGGTATTTAGTTACTTATGTACAACTACTTCAACCAGACTCAACAACGTCTGACCAAAGCCAACAGGCGAGGTCCTCTGCACTACCGATACTCCATATGAGGAGGTAGTTAAGGGTGCAGTGCTTGGTAATCAAGCCACCAATGCTTTAGCAACCTTCCTATAGCCCGCAAAATTAATATCCAGTCGATCTGACACAGAAGAAACTGCTTTGATTCCACCCGACCTGATGTGGACCTGCTGCACTTGGCATATTTCATCAGGTTCTGATCGCTAAGGGCGTTTGCATTAAGCTGGATGGTACTAAAAAACCATTTTAGAACCGATCTAGTCATATCATTATCTTCGCAGCCCTTATACCTACGGGACTTTTTGCCTAAGACCGGTTCTACACGTTCAACTTATCGTTCAACTTCAACATTTTTTTCGCTTTCGCTCGCCTGCAATTGTGAAAGGTTTAAGATTATCCCTTTTGCAACTTGCATGCGAACGAAAGAGAAAAAAGTGTTGAAGTTGAACGAAAAGTTTAACGTGTAGAACCGGTCTAAACTCAATCTTCATTTTTCTTATGCGCGTGCACTTATACATATATCAAACATTTCTGCTTAAAAGACAGTAACCCAGGTGTCAAACTGATGTCGCAGTTGGTCAACTAGTCTATTCAATTCTGTGCTCTAGTCAATATTCTGATTCCTACAATCTCCAACAGTTTCCTCTGTTCATTCGAGTATTAGATTTTTTTATTAGTGTTTCCTAGTATATTTTTGATATTTTACTGGGTTAACAACCTTAAGCTATCCAATTAGATGATTTACAAAAATCGGTTTGACTTATTCACCTAGGTTTGGTATGGTATATATGGAATTTTTTTCTATTCCTTTTTGTCCTTTTTGCTTAATCATCTAGTTCTCAGTCTTAAGGGCACCATACACCAGCGATCGTTCAAATGGCACCGTGTCGTAGAGGCACCGAGTTGGAGCCGATTCAAAATCCACGGTGCTGAGCCACAGAGCCATTTATTTGCTTCGTCGTGTGTAGTGAAACCAGGAACCAAGTGACGTCGGCCCATCAACTGAACTCGCTTAAAGCTTCAATCAAAGCTTCACAATGAAAGCTTTAAGCTCAAGCTTCACAATGAAAGCTTTAAGCTCACGCTTCACAATGAAAGCTTTACGCTCAAGCTTCACAATGAAAGCTTTAAGCTCAAGCTTCACAATGAAAGCTTTAAGCTCAAGCTTCACAATGAAAGCTTTAAGCTCAAGCTTCACAATGAAAGCTTTAAGCTAAAGCTTCCAAAATTAAGGTGCAACCACAATGTACGCTTCGATTGCTTGAACTTGGTGATCTTTTCAAATTTTATATGTGAAATCTGTGCCTTAGCCGCTTGGGCATTTGGTTTTGCCTCATAACAAAGCATTGGTTTATTTAATACATCAAAGCAAAGCAAAGAAACAACGCGTACATTGGAGTTGCACCTTTGGGACTATAGGATTTATGATTTATATCGGCAGCATACTTCAAATAAAGCTGAAGCTCACGAATAACACAGATCGTCTGGAACAGACTGACTGGCTCCCACTTTGTCGTTAGTGGGCTCCTAATTAGCCTGGCCAATGGGCTGGGGCTAAATGAAGTCGGGCTATTAGATCGCTCGTTTATAGGAGCCTTTAGCCTTTTCTAATATCAACAAGATAAGATTGTTACCAAAGCTAAGGAACCACACTCTGTTCTACCAGTCCGTCATGTCTTTCCGGTTATGGTTCAACATCTAGTATTTAGTTAGATTAATTTCAAGTATAGAACCACCACTTACTCCAGTTAATCATTACCTGCACTTTCTTTTTCATTAAAACCACCCATAGGATTATCTAAAAGATTTCTTTATTCTGCCAATCATCACCTTAAAACACCCTATACCCAATTTTTATTAGAAAATTTCAAATCTCTCCACTAAAAATCTATCACATCTTTACAAAGAAAAAAAATATAAAATGGGCAACAACAAGTGGTAAGTGTGATGATATCAAGGGTTTTACATTCATAAATAATAAAATAATGTATAAGCATGTTATCGAATAAATGAAAGGAGCTTACAATTCCTTTTAGATACTATAGAAAATCATTAAATATTAATGTGAAATATTGGGAAAATATTTTTTACCTAGATTTTCAAGGGTTTCATGGGTATTTGTTTAAAGATGGATGCTCCTATAGAAGACGAGAAAAATCCTCCATAATTTTATCCAACAATATACTGTCTAGAACATACATATATACATATACATATATAGTATATAATTTTTGAGAATTAAAAAACACTGGCAAACCCTGTTCCTTATCCCAAAAATAAAATCCTTAAATTAGAGAAAGAATGATTAAGAAAAAATTAAAAATTTATAAAAAAATTTGGTTTTTGCTTGAAAAACAGAAAAATCAAAATAATTTAAATATAAGTAAAAAAAAAATACATATCCAAAAAAAACACCTATACAACAAAAACCGCTGTACGCTCATTTGCAGCAGGGTGTTCGCTTCGATCCCGATATGCCCCAAACAATTCGCTTGGAATTCGCCAAGAGTAACACGAAAGTGAGCAAACCTAAACCACAGCCCAATACAGCGACAACAGCCGCACATCCTGCATTGATGCACCCACTCACTGGACGTAAGTAAACACAAAAGAAAAAAAATTGTCTTAGATAAACAAAACTAACCTCTAAAAAAAAATAAAAAAAAATTTAGTAAAGATACTAAAAACTATTTGAGTATTTTTTGTTTTTTCGTAAAGTAGAAATTTTTAGAATGGAATTTAGTTGGTTTATTTATTATTTTTTTTTTTAATTTTATCTTTCTGTATTTTTTTGTTTTTTTATTGTGTAGAATTTAAGCTTTTGTAGATTTGTTTTTTAGCGCTTTGATTATATATAAATATCCTTTCACGAAAAAAACTCCTACAATTATTAAAAAAAAATTGCTTTAAAATTGCTGTGCACAATCAGAGCAAAAGTATAAACCGCACCAAATTTCACACCAATCTGGCCGCACTTCATGTTGTGTAATGTATGTCTCTTTGCATATGGCAACGCTGGCAGTTAAAGTGGTTTTTTTTGTGGTATAAAAAATTGAAAAAAAAAATAAATAAATAAAAGTGCATGCTGCATTTAAAACCCTCCACCAACCCAAACCCCCCTTATTTATATAGTCCTGATCCTTGTCGAGTTTCATCCCGAGCTTCCTTTAACCCTATTTTTGGCCCTTAATGTGTAAAACCAGCGCTTTTTTGTCAATAATTTAAAAAAAAAATAAAAAAAAATAAAATAAAAAAAAAGTAAAAAAAAAATTAAAAATAAGAAGAAGAAATGAGGAATTAATTAATTAATTTTTTTTTTGTAAATTGTTAACATAAATTAACATATAAAATGATGATATTATAATGAAACAATTAACCGCGCTGACGTAGATTTTGTTTACGTAACGGCAGATTTGGGAGCACCATTTTTTCCCGGTGGACCTGAACTATGGCATCATCCGCTAGCGTATTCAGCTGCAGCAGCTGCTGAATTGCCAGGAGCTGCAGCCTTACAGCATGCAACATTAGTGCATCCGGCTCTGCATCCTCAAGTGCCGGTCAGATCTTACCTCTGACTAAATACAGATAAAGTTTTAGAGCAACCTATGCACCAAGTAAGTAAACATTATAGTCTAAGCTCCCATGACAAAAAAGGTACCCCATCGAACACCTCAAAATTATAAAGTGAGAATGGCTGAAAAATATGTAAAAAACGTGTTACGCTCGCCAGACTAGTAAAAATTTGTTAATTGTTATTTTTTATGAATTTTTGAATTTAGTTAAAAAAAATGATTTTTTTTCCAAAACACCTGCATTCAAAACTCAGTCTGACAAGTTTATTAACAAAAATTGTCAGCCAGACAAGTTGTAATGGAGAGAAGAGATCTTAAAGTTTATTTTAAAAATAAAATCAAGGAGGTGTTATGTAGTGCATTTTTATAAAAAAAAATGATTTATAACAAAAGGTCTGTCAGAAGTTAATTAACAAAAATTGTCAGCCACACAAATTTTTTCAAAAATAGTTCATTATTTACTACAAATTGTATAAATTTCAAGCTGGTGTTTGGGAAAAAAATCATTTTTTTTAGCTAAATTCAAAAATTCAAAAAAAATAACAATTAACAAATTTTTACTAGTCTGGCGGGCGTAACATTTATTTTACATGTTCTTCAGCCATTCTCACTTTATAATTTTGAGGTGTTCGATGGGGTACCTAGTAGTTTTTTTTTTTTTTTAAATTATAACCTCAATTTTTTTTCATTATTTTTTTTAGACTCAAATGACATTGCCGCATCCATCAGCAATACATCCAGCCTCAATGCATGTCTCAGCGGGGCTCCCAGCTGGACATCATTTTTTACCAAGTCCCGCGTTGGCAAGCCCTGTTGGGTCAGCTGGTAACTCACATCCACCCAATCCTCCTCTGGCCGCCAACGCCCCCTGCTCGACCCTGTTTGTCGCTAATTTGGGACAATTCGTTTCTGAACATGAACTTAAGGAAGTTTTCTCAAGGTAAGCCCCAAACATAGGCACTGCCTGTTTCCCTCCTGTATATACTTTAACCGTTTAATATATATATATATGAAAAAACACACACAATAATCGTAACTCATCAAGGACTGTAGCAAATTTGATTATTTTTAACAATTTTAGAAATGTTTTCCCCTTTCTCTTGGGTTAACAAAACAACAAAAAAAATTTAAATTATATTTGTTTGATTGTAGTTACACTTCCGTTTAGTATAATCGTCCTTGCCAAATTAAAAAAAAACACACACACACAAACACCCACACAATAAATATATTCACAAACGTGATACTGTTTTATCTATCTATCTATATATATGCGATAACAATTCAAACGCACCTTTTACTTACCTGAAGGCTATGTTCTAATTGAAATACTGGCGACGTTACCCCCTTTGATCAAGGCCTAATTTTGGGTATCAAAGCGTTTTCACTTGTCATTATTGAAAGCCCATTATGAAAATATTCACAAGCTATTTTTGTGTGTGCTATCAAGAGCTGAGTAGGAGTTATTTCTAGCTTAAAGGATTACCATTCTCCCCGGACAGGGACCAGACAGGTTGTTTTGTTGAGAAGAAGGATGCCATAAACTTGATGAAATTAATCAAGAGTTTTTGGATGGAAATTCATTAAATTTATAATAAACCTTTTATAAAAGCTGCAAATCAAATTTTTGTGAATCCCTTCAATAAATTACGAGGCTCAAGAGGAGAACCCGCGCGCACACTTCAGCCGCGTTTTACAGACATTTTCTCATCCTGTGGGATTTTTGTTCACACTAAAAAAAACACCACCTAAAAACCGATACAAAACGATGTTTAACGAATTTAATTTTTGGCTTAAGGTAAATATTTTAAGCATCACAAAAAAATTATCTGCCGAAATGTATACATTTGCTGGGAATCAACAGCAGTGGAAGGAAAACAATTTATTTTCAATGTATTTGTTTACATGGAAAAATAAAAACACCAAAAGAGAGGAAAATTCAAAATATTTCAGGAAATGTCGTACCTGCAAGGCAGTTCCGTATTCTAATCTCTGTCTATATATATATATACATATACATACGCGCACAAGTATCTAAAATCCAGGAAATTTGCTATTTACGCAAGGAGATCTATTACGTACTCAATAGTATCTGACATCAAGGTCAAAAAAGGTAAAGACGAATAGCATGAAAATCAAGCTCAAGGAGATATTGAAAAACTTGGCCAACCAGCATACAATCGCGGAATAGAGAAGCTTTTGGATGGAAGCATCCTGTTTTGTTCGTACACGTACACCTGTACAAGTTCGATTTTTTTTAGGGAGAAGAAAAATATTTATAGGATGAAATGATAATATCCTAGGGAACGCTGCAACTGACAAAATGTATCGAGATGAGGAGTGGTGTTTTTTTTTATTTTTTAAATATATAAAATTGGAGCATTCCTCATTCTACTATGTCCAAAAAGCCAGGGCCAAATATAGATATAGTTTAATGGGGAATCTATGAAAGCATTGTATGAGTCACTTGGTCGTGATTACATTGACTAGAGAAACTCTTGTTCTTCTTGTATTTACAAGAGAGTGGTGATAACAGAAAACAAATCCAAGCCCGATTTATTAGCACACCCTTTCGCCTCATATCTTTCTTTCGTGACACTGCTTTGACACCGTCGATGCTCAAGGGTATACCGCCTACTCAATGGATGGAGTTTTCTGTAAAACAGTGGCTGGTACTTAAGAAGCCTCACCTTTTAGTAAACTGTTTGTCCTGTTATATTTTTTCGGAGTTTTTCCACACTCCTGGAAACTAGCTCATGTTTAGCCCATACCGAAAACAACCCCTCTTAACTACCATCCACACTGCAAATCTCAAATTTTGGAAGTGTGTTATTTTAACACGCTTAAAGTGTGTTATTGTGACGTCACCCATTTGATTTACATTGTAGTCACTTTTTACACACTTAAAACGTGTAAAAAGTGACTACAATGTTAATCAAATGGTTGACGTAGAATAACACACTTTAAGCGTGTTAAAGTAACACACTTCAAAAAGCTGAGATTTGCAGTGCAGTAGCAATCACTTCTATTATAATCTTATGTAATATCTTGAATGCAACCAAATATTGGACGACAAGCAGTAATGGATTTAGATCTAAAAGATCTACTGGCGACCTACTTGTATGCCTGACGGAGTATCTCAAGCAATTTAAACACTGCTTTGGTGAATCTGGCCTGGTTTCTCTAGATATCTCCAAGGCTTTTGATATAGTATGGCACCCTACTCTGTTGGCTAAACTTCAAGCTATTGGTATCAACTCTGCACTAAAGAACTGAATTAAGAGTTCGTTTCTGACCGTTTAATCAAAGTATGTCTGCAGGTGTCCCCAGGATTCAATTCTATCACCCGTTCTTTTTCTAAACGGCTTTGATAATGAAAGATAAGTACACGCCAGACCTTGTGTGCATGATAGTAAACTTATGTCCAATTCAAATAACAATGACATAGAACTCATTCTTGATCTGTATCGCAAGAATCGTGTTGAATTCACGCCATCTAAAACTAAGTACTGTAGCGGGACCCTCTTACTTTTGTCTCAGTGTACAGCAACAATCAAACTGGTGCTCCATCTCTTCCTAAGTAAAAATAATCTTAAAATGCGCCCGCCAGAGGTTGTGAACGCCTCTGTTACAGATATGAATGTATTCGTAATCGATCATTCCAAACACGAGTGTTGTTTTATCAAACGGTCCCCCAACTAAGTACTACACACATAAAATGCTGCTTGACCTAAGCAATCGAACGAGAACCGGTCTATTAAGTATGCTAATGGCACCCTTTATGGTGATAATTGTTCGTTTTCTTCGTCCTAAACATTTTCTTAAAGCTTCGTTTGGACTATTTCGTGCGTCTTTTATTGATACGTGTTTGTAACGGTAGAATTTTTACTCAAGCGTATCGTGCCTAATTTGGTTTTAACGCTATGCGTGCCCGTTTCTGGCTGAGAACGAGCGAGTCTTATTTTTACTCGGCATAATTTTGACACAGTAACTGCGATAGAACGATCATATATTCCAAATCGCCAAACAAGCGTCTTAATTCTAGGCTTTACTCAGAGATACAATTTTCTTCTATCCTTCAAACCATATTTACTGCTGCATCAAAACTTCCCAACTAACCAAATTCTCCCAATTTTTAACGAGTCATCATTGGTCTGGCGTGGCGTTATTGTGATAGAAAACAACACTTCATATTGTTCGATTCGATCTGCTGTTTCTGTTCAATTGCTTGGTGTAATCTCTCTAGTTGTCTACAATCGAGTTAAGAATCAATTGTCTCACCACATAGTGCAGGGGTTTCCAAACTGGGGAGCGCTTATAGCTGGAAGACTTTATCTTTTTGACTTTTTTGACTCATTTTTCTACTTACATTTTATTGGGTCTTTTTTATTATACATCTCATCGCCATCTAGACCTTCGGTATTTCAACATTGAATAACTCTGATATTTTTTAGCCGATTGCGACAAATTCATACGATACTGAAACTTCATTCAGTACCATTTTAGCTATGATTCAATTCACATCGAAAGAACGCTCTGAAATTGTAGCGCTTTCCATTGAAAACAATCGTTCAATTGTGAAAACTGTGCGTGCTTATCGTAAAAAATATGGGAGAATTTCGGCGCCTTCAGGCAACACAATTCGTAGCTTGGTGACGAATATCTTTGAATACGGGTCTGTAGCCACTCGCCAGCGTCCCATTCGACCGCGTTCGTGACGCTCAAATGAAGTGGTTGAAGCGGTAATAGAGAGGGTTGTCGATAAACCAAATCGCCGTCGATCTCAAGAGTTAAACGTGAGTGGAACGACTCAAGAAGGATTATGAATCAAGATCTTTATCTTTTTCCATACAAAGTGCAACTTACTCAAAGAATGTTGCCAACGGACAAGCTGCGACGTTTGCAATATGGAAATGCAGTCGCAAGAATGATCGATGCCCAGCCAGATTTTTAGGATAAAATTTTGATGACGGACGAAGCTCATTTTACACTCTCTCGCGGAATCAAACAACAAAACTGTCGAATTTGGGGAACAGAGAATCCACACGTTATTCACGAAACACCGCTGTACGACGAGAAAGTCAGTGTTTGGGACGGAGTGTACCTAAAAACCATCATGGGACTATTTTTCTTCAAGGTTCGAGAAACCCTCGATGGCTCACGCTATCGTTGGAGCTTGGCGCACCTTGTATGTCCGAAAATGCGTGAAAAAGGTCTGACGAACTTTTATTTTCAACAAGAGGACGCCCCTTGCCATACCGCAGCCGCTTAGATGAAGTTCTTGCAGCGCAAGTTCCCGAAACACGTTGTGTCGAAAAATGGTGGTTTGGAGTGGCCTCCTCGTTCTCCGGATTTAACAGCACCAAACTTTTTTCTGTGGGGTTATTTAAAAAGTAAAGTTTATGCATGAGCGAGCCGAAGACCATTCACGAACTCAAAGCTAACATATACGAGCGAAAATAGCTGCTATAACGCCCGAAATGCTGGTCAATGCTATGCAGGATGCCCGAAAAAGAGCTAATTTTTGCGTATCGAATGCAGGTGGTCATTTAATCGACATTGTATTCGCAAAGTGTTTTGAAATAAATGGTAGAGAATATCCTAAATAAATCTTGCTCATTTGTCAAAATCGGCTAAAAAATGTCAGAGTTATTCAATGTTGAAGTACCGAAGGTCTAGATGGCGCACTCCATATTCGTTCTTTATTAGGGGCACGATCTACTGTTTGAAGGACAAGCTATAAACAAGAGGAGTATACAAACAGAGGCTCTGTGACGCTGGGTGACTTTACCAACTACGTGCTTACAACCACGCACGAAATGCTGTATAATTCACACCACAACGAACTCCCCTCTGTTAACATAAAGTAAACCAACCAAATTTTTGCAATTTCTAGATGCAATTTTTTTTTACAAAATTAAATAAAAAAATGGTGAACAAGTCCATTGTGAGCAGAATACAAAAACGGCTGCGCAACTCTCGAAACCTGCGCAGCTTAGTGGGAACATTAACTACCATCACACAAAACTAAAGAAAACAGAAATTAGCAACCCACAAAATTATAAAAGCGCTGGATTTCCCAATGAAATGCGTCTTCGATTTGGTTGGCACATAAGTACATAAGCTACTTATAGCCTCGAAACACGCACGCATTTATGACGAAAATTCATCATTAATTAGGAATATGAACCTCATCAATTAGAAAAACCGATTAGGAAAATTTTGGTTAATCTAGTACAAAATCTCAAAAGAGAGCCATCTGACGAACGATAGATCATGTTAAAAAGCCCGCTTTTAGGCGTTTTTCCAGAGTCAGATGATTTTTATTTTAATTTTACTTGAAAATTAATAAAATATATTACTTTTTCCCATATTAAAAAATTAAATTTTACTTGTTTCCCTTCCATTGGGGCAAAAACGTACCAAAGATATAATTTTTTTTTATTTTTCGTTCTCTGAAATTTTTCACTACACCACAACTGTCATAATATAATGAGGTATTTTAACGTGTGTCACCCCGTAAGGGCGTTCGTCATAAATTAGGAATTTTCGTCATATTTTGATTGCCGTGTGTCGAGGCTATTAGACAGAATTTCGGCTACTTATTGTGCAACTCGAGATAAGGTTGTCAGCCTTACTCCAAACTTACTTTGTATGATGTATGATCATATTAGCCTGTACTCTTTTGCGGCACTTGTCAGTGACCATAGTGCTGGTGATATAATAAGACTTCCATCACTCCAGCATATTTTCATATACTATTTGTGGGCTATTGATTATGTCCTAAACAACAGGGCAATAAGGAACTAATACTTTCACGGGTTTTTATTGCAGGTATCGGTCAATGGGTCATTTAAGAAAAAAAACTCGCGGAGTGCTATTAGTCTTAGAGGGTGGAAATTGGAGATGGGGTAAAAATGGAGCCTTTTCAGTTTTTCAATGTATCTCGCAAAACAAGCAAAATTTCGATATACTTTATATGAAACTTTTTGTAGAGAATTGAATTTCCCATCGAAAAGGATTTTTTAAAAAATTTTGAAAATTTTTTTTAATTGCCAAAAATGTTCCTTTCTATATGACATAATCAATAGACTATTGTAGCTCTCGCCAAAATTTGATAGAGGTTCACCACTTTTTACACAACAAAGTAGTGTTAGTATTTTCGCTTTTTTCCGACATTTAATATAGACATGAATACTAGGATAGGATTTGCGCTTTTGTGCGTTGTTATAACCAACAACAACAATAATTATGCGCCGCTACTTCTGCGTAGTCCGTACTATCAATATAGGAGTTGTCAACATTTATAGCACTTGGAGGAATTCAAATTTTGTTTTGTAGCATTTTAGGGTAAAAGGAATAAAACTATCGGGTCTCGGTAGCTTAGAGGTAAAAGCACTCGACTGCCATCCGAGTGGTTCGTGGTTCGATTCCATGCTTTCATGCTTCCAATTCAGCCACCTATATAACACTCATTCTATTTCGAGCTCTTCCTTTTTCAATATAATTCCTAGCTTACTTTCTCCTGTCATAGCCTGTAATAAGCGCGTAAGCCATCTCTTATTCAAAGGCCAAAGTCAGCGTTCCGGGGAGATAGTATTGAATGGAAGCCGGTGAAATAACACCTCTGACTCTTTCTTGACTCTTGTGACTCTTTCTCGGCTCTTTAATTCCTCGACTAGATCTTACTGTTTCACATTGTAATCTATAGATAAAATCGCCGACTGTATGAATAGGCGAGGACTTTTGGCAGAATCTCAGATAATTTTTATTCACACAAATCTAACAATGTCCCAAAAAAAATACTGTTTGTTATTTATATTTTATCTAATTTTTATTAAAATTTCGTTCACCATAAAATAATATAAAATCGACAAAATATTAAAAAAAAAAAAGAAAAGTTAAAAAAACAATATATTAAATATTATTTTTGTGGAACGTTCATTAGCCTTCTTCTTCTACTATTATTATACATTAGTGAATTAAGCTTATCCATTTGTTTATTATAGACGTGATGATGGCCAAATAAAGCGATCGAAATATTGGCATGATTATTAATAAAAACAAAAACAAACAAAAAAAACAAAAAACAAAAATTTCATTTCTCAATCTATGTGTGGCCGCCAAGATATAATATTCTCCAACACACCCATTCTAATCATCATTGACCAATGGCTGATATCAGACAATCACAAGTAAGTTAGATTATTTACTATCAACACCCTAACTAACTCCAAAAATTAAATCAATATCAATTAAAACGATATTTTTATGTGTACGAAATATACGAGAATGCATGAGAGACGAAACTTTTTGATGATATTATTAACTATAATTTTTTTTTTGTCACAATACTTGTGTAGATTTTGGACACACTTTATGATTCGTTTGAGTTGTAACTAATGGGAACTTTATTTTAGTATGGTGCTATTTTCATGGTTTTTGGTCCTGTTTCTACTTTAATCTCTATTTTTAGTATATTGCTACTTAAAAATCTGTTGGTTGAGATTTTGTGTGTGTTTCACCTTGACTTTTTCATTGGTTGATGGTGTGTTGTAACAGGTGTTGATAGTTGCCAATGTCAGCGCCGAACTTTATACTGTATAATGTGCTGTAGAGGGTGTTGTTATTTTCTGCTGTGCTCTACTTAGAGCTTAACTTATTTCCTACGATAACAATATATACACTTGGTTAGAGTTGTGCATCTCTAAATTAATTCCATTCACAATATCGGAGCATTTTCAGTAGTTGTACTTAGTTGGGTATATTCAATTATTGCGAAGTCGTGTATCTTCTAAATTTATTCATAAACGGATCCTTAATTAAAATAATTACCATTGTCCAGTCGAGTTTCATTCGACGTTATATAAAAATCTGTGTTTAATACATTTGAATCTTTCTCCTTTTTTGATATCTTAGACTATATTATCACGTATAAGCCTTAACGAAGACCTGCAATGGTGGTGCTGCACTTTTTTTCATATTTAAAAATATAACTGTGTGTTAGAGACTTATATTGAATATCATTACACAATTCCAACCTTAACACGTTCAATTACACAAAAAAAAACACAAATTAATTCGTCATTTGTAAAAAAGAAAAAATTATTCAAAAATCCCAGAAACGTGCCTATTTCTTTTAGAACTAGCCTCAGGTTACACAATTTAATAACATTGAAAAAATCATTCCTAGTTATACGTGTTTTTAGCGATTTAAATCAATTACTAAGTCATATTTATAAATTACTTTACAATTATAACTTTCAAACTATTGCACAATGATGAGAAATGTAAAATTTGCTATTATTTATAAGAATTACGTTAGCATAGCAAATGATACATCAATTATTATTATTATTATTATTACTCCCACATTTACTGCCATTGAGTTAAAAAAAAGTAGTAGTAACTGCATTTATTAATAAAACCCCCGCCCCCCCCCCAAAAAAATTATTATTTATAAAAATTTTTCTATTAATTTTTTTTTCCAAAACCAATTTAATTTGTTCATATCGTATTCTTTTTTTTCTATTTTCATTTGCTTTTGAACAAAAAAAAATTGCGTTTTTTTCTTCAAAAAAAAAAACCCAACTCAAAAAAAAATCGTTAAATCACAACAAAACAACCAAAAAAAAAATATGTTTTTTTACAAAAAAAAAAAAACCATAAAAAACCCCTCAAAAATGCACACAGTATGCCTGGCTTTTGTCGCCTTCGAATGCACAGTAAAGGTCTGCAAAATACAGGTACAAATCCTGTAGCATTTATTGAATTTAAAGATTCGGCCAGTGCTGGTGCCGCTATGAGCCAACTGCAAGGTAAATTCCTACTATCATCGGATCGTGGATCGATTCGTATTGAATATGCTAAATCAAAAATGATTAACGAATTAACAACACCAGCACTATCAGCACTACAGCCCGTTGTTACAGCACTTCAGCACCATCAACAGCACCACCACCACCACCACCATCATCATCACTTTAGAGACGTATGTATGTGTATGTAATTGTGTTTGATGTTTGTTATGTTTTTTTTTATTTTTGTTTTTTTAGTTTTATATAATATTAATTTGGTTATGATTATTTGAACTTAACCAACATTATATACTCGTATGTGCACCTTTTTTTTTATCATAATATAAAGCATTTAATTAAATACGCTAAATTTTAATATAACGAACGGACAGACTTTCAAGTTTTGTTTGGAAATTTACACTGGTAAAAAGAAAGGACATGATTCTGATTTTACATATTTTTTGGAATTTTTATTTAAAACACACTTTAATTTAACAGAAATGTTCCTAAAATCCCACAAATTTCCCATCATTTATAAAATAAAAAAAATTACCTAAAAGTATGCAAAATTTATAATTATATAGGAATATAAAAAATGCCCCTAAAAGTATGCAGCAAAAATAACCGGAACACAGAAAAGACAAGTTAGTAAGAAGAAGATAACCAGCCCACAAAGGCGCTAAGTCGTTAATGTTATTAGATTAGATATTCTCATTACTGAAAAGATGGTGCTTTCTACTGTAAGAACTATTGAATTTAGAGTATAGGTTAGTTGGTGAGAAAGAAAAAATGTTAAAAAAATATTTTGGCCCACAGGGGAGATTATTGTTGGAATCGCTTCGTTTTAGGGTGTAGTTGAAGACCCTAAGTTTGCCTAGAAATTGGTTGACCGCATAAATTTTGAATTAACTTATTGTGAATAAAATAGGCAATTTTTCTATATTTCTTTTAATATCTCCGTTCCTGCTAACTTCTAGTATCGCTATATATCTTCGTTATGAAATTCTCCAAAAACTAAGCCCTGTTAGAAGTCGCTAGGTATAAGTGTGATCACTATAGTTATTTTCACTCATTTTTTACTCGAAAACAGCTGAACATAGACGGCTAAAAACTCTTGAAGGTGGTGTCTTTATTGTCTCAATAAGGTACAACAAATTTCAGTCAGATCGGTTCATTACTTTTTGAGTAATTAACGATTAATTCGTTTTTTTTTGTCATTAATTAACAATGGTGCCATTTTTTGTAAGATCGATTTATAATTAGGAAACTCATTTAGAAAATTCAAAAAATTATTGAAAAATGAAATCCCGTTGGAATTTTTGAAAAATCACAACTTTGGCCGATTTTATGAGGTTTTCTACGCGTTTATAGTAATTCTGCAGCAGACATGACATGCGTTGAATGACATACAGGTGGCAGCCCAGTCGTCTTCGTTTTCGAGGAGCTACGACCCGATGATTTCGTCGTTCCAAAACCGCACGAAACAGTGAGTTTTAATGGATGCAGAGCCTTCTCAACAGTTCTCATCAGCCCAGGTGCGATAAAACTGCTTGTTAACGAGTCCATCGAGGAGAAAGTGTACTTCATCCCTGAAGATGATTTTTTGCGTAAAGATGGCATCCATTCAAGTTTGCTCGTGCATCCATTCGGTGTATTGGCGAAACGCTTCACATGGTCCGTGGGCTTCAATTCCTGAGCCAATTGAGCATTTGTCAAAATTCGCTGTTTAGAGGTATTCCCCTATCGGAATCGGGATATCTCTAATTGAACACCATCTAGAAAAAAATGTGGGTTAGGTTGAGGTTCAAAACCCACCAAAGCCACCTTCTGTACTTCTATTATCCTCTCAGCAATCAGACGCTACACTTTCTCTCTCTCTCTCTTTCACTCTTTCAGTAGTAATCTCCTGTAGCCCGAGTAAAAATAAAAAACGGCTTTACAGAGGGCGAACACCGGCCGCTTGGCTTTTTAAGGGGCATATGATGGCCGTAGAGTTTTTAACTATTTTTAATGGGAGCACATACGGCCTTACGACGGCCAAATTTGACCAAAAGATTTAAAAGGCCAAGTACTGAGCTGTAGAAACGGGCATTCGACGGGAAATTTGAGCCAAAAAGAGAATCTGCACCAAATGTATTGTTGAATGTGTTTTATGGGAACTTCATCATTTTCGTTATGCATAATGGTTCTTTTGATTTATCCCACTTAAAGATATCGATGCACAAGAGAAACGAGCTCGCCTGTCGTCGGTTTGTTGTACGTGAAGTGTGTGGTGCGTGTTGATTTATATTTTAGTGGGAAATTTTGTTATCAAATCAAACATTTAATTGCAGTGAAATATATTTTCTTATAGGACAGCGAATATCCACGTTGCTGCCACTGCACCACCGTCGTATACGCGTAATAGCAACCATACGGCCGCCGTACCACCGTCGTATGGCCGTTATTGGAACTGTAAGGCCGTTGTTTTACCGTCAATCGCCCCCTGTACGGCCGTACTGTCCTGCAACGAGCCTTCTGTTAACCGCCAGATGGCCGAGGACTATGTTTCAATCACAGTCGGCATTTGGCCGCTCTAAGGCCATCATTTATTTTTACTCGGGAGGTCACTCTGATCGTCTCTCCCATCATATTTCTCTGACTTAAAAGTTTTCCTCTAACGCTATCAGCGCTCCAGATGTAGCCTCTAGTTCAGGGCTGTTTACGGAGAACCTCAGCCATCGTAAAAAGACGTGTATGATTTGTCCTATGTCGTCCTTTTCGTCCTTACATTTCTGGGAATATGGTAACTCATCATGTATGAATTGGCGAAAGTATGCTCTATATCTTTCATGTCCACTCAAAAACTACGCAAGATCATATCTTACTTGTCAGTCCATTTGATGATGTGAGTCTGCGTGTCCAGCGACCCAATAGATTACTTCCCCACTGGCATACATTGCATCGTTAAGCAGCAGGCCTTCCTTAACTAGGATGTCAATAGTTAAATCATCCTGACTTTCACACAATCTGCTTTTTAGGACATAATGTCGACTAATATAGGCACTATTCTTCCAGAGAGTCCTTTATCTGTATATGGCTCCTACTTTGCTCCTAGTTGAAGTCAACTGCAGAGTCGTTGCTTGAATCGCGGTCGCATTTACTAGAACTGAAGTGACTGCTCTCCAGAATATAAGGCGATGACTTGGCCTACATCACGACTAGTTTACCCATTGCCTTCAAGAAACTTCTATCGAACAAAGGGTCTTTTAAGGGCCTGTTCGCCTACACGATAAATACCAACTTTTGCTGCTTCCCTACAGGGAGCATTACCTCTCTCAAGCATGCCGTTGCTCTCTCAAGGTTGCCGTTGCTGGTATTTTACTCTCCTTGCTAGGTCCACGCAATCTCTGAGAAATCTTCTTCGCTAATCGCTGGTCCCACAGATACACTTAAACTACGGGTAGATTATCAACATTTTGTGGAAATGGAACCTTATCTATAATGCTTTTCAGGGCAAGGCATTCGAGTTGAGCCGGATTTACACGAGGCAGTACATTTGTCCCGTGCATCATGGTAGATTGTAATGAGGCCTCAATTTTTTTAAATGTCTCGGTTCAGTTATAATGTCCTACTGGTATATGAGCTTGTATCGAGATAAATGAGGCGAGGTGAGATTGTTAAATATAAATATACGAGTACGTTGTGGAGACATAGCTTTCTTACCTACTCTGAGGCAGGTTAATGCATATTAGAATGAAACTGGTAAAAAAAGCTCTTCATTGGTATTTATTTTCTTTCTTTTTTTAAATTGCTTGTTTTTGTCACATTGGCATTGCAATAGCGCCTAGCCTCATTTGAAGTATGACATTGTACTGGCTCAAAATAAAAAAGAGGTACCTCTTACAATCTCATTTTATAATCGTGTCCTACCTAACACTACAAGGCATGTGATGGATGATCAGCGTTGCTCCTTCTTTGACGTCATGAGTGCTATACACGCGCCACCGTTGAGGATCACAGCCACCTTCCTTGCATGGCGTCCGACTACCATCCTAGAGGTCCGTGGTTTGATTCCACGCACCAGCGGCGTGTTCCTTCATTTTTCCACACGTCCAGCTAGGTAATATTGATTCATTCTTGTCCTGCCTCTTTGCAGAAATTCATTACCCTATCTCTTGCGGTCGCCTGTAAGAACCATAAGCGAGAAAGCAATCTCTTTTCTATCGCCACAGTCAGCCGCAGTGTGCCGCGATGATTTCGATGAGATCCTGTGGAGTAAAGCCGCGTCTTCTCTCTACTATCTTGCCGCCCAGAGCTTGCTGTTCGGCATTGCACTATAGATAGAGTAGTTTCATAGAGTGCTCTCCTCTAGAGTTCCTGGGCTTCTTTCCTTTGGTTTCCGCCTACTTTCCGATGGTTACGTATTTTTATTCATATTCCTTTGAGGTAGAATAGATATTATTTAACGTCGTTTAACCTTCATATAATAATGAACACACTCCAACTACAATTTTCCGTTTTAATTTCTTCTCCTTTAATTATTTCCTTTTGTTCATATTAAACCGCCTGTCGCTTAGCAATAGTGGAGCTTCTCAAGATAATAAAATTCCGTTTTTTTTAAATAACCCAAAAAAAAACAGATCCGAGTAAGGCCAAGAGGTTGAAGATAAGAAAAAATTCAATTTAATTAATTTAATATACGACGATGATTCTGGGCCATTCAACCGTCTTTAAATTATGGTAAAGCACCGTACCCTGGTATCCTCCTACGAGGGTACAGAGCACAACAAATTTCAAATCGTGGTGAGGAGGAGAAAATTTCGAATGGATTTTTTCCTCTCCGTCTTTTTTTCGATACTAAATTGAAGTCGATGGTATTCGCATTGGTATAATTTCTTGATATTAAAAGCAAGGATTTGGGAACGTTGTATGCAGCATTCGGTTAAATATCCACTTTACTGGATTTGCCAAAAACGTTTTCTTTATTATTCTGCAGAATAAGGAGGAATATTCCAAAGGGAGTTTTCCTGTGGAGTTTGTGATGTTTGTTTGGTTTCTGTTTGGAGATTTTTTTGATATGATTAGTTAATTTGTTGCCTCTGTACTTTAGGACTTGTAAAAATAAAATTCTATTTACCACTGACTGCGAAAGAGTATCCCACAGTCTAGTTGTTCTAAATAGAGTTGAGTAAGACTTACACGAGGCAGTACGTTTGTCCCTTACACAACGGTAAATTCAAAACTAATGTTCTACTATTCTTGATATAAGCGTATAAAACTGCACCCTTAACCCACCCAAAACCCAACCCACGAATCTCAAGTGACACAAAAACAGGTTTTTATACCCTTGACAGACGACATGGCTATCGTCTTGATTTTCGATTTTTAACATAGTATCTGAGGAAGTGAGGCGAGGTGTGATTGTAAATATAATGAATCAACTATGTACTTACAATGGCACCTCGCCTCATTTGAAGTGGGACATTGTACTGACTCAAAAGAAAAAAAGACACCTCTTACAAACTCATTTTATAATCGTGCCCTACCAAACGCTAGTTCGAAATAGAAGCGAATCCCTTGTCTGTATAGGATAGACAGTTTTCTACATGCTTACCAATAGTCAACGAACATGTCATATGAGCATTTGGAAATCGTTAAGGCGTTTTCATTGCCAAACATTGAGTTCTCGCATACATCCTTTCATCTCTTCTGAGGAATAGCTTCTGCATGACGTAGACATGATGATTCGGGCTTTGCTGATCTTGCAGTGATGTCCAGGGGGTTTTCACAGTTGTAGTCCAATAGTCGAAGACGACATCAAGCCCTAAGTCGCAATATCAGTTCTTTTGATTTTTGCATAACAATTCGTGCCTTCACTTCCTCTTTCAGAAAAATTGAATGTTCAGTTTCCATGTTTAAATGAACTAACTTGGATATTAACACTTAAAGCCACTATCTATGAACGATCGGAAAGGCGAAGGGACCAATCTGTAGGTTTAGCCTCGAGGAGAATGAGTGTGCCCTTTACGTTCCCTGACATTGTCCCGCGACAGAGTACAGTCTCGTTGCGTTGTTTGACTCAACCTTGCTCGACCAGACCAAATTTTTAGACACGCTGATAAGCTTGTTCAAGCACTATGGTCTGCAAATCTCTGATTCAGGGGCTTTCAAAATAATTCGGTTGGTCCAAATCAAATGTGACATATCAAGTTCGGCTGTCAATTAAATGTGATATATCAAGGTCACCGTAGGTTCCCACGCTCAATCGTCCCAATACCTACTGGCGCGCACGATAATTGTGGATGCAATACCTCATTAAAAAATGAAAGAATGGGAATACCTAAGTTGCAAAATTAAATTATTTCTACATAAGAGATGTAAACCAAAAATTCTACATTATCTAAAAATCCCCCTAAAAGGTTTTCATTTCTATATTTATCCTTAAAACCCAAAAATAACAAACCGAATCATAAAAATTGTAAATAAATATTTACGTGTACACGTGACTTTATTTAAAAAGAAAAAAAAATCTAATAACATGTTGTTTTCCTGTAACTATCACAGTAACAAAAATCACTCTCACGTCCTTTCTTTTTTCTTCTCACATATAATACTTAAGAAAAGTAAAAAAAAAACAAAAAAAAATATATTTTAGAGTACGAACTTTTTTTCTGTAAGGATATAACATCAAACAAGGAATTAAAATAAAACTTCTTTTTTTTCTCTTATCCTTTTCTCTTTATGTATATGTATGTGCATTATAAACACCATCACAACAGAGGAGCGGGCATGGAGTCAAGGCAGGATCTCTTGAGTAAGAAAGCTGAACGTGAACTTCATCCATTTTTAATGACAACACCGACTTGACCCGTTTCATCCGGAGGAGGAATTTATGTTTTACCAGCATCACATGTCGCAGCATAAAAACAAATAAAAAAAATATAGAAAAAAAATATATATATAAAAGTATAAAAAAAAGAATTTCAACAACTACACAAAAAAAGAAGATAAATACAAGCCAACAAGTTCAAGATCAGGGGAATATTGTGAGGGAATAAATAAAAAAAAATATATATTCTTAAAATAAGAAAATATATAATAATAAAAAAAAAGGAAACATCAAAGAAATTTGTTATATATATTAAAAAAAAAAGAAAAGAAATTGCGGCAACAAAAATATTAATGTCATATCGCTGCGAGGCATAGGTTAATCTTTAAGCAAAACTGTTTTTTAGGAGAACTAAGAATTAAAAAAAAACAAAACAACACACACACAGAGAAGTTCAATAAGGCAAAAAGAACTAATAAGGAAAGAAAAAAAGCAATTGTTTTTATTTTGTAGTAAAATTCAAGTAATATTTAAATAAAACTAAATTATATTATATATACAAAAAAAAAATATATATTATTAATACATTAACATAATATATATATATATAAAAAAAAGAAGTAGACAAAAAAATTATTATTATTATTATTATTAACTTTATATTAGTAATAATATTTAAACAAAAACAATCAACATTTTTGTTTGTTTTGTTTTTTGTATATTTTAAAAAAAAACATAATGATAAAACAAAACAAAAAAAACAATTTTTTAAAATAATGAAAAAAATAAAATTTGGTTGTTTTTAAGTTTTCCCTTAAATATTTTAATAATATAAATTAAACAAACAAAAAAGAAGAATAAAAACAAAAAAACAAATTAAGAACAAAAATTTAAAACAAAATAAATATAAAAAAATATTAAATCATGATGAAATTAAACAAAAAAAATAAATAAAAAAAATGCATAGTTCTTATGACTGTGAATATTTTAAAAGATAAATAAAAAAAAACAATGTGAGTTATAAAATTTTGTGAATTAGAATTTAAACAAAAAAAAAACAAAAACAACGTATTTTTAAGAAAACTAAAAAAAAAATCTGTGTTGATGCTAAATTTTAAAACAAAAATAATTTTTTAATTTAAAAAAATTTTCTTTTTCAATTAATTCTTTTATATTTTCTTCTTTCTCTTAATCATTTCTAAATATTCTTAATCACTACATTTCACGTTTTTATTTTGAAAAAAAATTAAATAAATTTTTTTTTGTAAATTCATTTTATTGCAAATTAAATAATTAAGCAGTTGTTAGAAAAACAGTTAAGGACTTCACACTGAACCTTGTGGCCCTTCATTATTTTTTTTAAAAATGGTTTTTAAATACACACACACCAAACAAACACAATTTCTTTATTTATTAATATTTTTGTTTACAATTATTTTGTTAATTTTAATTTAACTAAAAAAAAAATACGAAATGGAACTAAATGAAAATATTTAAGACGAAAAAAAAACAAAAAAATGAAAGAAAAATTTTATTCCTAGCTTGTAACAACAGCGGTCCAATATTTTTATAATATGCTTGTATGAGTATATTTAAAATCTATATACAAGAAATTATTTGTGGGTATAGTTACAATTACAATTATTACAATTTATCATTTATTATTATTGTTAAATGCAAAAATATAACTTATTTATTGTTGCATTTTTTTTTTAATTAAACAGGGAAGACATTATGAAATTAAAATTCATATTTATTAAAAATAATAATCGGGATTTTGTTGTTTATTTAATTGTTTAATTAATTTTAATTTTAATTACTTACAATAAAACGGGGCAAATTGAACATTTTTTTTTGTATGTTATTTATGGATTGGTATTTTGATATTAAAACATGCTAAATGTATTTTTATGCGTAGCTTGTAAGAAAATTATAAGAAAAAAAAACAAAACAGGGAGATTTTACATAAATATAAATCGAAATCCTTTTAACAATTACATATGTACAGGTAAAAGCAAATTACTCTTGTTAGATTTAAAATGAAACAAGATATATACATTTGCAGTTGCGCAGTAACTGAACAGATTGTTGGAGAAGATCATGTAGAATATTTTCAGTGAATACTTTTTAATAACATTTGTTTTTGCAGATAATCCAATAACAAATTAAATTCAAAGTCAGTACGATATGCAATTTTGACTATATGCGTAACAAATGACACTGTACAATATATTCACCATCGTTTCTCGCCTTAGATCCGGAAATTGGTAATCTTACTTAAAAAATAATATGACATTTCATGGCCGAGTATATCTTTTTAATAATATATAATTTATTTTAGATTGCTTTTAGTATGACTAAGTATTTTTATGCTCTTGTAGCCCGAGAGCCAACCGCTGGAAACACTATTTTGGAAGAAGGAAGAAAACTTATTTTAACTATCATTGGAGACAAGAGAGTACAGTAGTTGAAGTGTTCCAAAACTAAAATATAGCTTAAATCAATAAATTAAATAATAATACTGTTTCTTTTTCAATCTATATTCTTATGTTATGGCTAAATAGAATTAGTAATGTTGATAGTTACAAGTACGATTACGCACATATGATGTGCCTTGTTCGATCAATGGCAAAACGCTCGTGATACCAATTTTAGTAATTTCTTTTAGGTACTCCTATGGTATTTAAATGCCTAAATAAGATAATATACTAAGAAGAGTTGTAGTGTAAATTTTCTTCTAAGAAGAAATCATGTAATAGCACTACCAACTAATAGAATGGTGTGCTAGACGTTCAACCAGAAAAGAGGCAAGCACAACTTGATATTCAGTTAGAAGAAAGTTTCAACTTTAATTAAAAAAAATATATTCTTCTTATCGATAAACAAAAACACTAAAACATGTTATACCTAAAAAAAACTAAAAATTGGAATGGGGAAGGTTTTTGACACTGGTTAGATAAGACAAATCAGAGAATCATCATTGTGCTTGTTACATTAAGAACATTTTTTTTATTTTGCCTAATAAAAGCAAGAAATTTTGAAAAAGAAACAGAATATTACTTTATTTCTCGGCTTAGATAAGCTCAAACTTTAGTTTTGGCATAACACTCCTACCGTTCTCTCCTATCTTTAATATTACTTAAAAGACGTTTCATCCCTTCGTCCTGATAACATAGGATTTCTAACGGTTGACTCTCTACATATAGTAAAATCTACACAATTTGAAAATTTTATGATTACATCAAATATATT
This sequence comes from Thereva nobilitata, assembly GCA_963855945.1. Classification (NCBI taxonomy): domain Eukaryota; kingdom Metazoa; phylum Arthropoda; class Insecta; order Diptera; family Therevidae; genus Thereva; species Thereva nobilitata. The sequence goes on along the minus strand of OY979695.1, from coordinate 190,592,754 downwards.
GTACTATTGGAAAATTTCAAATACCCATACCCAACCGTACCCATACCTAGAACCCATACCCAACCGTACCCATACCCATACCAGTATCTACAGAAATTTAAAAAACGGTTTGGTGTTATAATTTCTTGCTTATCACTACTCTAAAAATTAATATGGTGCAGAAAAAAAATCAGTTTTGGACAATTGAAATCGGTCAACAACTTTTTGCAAAAAAAAACAAGAAAACCGCGAATTATGGCCATTTTTTGATATTTAATTATAGGGACTGTAATTACTGTGGAAACTTGTTTCAGGGCTTAAATTGCGGATTTTCTAAAAGCGTACCTACAATAAAAATTTGATGAAGAAATAATAACTTTTCGCGTAAATCGCAAAAATGTAAAAATAGCTGATCCCGAAAAAAGGGGTTTAACAAAACCTACAATGGTCCTAGAGTTATTTTGCAAAGCCTTATTTATTCGTGAAGAGCTGCTCTAAAAACCTATTTTCATGAAATATTTTACTTATCCTCATGTATCATTAGCTTACTTCTTATCCTTGGTCTATTGAATCGTGTCTGCATTCCTTAACTGCTGTGACTGTTCTTCCTACTATGGACAGAGAAGTTGAACGGATATTTCCAGTCGATGTCTTTGTTTTTTACAATTGCAGAAAACAAAAGAACATTTTAAAAATAACCACAACAAAAACAAACCATTAGAGTTTATTGGAAAAATTTGCCCTTGTGAATTTTCCTCCAACTTCAAAAGAGAATTAATGCTTACAGCGAACGATTTTGTATTTTGCCGTTCAGTTGTGTAAAAACACCCTTGGGTGATCAGATATGCTAAACCCGTTTTAAAACCCTTATGCGATCATCTAAACGGGTTTAGTTATATATCCGATCAACTAAACGCTACATTTACGTGATTTCGTTCTTTCTAGTAACTGATTCCTGTAACTGAAGCTAGAAAAAAATGTAGGCGCTAGCCTATCACCCGGTTTGAGTATTTGATTGATAATGTAAAAATCCCTACGCCACTGGTCTCACCCTTTCAGATTCTAATCGTATTGTTTGTTTAGCAGCAATTTTATAAGCGAAGTAATTTCAAATTTATATAAATATTGGATATTTTTGCTGTTTGAATGTCGATTTAACAAGAATACTACTATGAAAATTGTATAGGCTTTACTTAAACGTAAAAATTATTATGGTTATACATCAAACTATCTTAAATTACATATCATTGGACGGGTAACGAACTTGGCCGTAAATAGTCATTATTTAGTTTTTTTTAGATATCATTTCTAGTTTCAGTACTAAAAATTATTTTTTCTACGCCTCTGTTAGAATACAGGCATTCTAATATTACTTTTAGTTACGGAATTAGCAGCATTTCACACCCGTGTGGAATATTCATTCCATCACTTGTTATTGAATGACTACTATTGGCGACATCTGTTCGTCGTAATCCAAGAATATGATTTATTAATTAAAGAAAAAAAAGATTTATTAATTAAAGAAAGAAAAGGATTGTTTCAATAATAAACAATCAAAGATGTTCCGCTATAAAATTTGTGCTTTAAATAAACTATTCAATTATTAAATTGCAGAAAATAATAGCATTTTTTTAATAAATTTTGCGGCGGCCATCTATTAACAAATTATTAAATTACAAAATGGTTATGATTTATATCACTAATTTTCTCTTAACTAATGGGCTTAAAAAAGAATTTTGCATTAATTCTAATTTGTTAACTTTTTTGTTATCTGTTAGTTTTGTTTTTATCTTAATCGATTTCCGATAGGCCAAAGTTATTTTTAGTATGTAAATTTATTAATTTCATTATCCTGCTTTTAAAAAAAATATATCAAATTACCAATCACATTTTCAACATACTACAAACTCCCTTCAAAACAATTTAAATATTAAATTTGAAATATCAAAAAAAAAAGAATATTTAAAAAAAACAAGAAAAAAAACGAAAAATTAAATAAAACAAACGACAATAAAATTCTGACTTATTAATTTCCGGTTAAAAACAAAAAAAAACACGGCGAGCTTATTTTATCTCTATTTTATCTCTATTGTTATGTCTATTATTAACAAATTTAGCCACAGACCTTTTACACAACAACAACTGCAGTTCTCAGAAATAAAACCAAAAAAAAAACCAACAAAAAATAAATTTAAACAAAAAATATAAACAAAAATATGAAAAAGAAAAAGTAAAAACAAAATGAAATTTAAGTAATTTTTGTCTATCTCTATCTTTTTTCTCTCTCTATATACTATATCTCAAATATTAGGTTTTTATTTTTTTTTTATTTTAATTTTTTTTTGTTAAATAATTTCTAAATAAATATAATTATAAAAAAAAAGTATAGAAATAAATAATGTATGAATTAAGCAAGAAAATTATATTAAAAAATAAAAAAAAAGTAAACATTTATAGCTTAACCGAATGTGCCCTTTACATAGCTCTCTTTCTAGACTAAATAATAAACAAAAAAAAAATATTATTAAAGAAAAATTTAAATAAAAAAATAAATTTAAAAAAACAAAAACAAAAGAAAATGAGAAAAATTTTTAGTAAGGAATAATGGTATATAATCGTTTTATTATAATAGAAAAACAGACAAAACAAGAAGAAAGGAAAATAAGATTACAAATATGTTATGATTTTGAAATTTTTTTTTCTAATTTTGGTTTTTTAATTTAAAAAAAAAAATTTGTTTTTTGAAACAAGAATGAAATTTTCTTTTGCAAAATTTTTAAATATAATAAGAAGATTTTAATAAATTTTATTTGTCTTTCTACTAAGCAAATAAAGAAAACTAGTAAAAACAAAAAAAAAACATAAATTTTAATAAAACAGAACATTATTAAAATTGGATGATAAAATATCTGAACAAAAAAAATTAAAGAATGATCAATGACATTTTCAAAAGTGGAAAAAAAAAATAAAAATACATGAGGGTTTCATAAACAAAATTTTTGTAGATAAAAAAAAAATTAAAATAAAAAAATTTGAAAAAATTAAAATTAGTTTAAAAAAGAAATGCTAAAAATTTATCTTACAAAGAACAAAAAGAAAATGAGATAACACAAAAAAAAGAGAATAAATTGCTTTTAATTTCCATAGGAAAATTTAAAAAAAAAATCTAGCATCAAATTTTATTGTTAATTTTATTTAAAAGAAGAATAAGAAAAAATGAGATAAAACTAAGAATAAACTACCAAAAAAATGAGAACAAAATTTTTGAAATTAAACTCAAACAAAATACCTACGATTACTTCTTATTACACAAGAGAATGAAGAAAACAAAAAACAGTTTTTAATAATAAAAAATAAATAAAAAAATAATTCAAAAACTACGTAGAAAAAAGTTATACCAAAAACAAAATAGAAGAAAAAAAAAGATCAAAGAAAAACTCCTTTAACAGACATTAATAATAATAATTAGAAAACGTACAAGAACAAAAACATATAAAAATGGATGAAACAAAAAATACTACAAAAAATTAATAATATTATTACTAAAAAAACCTAAAACAAACTTTCCATACGCTGTTGTTTCCCTGATTTTTCCGCCCAAAATAACACTGCGAGTAAACAATCAGAAACGGAGAGTGATTTTTTTTTCAAAATATAAAAAAAAGAAAGAAATTTGGGAAAAATATAATAAGACAAAAAAAATAATGTTTTTGGTACAAAAAAATAAAAAAAGACAAGCAAAAATAAAAACAAAATTTTGTAAAGGAAGTTAATAAAAAAAATTTAATATTCAAGGAATGGATCGAAAACAAACAAAATAAAACAAAAAACTGGACAAAACATGAATTATATACACAACTAATGGCATATCATAAATTTTAAGGTGAAATGAATTTAAAAACAAAAAAAAAATAAATTAATACAAAAAAAAACAAGTTGAAAAATAATAATATATATATAAAAAAACGCATAAATTGTGTAAAATAAATATACATAAGTAGATATTATGTACATTTAGTTTTAAGATTATGTAATTACTGGCTTAAAAAAATGTAGAAAGTAAGGTTTTGGATTTATTGTTATTAATTTTCATTTGATTTTTATTAGTTTAAAATATATTTTTTTTTTACTAATTTTAGAGCTTGGAAACATAAATTACAATTAATAATTTTCGTTAAAGTAATATTATATCAGTTATGTCCAAAAAAATGAATCGACGAAGAATGCATGCCTACTAAATTGAAGGCTACTAAAAATTATGATCGTTGTATATTTTAGACAAAATTAGTTTCTATAAAAGCTATGATAATGTATCTAGTGTTTAAAAAAAATTTCTCAAAAAAATCTCTTATAATTTTCGAAATATTTAGATGTTTACATGAGATTTCAATGTTCATGTAAACAGTACTATAATTTGTAAATTGAAACACTTTTTTTTGTGAATATATTTTTAACTCATTCATTACAATCTCTTAGCTTATATATGATATCTATATATGAAAATACTAATAGATGATAAAATTCATAAGACAAATAATGTTTACATAGTTTATATCATGTTAGTTTACATTTTAACCAAAGTTCTAACTAAAATTCCACAAATTCACCCTATGTGTTTTTCGGTATATAATATGATATCTGACAGTTTTTTATGGAACTTATATCTAAATAAAAGTTTATGATGATGATTAAGCTGACACCAAGGTGGAGTTCAACATCTCAAGTAAATCATGTCATCTGACTCTATTTTGAACGTTCGCTTTTATTTCATCATTCCAACTTTTATTGATATATTTTAGGTTAAATTCTTCTGTTTTCCTCCATATCATTCTTAACCAGCCTTTAATCCTCTGTCCTTGTACATTCCAGTCAAGTGCTTGCTTTGAGACGTCATTTGCAGTACAAGGTTGAATATTACCAATCCATTTCCACTTACGCTCTTTAATCCCTATTATTAAATGTTTTATCACAAAAAAGATTTTCTAGCGCTACTGTGCTAATATTGTCAGTAGCCTAAATACACTTGTTAATTGAACACCTGAATCAATTTCATTGTAGCCTTGCTTACTTTTTATATCTTGCATCAGTATCGAACAAGGTCTGAAAACAGGCTTTATGTTCACTTACATTCATTTTACGCGATATTACTGATGATTTCCGATCCTTGACTAACTTTTCAAATGTTTGTCTAGCTTTGTGAAACTTATTGTTTACATCAGCATCTGGAAGCATCCTGAGGCATTAAACATACTGCCAAGATACATTTGAACTCCTTAAAATCAATTTCTACCCCGACGACATCGTTCGAACATTTGTTAAGTTTACATGAACGGATTGAGTTGAAACTTACTTGAAACTCAAACTGCGTTTTCAGTCACTTTTAATTTCTCTTATATTTGATTTAACTTGAAAACGGCTTGTTAGTTTACTGGAAGTCAAGATGAGTTTAAATGCGTAATGGGTACTTAAAGTAGACTTCGTGTAAGCTCCATGCTACAGGAGTCAATGCATTGATCAATTCTAACTGTCAATTGTTAGTTGATAGGTCAATGAAGGGACTAGGTACTGGGGCACTTTGGCGTGGGAAAAACCCGTTTGACTGGTTTGTGACCAGGGCCATTAAGGTTATTAAAAGATGTGTTAATTACCCATTATTAGTGATTAATTACCTATTACCAGATATAAAAGCCATTAGGTAGGCAATTAACACACTTTTTAATGACCTTAATGAGATTGTTCGCAAACCGGCTAAATACGTTTTTCCCACGCCAAAGAGCTCTAGTAACTACTGAAGGGGATCGGAGTGAGATTTTCAGGATTGATCACCCTCGCCTGGCCTATCAACTGACAATTGACATAAGAATTGAATCAATGCATTGAGCCGTGCATCATCTGCCTAAACATGTAAACGGGCTAATTTATTCGTATCTTTTCAGGTGTTCCCTTGCCTGTCAGGATGTCAAATATAGTTTGTCTAGGATGCCATAACGAAAGGATTCTCAAGGTCTACAATACAAACAATGTACAATAACATACGAGTAGGTATTTAGCGCTTTTTTCATTGGCTCTGAAATAATTCGAAACGAATGGATATTGTCTCGTCTAAGTTGAGTAAGCTCTATATTAGCTGAAGTTGATCCAATGGAACTTGGGCTAGATGTAAGCACATAATGGGTTTCCATGACAGCTTAAAAATCTCAATAACTCGAGCGCGTATGCCTACATGAAACGCCTGCACGAAGTAGAAACCTGAGGAACACCTGCAGAGAGTGGAACTCTGAATAACACCTGCAGAGTTCGATCCCATTCCGTGTTACTTTGCCTGACCAATCAGATCTTATTTTGCCCTACGATTTTTCTTATTCTCAGCAAAATTCAGTTTTCTTAATCACTTTAGAATTCACATCATGTCACAGATGCGTTCTCTAATTTATTGACCTAATTCTATGTCAATTTGTTCATACCACCCATGTTATTTCACAGGTCCTGCCTCTGATTATTCCTTGTGCGCTGGTGGCGTTAGTTGTTCATCAACCCTAGAGATCATTCTAGATCGCAGAGGTGTATGTTTAATTGGCATATCCCTAAGAAAACTTAAGAAGGGCTTAAGCTGGAACTATATTTGACACAGGGGAACGCAACCGAGCAGGGACAAAGGAATGGAATTTCGCTGGTTATACCAACGCAATCGAATGTCTGGCATTTTTGACACTTCAATCCTTCGGTTCCTTCAAGTTTCAAATTTCTGACACTTATCGGCTCAGTGTCGTTCGTTTGTGTCAAGTATAATCACTTGAATACATTTCTGTTGTTAATCGAACTTATTTTGAAACTGCAATCCAGCCCGTTGCGTCTAGTATAATTGAGACTTTACGCCATCTGTGGTAGCTTAGATGCTAAGGCGTCCGACTACCATCCCAGAGGACCGTTTGAAGCCATCTTACCTCTGATTTGCTCTCCATGAACGAGTACAAACTCCTCTACAGCCATCTCTTTTATCTTATGTGTTAGTACCCTAAAAACTCTATTATATTCATAAAAATATAGGGTTTCCTCGTAGATAAAAACTACAGATAATATCTATATAGACCATACTGAAATTCTGTTGGACATTAACTGATATTTTATGGTAATAAATATAAAACACCAAAATTCCAAGCTCTATAAGTACCTACGTATTTTTTTTAAGGAAATTTGAAACATGAAAATTTATACAATTTCTTTTTTTGTATATAAAATATATATATAAAAAAGAAAAACAATTCAACATTTTTTTTAAAAAAAAAGTGATAAAAAGACAAAACTGTTATTAAAAGAAGCTACTAAGAACCTTTAGTGATTATTATTATAAACACTTTAAAGTGTTTTAATACAAAAAAAATATAGTATTTGTTTTTATTTTCTTCTATATAGTGATGTTAGTTATAGACTATTAACAAAAAAAAAATGTAACAACTAGATTTTCCAAAAATATTACCAAAGGTAAGAGTAAAGGATTATAATATATTTAAACACATATATAAAAAAAATCATAACAGGTATTACTACTAACCAATTATTATTATTTTATTTTTGAGTCTGCTTTTCAATTTTTGTTAAATATAATTAAATATGATAAATAAAAATTAAATTATATACAACAAAATATTCCTATATTTAGTTATTAGGTAAACCAAAGGCATGTTTCAAATATTCCAAAGTTTTTTTATTATTTTTCTGCTTTACTTAAAATATTTTTTTGTCATTCGTTGTTTTTTATTTAAAGACACATGTAAACAGTTTTTGAGTTTTTAATTTTTTTTTTAAAATTAATTTTAAAATCAACTGTTTACAAAAAATAAAAAAGAAAAAAAAACAAGAAACAAACAAAATAAAATAAGAAAATTGCTTTTTTTTTGTCTATTTATGTATTTTTACTTAAATACTAGTTTGTTAATATATAAATTTTTTGTAATATTTTTAATCATATTTAAAAAAAAAAAGATAAAAAAAACAAAAATGAAAGTTTTATATTTAAATGTTAGATATAATTTAATACATTAAATTATACAAATTAAATTATTCCGTCCAAAAAAAAAACTTAAACAAAAAAGAAAATGTTTAAAAAATATATAAAAAAAAGTAAAGTTTTTTTTAGTGTTAACATTTTTTCGTTTTTAACTTTTTTTCATAGTTTGTTGATTAATAATTAAAAAAATTAATTTTTTTCTTCATTGTAAAAAAAAAGTAAAAAAGATTTTAATAATAATTTAAAATAAAAAAAATAATAATTATTAACTTGTAAACCATTTCTAAATTTAAAATAAAAATGAACAAAAAAAAACTCTTATTACTACATTGCATATCATGAACGCGCCTTTTCGTTATTTTAGAGAATAAGTAATTTAGAAAATATATATATCAATATTTGTCCAGAAAAGAATTTAATATAAAAAAAAACAAATAAATAATCAGCAATATCTATTTGATAAAAAAAAAGTTATTGCGTATAAGAGAAGTTATTAAAAATTAGAAATGGTTTAAATATTTACAAAACAGAATTTTTGCGAAGTTTTGTAGAGCTCAACGTGTATTTACTGCAGTGCATTCGTTGTATAACTTTTGAAAATAATTTTTTTGTGTATATTTATATTTTAAACCAAAAAATTACACCTTTAAAAGAAATAAGATAAATTTGATTTTTTTGTGTTTTTTAAATACCAAATGATTAGAGTTGTGAGCAATTAATTTGAAGGTTACCATTCATAGCGCTTTCATAGATGCAAATGGTGCATTTGCACCGGGCGCAATTTCGGAAATTTACATTTAAAAATAAATTTAGACCTTTGAAAAAAAAATATTGAAAAAGTTTCGAGGACATTTCATTTTCATTTCGGCTCTGCGAGGATCACGAGTTTTTGCTGCTTCTATCGTTCAGTAAACATCCGGTTGCAGGGGTGTCATGAAAACTTTAGTGATCTTGTTTGGCGCTATTGGGACTGCTAACATAATCGATGTAGGCTACGATCAGCGATCGATATAGGCTACGGAATCAGTGTATGTCACTGAATCTAAATTATGCTATAGTTCGCTCAAATTAGGAAAAATTAAAGTAATTTTTACCACAGCTATGAGACCGGCGCCAATTGAAGAATTTGCGTTGTCTAAACATGATTTTCACAACCCTCAGTTCTAAAAAAGGGTGGTTTTTGAGAAATATATTCATTTTAGAGCTTTTTCACCTTTTTCTCTTTTTTGAGGAGAAACTATGCATTTTGGTGAAGATATCAAGAGAGCAAAGTTGTAGAGCATAAAATTAGCAACGAATTTTGTTTTTACTGTTCTTCCGAATTCCGCATAGTTTCGCCGCTAGAGGGCGATGTTTAGACCACCCAAAAGGCCCATTCAGATCCAGCAGCAGCAGCGGCAGCAAACTTAGTTTTACTAGCAATCGCTACTGCTTTTGTTGTCATGTGACCCCCATTATCCAATAGGAACTGTTTGCTGCCGGTGCTGCTGCTGGATCTGAATGGGCGTAAATACTTCCCTTGGTACCGGGCTCATAGCTCTAGGGAAGATTTCCAAAAAACAGCGATTTTTGACTAACGGAGTATAGTGTGATGGTGATCCTAGCCGAATTTTCAGACTCGAAATTTTTTTATTCGGTTTTAAAATGCAAAAACAAATGCAACATACGACCGTACTCTGTGCTGGCCCATTCCAAACACTTGTTGTTTACGAATCGTTTTATTTTATGTCATAGTTCAATGATAGTTGTCGATGGTTCTAAGTCTTTATTCATTTTATTTTCATCCAGTCTCGATAGTCTAAGGGTGTAAGCGCGCGCGACTTCCAATTCAGAGGTTCATGGTTTGATTCCACCCAATGGCATCATCGCTTGTCTTTGCAATTCTAACATCGAGACAACATTGATCTTTCTTGTCGTTTCTCTTTACAGCAACATTCCCTGTGCTTTATCCTGTTCCATCGCGGAAATCAGCGTTCTGTTACGATAGTAATAGGTGGGAACTTGTGAATTCTAAAAACGAGTGCAGTTGCTTACAGTCCTTTCATACTGCAACTCTTTACTTTATTTTCTACTAGAGCTGTTCGACATTGCATTCTACGATAATAGAAACGTTGAAGGCACAAAGCTCGCTTATTTTCCAGCTTTAGTGTTCGATAATAAAAAACTTATAGGACAACAAATAAAATCCTACAGAAGAGCGAATTGTGAATTGTATCACTTCCTAGTAAAGGCTAGAGTCAGATGCTGGTTGTCCACTCAAGTAACATACTAATTTCTAATGCGGTTAAAAAAAAAGTGGATAGTTGATGAAGAATTGAGGATGTCACTGATAGATTTCACGAAGGAAAGAAACTGTGGGAAACAAACACACAAGCAGCTAATAGTACGACGAAGAATAATACAAAGAGGCTATAGAGAATAGAAATAAGAATAGAAAAATATACATAGATAGACTGATGAGAAAGAAGAAGCTAAACAACGAGGAAATTAAAAGGGTGTTGGAGTTCAAAATTTCCTTATTCATTCTTAGTGTGAGTGAGGAAGTCATCTTTTGTCAGATTATGGGACAGCGATTATTGGACAACCACAGGGATCTGTCGTTTTAGTGTTGTATAGAGTAAAATCGTGTTTTTGTGCATTCTTTCACTTCTTTTGATTATATAGAACAGTAGACACCACAAAAGAGACTTACAAATCTCGAAGCTCTACAAAAAATGTCCTTTTTAGGTCCTTTTTATTTGTCTTGTAATCTGTCACACAAACTCCTACAAACTCCCAAAAAACTTTTACTACAGTAAATAGCTTCTTAATTTCAGTTTTCATCTACTTAACCTGCCATTGTCCCTAGATACCTGCCTGTTGGATAAGTAAATCGATATCATTTTCTTTGTGAGACAGCTTTCCTCATAGGAGGTGACAATGAGGTCCTACAACTTCCCTGTCTGTGATGAGAAACAATTTATCGAAAATTGTTTTGGACTTCACCCTTGGATGTGTTGTGTAGCCTCAATCAACCCTTAAAGTTATTTTATTAAATCTTTAGTAAGTGTTGCTGGAGTTTGTCTATAATTTTTATTAGGAATTTAAATTTGTCTTTATTTGTGTTAAATATAAAGTTTGGCACAAAATATTGTGAAGTTTGTTATAAACAAATTTGAAAGTTGTAAAGAAGGTACTACAGTTGTATTAGGCTTGGTTGAAAAAAATAATGATTTATTAAAAAAACTTCGCAAAAATACAACAAAGAAAAAAAAATCAACAAACTAAGAAAATACTAGAAAAAAAAATGTTTAAGTGTAGAAAATTTTAAAAAGAAAATGAGAATATATTAATAATTTATTTAAAAAAAAATTGTGTATAGTCAAATTATGAACAAAAACAAAACAAAAAAAATGAGTTAATATTCATTGTTTTGCATAAAATAAATGTAATCAAACAACAAAATGAGTAAAACACGATCATTTGAAACTTTAGACGAAAAAAATTAAAAAAACAAAAAATGAACTAAGTAAAAAAAATAAAACAAAAAAAATAAAATTTATGAAAAAGCATTTAATGTGGGAACATATACAAAATGAAAACAAACAAAAAAAAACATATCAACTTATTATGCTACTAAATATTATAGCATGAAAGTAAAATAATAAAAAAGTGAAAAGCATAAACCAAAAAATAAATGAAATTTAAAATAAAAAAAAAATTAAAATAAAATATTAAGTGAAAAAAAAACAAAAAATGAAAATATTTTATTGCATTATTATTAATTAATTAAAATTAAAATAAAAGGGAAATAAAAAAAAAATAAATAAATAAAAATTGTGAAAGTATATAAATAATAAATATATTTATTAATATATTGGAAATAGGATTATAGCATATACATACATAATATTATGAATTAATGTTACTTACTATATTAATAGCATGTAATCTGTGTTTATATAATATATTTTTATTTTCGTTAATTAATTCAATTAATTTTCTTTATGTTTACATTTATTTTTATTTTTATTTTATTTTTTTGCTGATTTTTTTTAATAAAACAAAAGAACTAATATCCTAAATTTTAAGGGAATGAGGTGGGGCGTTATAAATTTATTGTAATATTATCTAATATAAAATTATATAGTATATTTTTTTTCTCTCTTGATTATATATATATAAAAAAACTATTATTCATAGTTTTAATAATGTATAAATTTTATTGAAATGACAAAACAAACAAACAAACAAAAAAAAAGAAAGAAAAAGGAAATAACATCGTTTTTTTTCTAAGCTTTTTCTTATATAATATTAATTTTTGTTCTATTCCTATTTTTCTGTTGATAATAAAATTTTATTATTGATGGTAAATGTTGTTTTTATTTGTGGAATGTTATATGATAATAATTATGGCATGATTCGTTTTTTTCTTCTCTCTCGTTCTTTGTATTTAAATTATTGTGATTAAATTGAATTTATGTGGTTTATGATTGGAATAATGTGGTGAAAAGTTTTTGTGCTTTTCAAAATGTTTCGCATTCATTTTTTTATATTGTAAACAAAAACAAAATTTTAAAAAGAAAAACAGTTCATTGTTATGTTTGCATGTATTATTTTATTTTGTATCGTTGTTTGTTTATGTTTTAAATGTTGTTCACTGCATTATTGTGCAACTTTTTTCGACTCAGAGATTCTAAAAATATTCTTTAAATATTATCATTTAAATATTCACCCTATATTTATCATCAGCATTCACTAATATTATGAATTATGACATTTTGCAAACTTTAATAAAATATTTTAATTCATTTATTTATTCGACTGTAAAACCGAGATCCAGTCCTGATGGTCTCGTTACTTCCATCTGTTCCTATTTTGAGCTGATGTCATTCAGTTCGTAATCTCTAAGGTCTGAGCTTCCTGATTTACACCATCAAGGGCTGCGGAGCTTAGTCATTTTGGGTGGGCAGCACGTGAACAGATGACAGTTAAAATGTGAAAAGTTCGGCCAATTTATTTACCTGTCATCAGGAACGCTCCATCTGGCCGCTCCATTGAGGAAAATCATTGCTACCCGATCCCGAGAGGAAAAAAAAGGCCGAAAAATTTAAGAATTTCGGCGTGGATTTATTAGTAATAATTGCGCTGGTGTCGAAAACTTTATATTTTAAACGGTGCCCCAAACAAGTACTATTCACGTCCAATGCTGCTTGACCTCTGTAATCGAACCAGAATCAGTCTATTAAGTAGGCTGAATGACACCCAATGACTGAAATATGAAACAATGCAACAACAAAAACTAAAGCTTTGTACGATAAAACTTTAAAGATTTTTAAAAAGCTTTCCGTATACGTAAGGCAGATGTTGGGATTGCCCCATTTCATTTGCAATGAGGTTTGCCTCATAGGGCCTTTATGAGAAATTGATAAGGCATACCTCACTTCAGTATTGCTTTTTTGTGTGGTGTTCAAGAGGAAATTAAGGGGAAAGCCCTCTTTCGGTATGCCTCTCATTTGCCACATGGGGTCCTCATGAGGAACCTATGGAAAAATCCCTCCTAGTCGGGTGGGGTTTAAAACGCTTAGGCTATAGTTGTAAGTTATGAATAGCTTCGACCACGTTACTTTGTCGCCAACGACTGAGGTGGTGCTCCAAAGGTCTGGGTTATTAGGTGTACATAAAATATTTTGGGTGTGGATATCCCGACCCAAAGCGAAAGTGCGTGTGCACTTTTCCTTCCATCCCCACGCGCTCCGCCGCCCCTGTACACCATCCTTTAGAAGAGATATTTTAAGTACAAGGCAACTCATATGGTGGGCATAGCGGCCAATTTAGGTCTATCGGGCACATACCCCACTAATGGTAAAGACTGTCGACTCTCCGGATGAAGGCAAGATCTTTTATTGAATAAGGCCGAATCTATGCGGGGCTCAGAAGCTCTGTGATAATCGTACTTCTTTTAAGCCAGATCAGGACATTCACAGAGAACATGTATGGAGTTTCGTTGCCCTCAGTGCAGAGTCTGTCTCCTGATACAATTACAGGTTATACAGGTGGTACGGCAGCCACATGGCCAGTGAGATTAGGGATGTTACGAATGTTCGATTTCACATTCGCTTATGCGAATGATTTGCATAATTTTAAACATTCGCATCAAAGTAATGCGAATGTTTTGCGAATGCGAGTGTGGCAAATATCTGAGCGCTCCACCGGGCGTTCGAGTGAGCTATTCTTCAGTGCAGCCGGCCTTTTATATGAGCCCCTTAAGGCCCCCATTCACAACAGTCCGCCGGCAGACCGTAGCCTTTTAGACCAGGTCAGCAGGTACCACCCGATGAAGGCCATACATAACTCAGTCTGGCTGAGGGATGAGGACTTGAGGCATACGTCTGACAGGTGTGACCTCATGAATCCCTACAGTATAGCATAGCAGGTTTTTCATTGAAGTGTAAAAATGTTCATGGCCTCAACGAAAATTTCAGAATGAATAGAAGCTCGGGTGGAAGCACGTAAGTAGTTTCAATCGACTTCTTCATACAAAAATTCTGAATTTTTGTATGGAGAGGTCGATTGAAACAACTTACGTGCTACCACCCATCTTCAGGCACGGACTGACGATAAATACCCACACACACATAAAGATGTTTATCAGTTTACTTGGACTATACAGGCCCCGTCCAGTTGGCGGTGTGGGGAGTGCGTGTGTGGCTATACTTAGCCTCAAGGCGAGAAACCTTCAGGCCATGGCCTGCCGATTAGACATTATCGCTGTAAGTGCTATTTGGGTGCAAGGATGATCTCTAAGGCCTTCTTGAATTTTCAGTATAGGTTGCAAGTCAGTAGCTATTGGGTGTCCAACAACCATCAACCAGATGGTATTTCTTTGTGAGCCTCAGGAATAGAGCGAGTTCGTCTATACCTTTATCTCAACGACGTGGTGAACCTATGATATGTCATGGATCATATCAAATACATAGTTTTCGGCTGTAGACGCCATGTGGACTCACAGACATTGCGGCAGTCCCATAAAGATCTGCCAATCCTACTCATCCAATTATCCAAGTTTAGCATCTATCTTCATCCCTAAGTATTTGGCTTGTTGCGAAAAACCTAAAGCCCTGCTTACAAGGACCAATTCTCTCAATTTAGCAGTGTTAGTTTCCTTTGTGCTATATATGGCACCTGCTACTGATCAAATCAAGTGAGAGCTGCAAAAGTATTGTCATGATGGAGCGGTTTGTTTCACCGATTATCACGAAGACAACATCATCTCCGTAACCCCTCTGGGAAAAAAATCACAATAGGTGTAACAGCAACAATTAGAAAACTAGTTGGGTTTCGGGTTTAATCCTTTCGGTCCACACGATCAACATCCCAGTATGATGACTGCTGAATAAAGGGCTCGACCGACCGCTATAAAAAAATTTTCGGAACGTGCTTTTGTTAATATGCTTCGATCCGCACCTCAAAGAAGACGATATCATTTTTAGTTTGTGCGATATCGTGCAGATACAAAAATCACGTACGTCGTTTAAACGAAAAAACGGTTCGACCGAATTTTATGAAAATCTTCTCAGATCATATTTCCGTTAATACGCTTGTAACGAAAGCTCAGTGAAGTCGATATCTTTTATAGTTCATGCGATATCGTGCAGGAAAAATGACCGCATACGCGCGCACACACACACATACTTCTTCTCAAATTTTTGCTTAAAATACTATTGGGACTTTGAAAAATGAAAATACGTTGAAAATTACGATTTCGATTTTCGGATCGATTACAATAACACTATGCTGTTAATTTAAAGTTATATAAAATGCATCTGAGCCAATCGTGCAACCCTTTGGGTTTATTGCGTTTTAAAGCATTTTTCCAAATTGATCTTTTTTAAGAAGACCCAAAAAATAACTACAAAAAAACCACCCTACAACTATCCCTAAGAGTTTCTTTCCTTTATATTCTTCAGAAATATATTTTTACTGATTCGATTGTCAAGATCAGATTACCAATTATACCTTGTGTTTAATTTGTATGACCAAATAAATGGTATAAGATCTATCACAGTTCACATAATTAGTTCACACTTTTACCGATCATGAAAGTGATCAGTCGCAACATGCCTTATTAAATATTAAAATATGTAAATGAAAACAATTAACCTCAGAAATAATTCATTCAACAATTTACGACGTTATTTGATGAAAAATGGAGGTAAGTAAAGATTAATAATGTAGTAACTGATAATTGACCTGTAAGTAATGATCGTAGACGAGTGTTTGGAATGTTTTTTATTGAATTCCGACAATATTGATTGCTAATGATAAAACGCTGAATATGTTTAAAAAGTGTTTATGGTTGGAGAGAAAATAACTTTTTTATATCATTTTAAATCACAAAATGATCATCTGTATCAACAGTGAATTTCCCAACTACAAATCATGTTTGGCGTACCAATGGGTAATATTAATTATTGTCCATTGAATATTTAGAATACCAATGGCAAACCAATTCTGAAGATTTAACTTTAACGTGCTTTTTAATGCGTAATAATTGGCTATAGACGCTGCTAGTTATCGTGTCAGAGTTCTTAGTTCTTGTCTCTTTTACGTCATGAGTAATGCTAAAAAAAGGTTCTTGTCAATCATTAAGGTCCAGCGACAATCCTAGGTGCAATTAGTATTTGGAGGGCTGTTCGTAAACACCATATTACATTTAGACAATCATTTTTTTCTATTTTTCCCTTATCACCTCAAACGATGTAATTTCGTAATATTGGTGGATTAAGGATAAGGCCTTCAAATTACCAACACAATAGCCGTGTTTTTTTAATGAACTATATAGTTCTTCCCCATACAAATCTGAAAACCCAGGTTTTATCGAGGTTTTTATCCAGGTCTTGGGACATTTCAAAATTTCCCTTTCTTTTTGGAATGTAGCATACTTACCGGCTGTCGGAAAAACGTCATTTAAAATAAAAACAACATAGAAGTGACGAGAGCAAATTTGAAGGCATGAGGAAACAAATAATTTATTTTTTAGAAACTTATTTATTATTTTCTAGAGGGGAATTCGTGTAACAGTCGTTTACTGACACGCAACTTCGGATTAATTTTAATATATTTAAAGCACTGAAGATGGCGCTTAGTGAAATTTCCCTTGTCGTTTTTTTAATGAACTGGATCGAAGACCTATATAGTTCATTAAAAAAACACGGCTAATGGTGTTGGGTTCGAATTCCAATTCAATTTGATCCTTGAGCTTTTCTATTTCTCCGTCGTAAGTTGTTGAACGTTGAACGTTCGAGACATCCTATTCGTCCACTGAAACCAATGCGCATTGCGGTATGTGTTAGATGAGGACAGCTTACGAAAATTGCTGGATAGCGTTGGTTTTGACAGCTTTGTAAGACTGGAGCTGTTAGCAGTACAAAGAGGGTCTACTTTTTAATTGTTCTCTTTCACGCAAAAAGCAAGTCTACTCACATCTACTCTACTCCTCTCGCAGACGAATCTATCATGCACTTTTTAACTTTCGAAAAAGTGCAGTCCAAGTTTTCGTATCGCCTATTCAATAAGGATGAAACCCTTCTGTCTGAATATTTTTACTTGGCTTATCATATAGGATAGGTTATGGTTAACCTAAATATTCGTGTCACTTTATTGGAGATATTCTCATATTCTTTCATGGCTTTCTAGATGTCTACTCTGATTATGCTACTATAGGTCAGTTGGCGCAAGATAGAAGATAACATTTCGAATGCAGTACTTGGCATCCCACGATTATTGCTGTACGCTGTGATGTCTCCGGGCTTCTCCAGGTTTATGGTAGTTCTTCCCTCCAAATTTGCGTAATCATTTCTTGTGTTGCTTGGTGTAGCGCATGCCTTCCGTATTTGACTAGGTTTTGTGGTTTGCTTTAAAAGCTTTTCTTTAACCTTTAAAGTCTGTTGTTTAAGCTTTAAAAGCTTTTGTTTAACCTTAAGAAGCTTTTATTAAGCTTTCAAAGCTTTTATTAAGCTCTTAAAGCTTTTGTTTAAGCTTTAATAGCATTTTTTAAAGCTTTAAAAGCTTTTGTTAAAGCTTTAAAAGCTTTTGTTAAAGCTTTAAAAGGTTTTGTTAAAGCTTTAAAAACTTTTGTTAAAGCTTTAAAAGCTTTTGTTAAAGCTTTAAAAGCTTTTGTTAAAGCTTTAAAGCTTTTGTTAAAGCTTCAAAAGCTTTTGTTAAAGCTTCAAAACTTTTGCTAAAGCTTTAAAAGCTTTTGCTAAAGCTTTAAAAGCTTTTGTTAAAGCTTTATTAGCTTTTGTTAAAGCTTTAAAAGCTTTTGTTAAAGCTTTAAAAGCTTTTGTTAAATTTTTAAAAGCTTTGTTAAAGCTTTAAAAGCTTTTGTTAAAGCTTTAAAAGCTTTGTTAAAGCTTTAAAAGCTTTGTAAAAGCTTTTGTTAAAGCTTTAAAAGCTTTTGTTAAAGCTTTAAAAGCTTTTGTTAAAGCTTCAAAAGCTTTTGTTAAAGCTTCAAAACCTTTTGTTAAAGCTTCAAAAGCTTTTGCTAAAGCTTTAAAAGCTTTTGTTAAAGCTTTAAAAGCTTTTGTTAAAGCTTTAAAAGCTTTTGTTAAAGCTTTAAAAGCTTTGTTAAAGCTTTAAAAGCTTTGTTAAAGCTCTAAAAGCTTTTGTTAAAGCTTTAAAAGCTTTTGTTAAAGCTTTAAAAGCTTTGTTAAAGCTTTAAAAGCTTTGTTAAAGTTTTTGTTAAAGCTTTAAAAGCTTTTGTTAAAGCTTTAAAAGCATTTGTTTTATGCTATGAAAGATTTAAAAACTTGTTTAAGCTTGGAAGCAAGCTTGTAGAATCATCAATAGATATTGCCCGAGCCTGTATTTCCTCAGTTAACTTGCGATTTAGCTATTTGTGATAGTGCTCTTATCGCTGTATCAAGATGCCTTTATGATCAACGATCACAGTACCCTCTTTATCTATGCAGTGAGGGCAACATGGCGTGAATCGCGTCGTAACGTGGAATCTATGGTAAGTAAAACTTCTGCGCCTGGTGTACTCGTCATTCTCCGATGCCCCACTTTGTTTTAATTTTGTCAAATTTTTGTTCTTCGTACACGTCAAAGGTCGAATAGAACAAGGCCCAAACAACTCTTACTTTTCAGGTCTCTTTGTATTTTTTTATATGGTAGTTTTAAGATCAGGAATCAACCTTTATAGTATACTACCGGTCTGTCATGTCGTTGCTCACGTCATGGTGCAGGGTCTAGTAGTAAGCTTAGTTCAAAGGATAGAAGAGGTTTCAGGTGTTGAAGAAGATGGCGATGAGCCCCCATTTGAACTCTTGGATGTTGTACGAGCTCGTATAAGATTATTCCACCCTCTATACTATTCAAAAAAAAAGCACTTCAAAGTATTTTCAACATAAACAACTGTTGCAAACACAGTGAGTGACAGATGGGATTAAAATTTCTCGTGGTAATTCGGAACAGCGTTACCAGCTACGGAAAAAATTTTAGTTTTTGCGCGTCTTTCAAAGGCTTTTTTCCCGGTAAGGATTAAATTCCTTAAAAGGAGAATCCTTCTATGCCTTTTGGTATACTCTATGCCTTTATCTATTCACGTATTTCCCGATTATCTTTAGCTATTTGGAATCCTGCATCGTGGCTCGTAAAATACATGATATTTAACATTTATTTTCTCCAATAAAATTTAGTTTATTGTGCATGTTTTGAAGAAGAGTAGAGTCAAACTATAAAAATGTTGCATGCAGAAAGAATATTAAGTACACTAACCCCCGTATTTCAAAAACATTCACAAGTCACGACGCATTCACAAGTGTGTAGTGACTCTCAACTTTACGGACTATACTACATGAAAAGTATAACGTAGAAGCGAAGTAGAAGTGTAGTAGACGTAACTTGTGTCAGTTGACATAGAAACCAAAATAATAAGTTCAAAAGAGCGAGGCCCCAAAGCTTGTGAGTTGTGACTTATGACTGGTCACAATTTTAGAATTGGAGAATTAAAGATCAAAATTTAGTCTACTGAATATACTTAGTATTGTATAATGAATAAAAAAAACTAATTTATATTTATTTTTCATTTAACAATCGCATGTTTAAAACGCCCCATCACATTTCTCTTATATAACAAATATTAAATTAAAAACCTGAAAAAAAACAATTTCAGTTCCAACAAAAAAAAAAATTACGTAACATAAACAAGAAAAAGAAACATGAAAAATAATAATAATGAAACGAATTTTCAAATAGTGAAACAATTTATAAAAAAAAATAATTAAATATAATTATAAATAAAAAAAAACGTAATCCATAAGTGAAATAAAAAAAAAGAGAAAGCTATGATAGTGGTATAAAAATAAACTTAGATAAATGTACATTAAATGTAAGTAGAAATGAAACAAATGTTTAAACAACAACAAAAAAAATAAAAACAAGAAGAAAAATAAAAGTGAACAAAAAATGTGTTTTAGCAATTATTACTAAATGATATTAAATATTAATAAAAATGAAAAACAAGAAAAAAAAATGAAGTAAAATAATGAAAAAAAAAACTATTGTGAAATATGAAATTTAGATGAAAAAAAAACTCATTAACAACTCATACAATTAAAACATATCAAGTCGTGCCCGATTTAACAAAAAAAAATATGAAAATTATATTAAAAATAGGATATTTAGATTGAATTAAAAAATATTTATAGAAAAAAAAATCATATTATTATATATTTGAGTATTTCATATTATATAAAAAAACATTTTTTTGACGAATGAGAAACGAAAAAAAAATAATAAAACAAAAAACAGACATTTACATTAAACTTAAAGAATTTTTAAAACTAAAGAAAAAAAAAACAACAAATTTTAAAGCGTTGAAAAACTTATAAAAAAAAACATAGCATTTAAATAATTGCAGAAATGAAAAATATTAATGATGAAAAAAAAAACTTATGAAAATATTAAAATTAATATTTTTTTATATTTTCCTAAGCTATTAAAGGAAATGCATGTTCTTTAAGGCATTTGAAACAAAACAAAAAAAAATCTTATATACGAATCTTCTTTAAACAAAAAAAAACCCAAACAAAAAAATCTTTGTTAAAATTTTTAATTCTGTGATTTTATTTTTCAAAAAACCAAAAAAAAAGCTTAAAAATATTACTAAAATAAGAAAAAAGGAAAAAATGTCGTTTTTTCTACTAATAAAAACCTACAAGGAAATATAAAAAGTCCAAAAAAATAAGAAAAAATTTAATAACTCTTATCAAAAATCGATCAACCATCATCAAATTTGAAAACTAAAAAATAAATAAAAAGTTGTTTTTACACTGAATAAACTCAAAAAAAAATGGGGAAAATTTATGAAAAATTATGTGAAAAATGGACGAAGTTGTAAAAAAACATGATGAAAATTTAGTAAACGGGAAATTAACAAGATAACATGAAACCCTACAAAACTACATACATACAACTAAAAAAATTGTAATAAGTAAAATAGTATGACCAGACACAACTGTACGAAAGAGAGATATGACGTTAAAATGAAACATAAATAAATGAAATTTTAAAATTGTTTTGTGTAATTGTAATTTTGTTGTTTCATTTTTTTGTTACCTTTCCACAATCTAGGCGCCGAAATCTGGATGGCATAATTTACTATGTACCTATGAATTTTTAGAACTATGGGGTTTCGACTCCTAGTCCTCATATATATATAGATTTTCGAGGGATATCGAATCAGATCACTGTTTGCGGGTCCCTTTTCGTCCCTCTACCTAGAGTCATCTTATCGGGGTTGCAGTGGGTTGTCCCATTGCTCCCTTGTTTCGACTCTCCTAGTTATCGCGAGCAGCTGATTGAAGGGAATCTGCCTCATGTCCTCCATCCAATGGAGTCCAGTTATGGCAGCCCTGTTTCTCGCCAGCGCCGGACAGTGACACACTATGTGTGTGGCCGTCTCGGGTTCCTCCAGGCACATCCGACAGGTGTCGTCCTCCAGAATTCCCATTCTTTTTAGGTGATACCTGAAACATCCGTGTCCTGTAATCAGTGCCACCAACCATCTGAGGGTTCTCCTTTGCATATGCAGGATTCTTCTTCTGGTTGCGGCAATCGGCAACGTAAGCACCATCTTAGCCTGCCTGCACGTGGTCATAGCGTCCCACCGTCTCCGGTGTTCTTCAGCGACCCATTTCTCGATGCGGTTCCTTACCAACCCTCTGCCAATGGCAGAGTATGGCTCCGGTCCCCAGAATTCCGAGGTTGACCCCTGTTTTGCCAGGTTGTCCGCCTTTTCGTTCCCATCGATGCCTGAATGTCCTCTAACCCAAGCTAGCGTCACGTTGTTTTGTTTCGCACACCTGTTCAGTTTTTGGACACATTCCAACGCCAGAGACGCATTTATCTCTGTCTGATTCATGCGCTTAATCACAGCCTGATTGTCCAGCGCTATGAGGATGCTCCTTCCCTGCACCTGACCATCATTTATGTGATCCAGCGCGTACAGCAGAGCAAGAATCTCCGCCTGGTAAACTGAGGTGTAATTCCCCAAAGCCAGCGAGCAGGTTAGGTTTAAGTCCTCTGAGAAGACTCCCGCACCTGCTCTGCCGTCAATCATGGATCCATCCGTGAAGATATATATGTCTTCCGGCCTCCCTTCCGGAAGCGTTCCATTTCCTATGAGGGTTTTGTGATACCTTTCGGTCACCCTCATTTTTGTGATCCCTTCCATGGGCATCATGAGCTCCCTAATCCCTTTGATACGATCTAGGATCTTCATGTGCCCATATAAGGCTCCTGACGTCTGCCATACGGCATCCCGTCTCATCCGGATCGCTGAGGCCGCCGCAGTCTTGACCACCTGGAGATCTAACGGCAGCAGACCTAACAGCGCCTCCAATGCCGCGGCGGGTGTGGTGCGGAAAGCACCGCTCACACCCACGCAGGCCATTCTTTGCACCTTGTCCAAATGCCTCTTGACGGTTTTCTGTGTGACTTTAGTCCACCAGATCACCGAGGCATATGTTATGATGGGTCTCACCATCATGGTATATGTCCAGTATGCTAACCTTGGTGAGATACCCCACCTTAGTCCACATACTCTTCTGCACTGGTGAAGCACCCTTTTCGCCTTCTTGATCTTCTCCTCAACGTGGTATTTCCAGGTTTTTTTTTTTTTTTTTTTTTTTTATGTGGAAGACTAGAGCTCAGGGAAAGCCCTTTGTACTGTCGACAATCTATTTTCTTCGTATAGAGTGCAATGTCGAACAGCAAGCTCTAGTCGATAGATAGTGAAGGGGAAGAGAGAAGTAGGAAGGAACTGCCACAACCACCTAACCCCAACCATTTCTATCGCGACTCTGGCATCGGGGCAATGAGAAACAACTCGCTGGAGTTAGTCGTGAATCCAAGTATACACCCAGATACTTGACCTTCCCAGACACCTTGATCTCCGATCCAAAAAGCATAAGGGGCTGAAAATCCAGATCTTTAATCTTCCTAGTGAAGATTATAGCGTCTGTCTTGTTGGCGTTTATGGTGAGGCCTTGTTCCGTACACCACTGCTCAACCACTTGGAGTGCATTCCTCATGATATCTGCAGTAGTGCTCATAAACTTGCCGCGTGCCACAATCGCTACATCATCTGCATACCCAATGGTATGCACGCCCATTTCCTCTATCCGCCTGAGCAGAGTGTCCACAGTGATGTTCCACAGGAGGGGTGATAAGACCCCGCCCTGTGGGCATCCCTTGCTGACCCTCCCTCGAAGCCGCGAGTCTCCTGTCTGAATCCTTACTGCTCTGTTTTTCAGCATGCTGTCCACCCACCTTACAATCATGGGGCTGACCTCGCGCCTCACCAGAGCATCTTTAAGTTTGCTGAACTGTATCTTGTCGAAGGCACCTTCGATGTCCATAATTACGGCCATCGCTATGCCTCCGGTATACAGTTCCCCCTCGGCTACTCGCACCAATTGGTGAAGTGCCTCATAGTAATTGATTTGGAGTTTTTCCCCTACAAAATTCAAGTGACAAGGAAAACCGAGCCAGTTGATAAACCGCGACGCTTGGTTTATGCCAATTTTTGCCTTGAAATGGCTGAAAATTATAACGAACGATGAGGCTCATTTCTTGCTTAACGAGATGGTCAACAAGCAAAATTGTCGGTATTATTCCACTGAAAACCCTCAATTAATTGAAGAAGTTCCTTTCCACGATCAAAGAGTGACAGTTTGGTGCGGTGTTACTGCGAGAAAGGTGATTGGACCGTTCTTCTTCGAAGATGAGCGATCGAAGCCGGTCTCTGTCAATGGCGAGCGCTATCGAGCCATGATAACCGATTTTTACAAGCCAGTCGTTCGTGAAAATCGTACGTGTAACTTCTGGTCTCAACAATATGGAGCGCCATGCCACAAAGGAAGTACGCAGTGCCATCGATTTATTGAAGAAATTATTTCCTGGTCGCTTGATATCGAAAAATGGCAATTTTGACTCGCCTCCGCGTTCAAGAATTTATACTACACCAAGCAACGAAAATATGCCGAGTGCAAATCTTGTAAACCTATCATCATTTGAGGAGACCTTGGTGAGTCCTCTCTCAAGTACAACTTCAATAATTGGTCGTGTGTGAATTGGAAGCATATAACTTAATTTTCAAGAACACGAAAGCCATGCAAAAAAACAAGATTAGAACAATCAGAAGGAACGCCAGTAGGAGTAGCTATGGGCGTTCTGGGCGAATTTAACCATCGCCTCTCTGTTTGTCTATCCCTGGACCTGATACATGGTCTATCTGGTCAAGCAGCGCATGGATCTAGGTGACAGCATCAACGACTTGAAAAGAAGCAGATTGACTGCCTCAGGAACTACCCAGGCTCAGATGGAGCAACGGACACGTTTCTTACCACAAATTATATGCCGAGGGGTAGGTAAATTTCGATTACCTAGTTTGAACTAGTTTTTCAAGGTTACAGCTTACTTGTATCGCGGATTACTACTTTTATAGTCAAAATTTTCCCTACAAAAAACATTTAATCTTAGCAAAGACACGAACCTCACCAAAAACTGCCCTGCAAAACCTTCATCCTAGCAAAGACATAATCCCTATCAAAAGCTTTCAACCTCGCGAATACACGAACCTTATCAAAGTTTCCCTTACAAAAAGCTTTCATCCTAGCGAAGACACGAGCCGAGACACAACCCCAAAAAGCTTTTAGCCATATAAAATAGTGCTGCCAGATCACATTCCAAAAAACCCCAAACCTGCGTTATCAACGAGCTTGGAAAAATCCAAAATGGTGGAAAATTGTGTTTTTAGGGTATACATATGTAAAATCTCTTCTTGAATTGGCCCAAAACGCCCATAGCTACACCCTACTAACGAAACCTAGATAGGTGGTCTAGATTTCCGGCTTCTTTATCCGCATTTTTTCTTTGCTTTCTTTCTACACGACATACATATACCCGCTCGATTCATAGCGCATGATAGACAATCCAGCAAAATTCCTCGAAACTTTTGAGTTTTTATAGTCAAGGCGCAATCGAGACCATTCACTGCAGTATTTATTTATAGGCAGCAAAGCATGGGAAAGTTCGGAGATTGTTCAATAGGGCAAAACGTACTGTGCATTGGGAAAATACAGACTCACCATAACAGCCCATAACATGGAGTTGAGACGCTTCAAAAGGAATGCCTGGAGGAAGCATTGTGAGAGCCAGTAGACTCTATCAGAGGCAACTATACCCCAAAAGCTACTCCCCAAAGACTTCTTCAGCGGAGTAGACCTTTTTAAAAAAGAGGATGGCGCATATACCTCTGAACATGACGGAACCTTAAGGCCCCGAGCACTCTCCAGGGTGAATCCTCCAAACTGCCTATCTATTGTATGATGGGTATAGTCATAGAACCATCCCAGACCGTTATTCATGGAGCCTTTCTGGAGGCATATTTAACCGGGACAAGGTTAAATGGTCAGTGACCTTTTTTTAACCCTTCAAATCTCCGGGAGGAGATGGCATTTTCTCGGCACTCCTTCAGAAGTCCTTCGATCTGATTCTCGCTAACCTAGTTTGTATCTTTAAAGCCAGCTTCAACTGGAATCGTAGTGATCTTTATCTCTAAAAATCCTGAATCCTATAGACCTGTCAGCTTAATCTCTTTTTTTTAAAACGATGGAAAGGCTGCTGGACCTTCTTATTATCTGCAAGCTGGAGCTCTTTCTGCTTCTACATAGTTCGCTTACTCAAATAAAAAACAGCAAAGGTTATTGCTTTGCACCACCTAGTCAGCAAAATCGAGGAGTTACTAAGGCCTGCTTTTAGGTCGTGACATTTTCTTCTACCCTGGGTGTCTCCAGCATTAGTGTCAAGGCTATCAAAAGATGCCCTCAAGGTCGAGTTCTGCCCTCGTAGCTCTGGTCCGTGGTTCTCTGACTCCAGTATTTTAGTCGAGTGGCGAGTAATTTACTTACCACTAAACGTCTTAAAACGTATTAGTAGCTAAAAAGTGTCCGAACACAGTGCATTAGAAAGCAAAGTGTCAAAATGAACAGACGACAAGATAACAAAGTTAAAATTTATAAATTATTAAATTTGCATGACATTTTCGTATCAAGTAATTAGTAAAAGTCATGGCATCCTGCCGCTACTGGGATGATCTTGCCTTCTGTACAGAAACCTTCTAGTACTTTTAGTGTGATTCCTTCTAGTATTTTCCCCAAGTTGGAGAGGAGGACACTCCCAACAAATTTTTTGGGATTGAGAGAATTTTAGTTTTTTTCCAGACTGTAGGGAGAAGGCAATTGCTTATGCTGTTGTTACAAATTACTGCTAATTGCTGCGCTATGGTAGGTATGCACTTCTTCAATATAAAGTTCGAGAACCCATCTAAGCCCAGCCCGGGGATTTTCTTGTTTTCAGAATTTCTACTGTACTTAATAATTTCTTGGGGGACGTGAACTTCGTTTTGGGGGTATGAGGCCTTGTTCTTTGCTGAGAAGGTACTGAACTGAGCACTGTCGAGTTGCCACATTCGAACAACAGAAAGTTAACCGAAAACTTAAAAGCGCAGAGCGGGAAAAAGATATTCAAAATGTAAAGCGACATCTAGTTGACAATGTCATAAATTCTTTCTAGGTTTTAGTCTAGGCTACCATTAACAGCAGTTTTAGGATCGAGCACTGGTCCGAAACGGCGCTGATTCGAACAATGCTGTGCGAAATATTTAAAAATTTTACAGTCTGAAAAACGTTACGATTTAAAGTGCAAATTATATAAAAACAATTTGCATTCTTTAATTACTATGTAATCTAAGTTTATAACTATTATTTAAGGAAAACAATTGCTTAAGCTATTTGTAAAAGAGGAGTCAAAGAAATCTCACAAACATGTCCGCAAATTCTAAAACCTTTGTCCAGGTATGAAAATAGTTTTAAATATAATAGTTTTCAGAGTAAAATGAAGGACTAATATTCAATTACAAATACAACAATTGTAATTAAATGATTATAACGGTATAAAGCACATTTCTTAACATTTCTCCTAGAAACAACGCTTAAAAATGTGTTTATAAAAATCAGATCGCGTCCACTTTTCAGTCAAGTCCATCGCAATAAATTAATCTAAAACTACAAACTGAATAAGAAATGCGTGAATTGTTAAAATTTTTATCTTTATTATTACATTATAGGTGTATAATACAAGCGTACGGTCAGATTATATATATATATAGGAGAGAGCAACATTCACATCTTACAAAAGGGATTGTTCCAGCATGATTTTCTCAAAGCCTGCTGGAGGGCCATAGCTGAAGTTCTCTAAGATTATGTCTAAGATAGCTCCATCATCAACTGCGTGAAAAACAAACAATTTGAGTAACCAAAAACACATTTAACACGCAATAAAACTCACCATATAGAGCAGGATAAACTGTTCCCTTAACATTAAGTACAGGTACTTCGAGATTCTTACCATTTAAGTAGAAATTAAGCTCGACATGGTCATAAGCAACACCGATAGTGTCTCCTTCTGTCGGAAAGTATCTTTCCTCTTGGGCGGTTAAGTTTTCAAAACTATTACTTGTCTCTTGTGTCATTGCGCTGGCGGTTTCAATAACGCACATATCTTGGTCATTGTGCCTTAAAATATTATCGGAGCAGAGACACCACGAGTCCTTGTCTGTTCCGCCTTTTGATTTGTTTAAGTCTGCTTGTCTGGTGGCTATACCAATCGACCATTGGCCGCTTTGCTGGATTTTCACTTCGAAGTAGGATTTTGATTGCACTAGAGGAGCTGTCGCCAAGGCACCGCCTGAGCCACAAAGGCGCTTGCCGTTTTTTACTATAACTACTTCATGACCTAAAAGATAAGAATAAATAACAAGTGGTTGTTATTTTATTTGTATAGATGCAATTTATAAAGACTACGGGTGCTGACGCAGTGAAAATCGCCAACACTTTTGGGCGAAAAGCAGTGAGTCACTGTGTGTGATCAGCAATTCTTTCAGTGAGACTTTTATGGAAATCGCACCTGCCCACTTATTGTTGCTTACATTGAATAATTCTTGCTATAATTAAAGCAGAATCCCGTGACTATTTTCATTTAAAAACTATGAAAATTCCAAAGAAACTTCCAGCAAACAAAAAACGAATCTAGAATTGTGTCTTGAGTTTCATAGTGTACCCAATTCATAAACATAATTAATGCCAGCTTTTTCCCGAACAATTTCATTTAAATAACAGCAATTAACTAAGTAAAATTACCAAATAATTCAAAGTTTTCTAAAAGGCCAGAATTAAGAGAATTTTTCTTCGACCTCCCGAACATCTGGAGAAATTGATTTCTTGTTTCTTGAAAAATCTTCGGTTATCTTACCCATATGTGTCATGTCTAATTGTATATCAGGTTCCCTAGATTTGTGGGAAGCCACGGGCGTTCGTAGATCTCCATTTAAGCAATTTCTCAAGCAGCAAAACATTTTATTTAACACGTATCAACAGAAATTCCCAAAGTCAGCAAACAAAAATTTTGACAGTTTCATTTAGAATTGTCAATTATTTATCTTGTTCTTTATTGTTTGTGGAGAATGCAGCAAAACGTCATGCTTCTTTTTCGAGATATAAGTGGTTTGGTAAATTCCTTTGGGTGCGTTAGTTCATTTTGGTAGTTTTCGTGCAGACGTTGTAAAATTTAAAAGCACTACTGGACTGAATTCATTATAGACATAGAACGGAACCTAAACTCCGGGAGTTCCCCAGGAACAAAAAACTAGACTTCAAGAAAACGGGAATACACTCCAGGATCCCCTACCTGAGTAGAATAATTAGGGAAAGGATCAAACTGAACCTGAGCAAAAGGTATATCGAACTCCTTAAAACAATTAATCCTTCACCGCAGGCTTTTAAGACCATTAATTACGGACGGAGGTAAGCCCAATCTCCTTTTCCATGACAGCTAACAAAATCACCTTCTGCAAGTTGAAAGTTGAAGGACAAGGTGGAAAAATTTGGAAAATACTTCGAAAACACATTTCAAGTCTCACCCCATAACAGAGATTCCTCTACAGAAAAAATGATAAACGAAGTATTAACCATGTTTGGACCTATTACACCTCGTCGGCGCCCAGTACTTTCTCAACAACCAACAGGGCTTTATTTCCCGCAGAAAGGAAATTCATGACGCCGGAGGATTTAATAAGGGCCGGAAAACTCCTGAAAACAAACAAATAGGCTTAGGTTTATGGTGAATCTTTGTTTGTACATCACTGTTCTACCAATCGGAGGCTATTCGTCATGATCGACATAATCGCCACATCATCGGCATACCCAACAGAATGCAAATCTAGTTCCTCTGGGGAAATGAGTCCACAGGAGCGATCCACAGCAACAACGATAGCACCTCGCTTTGTGAGCATCCTTTGGTGGTCGTTCTTCGAATTTACGAGACCCTTCACGACCTCAGTCTACAGTTTACTTAACTACATATATGTTATCGAAGAAACTTTCAACATCCTTAATCGTGGCCATCTCTATACATTCGGTACGCGCGTCCTCCTCGAACAATCTAGGTTAGTGTAGACTTTTTCTATAGATCTGATACATATGCTGATGGCTTCATTTTAAAGGACACCTCTTCAATATAGTTCTCTCCCGATAGTCTGCCACTACCATCCCTGTTGCTTCCGGTAAAAATGGTGCTAGGCTGATCTGTCTGAACGTTCCTTTGGGGTTGTCCTTCCTATCTGGCTTGGGAAGGACTTCCACCTTGGTTTTCCCACACCGCTCGAATCTCTTTTCTTTTCACTACATTGGGGCATGCGACACGAGTTGAGCTTACTGCAGTCGTTGATCGAGTTTTAGGGCAAAGGGTGAAGAGGCGCTTAGAGGGGAAATCAACTTTCCTAGATTCTATTTCTCGCATTGACGTTTAGTGGGGCGGGAAATTTAAAATTGTAAACAAGCAGCCATTCGTATTTTGTTTGGCGAAAAAACACATACATAGATAATCAGAATGTACAATAATTTGGTTACTGCAGTAAGCCCGCATCGTGTCGCATCTCTGTGCGTGCTTACTGCTGAGCTTACTGCAGTAAGCTCGACACGTGTCGCATCCACCATTGTCTGGTTGACGGACCTTCTTCTTCTGTCCGGTACTCTGCTGATGTAGGAATGCACGCCTCCTTGATGCCTTTGACACTTTTTTCACAAGGCTCGTAACCAGGCAACATTTTAATGTATTTTGACGGGAGTCATCGTGGTTTTAATTATGTTTCTCCTGCGCAGGGATTCAAAGTTTACCTCAAGTGAAATGGCTTTCTTATTTGCCATTGTTCCCCAATTCATCACTTCCCAACTGGATATACCAGCTTCTCACCAGCATATCCAGTTTCTTTGTAGGTAGAGCATCTAATCAAAGTAGGTAGACTGCAGCTATTAGAAAAGCCCGACTTTGGTATCAAAGCGTAACGCTGTAAGATCTGGCGTGCTAGTAAGAGAGCCTTCACTAGGACACCTGTTCTCGGGCTCTCATTCGAATAGCGAACGTACAGTTCCAAAACCAAGTACTGTTTTAACTCCAACAAAACCAGCATCACTACTCTATCCGTTTTGTGTAGAGCTAGTGGGCAACCCATCTCTTAGCAACCTGTGATCCCACGATAGGAAAATATTTTTAAGATGGGCAAATAAGTAGCACATTGTGTCGGATTTGTCAACAGATAATCTACTTCAGTATAGTATAGCTAAAGGCTTCCTGGGCCTCCTATTTCACATTATTAAGCTTTTGGTTTATGCCTTGGGTTGAAGGGGTGCGCCACTTGTGTGTAACTATTTGAAACTTTGCTGGGGTGGGTTAGTGCGACTCGGGTGCGCTTTCATGGGGGAGTCTTGGGTGCGATCTTGTGGTGGCTTGTAGGATTGCATCTTGTGTCTTGGGTGAGCTTTCCTGACCTGATGGGCAGAGCAGATAGGCTAGGCAGATCAGACAGATAGCGAGCTTTTTGCAATAATTTATCGACCGACAGATGGCCCTCTTTCATAAGTTTTCGTAATCTATTAACCAAAATTTGTCTAATTTGTTTTCCTAGTTATGAGATTCATGTTGGTAATAAATGAAGAATTTTCGTCATAATTAGGTTCTTGTGTTAAGGCTATAAAACATTCGAAGACCTGTTCTATGTTAGTCAGATGCTCTCACTCCGATCTATTGCGACGAGTTCGTCGTCTAAGTAGAAAAAGACGAAATCTAAATCTTAAGTGACGTTTTTGGGCTGCATTTCGGTATCCGCATGTCATAAAAGCTAACTTGAACCAGCCGAAAGTGGTAATTAGTGCAGTTGTATATAAGTCATCCGAGGCAATAGGTATGTGAAGAAGAAGATCGGTCGTGATCTTACATGATCGCACGCAGTTTTGTATGAAGATAAAGAGGAGAAGCTGCTGAGGATGATGATGGTCGACAAATTCCCAGTTGCATCATCTATTCGAAGGATCGTCACAATTCAAGGATCGTCACCTCAAACTTCTCCGAATAAAGTTTCCAGCTGTAACGAAAAATCTCTTGGTAAGAATTTGGTCTTGCATTTTGCACATTATTTTTAAAGTTAGGTTAGGTTAAAATTTGGAAGTTACGTTTACTAAGTAAATTTCGTTCCTAGCTCTATGTAAATGCCAGCTAGTCGAAGTTGTGTCAAGTTGATATTTCCCGGAAACACAACGGTGAAAGTACACTGATTACTCTACATTTCATAGAGATTCACGTCAATCACCAAAAAGTCAAAAATATGATGTGTTAAAAATTTTAAGTAATTTTAATAATTTTAAAACATTTGGCAAAAAAACAACAAAAAATTCTAGTGGTCTTAAAAATTTGGACAAACATGTCGGGCAGTGTAAGACTTGAAAACAGAGTCCTTGCAAGGATATCGAATATTCTTCACCTTTTTATTATTTCAGGGAGAACTCATTCAAATCCATGTTGGTCAAGCTGGTGTCCAAATGGCGTCCGCCTGCTGGGAATTGTACTGTCTAGAGCATGGAATAACAATCGATGGTTTTTTGACTGAACCAGATCCCGGTTTTAGTGCACTTTTCGGATGTTCGACTGCAGGAAAGGTTGTACCCAGAGTTGTGTTGGTTGACTTAGAACCTACACCCATCGGTATTGTATGGACTATTGTCAATAACATCAGAAACGTTCAATCTTTATTCACAGATGAGATACGCACCGGATACTACAGACATTTGTTCCATCCTAGAACATTGATCACTGGCAAAGAAGAAGGCGCCAGTAATTTTGCACGATCTTACTTTACGCGCGGCGAAGAAATAATTGGTGTTACTATGGAAACCATTCGAAAGGTGGCTGAAATCTGTGATAACCTTCGTGGTGTTTGCATGTTTAGAGCGATTGGAGGCGGTACAGGTTCTGGCCTAGGAACTCTTATTTTAGAGGAACTGAGCGACGGATTTGGAATAGCATCGACTTACGAATTTCAAATATTTCCTTCTCCAAGGATATCACCAGTAGTGGTTGAACCGTACAATGCCGTTCTAGCGTCACACTTCAGCACGCAATTTAGCGATTGCACAATTCTGTTCGACAATGAAGCGCTCTATGACATGTGTGCGAGTCGATTGAACGTCGTCTGTCCCACATATACAAATATTAACAGGGTGATTGCGCAGGTTTGATCTTACTTTTTTCTGATTATATCTTTAATATTGTTTCTCAATCTAATACTTAGGTTATGTCAGCAATCACGGCTTCTATAAGATTTGATGGCAGCAAAAATATAGGTCTTGGCGAAATTAGGACCAACCTTGTGCCATTTCCAAGGATACAATATCCGTTAGTGTCGTTTTCTCCCCTGTCGCCCTGTGATGTTATTAGCCATGAACATTTCACGACGAGAGATCTTACTCGGGCATGTTTTGAGCCGGCTAGTTTTCTGGTAACACCCAACTATATTCATTCATAAATAAAAACGCTTTTGTTTAAAGGTAAAATGCAATCCTCAACAAGGCAAATACATAGCTTGTGTCCTTCTGTATCGAGGAATTTCTGCCCCTCATGATGCCCACAGAGCTATCCAAGAACTTAGAATGTCTCCGCATATTCCCTTTGTCGATTGGGCACCAGGTGGATTTAAAACTGCGTTCAATATGCAGCCGCCAACAGCTGTTCCTGGTGGAGACATAATGCCAACTTTGGAATCAGTGTGCATGTTGGCGAACAATACTGCCATAAAGGAGATCTGGTGTCGTCTGCAATCGAAATTCAGTGTAATGCTCGAAAGTCGGGCATTCCTACATCATTTCGTTGGGGAAGGCATTGAAGAAGGTTTGTTTAGTGAGGCTAAAGAAAATTTGTGTACTTTAATTGAAGATTATAGAGCTGTGGAAGAATGATTTTTTTGAGAATGATTTCGTCTGTTTTGAAGCATCGTGTTCGATTCGTTGTCGAATTGAATCATGTCAACGGTCAACGGCAAATGTGGTGTGGCATTAAAATTCGACATCATCTTATGCTACATTGATTGTGTTCGGCGTCAAATTCAAGTCTCTTAAGGCGTTAAATTAAAATCCGACATGTGGAATATAAATGAATGTCTTCTTTTATTCTCTAAAAATACAATGTAAAAATGGACTAAGGCAATTCAATGTGCTTACTTCTCGTTTCTTGCCTGCTCCTTTTCCTGCTTCGGCTCGATTTCCCCTTGTTTATTCAATTCAGCAACAACGGCTTCTCACTGTTTACTCCGTCATGTCAGTTTCGTTTTGTTTTCGTCTAGTTTGAGTTCGTCCGTTGTTTTTCATTCAGTTTTAGCTGCGTCCGTTGCGTTGTGCAGTCGTCAGTTATTTTCGTTTCCTAACATAACGTCGAGAAATGAAAGCTTCAATTCTATTTTATAGAACCAAAGTAATTCTTTTGGAGTCAAATTGATTGAAACAGAAATTAGATATGGAAAACGTAGTAGGAGTCCTCCTACGAATAACCTTTTGGAAAGATCGATGAAGCTTTGTCAGGGTTATAGCCTTGCAACCGAGCCTCAAAGGATTGATAATCATGGCCATTTAGTTTGACGTCCATTTTTATCGTTCTCTACGCACTCAAGAGTGGCTTTCGAAACCCCATCGCAAATAAACAAGTTCTGTTCGAATAAAAATCGAATATAGTCTTTGTCTATTCCAGCCCGAACATCTGGTTCAAGCAAGTAATATAGCAGCAGGAAACCGAGCGCAGTGACGTCATCGGTTGTAGGCTCGGGTGTAAGCTTCATCCTGGACAAAAATCTGTTTGGTGAGCTTTGGGTATAAGCGCCACCTGTGTGAAACTGGTTGAACTTCGCTGTAGTGTGTCTTGGGTGGGCTTTCATGCTGGGGCAGTCTTGGGTGGGATCTTGTGGTGGCTTGGAGGCGTCGCGAAAAATTTTCAATAATAAAAATAATCGGGATTTGGTCTGGGGTTCATGCACTTTGTGTCTTAGCTGCTGGGCAGACCAGATAGGGTAGCCAGATCAGTACGCTGCGTCATAGCGTCGTGGTTTACCATAGTAAGGTTTTTCAACGTGGTCCAGGGGCCAGTTCACGCAATTCGACGTCGACTGAAAACGACACGGAGCACGTTCAAAAACTTTACTTTATGGGTACATAAACCCCATTTTCGGTTTATCCTCCTTCAATTTTGGGTCGCAACTGTACTACAAAGGTCCTTGATCGAGACCTTGGATTGAAAATCGAAGTTGAAACTGTCATGAAGTCTGTGATTTTAAACAGGGAGTCATCTTGAAATTAGATCTCCAGGCTTAAACTTATCTTCCGCTGCTAGTCTTATGGTGCTGATAGCTGTCTCTTTCTTCACGGCAATGCATGTGGTGGTGGAATATTTAGCATTATTCCTCGCTAACGCTGCAGTAGGGCATGTATTCATCGCTCCTGTGATTGAATTACTTTTTCGAGTACCCTCTGGGTCTTTTTTAGTTTTTAGTATGCTAAAATTATCTCGGATTACGGAACTTTATCCTGATTGATGCTTACGACCTAAAAGTGATTATTTTCCTGTTGGGTGAGGACCGAAGCACAATCCATCTCCACTTTAAGCGAGCCTTTCACAACTGTCATCGCTGAATTCATATAGAAATGTCTAACCTGAAAATTAAACGTTCAAGAATAAACCAGAGTCTATGCTGGATTTAAATATGAGCTTTTCTAGAATTTTAATTACAACAAGACCCGCAGCCAGTCTCGTAGAGACCAGAATTTGAGAACAATACCTTGTTTATGCGTAAGACGGTTTTAAGCTTAAAACGGGCTTAAGACGAATTGCCTGTATAAACAGATTCGGATTCTCTCTCAAACAATTGAAAATTTACGTTCTGTATTATGCATTAACATAACCTTAATAACTAACCGGAATAGAGTGAGATTATTCTTTTAATGTAAGACCAAAATCAGCCATTTTGAGAACTCCTTACACATACACACAATAATTCGTCTTAAGCTGAAATAAATTAAGCTTGAGACGAATTTCGACTTAAGACTGTTTATACGGAGCGGAATTCTCACTTCCCACTTCTCGCGTCCCACTCACTTCTTTTAGATTTAGTTTGATTTTCAGACATTTCGCATTTAATGACTTTGCGCGCTTTTTAAAACAATCAGAGTGACGTTTCTTTTTACATCTTCTTCTTATTAAATTTTTACTCATCGAAGGCACGTCATATTTGACTCTGTTAACATTAGGTTTAATGTGTCAACTAAACCGAGTTGAAATTGATCCGATTTAAACAAATCTAGATTAAATTTCATGTCTGTCAAGGCTATTAGACTGATATAGAAAGTCTTTATTTTTTCCTTTGTTTCATAAATGTGAAATGTAATTTTCTTCAATAATGTACCAACAAAATCAGTTTCATATTGCATACGTTTAGGTGTTCAGTTAAAACCCATTCGCACGATCGGTGAGATCGGTCCATTTTCAAAATTTGCTTGAATTTTGTTGTTTCAAACCGAAATTCAGCATTGCCAGATCCTCAAAAATCGATCATGCCCCGATTAACCTCTCAATAACTTTTTGATTTTTATCGGACTGTCGTTGATACAGAAAAAAACCAAAAAAAAAATCTCCAAAACTAGTTCCAGATGGACGAAGTCGGACATGTCACAAAATGA
Source organism: Thereva nobilitata (assembly GCA_963855945.1). NCBI lineage: Eukaryota > Metazoa > Arthropoda > Insecta > Diptera > Therevidae > Thereva > Thereva nobilitata. The sequence goes on along the minus strand of OY979695.1, from coordinate 190,556,112 downwards.
GTCACCTCTGGCGTAAACTAGTTTTGAGACTGAGATTTCCGTTGTATTTTGTTTTCGTCTCATTTGATTATTTTTTTTGTCCATTTTTTTTTAGGCAAAATCTTTTTATCAATTTTTTGAAAGAAAACTTCTTCAAGCGCCATTCAAGCGGAGTTTCCCCACCCAGAAAAGAATTGTGGCCGCCATCCTTTAAGAAGAAGCCCAGGGCGGATGTGGATTTATGCGATTTTTTCTTATTAATTTTAAAATTCTTATTTTTTTTTTGTTGTTATTTAATTCTCTTAGCTTTAAGAATATACGCGGATTATACAAATTAAGTAGGCAAATGGCCTGCGGTTTTTGTTGTTGATGATCATGTGGTCAAGATTCAGTTTTGTTTGGTACTGAAGAGCGAGGATCGCGCGCATTCGACCATTTTTCTTGGATTTTCGATGGATTTCGAGGGAATTTGATTCATACTTCCGATCGGTTGTTGCGGTTAAGTTTTTATTATTTATACAGAAAATTTATTCAATAGGGCGCTTTTTTTGTATCGTTCGTTTTTGGATGGTTTACGTTTGATTTAAATGGATTTGTGCTAGTTTGATTAGAATTAAAGATGAGATGACTTTCTAAGGCCAGAAATAGATTTTTTTAAGGCTGATTTAGGAAATGATTCAGCGTTCGATAAAAATTCGATTTTCTTTAATGGGAAGTTTTTTAGTAGTATCAGAAAAAGTTAACTAAGCTCTCAAAACGATTACGCGATCACTGACTTAATAAGGCAAATTCAGATGATCTGGACTCTCTTGTAGCAATAACGAGATAAAATGGTATTCATATAGGCCAAAATAACTTTCGGTTTAAAGGGCGATAACGGTGTAGATCACTTAAAATCGTTTTTGGATAGCAGTACAAAGATTCGAAATGGCATTCGATTACTTACTTATGGATAATGTAGAGTCTAGGAACATATGAGTTTGCACAATCACAGAGTCCACATTGCCAAGTTTAGCGATGATTAGGGATGAAAGGTGAATTGTTTAAATTTGTTGATTATCTTACTTCGGTCGGTATGATTTGTTTTGTTTAGCGAAGTGAGAATTTTTATCAGCCGAGCATGATGTTGTGTGCTAGACCACCTATCACGATCCTTTCGTGACAGGAGACACCGCTGAGGGCCCGCACTCAGACGGTAGGTCTAGGTTCCCACTGACTAAACCCGTCACCACTTTCGGTGACGTTTGCGACCCACCCGGCGCAAGGTATTACTTCGGGCGGGCGTCACCAAAATGACCCTTTACGCGTCCCTCATGTGGGCGAAGAAATACCAAGGCTCATGGGAGATGGATCAGCGATCAGTGGCATCAAGAAACCGTGCCACCCTTGCTCCTCGGGGCCTCGAAGCATAATCCCAACAATTGTGTCGGAAGCCATGGTTTCGAGATCGTCCTCCAACTTGGCTCGGCCTCCCACCTGGTACATTCGGAGAATTAATGGTAGGCGTAGTCCGAAGCGGAGTCCCCGTAGGGGTAAACAGCATCCGCCACCTTACCCATTTTCTTTAGGTACGCACGGAAATGACCGCCCTTGTCAAATGCGTCGTAGGAGATATTCCAAAAGTGTCGGGTCCCAGAATGGCGGCCCAGATGTTACCTCTCTTCCTAGCAAGCCATCCTTTGTTTCTTACGTTATGAAGCGCTTATTCAGATAATCCTCCAGTGTACTTTGCAGATACAGAGGGAATCCGAAGTCTCGCTCCATCACGTCAAGCGTCCTGTCCCACCTAACGGAGTTGAAGGCGTTCTTCACGTCCAGAGTGGCCAGCAGACACACGTGGCGGGAGCGATAATTTCCCCGCTCGTTAGACCTGGCAGCCTCCACTACCTCCTGGACCGCTTCAATGGTCGAGCAGCCCGATCGGAAGCCGAACTGCTTGGCAGCCACGTCTGCTGCTGCTCGTACGGCCTCGTGGAGGAATGGCCGCAGTAGATTTTCCAGCAGCTTCTCCGTCGTTTCCGGTATGCCACTGTGTCCGCTGGTCCCCCTCCCGTGCTGATCAGCACAAACCTCGCGCTTTTCCAGCGAGCACGAAATATGGCCACCTTCAGGCACGAGCAAAAGGGAAAGTTGACCGGCGGCTACTGCCTTCAATATATCTGCTGGAAAGCTGTCTGGACCTGGAGCCTTCCGGTTCCGCATTGAGCCCTATAAGTTCAATGTTGCTTTCCCACAATGGCAAATACCAAGATCTAGGTGTGAGAAAACAGCCTGGCTCCATCAGACGAGTTTGAATGATAAATTTCTGGGCGGACTACTGATCTTGTTCAAGCGATCTGGTCTACAAATCGCTCATGAAGAGTACAAGAGGTCTAACTGACAGTCGCAGTACTTTTAGATCAGACACTTCACTAAAAACAAGAACGGGAGAAGAAGAAAGAGAGAACATTAATCCTTTTAGATCTCAGAAACCCTTGATCTAAGATTTTTCTCATTAACCTGGAAAGAAGCGCGATCGCTGATCGGTTTCTTCGTGAGTTTGTTATACTACACCAACTTGTAACATTTACGAGTTGAGGGTTCCTTAAGTCCGTGAATACTTAGAAAGATACTTTTAAATTAAATTAAATTTTAGTCAAATATTGCGGTTTCATATTCACCGATCGTACAGATCGTGCCAACTTCGACTAGGATCACTATTTTGTTGGCATATGCTGCTCCAACAATGCATTACAATGTAGACAAGTTACACAGCTGCGAATTAAGCTGGAATTAATGCAGGTGCACTGCGCAAGAGATCAGCCAGAAACGCCGTTAGAACTTGTCCTCAGAAAGAGAAGAGCGAATTTTTTACTTAAATCTGGATCGATTTTTTTAACTGTTTTTACCTGTAATAATCTTCAACGCTTTTCATCTTATATTGCACTCGGAAGCTCCTGGCCAGATTCCAGTCAAATACACACGAAATCCCTATACTCAAAAAAAAAAACTTGGGCCTCTGTCAACGACTTTAATCTGGCAGAGGTGCAGTTCCCAAAGCCAGTTTGCTTCTATTCGAAGTAAATTTTCGGCCTCGGGTTGCCCACACGTCATCCTGATTGACATATGACAGGGGAAACAAAAATGAAAAGGGTTAAACTGCAACAAGTGTGATCGCGACTCGGGTGCTGCGCCTGCCGTTCCCTGTCCATTCCAGCATGGTACCTGTGGAACCGAGGAGGACTACTCGAGCTGGCTGTGGTGCACCTTTAAGATCGACTTAGGAACGAACTGTCTGTTAAGTTGCCGGGATTAATTGACGTGAACTGAACGAAATTCGGGCTGAAGGCATGCAATTTTATCGTTAATTAAGATCTTTATCAGAGTATTGAGGAGAGAATCCTGGGGTAGAGATAAGTTGACAGTTTAAATGATCTGTGGCGAAAAAATGTGGAAGCAAAAGTTTTTGAAAATGTTTTGACTGCCATGCCTGCAACTTTTTATTTTTTGAGGGGTAAATGGAGCAGAACTGTTGTGGTTGGATGGTTTTGGTGGATGAATCGGCAGTAATTGTGGGATGGGCTGAAGGGTTTGTTTATGAATATGGAATGTTTACAGCATCAATCAATACGTTTACGAGAATTTCTTAGTACATAGATTATTCATAGCGTCTAGATTGAAGATGCCGAATCGATCCACGACAACTGTGAGACCCCTTCTGGAATTGAAAATCCTCATCGAATTACCGTTCCTCGACCCACGCAACCAATTCAGGTGAATCCGAGGCACTTAAATCTCCAAAACGATCTAGACTATCTTCGTCGATGCAAAGTATACTTTCCGCAAAGCATACACGATCGACTCGGATCAATATTTTTTTGGTATGGTTCTCCGAGGCCGGGCTGCAATCCAGAAAAGCTTTGTATCCGCCTTGTAACTCCCCTTCAAACAGAGAAGAGTAATAATAAACTCTTTTGAGGTTTATCTAATCCGACCACTTTTTACTGGTTCGTTTTCGACCCTCTAAACAGGGATGAATATGGTACACTCTGTTCCCCAGCGGTCCCCATCTAAGTACGAATCGCGATTAATGCTGCTTGACTTTGACGATTTAACAAGAGCTGGTCCATTTAGTATGATAAAAGCATTGTGAGGGAAGAGATTCAAGATTTTGTTGATGAACTGTCGAGAGCCGAAGATAACTGGAAGCGCCTTAAAAATATTGCGATTGATATTGTTGACTCCATTGTAGACAGAAGCTTTAGAGATCGAAATGACTAATTCAAATTGGCCACCGAGTTAACACAAGTTGGCCACTGAACTTAAGAATAATGCTTAGCGAACAACAAAGTGAAGTGAAGCAGTTTCCTAGAGAGATCACGGGAACGCTGAGAGAAAATCCCGAAATCCGGTGAAAATGGGTCTGCGGCATGATACGTTTTACGACTCACACATGGTAGGTATAGGCTTCAGCACCGTCCAGGAACTGGGGACGAGGACCCATATGGCGCTGAAAGGGTATCGTTTTGTAAACCCACTCTTGAAAAACCATTACATAAGCATTTCAGTGTACTTGAAGTACCTTTAGATCCACGCTCTCCCATTTTAAGCTTCGGAGCCTCTTCCAAGCCTTGTAAGAAACGGTTTCCAAATGCACGATGTATGATCCTAGCCAGAGCCGTGCAACGAGATGGCTGCATATTCCCAATCGGCCATAGTGTCGTGTAATGATCGGACGCACGGATTCTGGCGATGTCCTTTCGAGGTATCGTCAGGTTGTCGTATGATCTGTGCTTGTTGTACTCAGGCCAAGTCCTTCTAGCCTTGGAAAACTCATCTACTTGGAGCCTGCCATTGAAAGGAACTGCATGGTGATATCTCTAGGAAGAGCGATACTTTTGACAGATTTCGACAAACTTCGACGTTACGCGGACTGCGCGTAGTGTCTTGATAGCAGCTTGGCTATCTGATAACAGTAACATAGGCTTTGGGTTTGTCTGTATTGGTAGGCAGGTTTTGGGATTCCGCCTGAAAGACTGGAAGAATTAGGCAGGCGCTGTCATTTTTGGACGTATAACGAAGTGGAGAAAGCCCCGACCCTGATATGGAGCTATCTGTGTATAAAACTAAGATGTAGATTTTGTAAGGAGACAGTTTTCTCATGCCTGTCTGAAAAGTGATCTGGGCATCGAAACCTCGGTCGCAATTCAGTTTTGATGTCATACGTTTCGCATACTGCAAGGATAAAAAGTGTAATCTGACCGCCGATCGCCAAGGCATCTTCAAATGATGGGAAGATCACTTTCATGAATTTACAAATAGACTAAACAGAAGAAGTAGAGGCTCCACTGATATCTGATGGTGATCTACGCTGCTGCCACCAAATTCAGATAAAATTAAGAAAGCCATAACCTGGATCAAAAATATCGCCTCAGCGGTCCGCGAACCGGCATCCTTGGAAGGTTGCCCACATTATCTCGATTCCAAGCTATGGGAAAAGTCTGGAACTTCAGAACTCAATCCAACACATCCTCGTAGACTTAAATACTGTCCACGACAGCATATTTAGAGTAAAGCTATGATTATTTTGTTTTGTCATGATCAGTGTGACAAGCGAAGTTCGACAAGTTGTCTGTAGCCCTGACTAGACAAATCAACATTTATAATGGTCTGCGACAAGGGAGAACTTGGGTCTAGGGGAGGGATCTGCCTCTTCTGCAACATGGGGTTGGAGAAAGTAAGGTCGAGAGTACAAACCTCTACGAGGCCATCAAATTGTGGTTTACACAAACGACATCACGACTATTAGAAGAAGAACTGTACTTTTACCAATGAAAGGAAAACAAAGTAAATGGTACTAAGTTTGACCCAGGTGGTCAGTCACCAGCGAGATAGGCGGCAACATGTAGTGTATTTGAATATTTAAATACGCACGTGCCGTAACTAACTCGGACTGCTGGAAGTGCGATCATAACCTCCTCGTAGTGGCCACTGGAAGCTGTCCTGAAATATGATCGGACCTACCAAGCCAATATCTAAAGTTATCGTGCGAAGGGCTGTATGGCAGTGGATAGGTTTTGCACTGTCGTTTAAGGATCTCCTCTGTGCACCGGGCGTATCCAGTTGTATAAAGCCTTATTCTGATATGAAGGCTCTGTCAGGATGGACCAATTAAGCTGGAGAGGGCCAAGCAAAGAGGGTCGGAGTTGGATCAGGGAGCCCCAAGGAACACACCCGAGCCCCGCTTTCGTGAACTACACAGACCAAAGGCAGGACGACGACTTGGAACCTGGGTAGCCAAGAAGCAGACCTGAATAGCCGCCCTACCCTCTTACTGAGACAACAAGCAGACCCAGAGCGCCACAGCTCTGCGCTAAGGTTTCGGACTCACTAAAGGGCCAAGGCAAGGAGGGCCGGAGTGGGATTGGGGGCCCACGGACCATACCCGAGACCGCTTTCGTGAACTCCTTCCGAACAGACAGAAGGCACGACTACGGTCGGGAACCCGAGAAGCTTTAACATTCAAGTGCAAGCGGCAAGCCACTAGGCAGGCTGCTGAACTTGTTCCAGCGGTCTAGCCCATAAATATGAGGTGTAGGGGTGTAGTACAATAGGCCCAGCGAATGGTCGGGGTACTTTTAGACCGATATTGGGTCAAAAAAAGGGTGGCCCACGTATTGGAGTATGATTTTGATCAACCGACAACAGCATGGATAGAAAAGACCAACAAAACCTGTTATCTTCTGGCAAATCTCGCCCGATCTGGATAGTCTAGGGATTGACACGATAAGTAGTATAGCTATGCCACTCATGGCACAGCGGCGTCATTGGTTGTTGACTTGGGTTTTGGGTGTGGTCTTTGGTGTTAGTGAGCGCCACCTGTGTGAGATTAGTTGAACTTGACGCACGTCCTAACACACATAACTCAGACTTAGCCAGACAGACAAGATAGACCAGACAGACCATTGGGCAAGAGACTTTACGAGAGCGATATGGATATCCTGAGGAAAGTTAAGATCAGTAGACTGCAGTGGGGGGAACATCTAGCTCATAGGAGTCCAGCCTACGAAATGAGGCGCCAATGTGGACCAAATCTCCGCTAGAAGAATTGCGTAGACCACGAAGCCTAGAGTTTTGGGGTGCCAAACTGGATGACATTGGCTAAGAATCCGGATAGGTAGCGTGAGCATCCTGTGTTAAAATCTATATATTAATACGCAAGCACTTTTTTTGTACAGCACTTTAACCGACTTCCACTAAACCAATTTTGCTCAAACTGATTTTATATGGAAGTCGGAATCGTAAAGCTGTGCACAAAACAAGAATTATTCATTTATCTCGTTTCTGTCACTCAGAAATGAGTGTTGTATTTCCCAATATAAAATGATAAAATGACAACAACAATATAAGGTAGAAATTACGGTTAGCATATAAACAGGCGAATATAAAAATTTATTGTTAAGGTTTGTGAATCGACTAAATTTCATGAGCCTAGATTGCTTAGCGAAAGTTTGCCGTACCTCCTTTTCACTTCGATTTAAACAAATCAAATTGGCATTTCAAAATTTTGTTTGTTTTTTTTTGTTTCAACAAATAGGTTAGAAATAAATGTATATACATCGGAATACGGCAAGAAAAGTGACACATCAGGAGAGCTGAAAACAAAATTTAATGCCAACAGTCACCTGGCGGCAATAATTCAAAACATCCAATTTTTGAGTTATGCCACTTTTCTTGCCGTAGTAGTGCGATATACATATGTCAGCGTCATTCAGCTTATGTTGAAAAGGTTTTTCTTTCTGTGGAGACCGTCTCGGCAAATTTTAATTAAAAAAATAACAAAACAAAGTGAAAATGATTGTCAAAATATATCACGGTAAGCGACGGTGTTACGGGACGGATTGAGAGAAGAGTAGGGAGAGAGGGTCGAATTTCGACCAATGGGCGATACTAGTTCAAATAAATAAGTAAGTTAAGTGCTTAAGGCCTTATTCCCTGGCATAAGAAGAGGTGCACAGGCAGAGACCGCGGAAGTAGGGTTGCAAGGATTGCGGCCGCAACCCCTGATAATTTTGCGGGGTTGCGCCGCAACCCCTGTGCTTTTGAAAACAAAAAAGCCAAAATTTGAGTTATTTTTTAAAAATTATAAGAAAAGTATATACATTTTTAAATTCGATAGTTGTCAACAACATTCAAATTTAACAGCGAAAATTCATTTTACATTTTATCCTTATACAGAATTTAAAATTTTGCTATTAAATTACAAATAAATAAATTTTCATAACCATTTTATCACAGATTATGTGCGATCGCACCATCGTCGAATCTTTTCAAGTGTTTACAGGTCGGCAAAAAACAAAAGCCAACAAATGAATATACACTGTAAAAAAAATATGTAAATTCACAGTGCAAATGTACAGTAAAATTACAAATCGCGATATGAAATACTAATTTACTACACAATTATTGCAATTATACCATAAATTTTGTAATTTCACCTAAAGAAATTGAGAATCTCCAATACTGCATGACGTAAATGTTGATTACATAAATGTGACCTATATTTTACACAATATTGTGTATTTTTCCAAATCGTTTATGTAGGAAAATTACAATATTTATTAGTATTATTTATCAATGTTATGTACTGAACTTTGTACTGTAATTTTACAGTAAGAGGCGTAATTTTAGAACTTATATTTGCAGTAAAATTACAAATTGTTTATTGGAATGAAAGGTTTAAATTTTCCCTCTCGTAGATATAATTCACAGGTAACAATGGAATACTAAACATATATATACCCGATTGTTCTTAAGTTGACTTTGGTCAGGGTCTGGGCGGTTCTTGTAACAGCCAAGACATTTTTGATAGTTTTTGATGCTTAGGGCCGATGCACAATTAAAGCTTCAAGCTGCAAGCTTCAAGCATCTAAAATTAGGATAAAAGGGTTTGTACAATGATTCACATTCACAGCTTCAAGCTGCAGTGCTCAAATAAAGCAAAACTCAGATGAAGCTTGTAGTTTGAAGCTTGTAGCTTGACGCTTGCAGTTTGAAGCTTGAAACTTTCATTGCGAATCGGTCCTTGCATGGTGAATAAACTACTATTTTTATGCATAGTGAGAGGGCATACACAAAAGTTTTGGAAACTAATTGTTTTTTTACATCCCACAAATAATGTAAATTTACTACACAGTTGGTAAAAATACGTAAAGTACAATTGGAATATTCCTAATATATATTGCAAATTTACAAAACTGCTTGTGAATATTCCAGTATTTTTTTTGTAAAATTACCACAGAAATTTTTTACAGTGTATATTTTTATGAATCAGTTTCGATGTAATATTACACTTCGAACGAACACTTAAAAAATATATGGTTTCAACCACGGTATACAGAAAGAAACAAGGTTATGTAAAAGTCTGTATACTAGGGTGGCCCATATTTTTAAAAGTCGGAAATTTCTACATGCCAACCCCTGAAATGGTTCTCTACTATGAAAAAATAATTCTCCAAAAAATTTCATCTCAATTGTTTGAAGTTAACCGCGCCGAAAACGCGGTGAAGTTTGAAATTTTATGAGAAAACTTTTATTAATCAACATTTTTGATTTGCTTCAAATTTTTTTTTCGCAGTCCCTATACAAAATAAGCGGACACGTTTTTTTTCTCTTTTTTTCGGTCAATATTTTCAAAAAAAAGGAGTGGGGATTAAAGTTCACATCACTTGCCGAATATGCCCTTTTTCAAATCGCCATTACTCCGGTTCTATTCACCGTATCGAGTTAAATGACGTATCATTTTAAAGGTAATGAAAAGATCTTTATTTATATATTAATAGTTGTAAAAAAAATTTCAATTTAGTATTTGTTATTAACAATACAAATACAAAACAAAAAAAACATTTTCTCCGCGTTTTCGGCACGGGTAAGACTGTACCAATTCAGCTGAAATTTTTATAGGATTTTGTTTAGGTATAGAGAACAATATTAGGGGTTAGCACCACCAAAAATGTAAAAAAAATCGCCCATATAAATAAGGGCCACTCTACTGTATACCGTAAGATGGGATTTTAGTGCTGATGTCACTCAGCGACAACTTCCCATATAAAATCGAAGTTGTTGTTGTTGTTTCTGCATTAGTGCTGAGGTCACCCGGAGGCATTTTTTTACGATATTTGAAGCTGTCAGTCTCTTTTACATTACCTTGTTTCTGTATACCGCGGTTTCGACGACGTTTTTTCTCCATGATGGTCTCAGTCGTGTGTCTTTGTTTGTGTATCATAAAAAACGCAGAATTTACAAATTTCTCCAACATATATCAGCTTTACCCGAAATGGATAAAAGGTAATTTTTTTCTCATGAGCAAAAGGAAGAAAGTCTGGAATAAAAAGATTTTCTTCTATCAAAGTTTGGAACCGCACATTAAATTGTAAAATATGTTCCCCTCATATTTTAAAAAATTGTATAGTTTCCTCGAAAAAAAAGGTTCTTCTGACCACTCAGCGCTATTTGACACGTTTCCTTGATGGAAAACAGATGTGATTTTTCCAAAGATGATAGAAACGACTCTTATCTTGAGACTAACTCTTACGGCATAAAAAGAGCTGGTGGTCTTTCTCATATACGTACGAGGGTCGTCTAAAAAGTAAGTTCCACTATTTCTTTAAATCCGTCTGGTTGGCGGGGAAAGTCTGGGAGTCTCAGGAAATTTGCGTCTGGGTGTAGTGGCAGCACTGTAAAATTTCTATGCGCGTGCGTCGTTCGATCCAGCAGTCAAGTCTGTATCAGATCCAACTTTTTGAGCATCGGCAGAAGCAGAGGCAGAAGCAGAACTCTGCCTGCTGAATCAGATCCAAGTAAAGCAGCAGCGTCGGCAGAATTTTAATTTGACAGTAAATTCTTAGTAAATAATTCTTTAAAAATAATAAATATTTTGTAAAATATCACACAACAATACATTCTCAATTTTCCGCGTCCATTAGTCATTTAAAAACAACTTGCCAAGTGAAAGATGTTTGAAATGTAAAAAAATTCTGCTTTGCAAAGCAGCAAAATTAGAATTGGGTATGCAAAAGCAGCGGCAGAACTCTCTTCTGGTTTTCTTGTCATATGACCAGCGTAAGCCAATAGAAACAAGCTATTGCCGACGGTTCTGCTTTGCTGCTTTGGATCTAATACAGCCTTCAGGCTTCAGCCACTATGAAGACTCCAGTCTGTCCTACCGACAAAACACCAAATAAAGCGAAAGTTGTGGAATCCGCGAGAAAATGGCAAACGTTCTTTAGGGATTCCAAGGGGATGTTGTTGATCAATACCTGCCCCGTGGGACCACGATCACAGCTGCACGCTATTTTGAGGTGTTGCAACAACACAGAAAGGCGACCCAAAACAAAAGGAGAGGAAGTTGGCAAAAAACTGTTTCGCAACCCCAGTTAAAATAAGGTTCCGCGGTCTCTGTGCACAGGCAGTAATTAAACTCTCCGAAGATAATTGGAGTAGAAAATGTGAAACCAGGTCCTGCTTCGTAGGTTGCGTCTATCTTTAATCTATCTAGTGAAAATGTGACTGCAATAAAAACCGCGAATTAGGATACAACAAGCATTTTCCTGCAGCTGCCAAGAACCATGCTAATTGTCTTAAATGCGACTCCGAATGAAATTTACTTTTACCACTGAACGTTTAGAGCGATGTTTGTGTGGCATACTTGTCCGCCATACCTGAAAACACGGAGGTAACCCGACAATATAGAAATTTCATTCAGTAATTTACTGCAGCTGTGGTCACATTAAAAAGGTAATAACAGCGTCCACTTGGCTTGTGATTAGATTCAATAAAACGGAAACGTTTTGCATTTAAAAACTCCAAAATTTGCAAAAGGCATGTTTCGTGGCATAAAATCACTCCATAACTTCTACGAGGCTCCATTAACATCAGAAAAGGATGTTATCACCCAGAAGCGATAGCGCAGCCCCGGACCAGGACATCATACTTAAAGCCCGGGCTTCGGGTGGAGATCAGGTAACGAAATCTGCGGCTAATTAACAAGCTCGCGACTAACTAACTCCTGACAACAGGTAAACGCCCACGCAGCCGTGTGCATAGAAGTTGTTGGCGAGATGCTGTGTGGCGACAAAACCAAAAAAAAAAATCACCACGAAGAAAATGCGAAGAAAAAGTTGTTTAATTACGGAGGCATGACTGTAAGCTCACGCTGGGCCACTGTAGCTGAAAAAAACTCTCCTTGAAACGAAGCGGTGTCAGCTTCTAAGACTGGTTTCTTTTCGGTTTTGTTTTCGATGGATTCGCGCTAAAAATTTTCATTCATTCATAAGTCGTGGCCCGAAGGTATGTTGTTACCTGTGGGGCATAGTATGGCAACGCTCGGGTCTCGTTCTTGTATCTGCTGTGGAGCACAGTTTCTTATTGATTGCATCATCGGACGCCAGTTGATCAACTCTCGGGTTTTATCAATGGAAATTCCACCTCTGGTGAGCGTCGTCTCCGGCCTTTTGGGGAAAATGTCACTTTTGAATACATAAATTTGTGAAAGAATTCAGTTTCTAGCGGCGCGCCGCGGCGGGAGCGGGCGAACGGGCATATTTCGACGAGCTTAATCGATCAAGAGATGCAAATCGCCACGCCGACTTCCTGCTTCGATATGGAAATGTCAACCCGAGAAACTTGTCGGTTCACCTGGAGCGGGCCGGGAATGACACCTGAGACACACGGCTGCAGCCTCAGCGCTCAGCAATTGACTCTAATATCGCCAAGCTCTATTCGAGCATCTTAAGGTGGAGTTAATAGTCTTAGTATCAAACCAGGTGAATGACAGCCTTTTGATGGCTTTCTTCTAGCGGCGACGGGTATATACCAGAGAGCGAGCCGAGTCAGAGCGGGATCACAGCCCGCTCTGAATTAATTCCCCTTATTTATATTCCCAGGCGAGATCCAGGGTGAGGCATGCGTTGTTGTTTAGTGAAAATGTAAAACTAATTATTCCCTAACAATAATTCAATTTTGTGTGGCCGCGCCTCCGTCGTTCCCATGACGGTTCTGATTTCTTTAATTTTGGCGATAAATTTTCCTCGATGGAGAACTGCCATGGCTAGGAGAGACCACGACGACGCGACGGGAGAATTCCAAACAAGGTAAGAACCAATTTCCATGCCAGACGGAATAGGTCAAAGCGGGCTGTGCGCAGTGCACGTCGCGGCTCTCCTCTCTCTCTGCACTTGCGCAAGTCACTCAATATGCAGCCGGTGTCAGGAATTAATTCGACATTTATGACCGGTAATTTCTCGTTGGACAGAAAAACAGAAACAGGCGAAACCGAACAATGGACGACAGCCAGATAAGACCCAATCGAGGGAATTAGAAGGGAAAGGACATTAATTTCTTGGTTTATAGATTATATGTGGCCATTCTTTGCCGTGTTTACTTTGCATATTTAAGGTGGAGCACAGATTGTTCCCCGTGCACCTGATTTCCGCCTTTTTTTGGTTTTCTGTTCATGATCTAGTTTAAGGCTCTTAAATTATTGGATTGGAAACATTTTCTCATTTCTTTTGAGTCAATTTCTTTTGAATATGCTTAAGTTATGTGCAGTTTTTAGCTATTATCGGTGGCTTTGAGCATCGTGAGAGAATGAACCCGGAAAGATTCTTGTTCTAAAAAGAAATGTTTGGGTGTCCTAAGTATAAATTATTTTGCTCTTCTTAACTTCAATAATGGGGACATTATCGTACACTCACCTTCTCGCAGGGGTCACCTGGATTACCAACCAATGACGGAGGTACCTAGTGCCTGGAAGTATAGCTCGGACCACTCTATCCGATGGTTTCAAATTCACGGATCTTGTTCTCATGGTAAAGAGGTTAGCGCTAAACTAACTATTTACGTATTTGACTCTACACCCGGAATGTGAGACTTGACCTGTAGCTACTTGTCCCTCTACCATTCCGGTTTAAATCCGATGACATCCAGTTTGGCATCTCAAAGCTAAGGGTGTTTTGGTTTACGGTTTGGTCTACCTCGCTGTCGTAACCTATAAATCCTGCCGCAACAGACTTTCCACGCATCTTCGTTTTCACTCATACGAGCTAGATATGTTGCCCACCGGTATTAGTCGAAATTCACGCAAGTACACACACAACTAAGGCTTAACCAGAAAGGCAGACCAGATAGACCAGACCTCCTCCACCTCCTACTCCTATTCCTACTCGTGCTTCCCCTCCCCTCCCCTTCCTCCTCTTCTTCCTCTTCTTTCTCCTCCTCCTCCTTCTCTTCCTTCTTCACTACATTTCCTGGTATCCCTGACCTGCCTGGTGTATTTGGTCTGTCTGGTTAAGTCTGAGTTTTGCGTGTGTATGGGTGGGCGGGCGTGAAGTTCAACTAAGGTATTAAGAGATGCAAATTCCTTTTTCTCTCAGCAGCCTGGAATGTAATATACAAGTCCTACATTTGGCTTGAATGCAACTCTTTTATGGGTGCTGACGCTTCAGAAACCGTCTTCAAACGCGTCGGGACGAACGCAAAAAGGTCTCTAGTTGAAGAAGACCGGATTTGAGCGGAGCTCATAAGCTCTCTGATACACGTTCAGCTGATATAAGACCATCAAACGGCATAGTTCTTTTTTACGTAGCACTTTGGCTGAGGAAAATCAACGAAAAAATCAACATCTTGAAAAGTGTGCTTCCATCAAAACTAATATGCAAACTCCATCAAGAATTGGAGCCCAGACCAAATCACAACAGGGGATGCCACCACATAAATGGAATATAAATCTTATTATTATTATTGAAAACTTTTTGCAACTCCTCAAAGCCTCCAAAAGATCCTACCCAAGACTCCCCCGCAGCATGAAAGCCCACCCGAGATACATATACTAACTTCAAAGCTCTCATAAGAGATACCACCCAAGACGTACACTAACCCAACCCAGCGAAGTTCAACTAGTTTCACACAGGTGGCGCAAAAGCTTCAGCCCAAGATACAAACCAAAAGGGCAATACTGTGAAATAGGTGGCCCAGGAGGCCTATAGCTGTGCTACTATAGTCTGAGCGGATAGGGCCAATAGGTTTGCTTTTGTTGATGATCAGCCCAAGATTTTGTGTCGCCAGTACAATCTTGGTGACAGCATCTGGTACATTCTTCCAATATTGTCGATATCGTCGGCATGAACGAGTATTTAAACGAACTCTTGAGGATTGGGCCTATCTAAATTACACCTGAATTTTGGATCACACGCATGCCAGATTGTCCTTTTATCGTAATCCATTACGATGTTCATTGGACAGTATTGTTGTCTGGCCAGTGTTCTGGATAGCTTTACCTTACTTGGACATTGATATGAGAAACTTAAATAAACGTAACAGTTAATTGGGAATGCTGAAAGCTCTCGAGCTCTACTCTAATTGTATGAGGTCTTTAAGTTCATGAATTGGTGTTAGATTGAGTTAAGAACCTCTACACCTTTTGCTATTGCCTGCCAGAGGGTGAAAATCTGGTTAGTTGTTGATTTACCTGTGATACTGCCTATTGTACCGGTATGGGCCTATGATGTTTCCATCGTTTGGCACTACCCGATTTGCCAGGATATTTGAACAACTCCCCAGGGATGACTAGGCTTTGTTATTTGTTAGCCGGATTATGTTTTTTCTCGCTTCATCTAAGCTTGTTTTCAGCAGAGCAGAATGGTAGAATGGTAGAGCCTCCAATATCTCAATTAGGTCGCCATTTAGAAATTCGTGAAAGTGTTATAGCGTGCTTACCTTCTTTGCTCTTGTAGTATTTGCAATAAGCTGTAAAACGCGCTAAACTGTGAATCCACTATGCAGAACTCCCATGGTTAGAGTTTAGTAATTCGTAAAAACACATCAATTAAGAAACTAGAAGCAAAACTAGGAAGGACTACGGCATACTAGCATACGTACAAGCAATGACAGAAGAAAGAGGTCATGTATATTATATGACTTGGCTGAATATGTTAAGAATGCGAGGTCCATAATTTACGAAAAAACACCTCTATCATTTCCTCACGCAAAGATCAGCTTTTAAAAATAAGGTTCGTGTCTTCATTATGATGAAAGCTTTTTGTGGGTAAATTTTGATTGGAAATATTGGTATCGATTGACGCTTGCTCCTCATATGATTTACTTTTGAAGCTTTTTGGGGTCAGCTTATATTGTTACACTTTACTATTATCGTTTTTCTTAATCAAAATTGACTCTAGATGCCATGCCGCTGGCACTGCATTTTTATATCAAAGCTCCTCCCATATCCAAGCTCTAGATCCTTCTACCACATCCTTCAAAGAGACCTCTTTTAACGGAACATTCGAGACTTTTCTTTTGTCACTCTCTAGAAACTTTTAAGAAGCTTAAGGTTTTCAATTACCGTTCGTTCAACTTCTAACTAATAGATGGCCCTCTGATATTACTTTTAGTTACGGAATTAGCAGCATTCCACGTGCAGAATATTCATTCCATCACTTGTTATGGAATGACTACTATTAGCGACATCTGTTCGTCGTAATCCAAGAATATGATTTATTAATTAAAGAAAAAAAAAAGATTTATTAATTAAAGAAAAAAAAGGATTGTTTCAATAATAAACAATCAATAATGTTCCGCTAGAAAATTTTTGCTTTAAATAAACTATTCAATTATTAAATTTCAGAAAATAATACAATTTTTTTAATAAATTTTGCGATGGCCATCTATTAACAAATTATTAAATTACAAAATGGTTATGAATGAACACTCCCTACTAATATGTTATTTAGCGTTAAAATATCTTGCTGTGCCTTATACATTTTTGACATTAGCTTTACATAAGGTATGTTTTTCTTAACAAAATATTAATGAAAACTAATTAGAGGCGTAGAAAAAGTATAGTCTGCAACTGCAACACATTTTGAATGGCATATTCCCCACTCGTGGACCGCCAAACTTTCACTTGTGCGAAATATGCATCATTCCAAACTTGTTACACTATTCTGTCCTCCTGATGTGCTATTATGGCGCTACTCGAGAATATATTTCATTTTAGGGCAATGACGAGGGCACTTTCATAAATGCAGAACTGCGGTCATTCTGCTGTATTCAGCAATTGGAAGTCTGTGGCTGAATATTGCAGAATGACCGCAGTTCTGCGTTTATGAAAATGCCCTCGGAAACAATAACGTTATTTTTGACAATCGCCTGCTTTTAGCCCCCCAAAAGTGAAGCGCACTGAAGACTTGCTTATCTCTAGAACGATTTATCACACTTTCAATAAAGGAAGAAGAAGTATGTGGAAAGTGGAAAGATGCGTGGAATCGAACCACGAACCTTTGGAGTGGCAGCCGAGTATCTTAATCGCTTGACTACACAGGCCGGTGTTTGTGCAAATATTTGGACGCCCAATATGACGAAATCAAAAATGATGTCGTGTTACCTAGCAACTGGTGTCATCTAGCAACTTTTCGGGAGAACAAACACTCGACGTATAAGGACAACTTGAAACTTAGTGGACGGCGTACAATTTTGAATGAAGGGACAAGGAGTTGTTAAAAAGTCAAGTTTTTTGTTGTAAAAGACGGAAAATAAAATTGGGCTAGGCCTGCCTGGCACTATTGACAGTTGCTTTTATAAGGAAAGTCTTGAACTTTTCATATTTTTATTCAGACATCTGGCAATGAAGAGGTCGAATTGTTTCACTGAGATTATTTAAAAGAATACTGGTTATTTTTATCTGAGGTTATTCACTCGAAATAAAATGGCATACGATTGCTCTTAATCCTTGACGTACTTCCATTGACGAAACTTGAGATAAATTAAAGTCAAGGATTAAATGAAAAACACTTGGCAAAAAATTGTCATCCTTGGCCTTGGAAAAATACACGTTTTTCTTCTTTAATACATTGAATTCCGTTGTATTTGTGTAAACATGATGCACAAATGCAAGTTCATTGCCAGTTTCTTGTGTTATTTTTTTCTTTGTTCAAAACTGCAATTCTGCATTTCCTTAAAAGTAAAAATATTCATAAATTTTTATATCCCAATCATATCAGAGTATAACCTTCGACCTTTTACCATAAAAGCTGCATAAAATAACATTTAAGATCGCAATTGGATATGGTGTACAACTGTTTAAATGGCACTAAAACTGTCGCCCACGCCCAGGTAGTGCCTATCAAGCCCCTTCTCCTACCTTATATGAATTTTAATATAGCGAAAATGCGTTTCTTCATCACCGGAAATCGGTTCAAGTGTTGCATGTGCAATATAATATGACACACAAATACAAGCCACCATTCATAGCTATAGGAGGCAGCAGAAAAAAAATGCTACAAAACTCTTGTATCGCGCCCACCCGAAATGGTGATTTTGCTGAAGCTGCTGCAGTGCTGCTGCTGAGTTTCGGATACGGATTCTCGCGCAAGTTAAGCCTACGCCAGGTTCCGCGAGGAAACGTATGACTTCCTTCACTCCTTAATAACGAAACTCCGTTCTCGCATTATTCGGCGCTATAAAAATTCATCCTTAGACACGAGAGAGTAATGAGCACAAAAAGACACAAGCAGGGAAATTATCGCGGTGCGCCATCTTTTATATTCCTAGACTGCTCCGATGAATGGGGCCTCATATGAGCGCGCAGTACGTACGCCCTTACACAGAGAGATGAATCGGCCGTTCGCCCACCATCAGTTTTCCGTTTTGAATTGTACCTGAGCGCGGTGAACATTATCGGAAATCAAAATACAGTGGAAGTCTATTAAAAGTTCACCCGAGTATCATTCGATCGTGCGCCAGTGTTAGTATGTATGTGTGTGTGTTTTTCATTCATAACTGCGCTATCGAATAATGATGAAGAAATCTGCGCATGGACCCGATGGAACTGTACGGCTGCGCGAATGACTCAATGAGTCAAGATCCATCTAAGAGGCCAAGCGCGACGACGACGACGACGACGACGGGGGCATACCTGCGCATTCCAGTAGCTGATAGCTGTGAAGCTGTTGTTTGTTCGTACCTCAGCTTCTAAAGCCGAGATATATGCGAGTGTAGCTTTTTTAATGAGTTTCCACCGGTGAATGTGGGCGCAAGCGTGCATGGCAGCCCGATTCTGTTCACTCATTCACGAAACATGGATACCTACCGGTGTACTAGAGAGACACAACCAAATCAAAAAAAAATAAATATGGTTGACTCGAGAGGTCACACTCTTCCGTTGGTTTTTATGGTCGCTTTTTAGTTTTTTAGTCCAAAATAAACGATCTCAGCTCACTTTATGGTAAAATACCAGTTCCTCTGGATCATTTGGTGACTTTTTAGTGACTTTTTTTAGTGGATCGAATTAATTGCGTCATGATTCGTACCGCTGTCAGGTCTTAAAAATGCTATATCCCCGCGCGCTGCACCCGAACTAAAGGCGTCCGAGAGAAGCTTTATTGCAACAGTTTTGAGCCCCGATCTCGGTTTTTGTCCCAGAGGTTTTTTTTGTTTCTCTTGTCGCTGTTGTTGCTGTTGTTGTTGTTGTTGCTGCTGCTGATGCTGGATGCTGACCACATGGCTGGAGATTAGTTGAATCGGATCTATCCCATTAAGGAGGGAAATGTTGGCTTGATTAATAAACTTGTGACTCGTGCCAAAATGTCGTGGGCGTCATCAACAGATGTTTAAATGAGGAGAGAACATGACAAAACGAAAGACTTAAGCGACGAACTTTGTTTTTTTATTATTGTCGAAATAGAAATGATTTTATAAGAAAATTTTAAACTTTTGAAAGAGTTGCATTTGTCTTATTTTTTGAAACGTATAAACTATGTTTTGGAAGAAAGTTCAGAATTGGTAAATTATGACAGAGAAAAAAACCAGAAAGAACAGTTAACAAAGACGTAGAGTTTGGTATATTTTTTATACCTGCGATTTCGGATAGTATTTTACCACAAACAGTGATATATCGAGTTACCTGCATACATGCAGTGTTTCAAGAACTCTATAGAATATTTAATTGGATATTGCAAAAAAAATCCTCGTTCTTTATTCATTGCCAAATAGCTAGTTTTTATAGCATAGGAGTATTTGAAATGACTAAGAATATTTTCTGCTAATTCTTAAATTAGTAAAATAAAATTGTTATAAAAAGCTTATGAACTCATCTCTAAACTGGTCTTCTATAAAGATCATTGAGCGATTATCTTAGAGATAAGTTTTACTGCAAATCTACATATTCTCGTTGGTGGACGAAACCCCATTTTTATTCCTAGTTTTTAATTTACTTGATTTTAACAATATCGAATTTGTGAGTTTTTGTTTCAGTTCGGTTTTGCAAACTTCATACTTTCCAGTTCACTCAGACAGAGCTTGTAAAGAAGTCACTAACTAAGTGCGCTTTCGGACTGAGAAGCTCCACATTAGGAGCGTGAAGAAACTATTGTTAGAAAAAGAAGGAAGAAAACACAACAACTATTGAGAGAGCCATATTAATCTGCTATACTCATAAAGTTTAACAGCATGTCGGATTGGAATTTGTAACACAGGTACTTATCTTACTGCAGGCATAGAGACTATTTTAGAGTTCATCCCTTTGCACATTAGAGTCAGAAAAGTCTATCTATCCACGGCACTGAGACTAAAAACGAACAAAAATGTTCAAATGTCAGATGACCTGTCTGAATTCTAAGTGATACGAACTTTGAGTCGATGACTATTTACTCAAACAACTATAGTATGTCTTTGAAAAACTATTTGTAGTGGATATCGTTAGCTGCGAAGAATGGAAGTCTAACAGATACCAACCTTCTACATCTATGGACAGATATACAAATAGCTCAAACCCCGATTTGATATTTGTACTGTCTGCCTATTATACCTCAGAACGCGTTGTTATAAGGCACTAAGGTCATTTACAAACAGTTTTTCTAGATAAGGTAATGGCCATAGAAGAATATGCCGAAGTTTGTATCTCGAAAGACATGAATGGCCCTCTATCTAAAGCTAGGCCACTCTTAGATTCATTTTAAGAAAAGAGTCGGCATTTGCTTCGCAACAACGCATGAAGCTAAAGGTGAATTTGCACCGCAACACAACCGTATTTGCAATGATGACACGAGACTTTGGTGATATGAAGCAAAATATTTCTGTCATTCAATAGTCTCGGATCTACAAAGGTACGATGATACTTAAAGAGAAATCGTAGATGTTACTTTCTGTAGGACCCACGTGAGGATATTGAGAAGGCTATCCAAAGGGAAGAGATGGGAGGTCTACCTGTTCTGCTGAATAGGCATTAACATTCGAACCCCCTTCCTAATTCATCAGCTCGCTCGTTCTCCTGTATATTCCTATGGCCTGGAACCCATAGTAGGGTGACATTTACATTTCTGCTTATGCGTTCGAGCTCATTTGAGCATTTCTTCACTAGTTTTGATAAGATCAGGGTGGAGTTGAGAGGCAAGATAGCGGCATGACTATCAGTTGCCACTGTCACTGTCCCCTTTTAGAGTTGTCTTCTCTCGATATTTGATTCGCCTTCCAAATTGCCAGCATTTCTGAAGACACTTGATCTGGCCGCGAGCCGGAATTTCTTGGCTATATTGGATGATTCAGAGAAGACCCCGGCGCCAATTCACAGTTCATCCTTGAACCGTCTGTATAGATTACCGTGATTACCATATCTGCTAAAACGTGTCCGCTTTTTCACTTCCCTTTTGTTGGGTTTTGACTTTGAACTTCTTGCTCAACTCCAATTTGGGGGCAGTAGTCCGTGGTGGTTGGGATCAGTTATCAAACATACCAAGAAGGACTATATAGGAAGTAAATTTTTTCAGATCTTTCTGCCTTTCTGTTAAAAAAGATGATATCCTTAAATGAAAAGCTAGGCAATGATGGAACTGTTTATCGGAGGTATAACGATGGCCAAAATTATGGGCATGCCTTGGTGGAGCACTGACCAAACCTCACTCCCTTCTCCCTTCATGACATCGATGATTTATGAGATGTTCCCTGCGTTTCTACAATAGGGCAAAAAAATGATTGCCCTCAGGCTTCTGACAATATTCGTTAACTGCTTAGGAACATATTATCTTCAACTAGTGTGAAGAGAAACCAAGTTGGCATTCCTTCCTAAGCCAAGTAAGAAGAACTACACTGAAATAAATTTATAATGGCGGAACTATATACCGGATTGTCGGTTTATGGTCGGGTCTACACCTCGACACTATGCAGGAAATATTGTCAAGGTCTGCACTTCGACACGGTTTACTAGGACCGGAGAAGTCGACCTCTCCGGAATGAGTCCGGTAAAGAAATGAACTTAGACTGATGCTTGGTACAATAATTACAAGGTAAGCTCATAAGGGTCATAAGGGACGTCACTCAGATCTTAAAGCCCTAGACAGACTGGCGCGCTAATCGGGATTATGACGTCAAAATGACGTATGTCGATATAAAAGCTATGAGAGTAAACTGGATTTGTTAATCCTCAATATACAACTCGATTTCCCTGGATTTGTTTACCATTTACTGCCATCAGCGCCATTAGTGGTGAGTAACTTTATCAAAATTGAATGCCATCTCCTAGCTGAAAACGTAACAAAAATATTTATTGTGAGAACACTTCGACGGAAACAAGGAAAAAATACACAATTATTTAATTTAAAAAAAAATGGAAAGTTTAGGCAGTCTACCAAGGTAATAGTTAAAACGTTTATATCAGCTGACAATATAATCTAGATCAAAAAGCCGGATGTGTCACTATGATAATTAAGTGTGCCGGTCTGTCTAGGGCTTAACTCACAAGGGAAAAAGCTTTCCCGTGACGTCACTCAGATCTTTTCTGATGTAAAAGGCGTAAAAGCTTTTCAAGATGGAAACAGAGCTTTTCCTTATAAGCCGACCTTGTATTATTGTACCATGCACTGATGGACCGGCTTATTTTATAGCCGTGCGGGAAAGCTCTTCTGAGCAGGAAGCTTTAGTTTCGAAGTGGCTTTTAAAAGGCACAAAGTTTTGCTTTTTAAGGTGCTTAATGTTTTCTGCCGAAAGTTTTCTGCGAGAGGGCTTTTTACAAGTGATGAAGTGGTGGTTCGTTACAAGCTTTAGCAGGACAGACGCTTTTGCCTGCTCTGCACTAAGAAGAAAAGATTACTGAAAATACAGGAATAGCACTTAGCTTCACTAAGTAGAGATTTTGGCTCTTATGCACACGTTTAACCGCTAAATGTCAGTCAGGAGCAGGCAAATAATATTCTATTAGCATATTGGACAATCAGGCAATAATTAGGCGTATGATTTAAATAAAGGCTAAAGCATCACTGACGTTGAAGTTAGTGATGAGCAAAAATGGTCTTGTTCTTGCCGTCTTGTCTTGTTCTTGCACATTTAGCAAGACCAAGAACAAGAACAAGACTTAGTTATGCTCGCAAGAACAAGAACAAGACTAACTGTGCAAGAACAAGACCAAGAGCAAGAGTCTTACAAAAGTTTCATATAAATTCATTTTTTTAAACACAGAAAATATAAAATTGATTAGGATGTTCAAGTAATAATGATATATATATTTACTTTTTAGTATGATAATTGTAAAAGCAATTATTCACATTTGTACATAAGTACATAATGACTTTGCATCAGGGACGGATCCACAGGGGGGGCGATTGGGGCGATCGCCCCCCTAAAATAAAAAAAATAAAAGTTTTTTTATGAGAAATATACCTAGTAGTAAAATTTTGTAATTCACGAACATGCATAAAAATGGTTTTTCAAAACATTATAGATAAATGTGCATTTACAGCCTCAACCTCTTTTTCACTTCACTCGGATTTCATTTTATTTCTTAGACATATCCCGAAGTAGAAACATTCAAACAGTGTACTTTTAAATAAATATTCACAAGTTCATTGACATATAAACATTACAAATAATAAATATCCTTAAAATTTTTTATTTCTCAGATCGCCCCCCCCTAAAAACTTTTCTAGATCCGCCCTTGCTTTGCATGCATTGTGCGTCAACGAGATTCACAATCAATATTTCTGCATTTCGAAGAAAAATTTGCCGAAATGATTTAGGTAGATGTTTCACACTGTCAGTCTTTTTTTAATCAACTGGGTTCTCTGTTACTTTCCTTCAATTACTGGTGTCTAGGAAATGAGTCCTTCTTCTGTTAAAGCTTTCAGGAGTAAAAACGAAAACCATACAAAAATGAAGATTCCTACGTTTCTTTTTTTAATAATCAATTTATAAAAATACATACAATATATACTTGACGAGCGAATATAGCCTTGGTCTTGCAGTTTTGTCTTATCTTGTATTGGTCTAGCACATTTAGCAAGACCAAGGCCAAGACCAAGACTTAGCTATGTTTGCAAGAACAAGAACAAGACTGACTGAGCAAGAACAAGACAAGACCAAGACTATATTAGTCTTGTCTTGTTCTTGCCTTTGCTCATCACTAGTTGAAGTCTCTTCAAAATCTAAGCATAAGACATACAAGCATCGAAAGGAACGACAAGGCTGACAAACTGGCAAAGAAAGAGATCGATTGGTGTTCTAAAACGACTCTAGGCAGAAGATCGAAAATTGAACCAAAAAAATTGGTCCGATTCGATATCACTAAATCGATCTAACAACAAAGGTGCACAGTCTATAGTATTCCTCGGTTTACTACGATAAATCTGACGTCCACATCATCGAGGAACTCGAAGAACTACCAGATCGATACCGCCATGATTTTTTCAGCGATTGGTAAGATTGGAAATTATGCAATTGCAGGGTCTGCGTCTGCGTAAGCGTAACTCATTTCAGACACAATATTGAGCTTTTATATAGTGTTTGCCAATGAAGCAGCATTACCAGCTGTGCTCAGGTCATGATTCTTTGAAACTTGGGCGTCGTGTCTAACACAGCGATGTAAGTGCATATCCTTAAGTGTTCACGAGGGTAGTTCTTCGCTTCATTTGCGATTTGAAAAAGGCTATTGCAGCCCCACGGACCTACGTGAAAGAAAGTTATTCAGTTTGTGACTGTAAGTGACTTTCCAGCGCTTTTGACTACCTTTTGAATCTAGAATTCCCTCTGGGTAGAATAATACGTCTTCCCTTACTCTGTATCCGTACCTGGTGGAGAACAACTATACTTTATTCAAAAAATTATTGGTCTATATGTTTTATACAAATCGACGATTTACAGCTAAATAAACTGTCGTTTCAATAACAATTCAATGCCTATAGGTACAAATATTTGTAGAGCTGCCACCGGGTTTTGATTCCATAGTCTTTATCCTCTATTCAGTAGCGCTGAAATTCGCCCACTCTCATAAGCTAGGCTCGTTGTACAAAACCAAAGCGAAGAACAAAAAAAATACTAATTTAATGCCAGTTAAACAATGTTCCTAAACACGGTAACAATAAATTCGTAATTCATTCATAACTTATCGATCGACACCACTCTAAATCAAAATCAATCGCACACACTTAGCTCTCCTCGAAGCAAATCAACAAAATAGAAACCACCTCATTTGCACATACTAAACAAAAGTCCGCCCAGTCAACAAATCAGGCTGTCTCGGTGCTCGCCAAGTTGCATGTCAAGCACCATTAAACAAAAGCCAGAGAATTACCTGGAGATCTCCCATGGGTCTGATAGCGCGTTTTTTTGTTGTGGCTAATAAAAGGGGGTGGAGAAATAGGAGGTAACTTCGCATGTTAATGCCAAACAGCTCTCGACTAGAGTCGCATATATGCAAATGGACTTTTAACGCAATCTTCCCGGTCCCATAAAACACTGCAGCAATACAATAAACGTCCACTTAAGTATTCCGCCGGGAAAATAACGTTGGAAAAAAAAACTGCAATTCCGGGCACCAAGAACAGAATATCTGCGCGCTTGTCGTCCCCACCCCGGATAAATGCAAATCGAAGCTGCAATAATGCAGTCATGTGCAAGGCTGTCTAGGCCGAATCTGTAAAGAGCCTGTTGCGCATGCTCCGAACGCTGTGTCGAGCCAGCTGAGGCGCATTCAATGTGATTTACGAGATAATCAACGGGGCCTCAAATTATAAGAGTTTTTACTTAGGCGAATCACTTCGAATGCAACTCAATTGATGCACTCCTGGCAGCCAGCAATGCACCGGGCAGGGTACAAAAGATCCAAGCGACGAACCTTCCTTATTGCCGCATGCGCGCTGTCGAAGTGGCCCCATCCGTTGTCCGTTTTTATTTGCTCTATTCGTCCCGGCGACGGTAATGCGCCGCATACATCAGACTCTGGGCCCATCCTCGACGTCGTCGGCTTTAAGCTCATCTCCAGTCTAAATAAATTAAGACTCTTGCTCGGCGCTGCTGCTCCGAGCGAGACTTATTGTTGGAAATTTGAATAATTAGCGCAGCCCCGGTGCTCCAGCGAATAGAGCTGGCTGGCTGCCCGCCCCGGCCTCCCCGACAGCACCGGGGTCCAATTAGTTTCAGCTCCATGCAGAAGGATCGGCCTAGAAATTTATGAGACTGGCTTGAATCGAATTAATTTAGTTCTAGGCGAGGCTCATTAAGCATTGTTTGTTTTAGAATAAAGAGGCCCAATTTATTGTCAAGGCTTCGAGCGCCGTAAAATGATAGAAGAATGTCCGCCCTGAACGTTCTCGAAGACTCCAGATGCAGCCCAGATAAACACCACACACAAAAGCTGATGCGACCGCCATTTAGAACGCCCGAAGGTAAGCGAACTGAAACCCTAGTAGCAAGGTATTGTCTCTGGATCGTTTCTTCTTTCCTGACAAGCTGGCTTTCACCTGACATCTTGCACCGGGGACACGCGGTTTATTAATCCTCGGATCGCGGCCTAAGCACCGTCATATTTCACAGCGACTCAAAACTGATCCGCCACTGATCCGCCATTCGGATGAAACGTGAAATTTCCTCTAATCTACCTCGGGACTCGTGGCATCGTTATTGATACCTTTATCGTTGTCATGTCGTTTTTTTTTGTTGTAGGAAGGAAAATTTGAATCCGAAATCGATATAATAATTCACAGTTAGAAAATATGGCGTCAGCTGATCTTGCTGGACCGATCTGAGAGTAGCGAGAAGCTTTTAAGTGATTAGAGATCGGGCAAGAATGCACAAAGCACGAAAGGTAGTGAGGTAATCTTGACGAATGATATCACTTTAAGGTATATTAGTCACGTCCCTGCGGGAAATTTATTTAAATGCCGGAATATTGAGTTATTTATCATTTCCCGGTGGAGATCGACTGTATTAAGGGAAACAGGGGTAACGAGCTGCTCCTCTGCTGAGGTAATTGCTTCCTAGTCGATGCAAACGTGTATAGTGGCAGCGGCTGTGGCGGTGGCGGCGCGGCGGCGGCGTTGAGATTATTTCGTGGCAGTAGCGATTTTTTCTATAAATTATGGCCGTTAGCATTGGGAAAGTGGCAGCAGAGACTTGTGATTTACTTAGAAGATGGCTGCAGGTGTCGTTATTATAATATTGATTTATTCCATCTCTTCTGGGAGATCAAATTTCGATATTCTTCAATGTTTTGCATTTTTCAGAAGAATTTCAGATTACATAGGAGCTTCAAGATATTATAGGATAAACGTGGATCATTTTGTAAGAATAGAAGCTGACTGCACCATTACCTACAGGGTCCGTTGCGCGAAGTATTACCAATTTTTTATTGGATAACTTTTAAAATACATCAAATTCCGAAAAAACCATGTTTATATGGTTATCTAGAGCTCAGAAGATGGAATCAAGCCTTTTGATGAAGTCATTGCATGCTACCACGAATGTGAGGCTGCGCAATGTGCTGTCATTCCTAACGAAGCTCTTGCTTCGATGTTTCCAAACTTTCATATATTTTGGCGAGGCATTAGTCTTCAAAAAGGACCATAGGGACGAGTCGTTCGTAGGCTGGCGAATATGGAGGACACTGTTGCAAAGAAATGAACTGTGGAACGTGATTTTGTAAAATATTGGTTGTATAAGACGTTATAGAACAGTGCCGAGCCTTGTTGAAATGTCTGGCTGATCAAGAGATCAGTATATCTTCTTCTTATTCTTTAATGGGGTACAGGGTCCAAAAATACCGCGCCCACTAACTTGGCCTATTGTACTACACCTCTCTACCTCATATTTGTAGGCCAGATCACTTGGACACCCCTTGATGTGGAATAGTATAGACCTGATCTACACGACACGTTTTTTGCTGCATGAAGCCCGAGTTTTTAGGAGAGGGAAGATGAGGGGCCGAGAGGGACTGCCACCACGGGTAGACCACTCACAGCAGACGTTTCTTGATTTTGCTTTCTCCCTTTTTCGTTATACAAACAAACAAACAAACACACAGACTCACAAACATCACGCTGTAAAAGCACAACAATGTGTCATTTTTGACGCACGTTAAAAACTTCATCGTATAAACCTACAGCGGTGGGCACGCACGTAACACAAAAGAGAATTCTTGACAAGGCAGAGCAAAAAATCAGGTCATATTCTGTAACAAGTTTGGAATGATGCTTATTCCACACACGTGGTAGTTTGGCGGTCCACGAGTGCGGAATATGCCATTCAAAACGTCTTGCAGACTATACTGTTTCTACGCCTCTAATTAGTTTTTATTAATATTTTGTAAAGAAAAACGTACCTTATGTAAAGCTAATGTCAAAAATGTAATGTATAAGGCACAGCAAGATATTTTAACGCTAAATAACATATTAGTAGGGAGTGTTCATTCATAACAATTTTGTAATAGATGGCGGCCGCAAAATTTATTAAAAAAATGGTATTATTTTCTGCAATTTAATAATTGAATAGTTTATTTAAAGCAAAAATTTTCTAGCGGAACATCATTGATTGTTTATTATTGAAACAATTCTTTTCTTTCTTTAATTAATAAATCTTTTTTTTTCTTTAATTAATAAATCATATTCTTGGATTACGACGAACAGATGTCGCCAATAGTAGTCATTCCATAACAAGTGATGGAATGAATATTCCACACGGGTGTGGAATGCTGCTAATTCCGTAACTAAAAGTAGTATCAGAATGCTAACAGAGGCGTAGAAAAAATAAAATACTTTCAACAGCGCGAAGTGGAGCAAGATCGACGAGACCTTAATAAAGCTTAAATTCCTTGTAGGCTGTAGTCTTCCACATAAAAAAAAAAAAAGTAGGACACTACACTGCGAGTCGGACCATGGAGTAATGGAGTACAGGACAACTTGCGAAGTCCCCCAAGTAGTATTAGGTAGGACACGATTATAAAATTAATTTGTAAGAGGTGCCTCTTTCTTCTTTTGAGCCAATACAATGTTCAAATGAGGCGAGGTGCAATTGTAATGCCAAAATAACAAAAACAAGCAAATTGAAGAAAGAAAGAAGATAAATACCAATGGAAATCTTTCTTACGGGTTTGATTCGTCTCATTTACCTGGATACAAGATCATATACCAGTAGGACATTATTTTTGAACCGGGACATTTAAAAAAATTGAGGCCTCAGTACAAATTACCATTGTGTAAGAAACAAATGCACTGCCTCGTATAAGTAGGGCTCAACTCTACGCCCCCTCCCCCCTCCAGGCCCCTACGGCTCCGTCCTAAGCCCTCTCCTGTGGATCATAATGTATAATGAAGTACTGGCGCTACGCCACCCGCGAGAAGCCGTCGCTATTGGGTTCGCCGATGACATCGGGAACGCTGTAGTACCGAGATAAGGAAGTGGCTCGAGAGCGTTGGTCTCACGCTAGCTGCGCACAAAACGGAAGTAGTGCTAATTAGCAAGCGGAAAAAGATGGAGACCATAGCGGTGAGTGAGTGATTTTAGGAGGGATGATTGACCGAAGGCTAAATCGTCGTGCACTTGCTAGGCACGGCAGAAAAAGCTTCTGCCATGAACGTAACACTCGCGAGGTTGTTGGCAAATATAGGAGGGGCCCTAGGCCAAGCGGACGCCTCCTCATCACGATGTGTGGAGAATGATGGACGTGGCGCTAAAGGCCATCCACCCGAAGCTTAAGCATTACAAAGCCCAAAGAAACAGAAAACGGTAAAGAAATGTAAAGAGAAATACCAGCTTGGTAGCTAGATGGCTAGACTGTTCCGGCTCTGGTCAGCACCTTCGAGGTATCCCCTTTTTTAAGGGTCATGCTGATGACGCCAGCCTGAAGTAATTCCTTATGCCATGAAAAAAAATTGTTGGTGAGTTTAATCAGTAGGGAGTCTGATACTACTGTCTGGGTGGTGTCTCCGGTCATAGATATGGAAGCCTTAGACAGGCGGTCGTACACATTCCCTTCTGTTATACCTATGTAAGATTCTCACCACTCTCTCGTAAAAAAAAGATCATTTTAACAGGCTCGGCAGCTTCCTGCTAGGGCCGGGGGTCTCCTGCCCTCTCGTTCCCCCATAAATGGTAATTCAAAGCGCACTATCTAGAAGCGAACAAGTGTCCTGAATTCGTTAGCTGCGTGAAGAGAAAGTGTCCTGACATCAAGCCAACCAGTGCAGCTATTAAGTGCCCCGACATCAAGCCAACAAGTTTTCTGACATTCACTGCGTGGGCCTCTCTAGCGTTCCGCATGTTTCATCCAGGTCCGACCGTCCGGCACCAAAAAGCTCACAATCACCGGAAACACTTCAACCCATTGCATACCCATAAGCGCACATCGCAAAGCTCCTTATCCCCATTGCATACCTCCAGGCACCAAAATCTCTCACCACACAAGGGACACAAACTCCATTGCATATCTCCAGGCACCAAAAGCTGACCGACACCACGGACGTAAACCACGCATCACGGACATTGTAGGCAAGCGTTGTGGAGTGGTGCGAAGGGACGGTGCAGGAACTCTCTACCTTTACTACTCCTTACCTTGATTGGGTTGGTAGGGTCAGGGGTTTGCTTTCATTAAAGTACAGCTTCGGATTTTACAACATCTGCTTGCTCTGGTGGAAAGCATATTTTACAGCTCTTGCTTTTCTAATACCAATGTAAAAATCGTCCGTGTAAGTCAGTGTTTCGTTGGACTGATGGAGTATAACTCTTACTCTAACGTCCAAGTCTCCAGTTACTTTCTTCAGCAGTAAATTGAAGAGGAGGCAGACCAGATTATCTCCTTGCTGGATTGTATTAATCTTCTTCATTTTCTTAGGGCACAGTTCAGGGTCAACTTTGGTCTGATTCGCTTGGCTTGGCTTGGTTTCTTCCAAACATGTATCCGTTTTCTTTTGCGTGAATCTAGTACTAGAATACTCTGGCCTGACTACCGCGGCTCTTTTGAACCTCTTCGTTACTTTTGTTGGTTTTACTCTAGTGGGTTGTCAAACTTACTCTGCAACTAGGCTTTGGTTTGCTTCAGTTATTCCTCGGTAACACTCATATCTGCGATGCACTCCCCGACCCCCCCTATATGGAGGCATCTCATCGGAGTCCTAGATTCTCCACAAGCACAAGGGAACCTATTATAGATGTTTATTGGTATGAATAGTATTCCGGATATCTTTTCTTGGTTTTCCACATGGGCCACGATCAAAATAGTTGTGTTAATTTATTAAGTAGCGTAAGTAACTCTACACATTTTTCCATCGCATGCTTCAGCTATGAATATTTTAAACACAGCACTACTTATTTACGGTTTGATATATCCTTCTTTATGTACGAGGAACTTTCCAATGTCCTGTCATCGCTTCATGCTGGCATTGTTTAGTGTAGTTCAAGCTCTTTCCATATTGTAGGATTTTCTCGATCTTTATTCCACAGGGGAATTGTAAATTGTAACTTAACTTAATCACTCCTTCCCACTGCTTTCCTTATCTTCGATATTGAAGATTCCTGAAATCAGCACGGCCTAAACAGACACGGAACTGCATTGAACGTGGAATAAAACACACCCCGTATGTCTTGAATAACAAATTGCTGCAAGCGAATTGTATATAATCTGATCCTGCAGTAAATGATCTCTCTTACTTTGACACGATCATGAAGATGTCACCAAAACGAATATTACCAAACAGAAACCTCTGATAACCAAAAAGCTGTAAAGTATGCGACATAAGTTTTTGTGACAACGAAACATTCAATTCTGACAACTTAATTCATTTCAATAAAAAATCCAATTATAAATTCAAACCTCAGTCATAAAAGAAATGACAAAAAGAAGAAGAAGAAGAAATTATTTCAATATTTTTCCTAAAAATTTATTGTTTATTGCGATGTCACAATGTCATTTACAAACGCACAATGATCAGACAGTGATATTCGGCGCACCTATTTCCGTTCTACATAAGCCTACGGGCCGAAAAGCTATCCACAATCATATTTCAGTGATCCCGGACCGATCGTAACACACAAGAGAGAGAACGAGTCTCAAACATTCGCAAACAAAACAGCTTAAAGCCGTGTCGTTAAAAACGCTAAGAAGACCGCTAAGACGGGGCACACCAATCTCAAGAAAACAACTTTTTTGTTGTTGTTGTTGTGGAAGAAGAAGAAAAACAACGCATTAAGATTGCGAGGCAGCAGAAATTTATGAATGAACTCGCCTTGACGTCGATCGAGGACCGCGTCGCACCGATCTCCGGCAAACGGTGTGCGACGACTCTTTGGTCCAGGTGAGAGTCTTCTAATTCTTTTAAGTCGCCTTAGATTTGAATCTGAATCGTAATCTGAATGAAACTATGTGGTGCCTGTCATCAGGTAGACGAACTTTAGTTGATGAGGCTTGAGGCGCGATCGTTTCAAAATTTATGCTCTATTATGGCCGGCCCCGGGAGAGGTGCAGAGCGGCTTAGGCTAGTTGCAAGCGTTTCTTATTATATGATAGTGGAAATGTCATTTTGAACAGAGGGGAATGGTTTTAGTGGAATTTAACATTGGTATCACATTTTATTGAAAGAATGAGGAGATCCGGCTAAGTTATTTTTGGAATTGTATCGACGTGCGTAATACGGCTATAGTTTTACTGAAACCAAAACTATAGAAGAGTATTGGAAGATTAGGACTTCTGAAGGGCTTAAACAAGATTCAAAAGTCAAAGTCAGTGATTTGCACCTATTGCCTCTGCGGCGGAGTTAAATAATTTTATTGATCTCATTGATCGGCGCGATCACTTCTGCTAATATTATTCCCATAACTATTGACGATGTAAGGTTGTTTTCACATTCACAGTAGAGGTCTATAATAAAGTTTCAACCATTTGGGCCATTCATTTTGAATTGTTTTTTGTACAGGTTTAAGCCGGATTTCAGACGTGAACTATCTCGATCTGGTCTTAACAGATCTTACAGAATTTGTTTGACCGATATTCTTGAATATTTAGGGACATTGAGGATCGCCTTGGTGAAGGGCAGATCGGCATCAGCTGATGTAGATGCGGTGAGTGCGACCGATCCGCAAAATGCGGCATTTTTGCTGACAGTTGTGTGCTCGTGTCATGTCTCGTCTTTCACATATAACCAAAAAATCTAAGCGAAGAGTGCATGTGTTTGTTGCGTGTGCTTGTGTTTGGGCATTGAGGCTATATCGAATAAGGCATTACGGAAAAGCAACCAACTTCTGCGTTCAGTGCGTTTCGTTCATGCAACTGTATGTCAGATCTTATTAGAATGCACGCACTTCTATAATATTTATCTTCGGACGCACCGCACGCACGCATGCATCTGCTTCCCGCTCTGCTGACGTAACACTTGGGCCAGTCCTACACGGGGAACCATCGTTCTGGGAACACGAGCTTTTTTTTGGGCAAGGGAGACGCGCTTCCTCGTGCTCCCAGAACCATCATCCCTCGTGTAGAAATGGCCTTGCACGCACAGACGAACGAACCACAAAATGTAGTCCAATTCGGCATCCCTTAGGAAATATTTAATATTGAAAAGTGTCTACTTGCTTATTCGTTTGTACAGCGTAATCTGGTCCTAGCCCTTTCAGCTGCTCCCTTCATCCTTCCCCATGTTATCTAATTTTATCCCTAAGGTCCAAGGCGTCCAAATCTACGCCGTATTCTTGCCAAAGTTTGGTCTACCAAGCTTTAACGTCCGTCGGAGTCCGTCATTCTTCAGACATACGAGCTAAATGTCCCGCTCACCGAAACCCCCCAAACTTTATACTCGTATTCTAAAAGTAGTCATATATTACAAGGGTTTGGTGAGTCTCAACTTTAGGCAATTTGGTATTCTAATTTTGCAGTCACCATGCTGACAACCGCCAACAGTCACAACGTCTCACAAATTGGGACTGCGCAGGTCACAAGAGTATAAAGAGCAGGTTTCTAGCATATTTTTTATTAATATTCTCACAGACCCGACATACCGATGAGAGGTGTTCGGACGTTCAAATACACTTTGCCTCACTGCATCAATATTTTCTGGCGTGCGTTGGCTATGTTGCTTTATCTCGTTACACGAATAAAAATTCACCATTCGAGGTGAATTATTTGGGATTTTTCTGAAGACTGTGTGCTGTTAATACGAAAACAGCTGATAGTCACAAGAATAGTCACAAAATCTCTATGACAAGCACAAGTCACAAAAGTTTGGTTACAATTTAGAGAATAGGAAAGTTACTCTCTCAACGAGTACACTTTTAAAATTATTTCATGACTAGGCGTTTTGTAGACTCTCCATATTAAACTAGCTTGGTGCGTATGCCGTGAAGCCGTCACCAAACTACTTTTCTAGTTATTTTATTTTATTTCTGAATATACATGCGCCTTGTCGCGGACTCTAAGCTAGAGAACTCGCGCGCCTGGTGTAGTCTTCGCTATTGTACGGCATTAGTTCACCCGAGAGGTTCTTCTCCCAGGCATCTGTTTTCGTTTGGTGACTCTTGTTTTGTTCTCTTATGAAACTGCTGCACCTTGTAACGCAGCATATTAACGATCACTCACCAGATTACCTTCAACCTCGAAGCAGTCGATCCGATATCTCTATGTCTTCTGCTTAAGAGATACTCAGTAGTCCCAATGAACTATTAGCAGAATTTTTAAGGCGTGTTGAACTCTCGTGGATTCCCAGCAACTCGCCTCCAGGTTTAACTTATTCGCTTATGAGGCGATCTTGACACCTCGGTACGTTCTATCAATACGTAGTTTTTTTGGTTTACGAGGGTATACTGATGGCCGTGCATCTCCTTATACGCAAACAATCTGTGATGGCCGTGTATCTCCTTATAATAGGCAACGATCAAATTCTTGCTTGCTGCCAACCTTATGGTATTAGTAGTAAGGCTATGGAGTTCCTGCTCCCCGCCCCCACCCCTCTGCCGCCTTTGCCAATAAGCTGGAGGGGATTGTGTCCGTGGTGCGGGGTTTACGTCCGTAGTGTGATGAGCTTTTGGTGCCGTGATGTGGTGAGCTACTTCAGCCTGGAGGTATTCACGTGCGTTAGGATGTGCGCTTATGAGTAAGCAATGGGTTTAAGGGTTTCCGGCGATTGTGAGCTTTTTGGTGCCGGCCGGAGCATGCAAAGGGTTTAAGAGTAATATCTTGTTCGGACTTGTTCATCAGGATCAATCATCGTAAATGTTATGACAGAAGCTCTCACCACACCACGGACACAAACCCCCAACTTGTGGGAGGGTGGGTGCAGCGGGGCAAAGGCAGGGAGCAGGGATTCCATATCCCTACTACTGCTAGTATTGTTCTCGTGCAAACTGGAGCTGCCAAAGTGCTGCTACGTCACCCTAACCTTATTTGGAAGAGACTAGTCCGATCTTGTCAGCCTTTACACTCTTCTACGACAGTCACCACGGGTCATTGTTTGGGAGGGAGTTATGACCGCAGATTTTACAAGTTTGGAATAGTTACGGCTCGTGCATATTTTATTATCTATATTAATAAAAGAAAGTTTCTGTATGCGTGTATGTATGCGTGTATGTGCGATGTGTGCGCTATAGCGGGCGCACCAGTGATCGTAGAGCTTCGAAATTTTGCACGAAGATCCGTGGGGGTCTCCGATGATGCACCTCGAAGCCCGATTTTTGAAATTCAAAATGGCCGCCACAAAATGACCGAAATTAAAATTGGCCACCCAAATTTGCCAATTGTGTTCCGATTTCCATGAAAATCGGTAACTGGGGCTTTTTAAGGTAGCAAATAACAAATTTATGATCAGAACTTATAAATTCAAAATGGCCGCGCCAATATGGCCGACGAATTTGCCAATTGTGGTCCGATTCCAATGCAAATCAGTATCTGGGATTTTTTTTAAGGTAGCAAATAACGAATTTATGATTAGAACTTATAAATTAAAAATGGCCGCGACAATATGGCTGACAAATTTTCTCAATTGTATTCCAAATGCAATGAAAGTGGATATCTAGGGGTTTTTAAGGTTGCAAATAACGAATTTATGATCAAAACTTATAAATTCAAAATGGCCGCACCAATATAGCCGAATTTTTCCAATTGTATTCCGATTCCAATGAAAGTGGATATCTAGGGGCTTTTAAGGTAGCAAATTATGAATTTATGATTAGAACTTATAAATTCAAAATGGCCGCGACAATATGGCGGACAATTTTTTTCAATTGTATTACAATTGCAATGAAATTGGATATCTAGGGGTTTTTAAGGTTGCAAATAACGAATTTATGATCAAAACTTATAAATTCAAAATGGCCGCACCAATATGGCCGTTAAGTTTGCCAATTGTATTCCGATTCCAATGAAAATCGGTATCTGGGTGTTTTTAAGGTAGCAAATAAAGAATTTATGATCAAAACTTATAAATTTTAAATTTCGGGCCAATATAGGAGACAAATTTTGCCAAAAAGTGTAATTTCCTGGTCAGTATGTAGGTTGTTGAGGAGTTGGGATATCGAAAAATCTTCACATCCTAGCTCCAAATGGAAGAACATTGACCATAGTGTATCCTGGTCATTTCCTCCATTGTCGTGAAGTTTGCCACATTCTGAAATGTAGGAAATTTCTTAAATTATATTAATCCCTGACGATTCCGAGAACGCTCGAGAAGAAATAATACAATATTTTTTATGGGTAACTCTAAATTTTTATATGGTATCCAATTTTTCCAATTTTTTGTTGTTTTCATTATACTTTTTTCCTACCGCGGACAGTGCACACACAAACTTTTTTAATTTAAAGGCGTTGCAACGCACGCGGGTTTTATGCTAGTAATACATATAGGCCACTCTACTCCTCCGTTGGCTGGCCACGATCGTTAGTATTACTCGGCCGAATAAGCCGACAAGAAAACATTTTTGGAGCCTTACTTATCGCGAACAATTACACGACTTGTCTTACTAACTAACAAAAAGCCTCCAACTGTTGAGTGCTTAAAATCCAAAAAAAAAAGTTTACTAGACGAGGAAACAAACGAGCGGTTTCTCCCATTACTAATAACAAATCAAAACCAGTTCCCGCTGCAGCCATAACGCTTTAGTTTCTCCATAAAAACGAAATAAATTTCAAATTCCAATTTTAGTAAAAAAATATTTGCACCATTACTGCAACAATTCCAGCTATTCACGGCCGAAATGGCCATAAGAAAATAATTGTACACGCATTTCCCTGACATTTGAATAACACAGAAACGCAGACTGCGCACCGTTTTCCGTATGCGTCACTGCGCCTGGCCATAAAATCCGCAACGGAACATACACGCGGAGCCCCATTCAGGAATCATCGAGGAGCATTTTGTGCCCATCGCGCAATCGCAATTACCATAAACAGAGATGGTCCGCAGTCGCACAGCAGGAGCAGGGCTAGCCGCTGGGCGCAGATGGGTAACAAATGCGTCCTCGCGGGGCCCTTTCCCGGGGCTTTTCAATAAAAGGAAGTAGATAAAGACACTGACAAGCACAGAGTGTTTCTGTCCAGCTTTGTTGGCTCCTTTTTGTTTTTTTTTTTTTTGGTTAACATTGTTGTCATCGGAGGTGTTCGCCGTTGATCGATTGTTTCTCATTATTCGACTGCGTTTTTTCGATCGTATTAACGATAACGATTTTTTTTTGCCTGTTTCGATCGGAAAAGGCATTGATTGTCGCGGGACTTATATACTTTGGGGTACCGAGCACACGAGTGGGTAATTTTCTCACGATTTATGGAAGCCCCCATGTCACCCACATAGAGAAAGAGCGGCGCAATGCACTCGTAATAAAATAGGGCTAATCGGACCGCGGCGGCCATTATGACACCTCAATTGAAGGTGCCACAACGCGCAACGAGCTATAAGATTAACATATCGCCACTATTGATCGTAGGCAAATGAATTGGTGTCTCATTCGGTTTCACATTTATCAGGGATCGACTTGGCCCACCCAGGAGACCACCCTGCAACAATCCCACAGTTTAGCTAATTTTGTTAGAAATAAATTCTATATGTCATAGCTGCATTGGGCTCCAGCTAGAAACGGGCCGACACGTCTATGGATCCGTCAGATTGCCCATATGCACGAGGCTATATATAAGATACTGGCCATAATGTCCGCGCGACCACCTAGTGCCACCCAGCGAGAGCCCATCAACTCGATCAACGATCCGCAGTTTTATGAACAATTTAGGGTCATCTATGGCGCTAGTGCTCTGGAATTACAGCCGGATCGGCGCGTCGTCCGGATTCTGTTGCCCGGGGGAGATCCACATTGGTGGAAACCTCTTTAGCTCCGAGTTATGAGCTGCGGTAATTTAATACTTACCTGAGTGCGTTTTGTGTGTTTTCTGGAATATCAACATATCTGGGAATCGTTACTTTGGTGCTGCAATCTTCGTTATTATTTTGTTTTTGATATTTGAAGAGTGGTTCCAAATTTTGTGATAAAGTTTCAGGCGTTTTTGACACTTATGGAGATCAGTTTTGAGGGTACGTGACTGGTCAGTTGATATTAAAGACCGAAACTGTCCTTTTGGGATAATTACAAGTTTTGGGGTATTGTGAAGATCGAGACTCGTGTCATCAC
Source organism: Thereva nobilitata (assembly GCA_963855945.1). Classification (NCBI taxonomy): domain Eukaryota; kingdom Metazoa; phylum Arthropoda; class Insecta; order Diptera; family Therevidae; genus Thereva; species Thereva nobilitata. The sequence goes on along the minus strand of OY979695.1, from coordinate 190,517,250 downwards.
CGAGCCTAGAGCTCATATGAATTTCAATACTTCATCCTTGTTTAGGTTTGAGGTTCATCGTCTGGCAGGCCTTTGATGATACTTCCGGGCAAGAGATACTGGCGTACACTAGAAAGTCCCAGGACAATGAACTCCTGGTGCTGAACTCTTGGCTCGATCCTCAGTAATATTTTGAAGCCATCGGTGAACATGCATATATCTGAAGAAAATTGCAGAAGAATGACCTTTAGAAAGGACAGGGTCATTCTAGGGCAAAAGCAGTCTGATGTTGTGGCAACTATACGGTCGGGTAGCAAGTCCAACGTGGTTATTTGAGTTCCAGCCCCGGATTCTAGTCGCAGGCACTGAGCGAGGCAAGGTGTTTGATGTGAAGGTTGAGAGGGAGCAGATTCAAGGACACATAGAGATCGTGTTCCGATGGCCCCTATTGCCCCACTTTTTACCGTCCTTTGGACCCTTCCTAACTAAACCAGCGAGCTGTACGAGATGATTGAGCTTACCACGGCAGTGAACATCTATAGGACCATATTTGGTTTGAGAGCCGTAGGTTCTTTTAGGGCTAAATAACCGTTAAATACTAGTGGCAGAAATTTTTGACTATTTTCTAGGGTGTGGGGAGAAAAATGGCAACTTCAGCTAGGGGTGGCTTGGGGAGGGTCCAAATGGTCAAAAATGTCTGCCACTAGTGTTTAACGGTTATTTAGCCCTAAAAGAACCTACATACGAAGCGGCAGAAATTTTTTTTCTATTTTAACCCCCTTTTTACCCCCCAAAACCCCTAACTCGAAATGGGTCCACTTCCCGCAAAAATGTCATATTATAAAAAATGCTTAAAATTACTTCAAAAGCTTATATACCAAACGGCAGAAGGTTGGGACGACACGATTTTTTCAAATGCCAGCTCCCCTACTAAAAGGAGTTTTTCAGTATTAAAACGACTGAAAAATTACCTTCGGGAACGAATTTATTTCGCGAAGAGCTGCAGTCTTTGCAAAAAGTTGGCTAATTTTTTTTGCATATTTTCAAAAAATAAAGTTGAATGTGATTGAAGTTTTTGGAAATCTAATACATACATATATCATTTTTCCTTCCTCCTCCCCCGCCGCCCTTTTTAACCTTTCGAATTCAGCTTGGACCTGTTCCGCCGCCTTTGTCTGTATGTTTACGCTATAAGGGATCCCGCGAGATCCCGACATTTTTGACTGTAAAGTTGAATAGTGGGGATGAAATTGCGAAAGTAAAAAAATGCTTTCTGGGATGTTCTGGCATGTTTCGTGCAAATCAAGAAGACCATAACCTAAAAATCACTTGTGTCTTCAAAATAATGACATAAAACTATTAATTAATAAATTAACTAATAACTTATTTATGATCAGTACGCAGTTCAGTCTGAATTCAGACCGTAAATGAACTTTGTTGCTCTCGAAAATGTATGGCGTTTTTCTGAGTGGAGACTTCTCGTTTCATTTTTCGCAAGCCAAGAAATGAAATTTATATTTTCTCGAGCGGAAATTTTGAAGTTTATGCGGAAAAAAGTTGTTTCGGGATTGTTGAGGGGGCTTAGACTGCCTATTAATACTCAGCGGGGAACGGGAGACTTCAGAAATAAAACCCAAAAGTACAAATCCAAATATTTATTGCTAAACTTCAAGAAAACGTAAATCCACAATTTGTATTTTAATTCAAAGAAACAATCTCATTAGTAAATTCGATTTCGATCTAAATGTAAATTTCCATGTAATTTAGTTAAAACTTACGATAATTCTTGTTAACGTTAAATGAAATTCATCGACTCTTTAAGTGTAGTTTTAAACCTGATAAGGTTTGTATAAGTAAAATTTTCCTTTATTATAATATATAAAATCTTATAATCCGGTAGATTTCCCACTGCGGCTTGATTCCTGGTTGTTGATTTCTCCTTTTCCGTTTAAATGTCACCTGGTTCGGGAATTAGCTAAAATTCAAAGTTTGTTTATGTTATGAATTCGTATGAATTTTGGAAATCGAGAATTTGCATGAACTCGTTACGTAACATGCAATTTGGGCGGAATTTACACTAACTCGAAACGTTAAGTGTAAGCTTGGAGGTTTTGCATGAACTCGTTACGTAACATGCACCTTGGATGGAGATTACTAGCCTTTAGCTGGGTTTTCTTCGAGCTCGGTTCGCAACGAAGACCAAAAGTAATCTGAATTTTCAATCAGCTGCTGCGCTATTTATTTTCTACCCAATAATAGCTAGCCAATTCGACGAGGCAATGTTTTGGTGGGGCAATGCTTCATATTGCTGTTTTTAGTACTTCTCTCTTATTTAGACCAATTGCGAAATTGAGTAAGTATTTGTGTTGGTGGCTGAAGCTGGCTGTCACTTGCGTTGTGAGGTATATTTTTATATTTTTATTTGGTTATAATTTTATTTTGTATATTTTCAGGAATTGTTGGACTAGAATGGAAAAGAGGTTGGGGAGGAATCTGTGCTTTCGGTTCGGGTTATCAGATAAGTATTTTGCTATATTGAATTTATTCTTTGTTGATTTTATTTCTATTTTCAGTTTATATGGTGGTTTTGTCGGTTTTGACTGGAGGTTTCTTTTTTACGGATAAGGATTTATAAACAGGTAATTCGTTAGTAATGGATGATTATTATATTTCCTTTTAGTGCGCTGATTGTCAAGACTGAACAGGGAGCGTGATGTGTTCAAACAGTCACTGTTATATTAGTCAGGCCTACATTCTTTACATAACTCTCCCAGCTAAGCGGAATTCAGAGGAATTCTGCACGAAGAGCATACTAGGCTTTATTTTCAGCACGTCGTAATCATTTTGGTTTGACAATTTCTTTTGACAATTCAAATTTCACTACAGAATCGCTTTGTCAACCAGCCACAGTCGCCGGACGCGAGACATGGAGACTATACAAGGAGCTTAACCTCTTATTAAGCCTAGTACTAAGTTCACGTGAAATGAAATTTAAATGGGCTACTCAATGTAAATTTTCACGAGTGAAAATTTCGCTTGTCAAAATTTCATTTGTGATACTAAGTTCACGTGAAGTGTTTGGTGAATAAATCACACTCTGCTGCTCTCTAACAGATGGCGCAGCATGTATTCACCACAAGATTTCATTTTCATTTCATTTAAAAGAATGCGCTTGGGCATTTTTTCCACGTGAAAAGTTGTGAGCTGTTAAATGTTCAAAAGGCGATAACTGGAAAAACGCGATAAGTGAATATTAAGAGGCGTTTTGTGAATAATTATGAAAAAGTACGTAATTAATATTTTATATTTAGACATATTTATTTGTTAATTGATGTATATATTTAGTTGGCGGGATTTATTCTATTTATTTCAACTTATTTTTTGTAGAATGGAAAACACTTTGCTACAAAGTTACGAACAGCTGATTAACTCACCACGGTTGCTTTTTCACTAGCCCAAAATGCCCAATTCCATTTCACGTGAACTTAGTACTAGGCTTTATGGGGAAAATGGCAGGAAATGGATGGGTAGAAGAAACTAAACTTCTAGTTCATTTTTGGCCTCAGATGTCACCTTTGTGAAGTTAGCTGAATTTGACCTATTTCGACGATTCGTTCAAAATTAAGTTAGTCGAAATGGGGCAACGCAAAAAGAAATTCATTGGAAATTAAAACAAATTTATTGGAAAATTGATTAAATATGAATAATCGCATTGATATAAATCGAATTTAGAAGCTGGTTTTTCAAATTAGGCATAAACATAAAATAACTTAGTAATTAACGAACTTGGCCATGAACCGGATGAATACAATCGGCCATGTTTTTTGGGGTATATTTGACTACAGCGCCACCATTATTCAAACGAAAATTGACAACACGGAGTTTAAGCTCGTTGTATAGTCTCCATGAATCGACCCCTCGGGAACTTATTTACAAGAGGGGAAGCGAAAATTTAACCTTTTTCGATCCCGAGAAAGTAAGAAACCAGAAAATTTGCGCACGCGGGATCCCGTGTGGCGTAAATATACCGAGCTTGTATTTTTTGATTTGCAAGCTCTGAAGTTAGCTGCCCTCACAAGAAAAGGCGCGTCATCATCAAAAACATATTAGGGCACGTTCTCTTAGGACACTTTTGTTTTTAATCCACCAGAAAATTCGGTTAGTTTTGTTCGTTTTGTTAATTTTGTTTTTGCTTTTTTAGGAGTAGAACATTTTTTCCGCCACTTTTAATTCCGTGAGCCCCCCCCAAAACAAAATTCTAGATCCGGGCCTGGAACACCCGCCGGCCCACAGGCACCTAGTGCTGCACACGAGACGAGACGAGATTTGGCCCAATCTCCTCTCGGTCTCGAAAAAATGGGTATTTGCAGGTCTCGTCTCGTCTCGAAAAGTCTCGAATTTCACTGTCAATAATACAAAATGCTCAGTCATCTGTATTTCGAGAAACATCAATATGTGCCATATTAATGAAATTGTATACAAATATTCCTTATATTTCCATGCTAGTCACTTCCCAGACGTAGACACGTAAATCTGCCTTTTGCGGTGGCACCAGGGCGGGGTAGAGGGGATCAATGAATCGAAAGTTAATTTCTAATTTGTGTAGAGTTACATTTACGCAGACTCCGTTCCAAAAGATAAGAGATATTTTACAGTCATTTCATATCATTTAAACGCATTTCAATTTAAATGCGCTGAAATGAAATGAAATGACAGTAAAATACCTCTTCTGTTTTGGAATGGACTCTGCATTTAAATGCTTATGGAATGCGTACCCTTTGCCTTGTCTCCGCAGCCTGCTCAAGTCATGTATTGGTGCCGAATGTTGTGCTCGTCAAAGAGCGCAGCGTGAAGATACTGAAATAGTTGGTGTCGATACGATTTCAAAATAACGATTTGATTTCGAGACCTCGAGATGTCTCGCGAGATCTCGAATGGCAGTCTCGGTCTTGATATCGATTTTTAATTAGAAGATCTCGTCTCAAAAATCGAGACGAGACGAGACGATTTCGAGACAAGTCTCGTCTCGTGTGCAGCACTACAGGCACCACGACAAAGCTTTTCAAACAGATTACTCCCAAACGCCGATAGACAAGGCGGCTTGTCGGAAAGACAAATCGGTTTCACAAAGGCTAGATCTCCAACAGATGCTGCGAATATGGTGACCTAGCAAGGGTTGCAATGGATGTGAATAAGGACGGCTCTAAACGATGCGTTGAATGTTTGATTCGAATGTTGGCTTCCAACGTTGGAGTGATACCCATCACAGCTGGAACATGTCCAAAGCACAAACGTTGGACGCTTGACATTGGACGCTCGTAGCTCGAGCATCTGCCACACGATATGTCCTACCAACAAGGGTCCAACGTTGGAGAGTGTTCATAGCATCGTGTAGAGCCGGCTTAAGAGTTAAGCAATGATACCCTTGACGTAAAAAATGCATTCAACACCGCAAAATGAAGCAAGATCGTCAAGGCTTTGATAATGTTGGATAGTCCAAAGTATCTAGTGCGTATTGTGATAAAATTCCTTGTAGGTGCGATTCTACACTGCGAATCAGACGAGGGAGTAAGGGAGTTTCTTGGTAGAATGCTATCCACCTTCCGATGCACATACGGGAATTTATCTAGCTAGTGATTTGGGTGAACGAGCTTCGTCGAAAGTTATCTTTTCCACAAAGAAAGCAGAGACATTAGGATGCTGATCCGCATGCCCCAATGTTCCTAGGCCGCCAAGAGTGGCTGCACTAGTCTTCTCACGCAAAGTACCATCAAACTATGAGACTCTGGTTATAGCTTTCACGAGGCAAAGGGTGCAAAGTTTGGGTCCTCTGCCTTTCTGATACTATTCTCGATTACCGAACTACCTCTGCCTTTACTGGTCTGGTAATCATGCCAACTGCTCATCATGGCACCCCTCTTACGACGTCCTCACACAACGGTGACGTTTTCGAGACGGTACAGTAAGAAACCGATTGGAGTTGATCATATAAGGTGTGTTGTTCTAATGAGTTTTTATGACTTTTATGCCTGTATATAGTACAGTTTATAATCTAGGAGTTTAGACGTCCGACTTCCATTCCAGAGATTCGTGGTTCGATTCCACGCAGCGGCATTGCTTTCAATTTTAAACTTCTCTCGTCTCGATAACTTTGCTTCTTTCTTGTATTCATTTTTTACGCAATTCTCTACTTTTTCTCATGCCAACACTTATGCCGGGTTCACAGTGTTAAAGTGCTAATTTTGCTATGTGCACAGTGTTAAATTGCAACATTCGGACAAATTTAACGAATGTCAATAACAGCTGTTAAATTAAAAATATTCCAGAAAAGAAACTGCCAACAGAAGTCTCGACCTTTACTAAAACTTTTGTTTGATCGGAGTTTATTTAATTTTAAAGTAAAATTTACTTAATTTTTCAGTAAAGTCTTGAATTTGGAGGGATTTCTGTTAACTGAAATTTAATTCACAACTATCTCTTTCGGAAAAAAATGTATGGTACTGCCATCTAATGACCCGAAAGAGAAAAATACCGAAAATTAGCTTTTTATTAACTAAATTTTCAGAAAATATGCATTCGTAAAGTTCTCAAATGAATTTTGTTGCAATAATTTTTTTATTTTTAATTTTTTTATGTTTTTAAATATAAAATAATAAACATAAATCACCTACTTTGGTGTAACGATTCTGCTTATTCATTAGTGCGACAAACAGATGTCACTGATTAATTCCGAATTTCGGAAATAATCCTAAATTTGAGTGTTGAAGTTGAAGTTGAGCCAACTTTAACTGATGTTCTCTAATTTTGACATGAGATGCAAATACAGAATTATGCAGTGGAATGAACGAGACGAAACATAAAATTAATTCAATTTGTCATTGTGAACGAGGCATTATAACCACAATAAGGAAAGAAGACTTGTTCTATTAGATCACCAAAATCAGTGTTTTGTCACTATAGTATTGATTGCCTCTAGGCTTTAGTTTTTCACTAGTTCAATGTTATACAAGCCGTCAACTTTTTGTTTTGTAAGTGTTGAATACACTTTAATTTTTATAGAGTCTCTACAGTGTTATATTTTGGAAGTTCTTAAAGTGGCTGAGCCATAAACAATTCAATCAAATTCATAATGGTGCCCGTATCACTTTTTCCAGTTTCTTGAATGTGATTTTAAATTTATTACCGACTGATAACGATGTCCATAAACCAAATACTTATATGCTTCAACTCCTTATCAAATCCCAGGACTGCAACATCTTCAAAGCATCAAAAGTCAACGAACATTTACCTCATGGGTCCATTCATGGGTCATTGAATCAATGTCCAAACTCGACCACAGATCTTGACTTGAAGCATCCACATATGGGTCTACCTTCAAGTAACTCCGTGTGTAGAAGAAATAAAAAAAAAGAAGAAGAAAAGGACAAAGAACGGGGAAAAAAATGCCCAAGAAGAGGCCTTGTACCATAATTAAAAGTCTCGCGCTTATCTTTTGTTTGGGCTTCGATGGCCAATTGAAGATTAACGTTGATTTTTTATGGTGCGCCTTATTTCTCTTCTTGCTGCAGAAACCGTGAGAATTTTCCCAACGTAATAATTGTTTTATCCTTTTGCCATTTTCAAGGTGGTCCTTTGTTCCTTGTGGTATCATTAATACGCGCGTTCGTGTAGAATGAAGAACAAATAAAATAGAAGAAAAAATCGTTTCCGATATCGGTCCGTGTGTCACACTATCACACATTGACATTTGTGACTTATGACACCAGAGGCCGAGGCGCTTAGCTGGATATTAAAAATGATAAAGAGCCTTTCACCTATGAAGAATAGCGCGAGAGAGCAAAAAAACTGGTAGCGCACGGCCAAAGTGGATTGGGCCGGCGCGATAAGAGAGCAAGGAAAAATCGGTAGCGTGGCCCCGCGCCGCTGGAGCACGGTCTTAGGAATGCGTGGGACTTGGCCTCCGATGGCTCGATTGACGAATGATGTTGGTACTAAAGTATTTTTCAGCGATAATTCGTTTCGATTTCGAATTCCGGTAGTGATCGACAGACAGAGAGGGAGAGCGAAAGAGAGAAAGAGAGAAATTGATTCGTGTGTCGGATCATTAATCAATGTTGAAAATTTTTGATAGCATGGCGCATAATTGTCTTCGCTCGGCAGGGAGGCAGTGCCAACAGTTTAGCTGCGGGCCGGCCGATGAGGGCTACCATGTCCCGGCGCATTGAAAAAAGAAAGTCTTGTTCCAGCAATTACTGTAAATTTGTTTGAATTATAGACATGATAGCCATAAATCGATTGCGAAACCCTTGGCCAGGCTAGAATCGAGCATATAAACACTGTTGTGATTCCAGTAAAATCTCCAGCAGTCTCTCCTGAATCACTGAGTCAACAGAGCATAAGAAAGCCATCACCATATGCAAATATCCAACTGCAATGAATCCCAGTTAAGACCTCATAAATTTTAATAAGTGTTCCCCGTACACACCAGCGGGAATTTTCATAACGACTCAAAGCTGTTGGCCCGATGCTCAACCAGAAACTCCATTTTAATTTCGATCCCTTCGGATGCCCCATAGATCTTCGCGCGCGCGGCCCAGGAAGATGCCCCGTTTCCTCGTTGGAGCGAGGTGCAAGCTATTAGCGCATGCCAACCAGCGTACAAATTTCACGCGCAGCGGAACGCAACAAGCTATTCGCGGCTCTAAAATTTATCACTCATTGCTCCGGGGTGATCCGCAATCAATTTAGGGTAGTCGAGGATCCTTCAAACATTTTCGAGAGGATCCAATACGATCGGTTCCAAATAGAGGGCGCAGTCCTGTCTCGAGGAGTCTTAAACAACTCTTCCGAAACTCTTTTGTAATTCTAGCCTCAGCCCAAAACGACCAAAAAACATCACCGGCTATCAACGATGCCTTGTTTTTTGTGTTGAACCTGGGTAAAGAAGGTGCGCTTGCGCCAATCTGTCGGAGCGTGCGCCATGGAAAATGAGATTCTGTACGCGTTCGCGGGGTCGAAACCTCTCGGTGTTGTTGACTTTATGACTGCAGCGCTGCATCTTTGTCCGTGCATCGTCGTGTTTAGTTCTCTGGGCTGATGTCCGGATCTCTTCTTTTAATTTTCAATTTTTATTTATGAAAATTCAAATCGAACATCGGACTGCCAGCGGGATGAGGTCTTAACAAGAGATGAGAACATCCAACAAGTCGACGGCCGATATTCTTGCCTGGACGGGGCGGCGGCGGCGCGTCCTCATCGTCTTCGGCTTTCTTTAAGATCATCTCTTAAGCAAATAAAAACCTGCAAATGAGAGCGAGATATGCGGATCAACCCAGAGGCGGGGGGGGGGGGGGTGAGAGAGAGAGACCAGAGGGAAGATGTCGACCACGAGGCTTATACATATTCAAGCGATTTTTTTAATTTATGGTTAATGGCAAATTTATTATCGAGTCTCGAGCTTTATTTTTTTTTTATTTTTCTCGTTTGTTTTCGGCTTAATCATGGTCCAGTTAAACTTTGGTGTTTTGTGTGGTCGTTTGGTTTTTCACAATTTTTGTAATTAAATTCAGAGATTTTTTGATTGATTGGCATTTTTTTAACGAGGGAAATGAACTTTACTATTTACCAGTATATTCCAGCTACTTTTATGATTCAAACGCATATGAAGTGGTTTTGAAAAGAGGTATGACAAATCATTGGCGAATGAAGCTAAATTTTGTTAGTAGAGTTTTTAAACAAAACCATTTTTTGGCCAATTTTGTTTTGCAACCAAGGATTAACTAAAACAAAACAGTATTTTCGTATCTCTGTAGTACGTGATCTTTGAATTAGATGCACACACACATTTAATCTTAATACGGCCGGGCATGCTCAAAATGGAGGCTTCTATTACTAGTTTTGATCTCATAAAACATAGGTCGCAGTATTTAGTAGGATATGTTTATTAACTTCCCAGTAGGAAGTTATTGTAATCGGTCCGAAAATCAGATTCCAAATTTTCAATGTATTTACACGTTTCAAGGTCCCAATAGCAAAAATTTGAGAAGCAATATATGTGTGTGTGTGTGCGTACGTATGTGGTCATTTTTTCCTGCACGATTTCGCGCGAACCGAAAAAGATATCGACTTCGTTCAGGTGCTGTTCGAGGCGTGTTCAAGGAAATATGATCTGAAAAGATTTTCATAAAAATTGGTCAAGCCGTTTTTTTGTTTGAACGACTTAAGTGATTTTTGTACCAGCACGATTTCGCGCGAACCGAAAAAGATATCGACTTCGTTCAGGTGCCGTTCGAAGCGTGTTCAAGGACATATGAATTGAAAAGATTTTCATAAAAATCGGTCGAGCCGTTTTTTTGTTTGAACGACTTAAGTGATTTTTGTACCGGCACGATTTCGCGCGAACCGAAAAAGATATCGACTTCGTTCAGGTGCTGTTCGAAGCGTGTTCAAGGAAATATGATCTGAAAAGATTTTCATAAAAATTGGTCGAGCCGTTTTTTTGCTTGAACGAATACTGGGAAGTTAAGCATGTGGACCGAAAGGGTCAAAAGCCACATCCCAACTAGTTTTGGTCTGGAATTGATATGGTATAGATGTGGACTACACCAATTCTCAATAGGACGGCACCAACTGCCACAAAGTTCGCACAGCGGTCTCCCAACTAAGTACTAACTGTTCCGTCACGACACGGAAACCTAAAAGAAATAACAGAATTAAATAAATAAGACAAATAATTCATACTAACCAAACGATATTCCTCCAAAAGCGAAGTAAAATCCAACGATGACGGCCGTTCATCACTCCTAAAAAGTAAACAAATTGACACCAAGAAAACATAGTTCAAAAAAATACATACCTGACCACCCGAAATTACTGACTCCTCCCCAACCTCCTTCGCAGCCAGCCAGCCTCCTTCCCATCCATACAGGAATTTCTGAAAACACATAAAATAAAATTTAAAACTAATAAAAACAAAAAATATAAAAAATTCTACTTACCCAGAAAAGTGACAGCTTCAGCCACCACTAACACATAGCCAACTCCGCAATTGGTATAAACATGGGAAGGAGTAAATTGCCCCGCCAGATTGCTAGCTCCATTGTTGGCCCAGAAATAAATATCGCAGTAGCTGACTCAAAACTTCAGATCACTTTGGTCTTCGGTGCGAATCGAGCTCGAAGAAAATCCAGCTAGCAGCTAGTGATCTCCATCTGAATTGCATGCAACGAATCGAGTTCATGCAAAAATCCCCAAATTTACACTCAACGTTCCGAGTTAGTGTAAATTTCCCCAGTAAAGTGCATGCAACGTACCGAGTTCATGCCGAATCTTCCAGGTACACTTAACGTATCGAGTTAGTGTAAACTCCCGATCCCAATATACACTTAACGTATCGAGTTAGTGTAAAAACTCCATCCGAATTGCATGTTACGCACCGAGTTCATGCAAAACCTACAAATATACACTTAACGTTTCGAGTTAGTGTGAATTCCTAGACCTCACATTTAATGTGAACTCCTAATTCCTAAACTCAATCTATTAAATAAACAAACCTTGAATTTTTCAGCCAAGTTCCGAATCGTACTAAATAAACAGAGTCGTATAAGCCAGCAGAGGAACTCCAGCGGCGCTTACAGAGGAATAATCTTGCGGCTAGAAAGTCTCAAGCAACCAGTTGAAGCCATACCGAGAAAAAGGATTGCAAAATGGAAGTGAATACATTTTTTCAATGATTTAAGTCCGATGTTTCGAAAGTGAATTACATACTATAATTGAATATTTTAGTTGAATTGATTTGCTCGTTAGCTTTAAGTTATTTTAAATTGAAATTAAAGTCAGTACACTCAATTTAGACGAGAAATTGTATATGTATAAAAACCCATTTGAATTGAAGTAATAAAATTGGAAGTAAAACTAAGTGGAATTTTGCTCTTTCTAAAATCTCAGGTTGTAACCATCCACTGAGTTTGCGAATAGGCGTCAAGCCCAATCATTTTGGTCTGGTCCTTCGAGCCGGATGCTGCTTGACTTACGCAAAACGAACCAAAATTGGTTTATTTTGAAATACTAATGGCACCCATTATGGTCACCAATATAATTGCTTGTGTTTCGTCCTATATAAATTTTTACAGCCTCAATTTTGTTCCCTTTAGTGTGGAACAAGTGTGAGAGTACCGTGCTTCGGTTGGACTATTCCGTGCGTCTTTTAGTAGAAAGTAGAATTTTTACTCAGGCCTTATTTGGGTGCCATACAGGCGTTTTGATGGTAAGAACAGGCGACCCTTATTTTTACTCGAGGGCACCACTTGTTGAAAAACCGTGTGCAAAGAGTTATTCCTAAGCTTGGATTTTTACATAAAAAGAGAAACTGAGGAACTTATTTTTAGCATGATTTTCTATTTTTATCTTCCCTCTTTTTTACAATCACAATAAAATATTCCCCAACTCCTTTACTAAAAAAATATATAGCTTAAAAAAACTAAAAAATACGCTTTGTATTTTAAAACGAACTAAAAAGAAAAAAATAATTTTGAAGGTTTTATTGCTCCAGCCAGTATAGCGAATAACCTACGTTTCGAAATCAGGCAAATAACTAAATTAATGAAGTTATTGGTAAAAATTATAAATATAACTTACTGAAATATAAAAAAACGTGGGCCTCTTTACCTACATATATTATTATTTTATTAACACTGGAGCTTTTCATTAGCGGCCCACGCTTTTTTTTACATTTAAATAAGTTATATTTATAATTTTTACCAATAACTTCATTAATTTAGTTATTTGCCTGATTTAGAAACGTAGGTTGTTCCCTATACTGGCTGGAGCAATAAAACCTTCAAAATTATTTTTTTCCTATTAGTTCGTTTTAAAATAAAAGCGTATTTTTTAGTTTTTTAAGCTATATATTTTTATATTTTACTTTTTAGTCTACCATATATCTTCCGCCATTTTGTTGTGGCCGCCATATTACTTTTGCCGGTCCGTTAACTTAGCAAGCACAGCTCAGTTTAAGACAAGAAAGCAATGATAAAGAAGGAAATACGGAATATGGAATACGAAATGCAATAAACTCAAAATCATCGACTTTGCATTTAAACATTTCTGGCTTTTCACTGTAGATATGTGCAATATTTTTCAGATCATTTTAAAATAAAAACGTATTTTTTAGTTTTGCTAAACTGTACATTTTTCGTTTTTTACTTTTTAGCCTTACATCTGCTTCCGTTTTTTGGTAGTCGCCATATTAGGTTTTAAATGACGTCACACGGCTTAATGTATTCTACTCGTCATACTCTTTCATTTGATACCCATATCGAGGGTGTTGAAAGAAAAAGTTAATCCGCCATTTTGTGTCGGCCACCATTTTGAATTTGGAATGATGTCACACAGCTTATAGTATTCCACTTGTCATAATCTTTCATTTGATACCCATTTTAAGTATGTTAGAAAGAAAAAGTTAATCCGCCATTTTGTGATGGCTGCCATTTTGAATTTGGAATGATGCCACACAGCTTATAGTATTCCACTTGTCATAATCTTTCATTTCATACCCATTTAAAGTATGTTAGAAAGAAAAAGTTAATCCGCCATTTTGTGATGGCTGCCATTTTGAATTTGGAATAACGCTAATTGTATTCTATTTGTCAAACCCTTTCATTTGATACCCATGTCGGGGGTCGGCGAGCACAATAGCAAAATTCGGCCGCCATCTTGGAACCGCCATCTTGATTATTTCACAAAATGGTCAGATTGCATTGTCACGCGAACTATACATATGTGCAAAATTTTAAGTTGATCGGTTATATGCAAGTGGGTAAAAATCAAGTTGCAAGATTTTTCTACATACATACATACATACATACATACATACATACATACATACATACATACAGGTGAAGCTAATATAAAGCGTATAAAAACCAAACTTAATATTTCCACAAATGACGCAAAGAAAAACAAATTAGAACTTTCTTCGGGTCATATCTTTTCACTTTCTTCGTCACCCGAAAGCTTTAGTAGAATGATTTTACTTCCACTGGTAACTCCACAAAACTTCCACAAAAACGTGCCGCCCCCAAACCACCCTCATCCCCTCAAAGATTGTTGATTCCCGGGGCATCCAGAAACTTTTCCATTCATGAAATCAAGACCACGAGGCTCGTATGGAGACGTTTACGTTTAATTCATGAAATCATCCCCCGAAAGAGGCGCCATTTTGCCACGAACATATGTAAGTACTGCGGACCCCTCTCCACCAGGACTCAGGATCATAGTAACGTTTAGCTCCATGCCAACGGTGATGGCATCGAATTACGTCACGGGCATTGATTTTCAGGAAGTATCTTGAAATAATTTCACCCCCGAACACACACACACACACACACACACACACACACTTTTCGAAGAGAGATCCTTTTTCACTGGCGTGGATGAGGAGACGCCAGCTGACTTGGGCCAAAGCCACTTGTTGACATCCCAATGCCAAGGATCGAGGGTGGTTTATGGGAAAATGAGGAGAAAAGAAAGGAAAAAGTCTACACATACAATCACATGTAAAACTTGAGACTCGTGGCTTTCTATCCTCATTAGGACTTCCGTGTTTCCCTCGCTGGGGCTCCACGGCCGGGCTTTGCCTTGTACCTTGGTCTTACGGAAGGAATTAATTCCCGATAGTTCGACGTTCCGTGCCATGCTGATGCCGTTTGGCGCGTGCACAAGCGGCCGGTCTATTTTCGGGATCTAGCCTCCTGTGACGCAGAAAAATATTTTTAACGTTATCGAACTCCTGGGATTGCCGTGTAGCTGGAGTCCTGTCCCCACACTTCCTCCTCCCAAAACAAGTCGTGTGGATCAAGGCTTCCTCATCACCGGTGGGGTTGGTGAATGTTGGTTGATGTTTACCAACAAATCGGCGGCCATTCATAACAACAAAAAAAATAGTCAAAAAGGATATCGGCATGGGGTTGAGCTCCACCAGTGGAATGGAGGTGCTTCGTCCTGGGTGTTTTGGGAAGCAGGACTCGTGTGCAGTTTGTTTGCCTGCGGCATGTCGTCACAAATAAGTGGGGATTGTCGGTGGCGCAGAACAAAAGTTATTCATTTTTAACGCTTGTCCGTTTATTATGAAGCTTCGGGACAACGCGTCGAAGGACCAAAAATAGCTCAGCGTTTAACAAGCAGGACCCGTCGTCGTCTAAGTGGTGAAATTAAAACTTTCGTAATTTTCTTTATTCTTGTTCCCAAAATAGCAGCCACAAAATAATAGAGGTAGACGAAACCGCTGACGTCATGTGACTTAACAGCTATTGTGATAATACACAGTATAAATAGGATTGGGCCAGTGGTGGGGGTGTTTTCGGAAATAATTCCAGTATAATTTTCCGTTGTATGCAGCAATTGAATTGTTTCGAATTTTAATTTGACTTATTTATAAATAAAAATCACCCAAAAAAAAATCGAATATTTTTTAGGATTTCGATTTATGTTTCCTTCATCCACCGAAATCCTTCTTGTCATTCTCAATAATCCTGGTCTGGTCGCACCTTGATTATTGCTTGAAGGTTGTTGTTCGAAGAGAAACTCTGTCAACACTTTACACCGAAAATAGACAAAGGCACTCGTGTTTCATTGATTTAATAATTAGAATGTGTGTATTTATAAAACAGGATTCCTAATTTAGATGGAAAGGAAAACCTTTATTGTTCGAAGATATTTGTTGTTGGGTAAGGGGTGCACATCGGGAAAATAGGGCTAATGGAAAAATCTGTGTGAACAGTAAATAATGCGTGCGACAAATGTTTCTATATTTGGGTTTCACCTCAGATAATAATAGTATAGAAAAAAAACTGTATTTATTTATTAATACATTTCAAAGTTTTTTCAACTTTCTGTGGGTGATCAAGTGGAAACGTCATTGATGACATGGCGACATCCATTCGGTGTAAGGTGGCAATTTTATAAATTAATTGTGTTTTGTTAGCAGATTTTGTGGGTGGCTTCTCGTTGTGTAGTATGTTAGTTTATATTTGGCTACCACCTACTCTGTTTTACGACTGATTTTCTACAAAAATACACCCAAAATCGACAGTTTAGTAGTAATACCTCTGGTGTTTTTATGCACTTAGATTTTTCGGCACTATCACAGAAATCCAGTCCTTGTCTCTCACAACTGTTCTCGCGGTCGATGAAGATGATGTTGTTCAGTTTGGCATATCTCAGGGAGTCCTGGTCTAAGCCGTTCTTGTAGAGAAGTTTGGTATACCCTATACCAGCGGTCGGCAATCCAAATGCATTGGCGTGCCGCAAAACAGATAATTAAAACTACTGCACATTAAGCGTGCCATTTTATTTGTGAAGTAAAAACTTTCCACAAAGCAACTTTAAGGCCCCATTCACATACAGGCCGCCGGCAGGCCATGGCCTTTCAGGCCAGGTCGCCAGGTACAGCCCGATGAACGTCACGCCTTACTCAGTGCGACTAAGGGATGAGGACTTGAGGGATCCGCCTGACAGGCCGTGGACTGCAGGTGACCTCATGATTCCCTACATACACTCAGGCGAAGACGACAGTTTAGCGTAGCAGATTGTTAATTCAAGTGCAAAAATCTTCATGGCCTGAACGAAAATTTCAAACTCAATAGAAGTTCAAATCTTCAGGCCCGGACTGACTATAAATACCCACAGTCATAAAAATTTTTGTCAGTTTTCCTGGCCTGTGTGTGAATGAGGGCCTTTTTATCAACGTTCAAGTGAACTGTGTTCCCGGCGGCTGCGGTAACGTATATTCCTTACGTAGTATATGTACGTCTGTGTTCTTTGTTACATATGTATCAGAGTAGCAAGTGCGTATGCGTCTATAAAGCCGGGTTTTCATTAGTAGAATTAGTGGTAGAGTAACCGGCGTACTTTTAAGCCGACAACAAGTGGTAGAGTAACTTTACCACGGTTCTATTCCACTCTGCTCTACTATAACCAAGTACTCTACTCTACCACTTACGTTTTCATTGGGAGAGTTCACAGGATAGTTAATACTAGCCCAGTATACTCTACCACGAATTCTACTAATGAAAACTCGGCGTAACAGTCGCGCATGAATAGAATATGAAAGGGCATGCCGACACGATTGTCGGCATATCTTTTCATGTCAGCATCTACTTTCTTAACATAAATTTTAATAAATTATCACTTTCGTGGCGTGCCATCAAAGATCTTCTCGCGTGCCGCCTAGTGGCACGCGTGCTATAGGTTGCCGACCGCTGCCCTATACTGTCGCATCCGATAAATCATACCGCAAAAGGCTTTCCCGAGCAGTTTCCTCTTCACTCATACGAGTCGCGTACCTTAGCCCCGTAGACGGACTATCCACAAGCAACGGACTGCCGATATTAGCCACCAAAACTAAAAGGAGAAAACCTGCGATTGAAGCCGCTCCATCCCCGAATGGAATAATCGGATCATTATGCTGAGTAAAAAGATTGGTATATTCACGCGCAAACCAAGTACAGACGATATTTTTAGAAGCATATATGCGCCAGTAATAAGCAATCAAAGCGAAAAAATGCACCCGGTACAATTGAAGAGCTTTTTACAAAAACAGCATATGTCACTTTTAGCTCGAATTAAGATTTAAACACTTTATGTTAAAGAAATGATAAAGCTTTGTCGCTATGTATAACGTTTCTACAAATACATCTTGTGGCAAGAAAAACGCTACTTTAAAGTTTCTTTGATTCCACCAAAAACAACATAAGTCAATTGCGTTTTTTTGTACTGCTGAAAAACTTTATTTTTTGACATATGCTGTTTTTGTAAAAAGCTCTTCAATTACGACACGTTCTCGCTGCATGCCGGTTCAAAAATTAAAAAATATGCCTGCCACATGGGCACAAAAATCTAAAAAGTTTCCGCTATAGAGGTATGCACTGTTCTGTTACAGATATGAATGTATTCGTAATCGACCATTCCAAACGCGAGTGTCATTCTACAAAGCGGTCCCCCAACTAAGTACTAACAACGTTCAATGCTGCTTGACTTACGCAATCGAACGAAAACCCGTCTATTGAGTATGCTAATGCCACCCTTTATGGTCACCAATATAATTCCCCGTTTTCTTCATCCTACACAATTTCTTAAAGCTCCCTTTCGTCTGGAAAAAGCTTAACGTACCGTATTTCATTTGGAAGTGCCTATAGCGGGCTGAATTTGGAAAAGTAGAATTTTCACTCAGCCGTAACGTGCCTCATTTGCCTTTTGGACGCTGTGCGTGCCTGTTTCAGGGTAAGAACTGGCACTGGCACTGGAACAATCCGATGCATAAAGCGATGAGCTATACATATACCTATCCCGCTCCTACGCTCAACGGCTTCACAAATCCTCGAATTTAAAATTTACCACGGGGCAGCGTACAATAGCGTTCTTAGATCTCGTCATTATACATTCTCCAGAAACGCTCTTCTTCACAAAAAACTCTTCGAAGGAAAGTCCTTTGAAGCACGCCTAATAATAACTACAAAATTAGTTCCAATGACACGCGGTGCTCCCAACTGGACCATATCTAAGTATACTAGACGCTCCCAATACTGCTTAATTTCGGTATCTGGACCAGGACGGCCAGAGCTTAGGGATGCCAAACTGAATGACAGGTGGAGAGAACAGTTGCTGGAGGCCAGAACCGGATTCTGGTTTTAGACCCGTTGAAGAAGAAGAAGAAGTATCTAAGTTCAAAAAATGGCTAAGACGTCAGAATCGTGATGACCAGCTGATGTGAGTACTGGTCTTAAGTAGAGTTACCTCGTAGAGATCTCTTTTAAGTCTTCCAGTTTTTTTGTCGATCTTCTTCTTTAGTGTATGATCAGTGTATTTTTTGTCAGTTCTGCGACTCAGAGGGGTTGGCTTGATTTTGTGCCAGGCATTTGTTGTATTTTTTAACAACCACCTTGGTCCATCCTGGCAGAGCCGCTTACCAAGATAAGGAAATTGTACGCTCCGACATTACCCGACATCGGAGGGCACAGTTTGCGACCTTCAGGCCGGGCGCACATTGAGACGCAGGCGACACAGGCAGAGCAGCACAGTTTCTGTGTTTCATGCTTTTTAAGGGAGAACCGCGAATTGCAGCGCGGAACAGGTGACACGAGTACTGTGCTAGGCGCAGGCTTCACGACACTTGTGGATGGGGCACAGAAACTCTGTGCTACGTGCGGCGTACAGACTTTTTTTTTTTAAAAAAAGAAAAATTAATCGATTTTAATAAATTTTTAAATTCCTCATCCGAATCTAACTTAGAACTTAAAAAAATTATATATTCCTCCATTTCAAAATTACTTTCGTCAAACTGTCGAACAAAACTGCTCAACTGTGTAAGGCCGTTTTGTTTTCTGTGCTGCCCTGCTCTGCGCTTACTGCGTGACACAGCTCAATGTGCGCCTTAGCTCACTCTTTAACCACTACTGGCTGGCTATGCAGCTATTGGAATGGTGAAGACGTTGGCTTAAAAGTGGAGATGGGATAGGGACAAGGAACAGGAGTGACATGATGCGTGGAAAGTCGGTAGAGAGGGAGAAGAGGGTTGTATGTATGAGGCTTCGTCTGGCTTCCTCACAATTGCATGTTGGAAAATTAGCAAGCCACCGAAAGGGATACCAATGCCTAACTTGCAATTGTGTGGACGCCAGACGAAGCCCCTCACACATACAACCCTCTTCTCTCTGTCATTGGTATCCCTTCCGGTGGCTCCGTAATTCTCCAATGTACTTATTTCATAGATGTCCAGTCACAGTTTTTGAATCACCTACCAAATCTGCATCTTGTTCAGTTCTTCCAATAAATTCTGTGTCGTCTGCGTAAGCCAGTATTCCGGTGGGTTGGTGGAGGATTGTACCTACCCCTTGATAACGCACCTGGATCTCGGATCAAAAGCGTTCACCTTTTGCAATTGTCTTTTCGTCCTTCCAAGCTCGAGTATCGTTTTTCCAACCGATCCGCCATTACTTACATCCAATCCTACTTGAGTAGTAAGGCTATGAGGCTCCTACTCCATAGTGGAGATCCTTGCATGCCTGCAGGCACCAAAGCCTGGAGGTATGCCATGAGGTTTGTGCCCGTGGTGTGGTGAGAGCTTTTGTTGGTTGGAGGTATGCAATGGGGTTTAGCTCGTTGGGATATCAAGTCATCCTACCTGCGGACCTGGCCTGTCGGCAGCCTGAATGTGAATGGGGGTTTTTAAGAGGACTCCAATTGCCAGATCCCACGTTCCACCAGCCAGGATACCCTACACATCATTCTGGAAGCTGACATATTTTCCAACTCCACTACAACATATAAAAAACGCACCATGAACGCACTGCCAATCTTCCTAGAGAATTGGTTCCAGACATTAAACACTAAACTGCAGTGAAAAATCCCAAAATTGCTAATTTTTCAGATATTTCAGTATTAATTAATAAAAACTGTCAGCCAGACAAGATTTAATAGATAGAAGAGAAGTTAAACCTTATTTAAAAAAAAAATCAAGGAGGTGTTATATAGTGCACTTTTAAAAAAAAATAGTTTATAACAAAAGGTCTGTCAGACATTAATTAACAAAAAATGGCAGCCAGACAAGTTGTAATAGATAGAAGAGATCTTAAACTTTATTTAAAAATCAAAATCAAGGAGGTGTTATATAGTGCACTTTTAAAAAAAAAATAGTTTATAACAAAAGGTCTATCAGAAATTAGTTAACAAAAATTGTCAGCCAGACAAATTTTTTCAAAAATGGTTCATTATTTACTACAAATTGTATAAATTTCAAGCAGGTGTTTTGGAAAAAAAAATCATTTTTTTTAGCTAATTTCAAAAATTCATAAAAAATAACAATTAACAAATTTTTACTAGTCTGGCGGGCGAAACATGTTTTTACATGTTTTTCAGCCATTCTCACTTTATTATTTTGAGGTGTTCGATGGGGTACCTTTTTTATCATGAGAGCTTAGACTACTATAAAAGGATATACAGAACGAGCGCAAGGACCTACCAGGAAAACAATAAAGCAATCATGAGCATCTCTGATCTCTGATTAAGTAAGGATGAAGATCACCCTCTATACTCTTGGCAACAGTTTATGGCGAAACACTCTGAAACAAAAACAACTGGGCTTCACGTTTTTCGTAAGCTATGATCAACGGAAGATTTTAATAAATTAGATCGACAGACGATTTATATACGACAGAGGACGCGATCCATGAGATCGCAATGAAGATCATATGGTAACTGATTCCAAAGCCTACAAAATCTGGGGAATATGAATTCAGTCTGATTCATTAAATCGCTAGACTAAGACTCTTCAACACTGCATTCGATTCAGTCAAGATTATAAAGATCAGTCAACCGCTTCCAAAGCAAAAGATCGATTTTTATGAGAAACTGCAAAAAATTGAATTTCCACGAAAAAAACGCGATTCTTATCTTGTCATGAACGAAAAATTTACTTTACCAAATCACACAGAAAAAATCTTATCCTCAATATCCAATATCGAATGATAATCAATTCAGTAAAAAGCCTTCCATGACAAAGTTCAATAAATCTTAACCTGCACGGTAATTATCGTATTGGTATCCTCCTTTCAGCGCTCTTTGACAAAACTTATCAGCCCGAAAGAAAAGAGCAGCCCCAAGGCCATCGTACCTGGCTTAGTTTGCCAACCCGAGCATCTCAGGTTGACGATATATACACAACACATATACAATACAAGAAGTCGCCTTAAAGACTTTGGGTCTTGAAACACATGTTGCGTGTCACCCCAATGCCTTATCTCGTTCTCAAAGCAGGTTGGACGTCATCACTATTCCGATTTGGATGGCCGGTACTCTAGAAAACCCTCAGTGCGATCTTATCAGGCCCTAATCAGCATATTAGAGTGCGCGCGCAACTTATAACGCTCCTCATTTGCTTATCAGGAATTCACGCATATTCGGATTTAATGATTACCAGCAGCCGATAACAGGGACACCACTTAAGAATGCGCCTCTTAAGGTCTGATCGCGTTTTAAAAAGATTTAGTCCGGCCAAGTATTTTGTGGGCTATTATAGGTGCATAACAGTAGCTCGGCACGCTCAACCTCTGTGCTTTAAGTCCCTGGAAAGTCCGGCTCCGAACACCGCCGCTGGTCACACACACACGGGGCTTGATCCCCATCTAGGCAGGGCCTGCTCCATCGCCGATCGGGCTTTTAATTGATCGATAATTGAAAAAGTTAATTTGAAGAGTTACACGCGTGCTCTTTTAGATAAGGGAAAATGCATAATAAATAGCCAATGGCGTCTTTGTTGCTACTCTTCTGTCGCTTGGCTGTTGCCTTATACTGCGCGCGGTCTTCTAAATGGCTTCTTTAGGTCCGCGCGCCGTTCCAGATGATCCGGCATCGGCAATTGCTTATTGAAGTGATCGTGGCCGTGGCTATTTGATATCGAGAATGCCTTTAATGTGGCGAGACCACACGATTTTAATTAAACGGCTCCTTGGTGATCTCGATCTCTCTCTCTGTCTCTCGATTCGGACCCATTCTATCGGACACCCCTTTGGGGACATCTCTTTTGATCGATTCATTCCCGATTACTTCATAGAGGCGTCTCTCGGCGGTGCTGTGGTTGATCGACTGATTTACATCGAAAGTGAATTAAAAATCGATCAGATCGATCGACAAAGAGTGCGATTCGCTTGCGGATCGCTTTTATAAGATTTTAAATGCAAATTTTCACAAGTCTTACATCAGCGCGCGTAAATTGCTTCATTCTAAAGAGGATGAAGCATTCATGTTCCAATGAAACGTGCTTTCTGAGTCAATCTTATCGCCTGTCAACGGCCTTTTAGCAGCCACATCCGGACCATATGGTCGACACGGAAACACGATCAGTCATAGATCATCTCTAAGAAATCTCGGCTTGTTTCTGTGAAAACTAAAGGGAAAAGCTTTTATTTCAGGTTTTTCGTGAAAAACTCTCAAGCGACTATATGCATATAATAATCTGTCGCTTTTGGTAGACGTCTCCGGAACACAGCATGCCCGCGATCAGGCTAATCTTTTGATCTGTTCGCTCGGCATCTCGGCTATGGATGGTGCTCCTGCTGATTGTTTTTTATCGACTGGTCTCAAATCAATTAATCACCTGTCGTTGCTCACGTGTAACAAGGTAATCACTCCAGGGCAGTCCCGGGCCTTGTGTCTTTTAAGACGGGTGATGACGCAATTAAAAAACAGCGCGATTCCTGTTGGAGATTTCGGTAAGGGTCCGGGAACGAGTTTATTTCCTCCGCGCGATAGGCATCTCTACACACAGAGAAACTTTTGATGTCTCAAGTCTAGGGAATGCGTCGTCGAATTAAATTAACGAACCTCTTGTTGTGGCTGGGCCCCGGGGGAAAACAAGAATCACACAGTTCACACTCTCTCTCGGTGCTGAGGACCTTTAATCGGGGTCCAACTATTATTGGACGTTATTTCTATATATATATCGTCTAGAGGCTTACCTACTTTCAGTGTCAATCTCTCTCTTACCTCTGGGCATTTTGAGCACTGATTAATGTGGCCCAGCTTGAAGATCACGTCAACATTTTGGTCATGTCATGTCAACTTGAACAGGGAAATAAATTTAATTTACACGTTCACAAGGCCCTCACGGTCCACAGCCCAGCGAATGGCCGGGATTTTAGTGTTTTACATAAATTTGTACACGAATCGAGATCACCCTAGAGCACGATAATAAAGGTTAGTCCGAGACTCGATCGACCATGGGCCCTAAGGAACACACTGTATTTTTTTTTCTTTTTGGGTTCGAACGTAGTTGAAATTTTATCTCCTCCGCCGTACTGACGAAGTAGCATAATTGGGCCTGATTTATTCAGATAGGAGATTTAGCTATGGATTCCCAGTATACTTTATTGTGGGTTTTATTACTGAATTCCTTCAAACATTTTTTTCCTCTCGTTCTTATAGAATGGAACAGCGCGACATTACAGCAGCCTCAGATTGCGCTTGTTATTGAAGAAAGTGAATAACTTAAACAGACCGACCATTGTGCGGCGATCATAAAATATGTAACTGAAAATGGGGAATCGATTTTACATCCTCGTAAATGTTGGAATATACTAGATATGGTGTACAGGGTGATCGTAAAACCACTTCAGATGTGAAATTGAATTGCAAATAGACGAAGGTCAAGTGATCTCGTGCGATAAGGGACTTTTATTGAGATTTCGTTATTTATTAGTACAGATATTGGCAGAAGTGGCAAAGTCAAATATCAATAGACACGTGGATAAAGATCACCTGTGGGGATTTTTCGATTTCATAATTTACCTGTTGAATGCTCATATTTTGGGTATTTTATTTAGTTTAATCAAAGGAGACGATCTTGTTTTGGTGTGGACC
The DNA here is from genome assembly GCA_963855945.1 of Thereva nobilitata. NCBI lineage: Eukaryota > Metazoa > Arthropoda > Insecta > Diptera > Therevidae > Thereva > Thereva nobilitata. The sequence goes on along the minus strand of OY979695.1, from coordinate 190,492,860 downwards.
AACCGCTGCTATATTTTTAGGGTATGTAAACATGCGTTTTAGTTATTTAAATTATTTTTAAATAAATTACAACTTTGTTTTTGGTTATTTACAGATTTTAAAAGAGTTTTTGTAATATGCAAATGGGTTAAGTACACACGTGGTCAGTCATCAGTGGAATAGGAAAATTTACGTAGTACAGTGCTGAGTAAAAAACTAAGACCACGTAAATTGTGTGATGAAATTTTTACTTTCAATGGTTGCAGATTTTGAACGACTTGTTGGATTACAGAAATGAAACACTCAAAATTTAGCTAAAACTACACTCTATTTATTGTAATAATTTCATTAAAATAAAACAAGAAGATTTTTCACTATAAATAAAAATGTAAATTCATCCCTGCGTAAAATTGTGACAAGCCGTGTTGAAAGTTCTTCGTACAAGTTAGTTAAAGAAAATCGAACGGAATGAAGCGCTGATCTTTCGATAGATCACCACCAAAAAAGTGGTACGCAAGTGTCTGCTGGTTACATTTGCGCAAAAGGGTTGTTTGCTCGAAGCGCGGCTAGAAAAAAGTTTTTTCTACGCCTCTGTTAGAATACAGCCATTCTGATATTACTTTTAGTTACGGAATTAGCATCATTCCACACCCGTGTGGAATATTCATTCCATCACTTGTTATTGAATGACTATTATTGGCGACATCTGTTCCTCGTAATCCAAGAATATGATTTATTTATTAAAGAAAACAAAAGATTCATTAATTAAAGAAAAAAGAATTCTTTCAATAAATAAACAATCAATGATGTTCTGCTAGAATATTTTTGCTTTAAATAAACTATTCAATTATTAAATTGCAGAAAATAATACCATTTTTTTAATAAATTTTGCCGCGGCCATCTATTAACAAATTATTAAATTAAAAAATTGTTATGAATGAACACTCCCTACTAATATGTTATTTAGTGTTGCTGTGCCTTATACATTATATTTTTGACAGTAGCTTTACATTAGGTATGTTTTCTTTACAAAATATTAAATAAAAAGTATAGTCTGCAACACGTTTTGAATGGCATATTCCGACTCGCCTTCGGCTCGGGTGCCAAACTTCCACTTGTGCGGAATACGCATCATTCCAAACTTGTTACAGAATATAGATACTATTCTAACATCCAGACATGCTGGAGCAAGAGTTTTGTGGTTTAGAGCCCACAGAAATTCGACTCTACAGGACTAGAAACGACTGCTTTTCACAGGTGAAACTTCATGACAAAATGTACTTGGCCTTAATTTTTTTACGCAGCACTGTATATGGAAATATTCAAGTGCCATAACTGCTAAGAATTTCTTTAAATTAAAACACCGGTAAGTTGAAATAAATTTAAGTGGGCGCGCTTCAGATAACTCTGATAAAATAGGTGATAAGTCGAAAGTTCCGCAAGGTACCGCCTTGAAACTGGTCGCATATGGTCCAGTATACATTTCTGCTTAAAATAGAAAAGAAAGTAGCTGCACCTAGCCTAGAAAAATTTACAATACAATGTCTCTTCATATTCATAAGAAGTAATTTTATTGTTCAGGAATTCTGAAGCCAGACATCATTTTACAAAGAAAAGATGTTTTCTTTCTCGTAAAGAACAATTTAAAAGATAAATTTAGTACTATTGAGGATCAGCGCCCTCGAAAACCCCTATATAACGAGTTTCAAGAAATTTGGCTCATTAGTAAGCAAAATCCTCCTCCATTTTGGATCCGCCATTTTGTTTTATGGAAAATTGTTAGCGGATTCTTAATCAGTTTCATGAAATTTGGCTGATTATTAATAGTCAGGGGAAATTAGCATTTAAAGCTAAAGGAGACAAAATTCGGAAATGGCTGAAAATTGGTCCACAGCTTCCTTGGGACTTTTTAAGAAAACAATTTCGGAATCACAAAAAAACAAACATGGCCGCCGGAAATATAGTGGCTTTCCGGTGTTTTCCTTGTATCTCGGTTTCTATAGGTTGTACAACCCCGTACAAAAGCTCTAAATGTTGACAATGAAATTCTCTACAACTTTAGTTCTTACAAAGATATTGACCCGATTAATGCGGTTGATACACGGGCACCAACGAATAATCATTGAAAGATAAATGATCATCCGACTCCATGTATCACCTGAAACGAAGTTCAAATGAGCATTTACAACTGCATTCGTTCGCTTTCTGAATGAAGTAAAAAAAACTTCGTTCAACGATAAAGAAGATGGAAAGTGGAAGTTTTCCATTACCTTAACTGTTTAAAAATCAAAAAATGTGGCTGTACTTGATACCCCTTTTATAAAAAGAAAATTGTCTGCACGTTAAGCAGTTCTGCTTTTGCAATTTTAAGCCGTTGTGTGATTGCTGAACGCGAAGTGGACATTTTTATAATTAAATTTAATCATTTAAGAATGAGTGAAAAGTGTCCAAAAGTGAAATCTTGGCGTATTGACGAAGAAGCCAAAATACTCGAAGTCTGGAGAGATAACTTGAAGAATTTAAGAAGTGCTAAACGAAATAGTCATGTTTATGAAAATATGGCCAAGGAATTATTAGCAATGGGTGTAAAAGCAACCGCCAAAGAGATACAGAGAAAAGTAAATAATTTAACGCAAAGATACAGGTGAATTAAACAATAAATACCTAACGATTTGTTTGTTTACTTTTAAATATTTTTATAGAAAAGAAAAAAAATTAATGGGAAATACGGGGGGAAGTCCCTCAAAATGGAAACATTTTCATTCTGTGCACGCCCTGATTGGAGCACTTGCAGCAAATGACAACAGTAAAATGCACGAAAGTGTAAACACACATATTTTTAAAAACTCTGAAAACAATGTAAGAATATTTTGTATTTCCAATACAGTATATTGCGGTTACAGATTTATGTACATTTACAGGAATCTGGTGTCATTTGGGAAAGTCAATCTACCATGGACGATTTTCCATCTGAAGAAGAAATGTGTCTATCACATGAGTTTGAAACGATTTATACGGACTCACCACCGAATCACCACTCTTCACCGCCACTGCTTCGACCTTCATCTTCATCTTCAACACATGAACCTTCAGCTACACCTGAACTTGTAGCATCTTCTTCTAGAGGAAATTCCTCACGAGCTAGAAAGGCGAAAAGACCAGTAACAGAGAGATTACTCGAAGAAATTAGAAAAACAAATGAATTAGTGAAGAAAGATTCTACAGATATGTTAAAACTTATGGAAAAATCTATTGATATTGATATGCAGAATAATCAATTGATGAAGGATTTTATAAATGCAACTTTACGACAAGCGGAAAGAAATTAAGTGAAGAAATAAGTTTTATTTTCTATTTTAATTTGAATTAAAGCAGATTTTTTTTATGAATACAAAAACCAAATATATCTATTAAATAGTTACCTAAATGGTTCTTTAACGCATTTCTTATTTCGAGTCCTCTTGCATTCGTATTTCCTCTAACTGTAGTGTGCTGAGGTTGCTGTAAATGTGGTAAAGTGCTGCTACCTTCGATAATCCACGATGGTAATAAATGATCCTTTTGTTCTATGCAAAAATTGTGCAAAACGCACGCACCTTGGACTAATTTGTGGGAATTGTCAATGCGTACTTCCAACCCTTTACCTAATTTTCTAAACCGCGATTTTAATTGGCCGAATGTATTCTCGACAACACGCCTAGATCGGGAAAGCATGTAATTAAATGTTTTCTCTGACGGTGCTTGATTCAGGGAAAAAGGAAATGGCTTCATTACAAGTTCCGACAATTGAAATGCAGAATCACCAATTAAAACCACTGGTACCGAAACACCTTCAATAATTTTTGCATTTGACCTGAATAAAGCGAAATGTGCGTGCATTTGCTTTAATAGAGAACTTTCAAAAATGCTCGAATCATTATTTCGCCCAGTTGCTCCAACATTTATGTAGGTGAACCTGCACCTATAAATAAATTAACTCGACTAATATATCCTACATAGTATTGCTTCAATTCACACTTACTTATGATCTACTGCTGCAAATAATATTATAGAATACCATCCCTTAAAGTTGAAATAATCGCTAGCATCTTCTACAGGTGGGCAAACCGGAATATGACTGCCATCTGAGATTTTAATGCGTTTTTAATTGTTTGTTATCATAGAAACCCAGTATCATATTTACCTATAGCTCCGTAGCATTGTGGAAATCCTAACGCTCTAAACCCAGACACAATTTCTTCAACCTTCTTTTGGGTGGGTGGATAAGCTGTCAAATATTCGTCTTTCAGATGCAAATATATTTCTTCACAGAACTCTAGCACCATTTGGCCCAGAGTTGTCCTTCCAATCCCGAACAGAAAGCTTATGGTTTTATATTCCGCTGACGAACGTAATGCATATAAAGATGCTGCGATTCTTTTTTCTAAGGGAATAGCTCGCCGCATATTCGTATCATCTCTTTTCAAATGACGAAGTTTTACTACTAAAATTTTAAATGATTCCCTGGTCATGCCAAAATTTTCCTTGAACATGACGGCATCGAACCTAGGAACATCTTCCTCCCAGTATTTACCATGTTTTTCCTTAAAAATTCAAATAAAGGCACTCAAATCTTAACTGTAAACTTTTAGTTTTTGAACTTACAATTGTCCAAATATTCCGGTTTCTCCTTTCGTTTAGAAGGAATGAAACTAAATAATTTATTGTTATTAAATTCAAAATAATATTTTTCCTTTTTTTTATCACTAATCTTTTCAATTCCCTTGATTTATTGCGCTTTAAAAAATAGTTTAATATAACTACATTTAGTTGATCCATTTTGAAAGCTACTGTCATGGTCGCGGTTGAATTAATTAAATTTAATTAATTTAAAATATTTAATGAATTAAAGCGAATGTACATATATAATGTATATAATATGTATTACTATGAATTTAAGGCTATATATGGATTACTATGAATTAAACGAAAATGTAAAATCTATAGAAATTGATATTGAATAAAATCAATTAATGAAAGATTTCTTCAGCGCTTCTCTACAACAAGGGACAAAAATTAATTTAAATAATTTAATGAATTAAAGCGAATTTATATAATGTATATAATATGTATTACTATGAATTAAAGGCAATATATAGATTACTATGAATTAAACGAAATACGAGTTAACGATGGTAAATTGCTTGCCACGTCCATTTTGACAACTTCTGTCATTCACTTGTATCTTCATTACTGCTCTCCCGTGTATTAACATGTAAACGAATGATCATTCAAATGGATGAAGCTGGAAGAATGATCATTCGTTCGTGCCCGTGTATCAACCCTATAACCCTTTCAAAGTTATACAAGGTGAAAGTTGTCAAAAATCACTTTTTGGCCAAAAAATCCCTCAAAATCTGGTTTTTTCGAAAAAAAATTTTGATCAGTCAATACGAAACGATATTGCTTACAAAAAACCCTGTTGTCATTTTTTCGAAAACTTAACCCTTTCGAAGTTATTCAAGGTCAAAGTTTCAAAAAATCAGTTTTCGGTCAAAAAATAACTCAAACTGATTTTTGAGAAAATATTTTTGTTCTATTTATACAAAAGATTATTGCCTACCTGAATGACACTTTTGTCATTTTTTCGAAAACTTTTCGAAAAATTTTGCAAAAATCAATTGTTAGTGTGGTGGTGTGGTAGAAAGTGTTTTTTAACCAGAAGAAGTGATTAATGCATAAAATATCTAATATCACTAAAGTGTTTTATTCTTCAACACTTAGAGTTAATTACAAAACGATAGAAGTAAAACTTAATTCTTCCTTTAAATATTTGATGATGATAAACACTTATGGAGAAATAAACACTTTAAACGTTTAATGACATGCTATCAGAATAGAACGAAGAAAATTAATGCAGGCAATTATGTTCGTGACCATGGGTGTAATTTAGCCTACTCAATAGACCCGTTCTCATTCGATCACGGGGTCAAGCAAGTAGTAAGGCTATGAGGTTCCCATACTCTATAGTGCGGATCCTTAATGCCTGCAGGCGCCAAAGCCTGGTGATATGCAATGGGGTTTGAGTCCGTGGTGTGGTGAGAGTTTTTGGTGCCTGGAGGTCTGCAATGGGGTTTAGGTGCGTTAGGATTCGTGCTTGCAGGTATGCAATGAGTTTAAGTGTTTCTGCGGTGGTTGCGAGCTTTTTGGGCCGGGGCGGGGTATGCAATGGGGTTTGAAAGCAATGTCATATTCGAACTGGAGCTGGAAATTATGGACTTTAGAAGTCAGGTCATGCCCTATACCCTAAGCTGGTTGGTGCACCATATGAGTCCAATCTGTGGTATATTGGGCAAAACCTAGAATGATCTATCTTGTTTGTTCAGCGAAGGTGACTCAAACTTCAAGATCTTCGCTCACCTACAATCCAAAGACATTCATTCCTGTTTTCGGAATCTGTTTTATAATACCGATGATTGTAGGATGTCTCCGCTGAAAACCATAGCGTAAGTGTGCATACGTTCTCAGCGCGCGTATGGCGGATTTCTTCACATTAAGATTTACCAATGAATGTTGGCCAAAGTCATACAAAAATCAGGTCATGTCTCGTATGGCTGTTAGACCAATGAGGCAAAAATAGCAAGAAGACTTGTATATCAGGTGATCAAACGACATTACCCAGAAGATTTGAACAGATATGTACGACCCAGGTAGCAGAAACTACGAAATATAAATCTAGGATTCGAAAACTCAACAACAGGAAGAATTCACGAAACAGAAGATCGACGATCCTCAAAATCGCGAAAACAGACTTTTTTAGCCAGCTTAAATAGGAAGGATTTTTACATAGTAGACTCTACAAACGTCTTGGGTCTTATTATGTATGTTTTCATTGTGACTTCACAAAATATTAATCTTTCCTGGAAGTATGGAAGAAGAATGTTCAAATTGATTCGACAACGATCCCTACTTACTTGATCCATAAAGCAGTGAATGATTCTGCAGGAATTTGATAACTAGAAATGTTTTATAAGACAGACTTTGAATCCTGACAATATTTCTGTTTATAGCCTCTGCCTACATCCGAAGTCTAAGCCTATTTTTTGTTTATCAATCGATTCTTTGGTAATAAATTAAAGTTCCTTCTTATCAAAACAGGTTTTTTAGTTCACATAAATCAGTATACCATAGCACGAAATGTCGAAGATATCTGAATTAAAAGTCCTTTCCCGTGCCAAGTGTCCACTGGTGCCCGGCTAACTGCCGATCTGCATACAAGAAAAATCCCTTCGCCGCTATTTATTCAATCTCTCAATTACTTAAGTCTCTTGATTTTTTTCTTTTCTATGTCGAATTAAATTAATTACACTATAATCCCTTATAAAACAACTTAAATCCCTTCTTTCATAAAATCTACCTCTCTTTCAGCCAAATGAAAAATGACACCATTTTCTGAGTGTCACCTTAAATGACGTCTACAGCGCTTCCGTTCGCGCAATCTCAATATCTGTGTGTGCTTGTCTCTCTATATACATGTATGTATGTATACGATCGCCCGGGTATGATCACATGCGAAACGCACGATATTCACTTTAATCTGCCATGATACGCGATCGGAGCGTTCCGATAACAAAATTAAAAGGTGAAAACATCTAAGGAACGTCCAGCGCAGTCCTCCTATCGGATAACGATCACCACTGGGCAATTCCCGTGTCTTTTTCCCCTTTTTTTTACTCCAACTCTGTGCTATTTCTCCTTTTTCTTAACCTGAAATCAAACGATCTTGTGAAGATCATCAGACTCTTATCTGCGATTCCAATCTATCGTCGTCTTAATTGTGTTAATGAATTGTTGCTTATCTTAAAGGATGTCTTTTGGTTTGTTTTGTTGGGGTTTTTTTTAGAAGAAACGAGAGGAGAAAGATCGTGGTGGCGATCGGTGTACCAAGGTGAAGAGTTTATGAGGAATACCGATGGACAGTTTTTGGCGATACTTTGTTGAGTAGATCTGATTTGTGCTCCTTAAGCTGTGATGAAGTTTATATGTCTAACCATGTCCCGTTGTTTTGGGGAAACACCTTGTTGATCATGCGCTATAAACTGCCACTCCTTTCTGCCACGATCGATTGACGACGACGACGGCGATCTTCAATTCAACATGAATTTACAGTTGGGCTTAACTTGAATTTTCGCATTAAATGCCTTGAGATATGACCAGTCGCAATGACAGTTTAAAAACTGTTTTGGTCCAAGCAAACTCTGCTAACCTCTTTCTTGCCTTTGCAACAGGAGATCCCATTCAGAAGATCAAGAGATGAGCTCGATCGTGTGCGTGTCCACCAAGTATATAGCTACTGTCAGACGAAGACTATATCCTCACAAGAATGAAGAAAGACGACACAGAAGAGCCGAGGGTCATGACCTTCCAGGTGAATACTAGGTTCCGAGTCAGAGTTACAAGGGTTCATGTAATGCCACACACAAGCTCCCTGCGCCGCAGATCGAAAGGCAGGATTCCGTCCGAAAGATGTTCATGATGGAGCAGGAGGCGAAGTGATCGCCTCTTCTTGGTGGTACACGGCGAACACGTAAGTGATGTTAATTTATGCTCGTCCGGTTAGCGTTTTTCTTGATTTTTTCCTCCAGATAGGCACCGCTACGATCTGCGGACTTCTTCCCAGTGGGGCCCTTTTCTCAATCTCAGCTCCTTGCCGGCTAGTGGCTTATGCTAACTGCAGATTGATTTCGTATTTAACGATGTAAATTTCCTGATTTATGGACTTTGCGGGCAGCATCAAGTACACTCTTTCGTACGCGTTTTGGTACGTGCCAAGGATTGGTACTCGAAAGTGCAGTTGGAATTCGCTTGTAAATTGCTTGTACAGAAATTTGTCGCATCGGATTATCGCAGCGAAGGAATCAGTGCTCATGTTGGATCTGCATAATTATCTGAAAATTTATTCGACGTTTTTTTTTTATATATTTTAAACGTAATTTTTTAAGTTAAATTTAACCGTGAATAACCGTGGATGAATTTCTGCTGATGATAATTTTTTGAACTGGGAAAGTACGTCGACTTTCGTTTTGGGAATGTTTTGATCATCACCACTTTCAGAAAGGATTTAGTTAAGGATTTCTTAAAGTAAGTATTCCTTTCCAAATTCTGTTCAAAGAGGCAAACTATACGACTCTGTGCACAAGGTAGGATGAATCAAAGTCGCTTCATGTTTTCAAAGTCAACCTAGACCCATCCCCAGGAATTTCTTCAGAATGCAAGGCTACAACAACCAGTGGCGGCTCCTGCCTCTAAAATTTGGTGGGGCTTGAAAAAAATATTAATTATCAATTCAAAACAATGAATGAGATTTTCTTTATTTTCGAGAATAGATCGCAGTGCTCGGAAATTGAAGTTCCACCGAATTTCAACATTTCGCGGGAGACCACGTTTTGTTCAAACTTCCATTAATAAATCTTTTCGTTTGGGAGAGCATGATAAGAATGACGTAAAAGCAGATATATTGAGGAAAAATATTGGTGTTTCTTTAATAACTGAGTATGCCTGCTTTAAGGCTAAATTTAGTTAATGGGCATAATACCCTTGATACACGGGCTTCATCGGATGCTCATTCTTCCAGTTTCATTGGCGTTGAATGAACATTCGAATTCGGAGGTGATACACGGCACTTCGTTTTCACTTCATTTAATAAAAACTGCCAAAATACTTACAAAATGGATTCAAAAGGGTTTTTGATGAATATTATTTTATTTAAATGAAATTCTAAAAAATTTAAGCGATTGGCATACTTACATAAAATAATCCGATACTTTTTATAATTTTTTTACAGTTTTTTTTGACAGTTGGATTATTTTTAAATTTTTTGAGATTAATGGAAATTTTTTGAGAGTAATGGAAATTTCATGGAAAGTTGATGGAAATTTCCCCTCTTTCAGTTTCATTTCTCATAAATGAAGCAGATTTCACTTCATTCTTTCGAAAGATGAATGAAACTATGAACGAACATTCAAGCTTAATTTTAGGTGATACACGGGCCGCGAATGAACATTTTTAAAAGAATGATCATCCGATGAAGCCCGTGTATCAAGGGTATAACAATGGACAAATATGGAAGTTACATGACAAACCGAAAGTAAACCGAACGCAACGCGATCTGAGCTTGCAGTTTCGGTCGAGTGTTATACAGGGGCGTTTCCAGCCAACTGGCTTAGGGGGGGTAATTTTAAAAAAGGAAAAACTTGGATATTGTTTTTATTCCATAAATACCAGTTGCACGCTCCCCAAGCCACCCCTAGCTGAAGTTGGCATTTCACCCCCCCCCCCCCAGCAAATGGTCAAAAATGTCTGCCACTAGTATTTAACGGTTATTCAGCCCTAATAGAACCTACCCACGCAGCAGCAGAACTTTTTTTCAATTTTAACCCCTTTTTCACCCCACCAACGCCCTAACTCGAGGATACCAAACGACTGAAGGTTGGGACGAAACGATATTTTCAAGTGCCAGGAAGAAAGAAAGTCATCACTTCTCTTACGGCGCTTGAGCAGTTAACTTCATTTTGTTTACATAGGCTGTTTCCACACGAGTGTACACACGACAGACAGAAGTCGTCTGCAATCGGCAATTCCCTTTTGGTGTTCGGTGAAAAATCGTATGAGCGTCTACACGAGGGGACAATTTGCAGGCAACAAATCATACTGGCCTCGATTCCCGAATCCGGCGGATCGCAAGTGAGTGTGGATTTGACACCTATGTCCAAATTTCCGTATGTTTAAGTTGAGATTCCTTAATTTTGTTCTCGGAGATCGTTTACAAGTTGGCATTGCTATACGTTAAGATTCACGTTTACACCAACACGGCGGATTAGGGAGTCGCAAAGTTAGCTTTGTTGTTGTTTTGGACATTCCCTTTGCGAGCAAAAGGGAATTTTAGAAAAAAACAACAACAATGCAGGGCAAAGTGTTCAATCAAAAATCGTCTGAAAATATCATTCAAATTTGTGTGCCCTCCCCATCGTCCTCTCTCACCCTCTTCTTCATAAACCACTTTGCAGCCTACTCTTGTCATGTCGTGTGTACGCTCGTGTGGAATCAGTCATAGCGTGCCATATTAGCGGGAGTCTCGGGAATCGGTCCCTTCCACGACTCTCCAACAGTCTTGGAAAAATTCACCGTCATAGATCGCCGACTAGATTCGCCATAACTTTACTTGTTTGTTTGAAATATTGGTAATTTTCAAGAATAAACATAAAGTTCTTAGGGGGGGTAATTACCCAATTACCCCCCTCTGAAACCGCCCCTGGTGTTATATGACATACCGAACTTGAGTTTTTAGTTGTAATTTTGGATTTATTATTGTCAGTTCGTCAGTGAAATTATTCGTGAAAATGGAAATTTTTTTTTATGTATTTAATGAAATTATAATACTCCAAGAAAAAAAGTTTTTTACCTTGTTAAAGCAATCTCGGTTTTTCAATCGCTTGAATAGAACAGATAAAAAAACACGGCAAGGGATGAAAACTCAATTGGATACGATTTCTCACCCAACTGGTCCAAATTTCCCTTTAAGTCAAAGAATTTCCCTCCCGAACATAAAATCCATAAAATTCAAAAACACATTATTTTATTTAACTGATAAAATAAATAACAAATAAATCGACAAAGCCTTCGTCATTGCTTAAGCCCGGTATGCTAGGCTCAAGAAATTTTCTCAAGAAATCTTTTGCATTTATTTCCCTAAGAAAAAATGACAGCAGTTTAGAAATTTTGACAGCTACTTTTTTTATAGCAAACATAAAAATTGTTTTATGATTTTTTGGAATTAATGAAATTGTTTTAATTAAAGAGGAATTAAAAAAGGATTAATAAAATAATAATAAAAATGAATAAAATGTAATTTTTAGTATTGCGGAAAGTTCCTTTCAATTTCAAAAAACAGCTGACATGTCATGTACTACTCACGAACCATTAAAAGTCCTTCAAGAAATAAATGAATCGACACTTATTTCTGGAGGAAAAACTAAAATTTTATAAAAAGCGACATCTGAGTGTCACTAAAAAACACGATATTTCTGGTATGAATTTCTTGACTCTAGCATACCGGTTACAGAAGTCGCTCCAGAAAATATTTCTGAACCATTTCTTGACCATTTTTTTGCATAGTTTTTAGATAGGCAAAGAAATTTCTTGAGCCTTGCATACCGGGCTTTAGGAAAAAAAAAATTTTTGGTTTAACATAAACAAGTAATTTCGAGTTCACAACCTTGATTGTCGATGTTCGAAAAGCGATTTGCTTGAATTCGACAGTAAAAAAAAATAAAAAATATTTCATATTCTTCAGAGCAATTAGAACATTTACCCCGTTTATGACTAGGTTCAACGCAGGTTCAATCCAGGTTGAACCCAGTCATAAACGGGGATCGAGTTGAAATTGGGTCCATCAACCCAACTCCTCATAAACGCGTTGAATTTGGGGTGAAGTGACACTTGTTTTGTTTGTTTACCATCCGTGAAGTCTCGAGACTCAACCTCGACTCAACTTTTCAACCTAATCATTAACGGGGCAATTAACCAATTCTTCATTTGACTGAAAAGGGCATTTGGCATTTTTTTGTGGGGTATTATTTTGAATTTTTTTTTAGAAATTGTAATAAATTGCAAAGAAAATTTGCGTTGCTTTTTTGTAAAAATGAACTTAATTAAAAAACGTGTGAATATAATTTGCTCGATAATTTCTAGTGGGGGTAAGCCCCACTAGCCCCTAAAGACGAACCGCCACTGACAACAGCTAAGCTAGTGAGAATTAAAACTGGAGATCCAAACCAATGAAAACAAGTCGAATTTTAGGGTGAGCGGTTTCATTGAGTGTGTGTCAGTTCGTCTTGACATGGTTGTTACATTTCTAGTTAACTAACTATGACGTAAATTCTAATCATTCTCCCACCTTAAACTAGTATCAAATGGCAATTTCCACAACTCTGTTGCAAGCTTTGTGTACTAGACTCTCGGACGTTACAAAAGCAATATAGAAAATAAAATATAGTTTAAAATAACTAAAATATACACTTTTAAATTAAAATGAACTAAAAAATCGAGCGAAGTTATGCACAGGGCGTCTACTCCCCCGGCATAGCAAAAAAAATGTAGTCTAAAAAAAATAAAAAAGACACGCTAATCACGTACTAATAAAATAAAGTGCCCTTTTACATGACCGGAAACCGCACAGGCAAAACGAACGAACGAGCTGGGTTTATTGGGAAGAGGGTGAGAGAGGACGATTAGGAGGGCAGACAATATGAATGAACACTCCCAGCGAACTTTTAAACGCACATTTTGACAGTTCCTGCGTTATTGTTGCTCCTAGGACAAGAATACAAAAGAGAAATTTCAAAACGCAACAACAAAAATAGCTAATAAGCTTTGAATATTTCGTTCGTTCGTTGGTGTTCGGCCGTGTGAAAGCCATGCGACACTCCATCGGACTTCAAAAGCGAATTGACGATTACAGCTAAGTTTTGCCTGTTCGGTGTCCGGTCGTGTAAATCCAGCCATAGTAGACAAAAAATGATCGAAAAACACAAAAAGGGTTGCTATCTCTGCCCGCTTTCGAGATAAGGCGTTTTGAATTTTAGTTTTGGTGAAAAATATAGTTTAATGATTTCGAATGACAATGTAATGAAACAACGGTCGATTTCCACAAATAGGGTATTTCCACAAATAGGGTATCGTAAGGAATGCGACTTTTATTTCATTAATAAAAATAATAGTGTTCGATGGAAAAAAATAGAAATAAGAGGGTTTATTTGTAAAAAAATATGAAAAAAAGCCATTTTTACTCAAGTAACTCAAAAAGTAGATCGTTAAGGTCCTTTTTTCTGAATATTTTTAACATCTTCAAAAGTCTCTTAAAAAATTCGTGAAACACTCAAAGACTCCAGATGCCTTGATATTTTTGCTATTTACCATGCAAAAAAAAATAATTCACTGCGTCCTACCTAGGGGGCTCTAGAAAAAAAAATATTCTCAAAGTGGGCGGTGGGCAAAATAAGGTTGAGAACCTATGGTCTAGAGCGTCCACTATTTTGTTACCTTTGAAGCCCTGATAACCCGGCACCACGGGACAAGGGTGACGCGATTCATAGTGCCGGTGGTTGGTAGTCCAAAACTAGTCTCGATTTAGTTCAACACGAACTTATCACTTTAGTAGTAACCTAGCTATCAAAAAGGATACAAATCTGCTTGTTAATGTAAGCCTTTCTAAAATTGTCATACGACCGCTTGAAAGACAGTAGCCAAGGTACCCAAGCCTTAACACTCTGAAAAATCCCAAAGCGGTCCCCCAACTAAGTACTAACCACGTCCAATGCTGCTTCACCTACGCAATCGAACGAGAACCAGTCTACTGAGTATGTTAATGGCACCCTTTATGTTCACCACGACAATTTTCCCCTTTCTTCGTTAGGATCGGACGAGCTACGAGCAGCTGTTGTTGTCATTATAGTCGAAAATTTTCTCTGTGGCTGTATGGCTCTGGCTTTGATCAAAAACCTTTTCGTACAGGGCTTGGAAGGGGTCTCAAAGCTTCAATATGGCAGGATGAATTTAACGATGTCGTTTTAGCGCTATTTGTTTCCTAGTCCGTGGTCCTTCAACAAGGCTTTAGGCTAATTTACTTACAAGCGTATTCCATACCTTGGTAGTGGTGGTAGCTTTATTGGAAGGTTTGAGAGATTTTCTTTGATTTGCTTTGTTGATTGTGTTTCGCTCCTTAATCTGACGGCGCTTAAACAGCTATTAAATTTGTCTATAGGAATTTGGCAGCAAAAGCTTATCTACCGCTGAATTCTAGAAATTAAAGAAATACTACAATAGTAGTCAATAGAAATTGCGTTGTCATTTTTATACTTACTAAAGTTTCGCTTTTTTCATGAGGACGGAAAATTTACGCCTTGCAATTTACACCTTAGTTTCCGTAATCTGATTGGCTTCAACAGGTACAGAGCAAAAATTTAAGGCTTCACATTAGAACAGAGAAGAACTATGGCCGTAGAAAGTTATTTTGTTCTTGGAGCTTCTAGCGAGCCGATTGCAAAGTGATGACAACACATGCAAGGCACAAATTGTTATTTATCACTTTGTGGCCAATAAATTTTTGCCATTACCTAGGCCCAATAAATTCACTTTGCGTGCAGCCCAGCCCCGCGCCAGCATCGGGGACCCCGCATTTTGCAATTTGCCTACATTTAATAACGTTCTGGATCTGTAGAGCCTGTGACAGGTTATCAAGGCCCAACTGGAAAAATTCGTATCGGAAAATAATAAATTTATCATCACAGTCAAGAAAGAGAATCTCGGCCTATGGAGGAGCCCCGGGCGCACTCTGCCCCTCGGCCGGCCCCAACCCCCTCCCCAAAAAAAATTTATTTATAGACCCCCTCTGGCCGTGGGGCGTTCGGATAATTTATCCACGTTTAATGCCAGGTCGTCGCGACACTTTCTGTTCGGGGCCCCGGACACCACCACCACAATGCAGAATGTGCTGCGCTGCAGTTTGCCAGCGCGTCAATGGGGAGAGTCAAGTACGCGCGAAGGGAAACATCTTGTAAAGTTGGACTTTTCACATATTGAATTGCCACAGCGACAAATTTATGAACGCACTTTGCTGCATTTTATCGCGCCGGGACAAATCGAGAAGGCGCGAGACGGATAGTACCCGCTGCACGTCCCGGCCGCCCGGGCCAATCTAAGTGCCCTCGTTCCTGGTTCCTGATACTAGCCTGTCAGTTGTCCCTGCCTACCTGGGCCCCGGTGTGATGGTCCTCGTACCTGGTGCCTTCAATGAACGCGACACAATATTTCGCGTTTAACTGACAAAATGCGTGGTTTCGAGGCGATTGTTTTTTTTTGTGATTTGGTTTGGTTTGGCCGCAGTGCGACAACTGTCACCGTCGGGCAACAGGTTACAGGTTACTTAGTGGCTGAACAGAGCCTATAAATCATCGGACCAATTGATTGGGTCCTTGGGCAGCCCCGCAGCACCAGCGTTGGATGTGCTCTGGATGCCGTCGCCTATGAAGTTCATGTCTCGGGGCTTCGACGAAATCAACCAACGAGGAGGCTTTTTATTAATTGATAACGTGCAAAAATTTATTTCGCGGCCGGTTATTAATCACTTTTTAATGTCTTCATGAGTTGCTGGACCAGTTCAAAGTTATTTGTTCGCCTTTTTTCCTGGCTGGCTGCGCGCTGCACGGCCCCTGGGAACTGCCCGATAGAGAGAGGCATTCACAGTTTCTGCCTTAATAGAACGTGGAAAATTGATAAAACTTATTGAAATCCGTAACACTGCCAACTTTTCATACTTGTCACTAACTTAAATTATTACTCAACTCTGCAGCGTCTAAAAAATTGCTTTTCAGTGCAAAATGAACGCTTGCCTTGTGAACGTTTAACGAAACCAAAACCGGCGTTCAATACAAGCTGCGAAATGTTTCCTCAAAGTTGTTTCTGCGTTCAAAAATTAGTAAAGATTATTCAGGACAAATTAAGGCTAAAAAGATTGGATAAACAGATATCATTTGTCATTCCTCGGCACCTTCCTGCACACAACGACAAATGTGCACAGTATTTTGACTTTTGAAAGGATTTCCATACGCTCGTAGTGCAATAAAGTAATCATTTTTAGGTGATCAGAAATTGGGTTGGGATCTAGGTTGATGTTTGCGATCAAATCTCGAATAAGGATTACACTGGTTGATGTTTATGGTGTTTATGTAATCTCCGAAGGATATAAGGTCACTGGTCGGCTTGATTACAGGACACTCCACTCGAAAGTACCTATGGAGTATCGGAAAGGCAGATTATATCAACGCCAGGCTCGGTTTCGAGAAGATTTTCATGTCCCGTGATAGCGAAGAGCTGGATATCGTTGCATGACCAAACAAGTCTGAGTGCCAAATCTCTAAGTAGCCTGCTGAATTTGGTCATTTGGTACCGTGGTACAGGCACGAAGGTCAAGCAGCGTTGCACGTGGTTAGTACTTAGTTGGGGGACCGCTTTGGTAAAACCAAGGGCGGCGGAATATAATCATTGTGAGTGGGGAACACGTGAACTGATAAACGTTAAAATGTAAAAAGTAAATCGGTAAATTTATTAAGCAGCTGTCTATTGAGATTTACGATTTTAAATTCTTTGGTTATGGGGTTATGCCCGAATAGCATTTTGGGGGGGGTCCTGTGAGCCTAGTCCCAATGCCTAATGTGGACGCAGGGCGGATTGGCTTTTAAGGCCCATGCACCTAAATCAATGCCTCATTCGCCAATGCTGCCCCCAAATGAGTACTAATCATGCCCAATGCTGCTTGACCTCTGTAATCGAACCAGAACTGATCTATTGAGTATGCTAAATGACATCGTTCACGATCACTAACATAATTGCCTGAAATAGCAATGCAAGAACAAAAATTAAAGCTTTGTATGAGTTAAACTAAAGCTTAAGGGTATTTCTGTAAAGGCTGCCATTTATTCACAGGCCGCCGGCAGGCCATGACCTGAAGGTTTCTCGCCTTGAGGCCAAGAATCACCACATCCTCACCGGCCGAAACTGGAAAAATCTTTATGCTTATGCTTTATGGGCGCTAAGAATATAGGTAAAGAGTCCCACGCTTTTTTACATTTCGAAAGGTAGGTGGTTTCTATATACTGGCTGGAGCAATAAAAACTTCACATTCAAAATTATTTTTTAATTTTAAGTTCATTTTAAAATAAAAGCGTATTTTTTAGTTTTTTTAAACTATATTTTTTATTTTCTACTTTTTAGTCTGTTATATGTCTTCCACCATTTTGTAATGACAGAGATATTAGATTTAACATGACGTCACACAGCTTACTGTACTCGTCATACACTTTCATTTAATACTCACACCGAGGGCGCTGTAAAGAAAAAGATAAAACCGCCATTTTGTATTGGCCGAAATTCATAGTATTCTAATTGTCTCACCCTTTCATTTGATACCCATACCGAGTGGGTTGCACAGAAAAAGGAATCCGCCAATTTGTGTTGGCCGCCATTTTGAATTTACAATGACACCACATAGCTAATAGTATTTTACCTGTCATACCCTTTCATTTGGTACCCATGTCGAGTGGGTTTTAAAGAAAAACCGTAATCCGCCATTTTGTGTTGGCGCCATTTTGAATGACGCCACATAGCTAATTATATTGCCCTTGTCATACCCTTTCATTTGATACCCATGTTGGAGAATGGTCAGATTGCATTGTCACGCGAACTATACATATGCGCAAAATTTGAAGTTGATCGGTTATATGGAAGTGGGTCAAAATCAAGTTGAAAGATTTGTTTACATACTAGCTACAACATACAGGTGAAGCTAATATAAAGAGTATAAAAAGGTGGTCCGCCATAATGTGTTGGCCGCCATTTTGAATTTGGAATGACACCACAGAGCTAAGAGTATTCTACTTGTCATTTGCTTTCATTTCATACCCATATCGAGTGGGTTGTAAGTAAAGAAAAAGGTAGTCGGCCATTTTGTGTTGGCCGCCATTTTGAATTTTGAATGACGCCACATAGCTAATTGTATTCTACTTGTCATACCCTTTCATTTGATACCCATGTTGGGGGTCAGCACAATTGCAAAATTCGTCCGCCATCTTGGAACCGCCAACTTGATTTTTTTACAAAATGGTCAGAATGCATTTTCACGTGAACTATATATATGTGCAAAATTTCAAGTTGATCCGTTACATGAAA
This sequence comes from Thereva nobilitata, assembly GCA_963855945.1. Lineage (NCBI taxonomy): Eukaryota > Metazoa > Arthropoda > Insecta > Diptera > Therevidae > Thereva > Thereva nobilitata. Next base: position 190,474,119 of record OY979695.1, on the reverse strand, counting down.
GTGGGTCAAAATCAAGTTGCAAGATTTGTTTACATGAAACATACAACATACAGCATACAGCATACAGCATACAACATACAGGTCAAGCTAATATAAAGCGTATAAAAACAAAAGGTGGACAAAAATAAAAGCTTTTCGACACAGGATCTTATTCTCACATATCCACAGGTCTCCGAATACATATTATTTATTTTAAAGCTTTTTGGTAATGCTTCTAAAACGCTTTTAAAGGAGCATTAAGAGGAATGCTTCCCTCTACTTTATAGGAATGGGAGCGCTGTAAGCTTTTTAAGGAGTGCTGAAAGATGGCTATTGCAGCACTCCATTTTCCTCTGGGAGGTTATATTTTTATAGGTAGATTATTATCACCGACATTGTAGACAGAATCATATAGCTACCCTACAACTCCTTCGAATGCTGATTTGTGATTCTTTGAAACAAAGTATCGAGTCTCCTTGTGGACGAACTTTGTAGAAATATGTTTGAAACATTGAGTCCAATAAAACGCATAAATCACTATTTAAGCCAGAATGACAAGCAAGGCACGCCTATAACTGCACGTCTACTCCAAGATTACACCGAAAAGCGAACCAATTTGAATCGTCTGTTGATATTTTCTAGTCTGATTCCTTGTCCTCTTGCGGTTACCTTGGGGCGGAAAAATCTATTTTGAACAATTCTCTCGAATCATTTCTCGAATGCAGCAGCGACTGCCTAATTATCCACGTTCGATGCGACCAAGTGCAGTACCGTCGCACTGCACTACGGCTGCCAAAATCAATACAAAAACCGCCAGGCGGGAAACAATTTTTTTTTATATGCAAAGGAAAATCATAATTTTTCTTGATCGAACTTGAGACATCTACGAGATGGGCGCGCACTCTTGAGGTTGTGATAATAAATGGACAACAGGTGGCAGATGAGTGTCACACTACTGTGCAGCACAAGCCAACATCGAATTGGGGCAGATTAACTGAGCGTGGAAAATCGGTGACAATAATTATGAGAAGACATCGGACGAACAAATTGAGATACTTTCAGATTCTGGGATGACACCCCTCTCCCCAGCCCCGAAGACCACGACCAGGTTATGGATGGCCACCAATTTGACACCGATTAGACCCAACGCCTTCGTCCTAAAATAACTTCCGGACTCATTCTCAGTCATCAACTGCAGCAACCCACCCCCTCTGAGCCCGCACCCGCACCCGCGACAGCGAACAGGTGATCGTTACCTGTGCCAGGCTAAATCATTTTTTAAGCCGTCAAGGTGAGAGACAATGTTGTTGTTGTCTTCACCAGCAGAGCCGCTCCCTGCCTTTCCTAGTGCCCGTTCTCCTCTCCGACTTTATTTATAGACCGCCTTAGATTTATGCCGGTTTTTACGCTTCTGTTTCTCATAATTTTCTCTAAGTTATTGCTGTTATTAGTATCCCCGGATTAAGAACTTTTTCGAATTCGTTTTAAATCTCATAAATTTCGCTCAAATTAGAATTTTTCAAAAAGTATTAATTTTTTTTTAAAGCAGAGCCAACGCCGCGCCGACTTCGGACCTCCTCACACACGGAATCTTGGGAAATTCTCGAGCATTTCTCGGATTTTTATCGCTGCAAAACAAGCGATTTGAAAAGAGTCTCGCTTCACGTTTTTTAAGGTCACTTCAAAAGGTTCCTTCCCATTTCGAAATTCATTTCGTCTGACAATAATAATAAAAAAAAAGAGTGGGGATTAGATGTGGAAAAAATAAATTCGAAAATTTTGATTTTATGGTTTGTCAACCGCCAAAGTGGGGGGAGGTCATGATTTAATCTCGGAGCAATAATTTTTGACGTTTATTTTGTTGTTAATCTCGGCAGTGCCTTGGAGGAATTCCCTAGGAGATTTTAAAATTCATGTTTTTTTTATTCGTGTTTAATCGACGGTGGAAATTTATAATATTTTTGTAAAATGGTTCTTTTGATCAAAAGAAAATTGTGCGATAATTTTAAAATGTTTATTTGCTTGGAAAATAACAGCGAAATTCAAGAAGTTACGTTACGTCACCGGCTTTGGTAGTCTAAGTATAAAGTAGGCCTACCATCTCAGAAGGTGTGTGGTTCGAATCCACCTCGCGGTAAGGTCCTTCGTCTTTCACCATCTCCTCTCTTCTTGGAAGCAGGTGTTTATCATTAAAAACACAAAAATCTATGTTATGTTATGTGGCAGTACTAAACATAGGAATCACTTATTGTACGTCTACTAGTAAGCTTACTAAGGTGATAGAATATGTTATGAAGAATCAGAAGGGTGTTAGAAGGGGATGGCTATGAACCCTGCGCTTCAACTCTTCGATGTTGTAGGAATTCGGAAATACAAACTACGTACGATTGTTCCACAAACGGAGTTGTTCTATTTAGAAACGAATTCTTAGTTTGTGGTGAGCGCGGAAAGGGGGGGGCGGTGCAGGCTGTGGGAATGAACCGAGCCGGCTAATCTGATTTTGCGGGGATAGTATGGCCGTAGAGGCAGGAGAGCGTTTAATTCGATGGAACAGTCGATAATAAAGCAGCGATTTTGTCAGGGCTGCCATATTCCTAAAGACGAAGGGTCAATGGTGGAGAAAATGGCGTCGTCGTCGACTCGGCTTTAGAAATTTTTGAAGTTATACTTCTTTCGGCGCGTTTTGAAAATATTATGAGAGTGAATTTTTAGGAATCGGTGACGCAACGCGAGACGCAACGAAGAATATAGGCGAAGGGGTATGGAAGGCAAGCATTTCAACTCCCATTCTTTAGCTATGCACAGATTGGGATTATTATATGTATGTATATGAAAATTCGTAGCCAACGTCTGTCGATAGGTGAGGGGGTTTTTATCCTGAGGCTATGGAGGGAAATAAATTTCATGAACGATTCATCAGCTAAGCGAATAGAAAGTTTGGGCTTTTTGTAGGAATAAGAAAATTCGTTGTTGCTGAGTGAGGGGTTCTGTCGCGAGGCTTTGGAGGGAAATCCGATCCGTGTTCTATTCATCACCTAAGCGCGAGTTTCTAAGGGCCAGTTTTACACGAGCTGACTTTTTCCAGAAGATTGGTTGTTTGTCGGCCCGTGTGAAACTGGCCAAGATAATAATAAAGCTATATGGCAACTGTACAATAACAAGCGATAATTATTTTCTGTTTTACTAATAGTCCAGTAAAATTAGTCGAAAAAAGAGGATGAAATTGCATTTTAAGAGGTACAGAATTTTTTTTTTGGCATTTTTTCGGGTACATCTGACACTGATAAAACCAAGTTTGTGCGGTCGCAGTGGCTTGGGAAAAGCCGCCATCTTGAAAAAGAGGGAGAGCTTGTTTATATTAAATAGCTCGTTTGCATGCAATGATAGCTGATAATGATCAATGGCCAAGTTGTGGAGAATAAAATTATCTAAAAAATGAGCCCTCAGCGAGCTCAAGTAATGGCCGGTCTAAGTTCAAACATGATCGTGTGGTAAGGGTTGAATGCAGTTTTTTTCCATTAACTCGCCAAATGTTAATTTTTTTGGGTTAATGCACAGTAACAAATTTAAAGTCCTAGTAATTACCTTTAAAATGAGCCATTAATCATCGTTATCGCTTATGTAGTCTTCGAGCAATCCAACGCCAAAGTTCGCACTAGACGTTCCTGAAATATTTGATAACGCCATTTTTTTTGAATATTTCGTTAACGGTTGGTCATATGAAAAAGTAGTAAATGGCAGGAATACGGGCAATGAAAATATCTTTCCAACTAAGTATTGGTCAAAACTCCATGTCGTTTTATGTCCGCGATACAGCGGGTCAAAGGTCAACCGAGAGGTTTCCGAATTTTTAGCTATTCAACATTGAGCTAACGTGACAGTGCAACCTGACAATTTTGTAAAAAAATCAAAATGGCGGTTCCAACATGGCGGATGAATTTTTCAATTGTGTTCTGAATCCATTGAAAATCGGTAACGGGAGGTCTTTAGGGCCACATATGACGATTCTGTGGTTAAAATTTGAAAATTCAAAATGGCGGATGAATTTTGCAAATGTGATCTGAATCCATTGAAAATCGGTATTGGGGAGTTTTTAAGGTCACAAATGACGAATCTGTGGGCAACATTTTAAAAAAATCAAAATGGCGGTACGATTTTGGCAATTACGATTCGATTTCACTGAAAATAGCTATTTGGGAGTGTTTAAGGTCGGAAATAATAAATTTGTTGTCAAAATTAGAAAATTCAAGATGGCGCTGGAAATATGGTATGCATAACAAATCACTTCACCAGAATTTTGTAAAAAGTAAAATCCAAAAATGACTGAATTAAAACTAAAAAGACTAAAATAAAAATAGGTAAAAAAAGCTTTTAAGTTAAATGGTTTTATTTTAAATCTGCTGTACCAAAAACTAGAAAATAATTAGAACACAAACATGGACCTTCTGGAATAGTAGCAGTGCTGTCTTCTCATGTCGTTTGCCAAGGGGCACTTTGTGCCGCTGCGTCAGAGAATTAAGTAATATTCTGGGACTTTTAACAGACTAAAATAAAAACATGACCGCCGTGACCCCCCCCCCCTTGAATCCGCGCCTGTAGAATATAGTCACTAGAAGAATTAGGGAATACGTGTGTTTACTTTGAATAATTAAAAGAATAAAAACTTTCTTGAAATTATATCCAGAAGAGCACCAACAGCTGCAAGCCTGTTGAGGCAGCTCTTCTAGACGAGCGTGTCTTAAGCACCTTTTCACTTGCAATGCAACCACGGCTATCGAAAACGAGCCTTAAAATATTGAGTATAACTTCTCCGAATGCGCATTAAATTTGAATATTCACGACGCGATTTTATTTTGCCGTAATTAAATTTCATTTTACGATGCAAAAATAATTAAACAAAAACATTTTCGCTTGTTAACGTTTAGCACAATTTTTTTAGCCACGCAATTAGCAGCGCCCAGTAAGGAAATGCGCTTAGAAATGTCTTCCCCATAAAAATCCTGAGTTATTACACACCTGAGGTGTAAAAAGGAGTTTCATTCAATTCCCATGTACATTGGCATGCGTATATGGCCAGTGGCTATTCCACAAGACCAGTTCCTGGACTTTTCTTAATCCATCCATTTGTAATCCCTCCTGATCCCCGGCCACGGTTGCTCCCTTGCTAGATGAATTCCATTTAATGCAGCCGAACTGCATCCAGACGTGGACCAATGCATTCGGAAGTGGTGCGAGCGCGGATCTGGGTGGTGCACATGTTACAAAATCCCTGGAATTTCTGCATAACGACTGGAATTATTGAGAAGATTTTTTCACTACTAATCTGCACTTAGATAAAAGCCCCAGATCCCGGCCATTCTGGACCAAAGACACTAAAGGCGTAGTGTTAATAGTGTCGAAGTCCTCCAGAAAAAAATCCAAATCCGGGCTCCAACTCTCCGCCGAATGCAGCCGCATATAATAGTTGGCCTGGCGGCGTCAACGGCGGAGCTGCAGATCTCGTTTGTTGGCCTTTTCGCGATTTGTTTTCTTTGCGCCGGGGCCCCGATTGCACTATCTCTCCAGCGAGCTCGCGAGATTCTTTTGCATTCGCCTGCATCGCGCTCTCCCTTCCGAATCGTCTGGGCGCATTTCCAGCCAGTCCGCTACCTTGGCGGTTTCCGTGTTATGAGTTTGTAAATAATTTCGCTAATTACCATTTAAATGAGGCCTCGCGTATCTCGTAAAGTCTTATTTATTGCGATTAAGACTGAACGCTCCTTTAATTGAGAGGCGACGATGCAAATGCAATTTTTCGTCTCGCGTCCGAATAGACGGGCAATTTGTCACCGGTAATGAGGCATTAATTAAGAAGGCCTTTTTGAAATGGGGCAAAACTCGCCGTAGCCATGTCGCATTGCCCAATCAGAATGCTGCCATTCGCGAGGCCGTTTGTCTTTATTGGATTCGTTTAATGAACGCCGAACGAGATGTAACTGATACCGTCTCGTGTGCGCTATGTTTATGCGGTCTGGGAGTATCAGGAAAGGCGTTAAATTTTGAACACCTTTTAAGTCAAGTCTCGATTCGTTTTTTTTGGTAAGCGCGTCGTGGCGGCAGTCTTGTGCTGTTAGTACTTTCTTTTTGCGAGGTTGGGACGGACCTTTTTTCAGCGTTCATGTAGTGAATATATCAAAAAGACTAGACAAGTTTGCTTATTCCATGTTTTTTCACCCAAAGAGCGGCAATGAGGCGCCATGGATGTGTGCTAAACTATGTAACTTTTTGTCGGTAGAAACTGCAGACATATTTTGTCGCACGAATACATTAAATATTGGTCGATCACCTCTCTTGTATGGAAAATTTGTTTTTTTAAAATGTCTATTTTAACAGAAAAGTTTCTGCCATTGGCGTAGCTTTTTTTACGAGGGAGTGGTGACAATGTGTCATCACTCGAGCCGCAGGGGGATGTGTGCTCGACCGCCTGTAAAGCCCATACCTAAGACAGGAGATACTGGGTGGTCCGGATCCAGATGGCAGTATCAGATTCTTACTAACTAAACTCACCAACCCCTTTCATAATGTTTGACTTCAAACCCGCACAAGCCGTACTACTTCGACGTGGCGTTATCCGTGTGACTCTTAAAAGGGTACTTCGAAGGATGCTCACAAAAGCCTGAACAGTGGTGCAGACGTATCAACGACCTTCCGTCTCTGCTTTCGTTTTGCACATCGACGGCTTCTTGCGGGAGACCTAGCATTAGTGTTTCATCGTTCGTGATCATCTACAGGAGGAGGCCAAGAGTAGTATAGCTATGGGAGTTCTGGTCCAGTGACGTCATCGTTGTGGACTCCGGTGTGGTTGTAGCCTGAGGTGTGAGCTTTTAGAAACTTCGCTGTGTCCCGAATGATCTTTCGCGGTGGGTGAGCTTTAATCTCGCACTGGATCCGGCACAAATGAAATATAATTCTTAGTAGTATTATTGAAAACGTTTTGCCAGTCCCCCGGTTTAGGTTGCGGTAATGCATGGGGTATTGCTCTTCTCCAATAATATTGTTAACAGTTTCTTCTGCTTCGATCCTCGTGGTGATTGATGTGTTGAGCAAAATGGAAATTAATTATGTGCACTATAGTGTGATAATCCAGGAGCAGATCAAGCAGACCAAACCAGACAGACCAGACAGACCAGACAGACCAGACAGACCAGACAGACCAGACAGAACAGACGGACCAGACAGACCAGACAGACCAGAGAGACCAGGCAGACCAAACAGACCAGACAGACTAGACAGACCAGGCAGACCAAACAGACCAGACAGACCAGGCAGACCAGGCAGACCAATCAGACCAGACAGACCAGACAGACCAGACAGACCAGACAGACCAGGCAGACCAAACAGACCAGACAGACCAGACAGACCAGGCAGACCAATCAGACCAGACAGACCAGACAGACCAGACAGACCAGACAGACCAGGCAGACCAAACAGACCAGACAGACCAGACAGACCAGACAAACCAGACAGACCAGACAGACCAGACAGACCAGACAGACCAGACAGACCAGGCAGACCAAACAGACCAGACAGACCAGACAGAACAGACGGACCAGGCAGACCAATCAGACCAGACAGACCAGACAGACCAGACAGACCAGACAGACCAGACAGACCAGGCAGACCAAACAGACCAGACAGACCAGACAGACCAGACAAACCAGACAGACCAGACAGACCAGTCAGACCAGACAGACCAGACAGACCAGACAGACCAGACAGACCAGACAGACCAGACAGACCAGACAGACCAGGCGGACCAAACAGACCAGACCGACCAGACAGACCAGACAGAACAGACAGACCAGACAGATCAGACAGACCAGGCAGACCAATCAGACCAGACAGACCAGACAGACCAGACAGACCAGACAGACCAGACAGACCAGACAGAACAGACGGACCAGGCAGACCAGGCAGACCAGGCAGACCAATCAGACCAGACAGACCAGACATACCAGACAGACCAGACAGACCAGACAGACCAGACAGACCAGGCAGACCAAACAGACCAGACAGACCAGACAGACCAGACAGACCAGACAGACCAGACAGACCAGACAGACCAGCAGACCAAACAGACCAGACAGACCAGACAGACCAGACAGAACAGACGGACCAGGCAGACCAGGCAGACCAATCAGACCAGACAGACCAGACAGACCAGACAGACCAGACAGACCAGGCAGACCAAACAGACCAGACAGACCAGACAGACCAGACAAACCAGACAAACCAGACAGACCAGACAGACCAGACAGACCAGACAGACCAGGCAGACCAAACAGACCAGACAGACCAGACAGACCAGACAGACCAGACAGACCAGGCAGACCAAACAGACCAGACAGACCAGACAGACCAGACAGACCAGGCAGACCAATCAGACCAGACAGACCAGACAGACCAGACAGACCAGACAGACCAGACAGACCAGACAGACCAGGCAGACCAAACAGACCAGACAGACCAGACAGACCAGACAAACCAGACAGACCAGACAGACCAGACAGACCAGACAGACCAGACAGACCAGACAGACCAGACAGACCAGACAGACCAGGCAGACCAAACAGACCAGACAGACCAGACAGACCAGACGGACCAGGCAGACCAGGCAGACCAATCAGACCAATCAGACCAGACAGACCAGACAGACCAGACAGACCAGACAGACCAGACAGACCAGGCAGACCAAACAGACCAGACAGACCAGACAGACCAGACAAACCAGACAGACCAGACAGACCAGACAGACCAGGCAGACCAAACATACCAGACAGACCAGACAGACCAGACAGAACAGACGGACCAGGCAGTCCAGACCGACCAGACAGATCAGACAGACCAGACAGACGAGGAGAAGGAAATCTATTTGGGCTGTGTGGTCAATAAATTCGCAGGATATATTTCTCCCGTTCAAATCATCTTGTTTAAATAAGATTAGCAAGTGATGGTCTGAATATGTGGTGCTGCGTTTGGTCTTCACACACACCAGATAGACTAGGCAGGCCACATAAACCAGGCAGACAGCTATAGAGGAGAACAGGGCCGGCGGTTGGAGTTCAGCCCGAGTGGGTAGTTGGCCGGGAGGATTTATAAGAAAAAGGGGTAAGATTTAAAAAAAATAAAATCTTTTTAACTTCGAAGTAAAAGCGTTGAAACTCTTTATATTTATTAATTAAAAATATGAAAAAAACACTTATTAGAGTAACGCAGACAGTATTTCGCTTAGTATGGGCCGAAATAAACTTATTTAATAGTATTTCTAGATCGAGCTTATCACCGTTAAATACTAGTGGCAGACATTTTTGACTATTTGCTAGGGTGTGGGGAGAAAAATGGCAACTTCAGCTAGGGGTGGCTTGGGGAGGGTCCAAATGGTCAAAAATGTCTGCCACTAGTATTTAACGGTTATTTTGCCCTAAAAGAACCTACATACGAAGCGGCAGAAATTTTTTTCAATTTTAACCCCCTTTTTACCGCCCAAAACCCCTAACTCGAAATGGGTCCACTTCCCGCAAAAATGTCATATTATAAAAAATGCTTAAAATGACTTCAAAAGCTTATATACCAAACGGCCAGCTCCCCTACTAACCCCCCTCCGAACGATTTTTTGTTCGTTCAACCAAAACCTATCAACAGCCGGCCGCTTTGTAGAGTTCGCGTATACACCTTGTATAAATTGCGAATGAGGGGATATGAGTATTTTAAATCTTTAAAACGGGGCGATATCTCAGGAATGATAATTCGTACGGGAAAATGTATAATATTGTTTTTTGTAGATAATCGTATAATCTACAAACTTTGTAAACACTATTTACTGGTACGACTTACCGTTTAAGAGATATTAGCCAAAAACGGAATTATTAGTTTTTAGGGGTGGTTTTTAGGGGGTGGTTTTTGGGGGTAGGGTACAACCAATTTTCCGAAACTTTTTTTTAACATATTCTACTCACTAAAAACTATTCTTAAAAAAAAAATTGGTGCGTTAACATTTTGTTAGTGGTCAAAACCCCTAACAACTGGACTATATCCTTCATGTGATTTTCAACGCATGATAACGCTATATATGAATAGTCCAGGCGCTAGAGCAGACATATAAATTTTGGTTTTGGCGTGTTGTGACGGACTTTTTTGCTGGATTTGGTCAGAAATGACATCCCCAAGAATATCTAGGGGTGCGCAAACGTGAAAATGCCTGGAAAATTTATGGCAGCCCAAAAACTGAAAAATTCACGTAAAATCCCCTCTTGTTTCACTTTTCTTGATAAATCGCTTAATGAAGGCTTCTAGACGAAAAGTTTGTTGGACGTTTTTTGTTCGTTATTCGATTTGCTAAAACTTAGCGTAAGTTTGATTTTTCAAATTTGAGTTTCTGCATTGCAAAATAGCCGAAAACAGCGAAAACCCGTATCCTCACTTTAAAGTTGTGTCAAGAAAAGAAAATACCATTATTTTTCAATGTAATTCTGGAATTAGGTAGTTTAAGGTATGTTTAACTTATATCCCGATCAAAGTCGGTCAAATAGTTTTTGCATAATGTTATTTGCAATTAAGTGAATTTACAAAATTAAATTTGTTGCAGCGCCAAAAAAAATCTCCCATGTTGGTCCTGACTTTTTTACGTATGCTCTAAGACTAACTTTACAATATCCAATCATAAAATTGCTGTTTCTTAAATATTTTTTTTGTTTTTAAATTTTTTCAAATTTTTTGGAAAAAACGCCTTAGTTGCAGAGTAGCTAACTCCACGCGCTCGCCAGAAATGCTCGGTGAGTTTCACCGAGCGAAGTTCAACTAATCTCACACAGGCGGCGCTCACTCACAACCAAGACCACATCCACACCAATATCCACACCCCAGTCCACAACCGATGACGTCACTCGCTCAGTACCCTAACAGTTGTACTACTACCAAGGACACAGCCTTCGGAGACTCCGTAACTTTTCCTGTAGTCACTTATCGGACTCTCCGTGCAGTGCCCTACTTACAAGGAATTTTATTACAATGCGCACTAAATACTTCGGGATATCAGGCTTTACCAACGCCTCGACGATTTTCCTCCACTCAGTGGTGTTGAAAGGATTTCCACGTCATGGATTATCATTGCGAAAGTCTTATACTTCGCATCCATTGCGACCATTGCTGGTTAGTCCGCACATAGACTGCATCTGTTGTCGATCTAGCCTCCCTGAAGCAGAATTGCCTTTCCGGAAGAGTCCTTCCCTTAGGGCGAACCCACCTCGTTCCAAACTTTCTGCCAGCTTCACTACTTTGTTTGCTATACCATCAAGCTCCAACGCAGGTATGTTGACGTATGTGCTTCAATGCCTGGCTGAAGGCCCTTCTAATCTCCTTTGCCAGTTTCTGCCAACGTTGAAAAAGAATCGTCTTTTAGGTTTTGGTCGCGCTTGCTCTGACGGCTATGGATCCGAAGGCTATCTCAAATGATGTGGCTTTAGGATCTAACAGGTTCATGCAGATTGTTTAAGAGTGCTCAGCACCTCCATACTGTGACTTAGTAATGGTTTTATTAAGCTTCACCTCGTATATTTGTTTGTTTGTTTGTTTTTTTGTTTGTTTGTTTGGTTCAAATCTTGCGACAGTTTTTTCAACTACTTCTGCTAAACCGATTCTTATGAAATTTTGCATACACATTGACCTCCCGTGACAATGCAATCTGACAATTTTGAACAAAAATCAAGATGGCGGTTCCAAGATGGCGGACGCATTTTGCAATTGTGTTCCGATTCTATTGAAAATCGGTATCGGAGGGTTTGTAGGGCCACAAATGACGATTCTGTGATCAAAATTTGAAAATTCAAAATGGCGGATGAATTTTTCAAATGTGTTCTGAATCCATTCAAAATCGGTATCGGGCGGGTTTTAGGGCCACAAATGACGATTCTATGGTCAAAATTTGAAAATTCAAAATGGCGACGCCAATATGGCGGATGAATTTTGCCAATGTGTTCTGAATTCATTGAAAATCGGTATAAGGGCAGTTTTAGGGCCACAAATGACGATTCTGTGGTCAAAATTTGAAAATTCAAAATGGCGGATGAATTTTGCAAATGTGTTCTGAATCCATTCAAAATCGGTATCGGACGGGTTTTAGGGCCAAAAATGACGATTCTATGGTTAAAATTTGAAAATTCAAAATGGCGCCGCCAATATGGCGGATGAATTTTGCCAATGTGTTCTGAATCCATTGAAAATCGGTATCGGGAGGTTTTTAGGGCCACAAATGACGATTCTGTGGTCAAAATTTTAAAATTCAAAATGGCGAATGAGTTTTGCAAATGTGTTTTGAATCCATTGAAAATCGGTATTGGAGAGTTTTTAAGGTCAAAAATGACGAATCTGTGGGGAAAATTTAAAAAAAATCAAAATGGCGGCGCCAATATGGCGGTACAATTTGGGCAATTACGATTCGATTTCACTGAAAATCGCTATTTGGGGGTGTTTAAGGTCGGAAATACTGAATTTGTTGTCAAAATTACGAAATTCGGAATGGCGCTGGCAATATGGCATGCATAACAAATACTTCACCAGAATTTTGTAAAATGTAAAATCCAAAAATGACTGAATTAGGACTAAAAAGAATACAATAAAAATAAGTAAAAAACCTTTTAAGTTAAATGGTTTTATTTTAAATCAAAAGCTGTACCAAAAACTAGAAAATAATTAGAACACATACATGGACCTACTTGAGATTCTGACGTCTGGTAAGAAATTGTGCAATAGTAGCAGTGCTGTCCTCTCATGTCGTATGCCAAGGGGCACTTTGTGTCGCTGCGTCAGCTGATTAAGTAATATTCTGGGACTTTTAACAGACTAAAATAAAAGCATGGGGCGCATAAAAACCTGTATAACGACTGTATAATTATATAAGAACGACCTGCCTAGAAAAATATGTTCCCAAGTCCACCAAAAAAATATTTCAAATGCGGCTTCAAGGATCCAGCAGATGAAGCCCAGCTTGGCTTATGCTTAAAAGCGAAGGCAGAAGAGTGTATAGGTGGGTAGAAAATTGCTGCAAAGAGCGCAGATAGGTAAGAATTAACCTTAAATTGGCGGGTGAAAAAACGAAGGGTCATGCCGCAACAGCGAATCGAACCCCTAACTCTGGGATGGTAGTAGCCTTATTTAGCCATAACCTCTAGGCCACTGACGCTGTTTGGAAGTCCTGATTACTCGACTTTTGGTCTTGTGGCACAAAATAAGTTATAAAGTGGTAAAAAAGACACAAAAACACTTCTTTCTGCATCAAGCTATCAGGGTGATGACACAACAGATAAGAGATGATGATGAGATCAACTAAACTTTAAAAGTGTAATAAATGCCGAAGCCGATGCTTTTTAGGCCCAAATTTAAGCCCTAATTCAAATTCAATAGTAAAACTCGATAGGCGCCTCTCGTATAATTCATTCACTTTATTTCACCTACCATAATTGGGCCAATTGTGTTTTTATGCGATAGTAACTGCATTATTTCTCTATAATCAAAGTCAGTTTATTCTAATCTCACATAGTTTATTACATTAATTTATGAAATCGAACCGATTTTCTAATCCGGCATAATAACGTTAATCCGAGAGCGCTTATCTCTTGAATAACATTAACCAAATCAAGTCAGATTCATAAAATTTAAATATACAAAGTTAATTTCTTTATAATTTCCAATCAGTTCTCATTTTTACTTTCTGGTCGCATAAATTCTATCAAAATAAGATGAGGAATACGCATTAACCTCCACGAACAGCCCATAACAATCTTAGGCCTAGAACTATTTGTGTTGATGATAACAAAAGTGCTTTTGTACCAACCAACGAAATGGAGACTACCTCAAAATAACGAACAACAACGATCGTCGGACAACGTTTTTATTTCAAAAATTGTATTCATAACGATCTTGAATTCAAAAATTTTTTTTACAGCATATCTTCTCGTGGAAGAAGTATTCGTGCCCAGCAGTCTTCATTAACACAACATTCAGCGGCTAATTAACATGATCATCGCCACAACATGATCCGCTCATTATTGGACCGATTGAACCTTTCAGCGGCCCATTCTCAAGTCCAGTCCCCTGCCAGGAGGATCAAGTAATTATAAATTTTTAACTCGTACGATCATTTTCGGAACACAATCTCGGGTTTTGTAGCTCTCTCTTTCTCTTATAGTTTCCAAATGTTGGGCCACTTTCGGTGTTTGTTAAACAAAACGCTGAAGCCGTAGGGCTCCAAAAAAAAAACGACAAAAAAAATATGATCTGAACCTGAAGTATGAGATGAGAAGTGATCGAGCGATGGTATTGACCTCGTATTACTTATTATCATTATTATTCACGAAATTGATGACCTCTTAAGTGTACAAACAATCCATCCTCTAATTCCTTTGATAGATTTCCCTTGATCGAGACTCCAGTGCGATCGGTTTTCATCACCATATTCCCAAAAAAAACCCTGCAAGATCCCTCGATTCCGGAAGATTGATGCGTTTCTAAAAAAAAGGGCGAAATATTAAGACATGATTGTCGGAAGTTTTCAAATACCTGCTCAACTTGGGGCCAGTGAGAAGCCCCCGAACCACAAAAGATCATCTGAGCCCTGCAGCACACAGCACCAGGAAGAGGAAGAATAATGGCCACTTAGCATCTCAGTTGGATCATATCAGGAAAAAATCCGTCTCCCTTTTCGTCCCAACCAAAAAACCAAAACAAAAAACCGGTCACGCGGGGCAGTTAGTCGCCCTTCACAATATACACAAACTCCAAAAATTGATCATTTTTTCTGGCTAAAGCGATCGCTTGACGCGGCAGGGCGCCATGTCCAATGGAGGAATGTGTTAATAAATAATTCCGCGATCAGTTCAACTTCAAAGGACTATCAGCTATCTGGAGTCGGCCGAGGCTCCAGCCCTGGCATAAATTCACGTTTCCCGGGTTTTCGGGGAATGCGCTTGCATCTGTATTGATTTGCATCCTCGTGCCGACGATCATAACTGAAAATCAGAGCTGCATGATCACCGGCTTAAGGCTCGCTCTGATGGGGGCCTGTCCTGTACATATTTGCGAGATAAGTGATCGCCGGTCGGCGTTTGGGAGACATATTCTTGAGATATTGGGCACTTGGTAGTTATGTAAGGATGTTAATTAATTTTGGGCTTTATTTTTACATGATCGGTCAAATTACGTAACAATAGTGTTATCAAAGCTTGTTTCGTAATAGAGTTTTTTAGGCTTAAGGGTAAAGGTTCCAAGTTTCGAAGTCACAACTTACTTATACTACCAATCTGTCATGTCGTTGATCACGTAAGGGTGCAATGTCTAGTAGTAAGCTTAATTTGAGGGATAGTAGGGAGGGTATGTGAAGTCAAAAGGATGTTGCAGAAGATGACGATGATTCTTGCGCTTGATCTCTTTGATGTGATGACACAAATTCGGAAATACTGAGTGGAAAACACTGTTCCACACAGTCGAGTTGTCTATTCATGAACGAATTCCGAAATTTGCATCTCTTAAGAACAGAACGCTTGTTTGGTTATTTGGAATATATGATTGTCCCATTGCAGATCTTTGGTTAATGTCGCACCTAGTGATACGTCATCCAATAGTTTTACACCGTCCGCGCAGACGAATGGTGTTACAGATTTGATTGGAAATAAGTCAGCACTGCTCATTTTGGAAGGAATGAATCAACAATGAGTTCGATACCGATGATGAGTTCGATACCGATATACGATGATTTTATTTATTTTTATAAGCTTAAATTCAAAATGGCGTCATCCCCAACCTCTTGCTAAACTTACAATGAAGGAAACGGGTTACGACAGATAAAAATTGTCGGACATTATCCAATGCAAATTGTCCAAGCTTTCCAATTTTGCAAAAAAAATATTAGTTAACTACGTATTTTTTGGAAAAAATGGTGGTTTTAGTTGAAATTTTTGTTAAAAAAACGAAATTTTTATTTTGATGACTCATTGCTTTGGAAGTTGATAGGATAAAACCTTGGCGTTTACAGTTTTAGATAGGTGGGAGTATTCTGCGTACACTGATACCTTATTCATGAAAATAGCTCATAGGGTTACAAAAATACAGGGTGATATGTAAACCTCTACAAAAAAAATTCAGCACGCCCTAGCTGCTAAACCGTTACGATTTACTGCCCCCCTTCCATACGATTTTTTGTTCGTCTATTCAAAACCTATCCACAGCCGGCCGCTTTGTAAACTTAGAGATATACACCCTGTATATTAAGAAAAAACTACTTTTGAATCTACGTTTTTCGACACTGAAAGCGCCATAACTGGTGCAATATTAGCCCTACGTAAAAAATGCTAATAACAACAATTATAGATAATCGTGTATTCTATAAGTCTTATGCAGAATTTTTTCATGTAGAATTAACCAATAACGAAATATAGTGCAAAGAAAGTGATATATGAAGTTTGAAGCACTATTTCTCCGAAGATATTGACTTTACACAAAAAAGTTCTAAACAAGAAAGTTATATTACTTATTTATCTACAAAAAAGATAATATGGATTTTTGACGTAAAATGATTTTTGACGTAACATGCAGGTTACGGATATAGAAGTTTAGCAAGAGGGTGGGGATGATGCCATTTTGAATTTAAACTTATAAAAATAAATAAAATCATTTGGTAAAAAAATTGTTACCGTAAAAATCGAAAGTTTTTTTTGAAATTTCAACCACGTATTTATAGCATGAAAATACATCTTTTCTCCAATTTTTATCAAAATCCCACTATTTTCCCGTTATTTATTGCATTTTTGGTACAATAAAACAAAATTTCATACATTTTGTTTTTTTGAGGTTAGGATTCATTTTTAAAGTATTTATACCGAATCAGTTCGATAGTCTATTCATTCACGAGTATTTTCCAATTTTTTTTATTTTTCTACGACCAACAGAACTGGAGAAATTAAAAAAATAATGTAGCAATGCACTCAAAATGCGTCAAAAATGGATATTTATGCAATGTTCTCGTGCAGCACAGGACCGATTTTGCAGAAATTTTTTTTTCGCTTTATCCTAACATACGTAAAGAAAAAAAACAAAAAAATCCAACTTCCCAACTACATCACTATCATATGACAATTTCCCTCTACTATGGCCATTTCCGGCGACCGCTGGTGAAAGCAGGCGGATAATGTGGGTAAAATGAATAACAGTACCCACGCGGAAAAGTTGAGAGTAGCCGAGGATGTGACATGATCTTTTTAATTTACAAATTGTAGGTACAGTTTCAAGTTTCATTATTCTCAATTTATATAAAATTTTATATTCCTCGACTCGAACCCACTAAAAACACTTCCTGGTCTTCCACTCTCCCCCCCCCCCCGTGACTGGGTTTTTTAGCATAGCGACGCGGCAATGATCAGCTTTTTTCTCGCTGATAATGCTCCTGAGGTTTCTTTGCCTACCTCTCTTTCCCTCGGCTTCTTCCAGACTCAATTCCCTGTTTTAGCGTCTCTTCAAAATTTCCTCCACTCATCCTCATTCCTCATCATATGGCCTATGATGTTTTTCGGTGTTATGGCGCCTTGGCCATTGCCTCTAGTTCCGCCCTAAATTTGCCGAATCTCACAAAATAAAAGAAAACGTGCTCTGCGTTATCCTGGATATCTGGGCATACCATGCACAGCGCTGAGACATGGTGCTCCTAACATTGGGGGTATTTTTTATATCCTCCATTTCCACTCAATAACTACGTGAGGTCATAACTCACTTCCCCACACAAATGCGCCCGGTTCAAGTGCACCATTTGCACCTATGAAAGCGCCGCCCCTGGGTCTCGCTAATGTCGGGCAAAAACTCTTTCTTTACTTTACTGTTTCGTTTCTAGTTTTTATGCTTTTCTTCTTATATGGTAAGGTTTTGGGTCAAAAAGTACCGCGGCCACTTCACTTGGCCCATTGTACTACGCACCCCTATACCTCATTTTGGTAGGCTAAAGCGTTCAGCAGTCTGCCTAGTGGCTTGACGCATAGACTTTAGTGTTCAACCTATCACAGGGCACTCACAGAAAACATAAAGGATATACGCATCCTCCTGAAGGCAATGCCTGCTGGTGGGGTTCTAAGCCTAGTCTTAGTCATAATTCAGGACGCAGTGTTGGGTAATCAAGCCAACAAGTGTCCTGACATCCTTTCTAACGCGCTCCAACAATTCCTTAGCCACGATAAGAAACGGCCCAGGAACGAATCGCTAAGGCGCTAATCTCCAGCGTTCAGGCTGTTTCATCAAGGTCCGATCGACAAGGGCCCTCTTCACCACCCTAGTCAGTGTCCCAAAAGCCGGTTCTGGATAGATGAATACAATGTCAGAAGTCGTTGGAAGTCCCCAGACTAGTATCATAGGAAATGTAAGGTCTCTCCTGACAGATCTTCCATATCAGAATAGCGCATTATACTGGATGCGATCGGTGCCCAGAAGAGATCTTAGCGGCAGTGAAAAAACTACACACTGCCATGCAGACTTCGTGACGATGACTTTTACATCTTGGCTTGGTAGGCTTTGAAGGGTGTGCCTCACATACTGAACTCGTTCTCCACCTTTCCGCTGGGGGTTGTCCAGCATCCATTCAGAGTTAACAGCGTCACCACTTGAAGGCTACACTAGGAGATTCGGAGTGAGAAGCGGAAGGAGTCATATCCGATGATAAGGTTGTACACAGGGCCGGCGCTTGGGTTTCTTGCACCCGGTGCAGTATTCCATATGGCGCCCCATTAGGATTCATTTTTTGATCGCAGCGAAGGACAATGGAAAAATACACTCGGTGGATGGGAGACCTTTTCGATGTCACTTTTAGACTTTTTTTCAAAGTATTCGATTTTTTTTTAAATCTTAATTTCTGAAATGGCGCCCTCGTCCAATTGCGCCCAGTGCAAGTGCACCATTTGCTCCTATGAAAGCGCCGCCCCAGTATGCAGTAATTTCGGTAATCAACAAGTAACATTAGTTCAGAGGGCACGTTGCCAAGTGGGTATTCCGCACAACGTCTGCTGCCGTAGTTAGGAAAGCACTCGTTCACTTCCTGTGTATAGTAAATGCCCGGTTCTAGTCAAAGCTAAACTAGACAGTTATTTTCTAGAAGACTTATAAGAGATCTCCAGACTAGATGTCAGTACTCTTAAACTTTACAGGATAGCTTTACACCATCCGCCATAGTCGGTCAAAAAATACATAGACCCCTGAGTCAAAAGTCAAGTCGTGTTTCGTGACAAGTCGTCTGAGTTCAAGAAAGTGTCCTTTCAGGCGAATTACGACTTTTAGCACAGGCGCGTAGAGTTGAGTACTAAGTTGGGTTTAGGTCCCTGTGCCAAAAGTCGTAGTTGGACTGAAACGTCACTTTTTTCAACTCAACACGACTTGTCACCAAACACGACTCGACTTTCAGCACTGGGGCCAAATCCTTAGGTATATATACGATTTTATGGTATCAAAACGGCGCGCAAAATTGCTAATTGGGTCTCCGGTTCCACTGGAGGTAGCCCTACACCTAACCTAAACTAACCTAGCAACGTAGCAAGGTATCATCGTGAGTGGTAGGCTTAGGTTTATAAATTTTTTCACTAAAAGAATTTACGAATTTTTTGTGGACAAAAAAACTGTATAGATTATAATTCTAAAAATTCACCGAATAATACCTTAACGAAGAATTCTCAGATATAAAACTATTTCAAGACATTTCTTCAGCTCTTTCTAAAAGTAAACACAAATATCAAAAAAAAAAAAACTGTTGATGCTATGTTGGTGCAAAATATAATCCACATACAAAATTCGCTTTTATTAAAAAAAAAACAATAATCACGTGACTAATCAAATTCGCCAAAAACTAAAGCACAAAAAAACAAAAAAAAATGTCTTTGTCATTGAAAAATTCGAAGAATCGTGATCTTCATCAGTTAATCAGAAAAAATTTCTTCGAATTCCTCTCCAATTTCCTTCGAAGACCCTTTGAAGATATTTTGAAGAACTTTTAAACGAAAAAAAAAATTCCCAAATGGAAAATGTCAAAGCTCACCATTTCACTAAATAACTACTACCCACCAGGACCTAATTTTCGGTTCACTTAGCGAAAAGGACAACAAGGAATATACGAAGATGAAAAAAAAACGCAGAATTCATCCCACGATTATATACCTTTGCAGGTGCTTTATTACGTTTTTTTGTTGTTGTTGTTTCTATGTTTTTTTTTCATATATGTACTCACATACGATTTCACATATCACGTTTCTTACAAACGTCCATGTAACAATTGACTTCGGCCTACTGGAAGAAGGAATCTCGAGGGTGCCTAGGCAAAATGCTGAGATTCATCATGACAAAATGTGATACGCAAATTTTTGTACGCACTCCAAGAAAACCACCCACCAACCGTCATGAATTATTGGCGGTCGGGGGAGGGAAGGGAGAAAAAAACGAAAAAAGCCCTTAAGGTTTTACGAGCACCAAATAATTATGAATGGGATCCTGTGCGTGAGACGACTGAACCGAGAGTGGGTGGGACGTAGTGGATGCTCAGCTTTCATTCATTAAACTGAGAGAGGCCCGAAATCGTACTCCATCTCTCCTTGTTAAAAACAAAACAGGCGAAGATGATGGAGGTCCTTTCACAAAACGGCGAAAACAAAAATATCAGGAATAGGTCAAGTAAACAAGGCCTCAGGCACCAGGCAGCCAGCAGAGTGTGTATTTGCTGTTTACCTATAGCTCTCTGTGTGTAAGGAACGAAAGTCCTTAAGGATGGATTCCCTTTCTCTACCTTCATGAGTCCTTGAACTTTCATGAGTGCTTCCTCCTTCCCTACGCACCCTGCAGCCAGCATAGAATTGGAATAATGCGGCCGCATATAATATTAAGGATATGCGGCACGTGTCCTTAAGGGGGTGAACATATCTCCATTGGCATATCATCACACAATGCGCAAGGATATGTATAGTAAATGTTAACACAGAAAAACATTTTGATCCTCTCCCCGCCCCCCCAAAAAAAACATTTGTTTATCGCCTCCACGTGTATCTCACAGCCGCTAAAGGCCGGAGAGCGGATTGTCTTAAGTGAATTCACTTAAGGATCTCGTAAAGTCCTTCGTGAATGAAATTTATGCTACTGACATTTAAAAGGAAACAAAAACAAGAAGAATTTACGATATAGGACTCGTCAGTGTGTCCTTTGATTAAGTATGCGTGTGTACGGAATCCTTTTTTTTGTATAACTAGCAAAAAACCCGCGTGCGTTGCAACGCCTTTAAATAAAAAAAGTTTATTTGTGCACTGTCCGCGGTAGTAAATTAAAAAAACTAAAAAATACGCTTTTATTTTAAAATGAACTAAAAAGTAAAAAATAATTTTGAATGTAAAGTTTTCATTGCTCTAGCCAGTATATGGAAACTACCTACCATTCGAAATGTAAAAAAGCGTGGGCCTCTTTACCTATATTCTTAGCACCCCACGCTTTTTTACATTTCGAAAGGTAAGTAATTTCCATATACTGGCTAGAGCAATAAAAACTTTACATTCAAAATTATTTTTTACTTTTTAGTTCATTTTAAAATAAAAGCATATTTTTTAATTTTTTTAAACTATATTTTTTATTTTCTACTTTTTAGTCTATTATATGCCTTCCGCCATTTTAATAATTTTTTTCAATGACAGCCATATTAGCACACAGCTTACTGTACTATACTCGTCATTCACTTTCATTTATTACCCATACCGAGGGCGTTCTAAAGAAAAAGATAAACCGCCATTTTGTGTTGGCCGAAATTTTGAATTTGGAATGACGCCACACCGCTAATAGTATTCTAATTGTCACACCCTTTCATTTGATACCCATACCGCGTGGGTTGTACAGAAAAACGTAATCCGCCATTTTGTGTTGGTCGCCATTTTGAATTTAGAATGGCGCCACATAGCTAATAGTATTTTACTTGTCATATCCTTTCATTTGGTACCCCTATCGAATGGGTTGTAAAGAAAACGGTAATCCGCCATTTTTTGTTGGCCTTCATTTTGAATGACGCCTTATAGCTAATTGTATTGCACTTTTCATACCCTTTCATTTGATACCCATATCGGAGAACACAATTGCAAAATTCACCCACCATCTTGGCACCACCATCTTGATTTTCTTACAAAATGGTCATATTGCATTGTCACGCGAACTATACATATGTGCAAAAGTTGAAGTTGATCGGTTAAATAGAAGTGGGTCAAAATCAAGTTACAAGATTTGTTTACATAGTACGTACAACATTCAGGTGAAGCTAATATAAAGCGTATAAAAAGGTAGTCCGCCATTTTGTGTTGGCCGCCATTTGGAATTTGGAATGACGCCACAGAGCTAAGAGTATTCTACTTGTCACTTTCTTTCATTTCATACCCAAATCGAGAGGATTGTAAAGAAAAAGATAGTCGGCCATTTTGTGTAGGCCGCCATTTCGAATTTTGAATGATGCCACATAGGTAATTGTATTCTATTTGTCATACCCTTTCATTTGATACCCATGTCGGCGGTCGGGGAGCACAATTGCAAAATTCGGCCGCCATCTTGAAACCGCCATCTTGTTTTTTTTACAAAATGGTCAGAATGCATTGTCACGCGAACTATACATAGGTGCAATTTCAAGTTGATCCGTTACATGAAAGTGGGTCAAAATCAAGTTGCAAGATTTGTTTACATGAAACATACAACATACAGCATACAACATACAGGTCAAGCTAATATAAAGCGTATAAAAAGTGAAAGAAACAAAAAATCTGGAAAAAATGATTTTGGATACCTTTTATTTGGTAAATTTCTTTCTTGACATCTGTCATTATTCAAAACCGGTTTTTTACATGATATTTGTATACAGTGGTATCGAAAATCTAAGGACCTTGAACCGATGATAATCAAGCGCTCAACGCTTGGTTGAACCTAAAAAACGAAAACCCATGATAAATCCCATTTAAAATTCAACCTGCGTGGGGAACGGTTTATAATTTTGTTTTTCTCTTTTCGGTTAGCCTTACTTAGGGCCGTAAACACCATCAAGGAATACCTTTAACCGAGAGTCAAAGGTTACCTTTACCCACAATCTGGGATATGTTTAAAATGCTTAAACATCAAATTCTGTAAGCCATGAGAATTTTTAGACTTGGCATACTTTTCGAATATTTTCGAAAATAATTTTTTGACATTTGCCCGTTTTTGTTGTCACCTAAATTCACAATTTCATGAACTATTAGTTTAGGGCATGGTTTCTCAACCTTAGACATAAGGGGGGTCGCAATCTATCCAAGAAAATTATCTTAACAAACAATGTGTTTTAAAATTATAATCCTGGTAACCATGCAATAACAACCGTAAAAAAGCCAAGAATTTAGCCACAATTTTTGGGATAAAAGTTCCACAGATATCCGTGACGTGACGGCGACTTCAGTGCCGTACTTGCGGCATCAGTGAAAAAAATATATCGGCACGATGAAATTCCATGGAAACAAATTGGGAAGAGCGCGGCATGTTCCCACACATAGCGCGCAGTTAGGTACCGACGTTCTCAGTAGCCTTCGGGCGTCCGAAAAAACCGCAAAAAATACGTTGCTACGGATATATTTTAATTTATCTCGGACGTGAAAGAAATGTTTTTTAAATGCAATGGAAAATTTTAAAAGAATTCAACACAAATTTTGGTAAAGTTTATTTGTAATACACTCAAACCTGTTCTGTGCAATATTTTTTGTGCGATTTTTTTTTTGTAGGATTTCTTTTATTCGGAATATAACAATATTTCCCCACAAGGTACATAGGTATAAGTAATAAATGTAAAGATTGGTTTGATGTAAGATTGCTTGAATGCACAAATGTACTTCATCTTCCTTCTACATAATGTACAGACTCGTGTGGATCAACTTCTCGACTTTTTTTAGCAAATCACTAAATCCGTTTTGGCTCATCTCGTCGAAGTTAGTTTCGTGGCCCACCAATAAACTTACGAACTCTCTTTCTACTTCCGGAAGAGTCCACATGGGATGAACCCACTCTCTTTTCAATTCTTTTCCCCTCGTACGTAACAGCAATGCAACTGCAGCAAGATATTTCACCCTAAAATCCATGATCACTGTCCAAAAGCCCAAGTGAAGAATGTCAGTGAAAAATTCATCACGGAAGCCACTGACACTGAAAGCATCGGTGCCGCGCCGTCACGGATATGTGTGGATCGATCTAAATAACTCAATTTTACAACAGCTTTGACGGAAGAAGATGGAACCCGATAAAACACGTTTGTTTTTCCTGTTGTCTCCATCAGACTCAATTTTTTTTTCTTACCAAGAAAATCACTCCAAAGGCTTGGATTTCACAAGCTTTATATTAACTTCGTTTTCTGTGTGGGACAAATCTTGCGATCGATTTTTCGCGTACTTCCCGCTATCCGGTGATGCTCACATTTGGCACAAGCCTTTGGTTCTGAAGACAATGCAATATAGTATATTCATTTTATGGTACATCCAATATGGCGGCCACCATTAAATGGCGAATATTTCTCTGTGTCGGACAAATCTTTTGATCGATTTTTCGGCTACTTCCCGATATCCGGTGATGCTCAAACTTGGCACAAACCTTTGGTTCTGAAGACAATGCGATATAGTATATTCAATTTTATGGTACATCCAATATGGCGGCCACAAATGGCGAATTACCGTTTTCTTTACAACAAACCCCCCCAAAAAATGGGTATCAAATGAAGAGTATGACGAGTAGAATACACCAAGCTATGTGACGTAATTTTAAATCCAATATGGCGGCTAACTCAAAATGGCGTCATCTAAAATCCAATATGGCTCCCACCACAAAAAGACGGGTATCAAATGAAAGATTATGACGAGTAGAATAATGAAAGAATATGACGAGTAGAATACAGTAAGCTATGTGACGTCATTTTAAATCCAATATGGCGGCCCCCAAAAAATTTCAGATTACCTTTTGAGAATGACGAGTAGAATACAGTAAGCTTTTAAATCTAATATGGCCGCCACCACAAAATGGAGCATTACCTTTTTCTGTACAATCCCTTTATATGGGTATCAAATGAAGGGCTATAATAAGTAGAATACAATTGTGTCGTCATTTCTAGTGAAAAAACAAAGCTTAAAATGAAAGAGTAAAAAAAAATAAAGAACATAAAATTAAAAATTAAAAATTAAAAAATAAAAAAAAAATAAAATTTTTTTTTAAAAACAAGATTTTATTAGATAAACTAAAAAATATTAAATAATAAAAAAGTTTTTAAATATTTGCGTTAATAAGATGAACTAAAATGTATAAAATAATTTTTTTTAATACACCTGTAATTAACTTGTCTTGTACAAAGTGCTGTCAAATTTCAGATTCGAATACCTCGGATTTCGACATTTTACACATGGCAAACGAGGTGTAACGTCATTATCTTACCCTCAATCCTAGTTTTTGTCTAAGGTAATCTTGGTTAATGTTTCTGATAATTTCATAATTAAGAGTTACTTTCGTTGGTGTATACGGACCTTAGTGTTCGTCCCGAACACAGCTTCCTTACCGATCAAAGTTTTCGGATGCGATAGATGGCATCGTTTAACCTCGTGATGGCCCTTCCATTTTCTTTGTAATTTTGGCGATTTAGCTTTTATTCGTCGAGGATTTTATAGGTGCACTCTATCGCGTGGCAAACTTCACCACATTAGGCGAAATAACCAAGATACACTATGTTCAATGTTCTTCCATTTGGAGCTAGGATGTGAAGATTTTCAGATTTCCCAATTCTTGAACAACCTACATACACCTGACAGGGAAATGACACTTATTTGGTAAAATTCGTCCGCCAGATTGGCCCCGAAATTTTAAATTTATAAGTTTTGATCATAAATTTGTTATTTGCTACCTTAAAAACCCCCAGGTACCGATTTTCATTGGAATCGGAATACAATTGAGGACCGTTTTTCAAAACTCAGCAACTCAAAAAAATAAAATTTTCAGGAGGAGGTGCTAAGAGAAACCTGCTTTCAATAGCAATCGTTTGATACCTATATCCCATTTTTCGATTTTTTTGACTTGTTGAGTTTTGAAAAAACGGTCCTCAATTCGCAAACTCATCTACCATATTGGTGCAGCCATTTTGAATTTATAAGTTTTAATCATAAATTCGTTATTTTCAACCATAAAAACCCTAAGATATCCACTTTCATTGGAATCGAAATACAATTGGAAAATTTCTTCCGCCATATTGCCGGGGGCCATTTTGAATTTATAAGTTCTGATCATAAATTTGTCATTTGCTACCTTAAAAACCCCCAGATACCGATTTTTATGGAAATCGGAGCACAATTGCAAATTTGGATGGCCGTTTTGGATTTCGGTCATATTTCGGCGGCCATTTTGAATTTAGAAGTTCTGATCAAACATTCGTTATTTACTACCTCAAAAAACCCCAGATACTGATTTTCATTGGAATCGGAACACAATTGACAAATTCGTCGGCCATATTGGCGCGGCCATTTTGAATTTATAAATTTTGACCCATTTTGAATTTTGGTCATTTTTCAGCGGCCATTTTGAATTTCGAAAATCGGGCTTCGAGGTGTTTCAGGGAATACCCCAACGGTCCTTCGTGCAAAATTTCGAAGCTCTGCGATGACTGGTGCGCGCCCGCTATAGCGAACACATACATACACACATACATACATACAGAAACTTTCTTTTATTAATATAAGATAATCCCTCAAAAAAAGGAAAACCTTTCCTTTAAAACAGATATTTTTTTATAAGTAGAATCCTTCTTCATTGATTACATGAATTGAATACGCCCATAGCTCCTCTCCACAAAAATGTCACCAAAGGCTTGTGTTTCGGAAACATTAATGATTCTACGTTTTTTGGAGGAGGGCCTTTTACCATTCGAGTCCTTATGTATACATTAAGGACGAACGAATTAATACTGCTGAAGTCTGCTTCCTGTGCGATAACAATGTGACACCAACGTAGGATGAATGAAATTACAATAAAGGTCAAGATCAAGGACTCTTTTACGAGAACTAACTCAAATATGTACTTTCCCGGTCCTACGGGGGAGGAGAAGGAGCACCACGGAACCCAGCAGCATCTCATAGTAGGTTTTGGTTAAGCAAAATTTTGTCAAATTTAATTTGCATCCCTAAACACTGTAATCATTTATTAAAGGACTTTAAAATGCCAACAAGTATTGACTTAAATGGCATAATTAATGCGTTGCTGAGTGGTGTACTTTCTAGCATCATTTTGGGCTAATGTAGGCGCGATTTTCAATTATGGAATTCAAAATGTCAAATGGCAAATTTTATTTACTCATGCATTAGTCTTTTGTAAACTTCGTTATTTACTTGTCTATTATTTAACGTAATTAATTGGAAACACTGAACGAAATTACTAAATGCAACAGAATAGGAGAATTTCTGGTGAATTAATTGTCGTAGCGTAGGCGTGCGTATCTCGTAAAGTATTTCCTAGAAAGTATTGTTCAATTTAGTGATTAAAACATCAGCGGAAAAATAGGAGTAATTTTTGGTAGACCACGCGCCATAAAAGAAGGGAATCTCAAAATCGATGTATCAACGCGTGCAATTAGGGTCTCAAGTCCTCACAAGCGAGCATAGTCACTCTGTTTGTTTAAAAACGCAAATACCTTTCATTTCCCGTATTTTATGGCGCGGGGTCTATATGAAAATATCAGCGCCGGCCGTAGCTCTTGCTCAGGGTAGAGCGAGACTCTCTTTTGGCGCCCTTTAGTTGACGCTTTCACCGCACATAAATTGTATTTCCGGTTGTCCAAGATAAACCTTTTTTCGAGCACTGCAAGGCAGCCCTGGCGTGATGGAGGTTTATCTTGACAAGCTTCATATTGGAAGCAGTGTTCATTTCTTTAGGGGATTATGTCCCACCCGCTTTTGTGAGCCTTTTTGGGCTGGGGCTTGCCTGGCTAAGGATTTGGGTGGTGGTTTTAGGGTTAGGGTTAGTAATGTTGAGATGATAGAGAGAGAGTCAACTACTCATTATAGGAGGCTCCCTCTTACCAGCAGCCCAAAAAATGCAATGGTCACCATCCTGACATTCGAGCAACTTACGTCTTCCATTCCCGGAGCAGACTCCTGTGAGGTTTCAGTTCGTAACCTAGCTTCCTTGGTGATTGGACCGGAAATGGTTGTGGTTGCTCACGAGGTCGGCTTTGAAGGCGTTTTCGGCTTCATTATGGGTGTGTCGGACTTCGGAAGGCTTTTCAGCAGGCTTTTCAAACCGTATGGCTTTAAGCCGGGTGGTTGTGGCTTGGAGAGGATCCAGACCGGAGGATTTAATCCTCTTCTTATTCTTAGACTCAGACTCAGGACAGTCCTCATTGAAGATGTATCCCGAAAATTCCCCTTCACTGGGGCCAGATACGGCACTCTGCTGCATGGGTTCAAAAATATCCAACTGGCCTTGTAGGTCGTCCTGTTGAGGATATGGAAGTCCCAGAAGTGTTTGGAGCGTTGAGAGGTGCTCCATCCTCAAAAGTGTTTTTAAAGGTTTTTTTATTGATCCTTCAGCACGATTCAGCACCTTGGGATTGCGAGTTTTATCGAGTTTGTTCTCTCTAGATCCGCCGTATTCAGTCTGCTCCATTGGCAGGTAGGGCACCTCGGGTAGGATCTAGGCTAAGGCCATGTATGGTCGGTCTTGGAGTCAACGTTCCCTGCTTGTGTCGCTTTCGCGTCACATTGATGAGCACATACACACTTGGCAGGTTACAAACATCGCTCCGTCGCCTGCACGCCCCGCCCGCCGCGCAGGCCCACACCCCTCAAAAGGTGCCATCAAAATTTTATATATCGCTCGAAATTGTTGTTCATTTTAGCGCCCTTTGCCACCTGGCGCCTAGAGCGGCCGCACCACTCGCTCTACCCCAGGGTCGGCGCTGGAAAATATTCACGTGGCACGTGCCGTAACTATTTCGGGTATGTATATGTCAGATTTAAACTGCTCGTTAGTGTAAACTAGTTGTAGTTTTATGAAATGTAAATACTACTGTAACATTTCAATAAATAAAAAAAAAAAAAAAAAAAAAAACGTGCCGTAACTATTTCGGGTTGAAGAAAGTGCGATCATAACCTCAACACGGTAGCTACTGAAAAATGTCCTGAAACTGTTTGTCGAGCTCGGAATCCTAAGGGTTAAGCGGCAAAACTACTATCCCAGAGGTCCATGGTCCGAATTCCGAGGCCTTCGTCTTTCCATATCTACTACCTGATAACTTTCCAAAAAAAAACCCTGCCCTAGCATAATAAGCAAGGACGGTTGACTTGTTCGATCACTGAAACTAGTTGGGATGTGGCTTTTGACCCTTTCGGTCCACAAGATTAACTTCCCAGTATTCGTTCAAACAAAAAAACGACTCGAACGATTTTTATGAAAATCTTTTCAGATCATACTTCCTTTAACACGCTTTGAACGGCACCTTAACGAACTCGATATCTTTTTTGGTTCGCGCGAAATCGTGCTAGTACAAAAATCACTTAAGTCGTTCAAACAAAAAAACGGCTCGACCAATTTTTATGAAAATCTTTTCAGATCATATTTCCTTGAACAGGCTTCGAACGGCACCTTAACGAAGTCGATATCTTTTTCGGTTCGCGCGAAATCGTGCAGAAAAAAATGACCACATACGTACGCACACACACACACACACATATTTCTTCTCAAATTTTTGCTTAAAATGCTATTGGGACCTTGAAACGCGTAAATACATTGAAAATTTCGAATCCGATTTTCGGACCGATTACAATAACTTCCTACTAGGAAGTTAATAAGCGTCCAGAGTGGTGAGAATCTTTCATCAGTCAAGCAGCAGAGGGATGTGTGCTTGATCGCCTATAAGGCCCACACCCAAAACAAGAGACTCCCCTTGGTACCGGACGCCAAATTTAGATTACTACTGACTATACTCACCAACCCTTTTTCTATTAGGTTTGAGTCCAGATAAACATAAGCCGTAAAGGCGTTACTTCGGCCTACTGTCATCAACGCGACTCTTAAAAGGGTCCTTCGAAGAGATTCTTACCATAGTCCGAACAGTGTGGCAGAGGACCTTCCGTCTTTGCTTTATTTGTAAGAAAAGTCGCTTCGACGAAGCTTGCTACCCAACTCACTGCACAATAGTGCTCGTATGTACGTCAGAAGGTGGACAGTATTCTACCAAGAAGATCGTGACTGTCGGGTGGGTCTGTTGCTCTCTAACTCAGCTCTCTAACCTCCTTCTTATCTTCCATTCTTCACTCAGGAAATGGGTAACGTAGTAGCTCACTTCTACATATCCCTCATGAAAACACTTCTTCACATTTGGTATGATTCTATGACTCCAATGGTCCTTAGTAGTCTCGTCCCATATCCTTAGTCATGCTGGGATGGACTGGCCGCGCGACAAATCCATCGCACTGCTTTTTCCGCTTT
This sequence comes from Thereva nobilitata, assembly GCA_963855945.1. Lineage (NCBI taxonomy): Eukaryota > Metazoa > Arthropoda > Insecta > Diptera > Therevidae > Thereva > Thereva nobilitata. Next base: position 190,443,600 of record OY979695.1, on the reverse strand, counting down.
TTTTATGTGGCATGGTCAAGCTCAGGAATCACACTTAAGTAGTAAGCTTGATCTGAAGATAGAAAAAGGATATGACAGGTTAAGGGTAGTCTGGTCGATACATGAGGAGGAGGCAATGCGCCTCGCGTTTGAACTCTTGGATGTTGAATGGGTCCTTTTTTTAACCAGCCGGCTGAGCCATACCCGTCAGGGTTAGCCTCGTCGGAGTGTTATACCTCAAGTGAAGTGAGCCACACTAACAAGCCGACAAAGGCTGTGTCACAGGCAGTTCCAGACTACCAGGGGTGCACCGACCGCTAGGTGAAGACTCGACCTAAGCGGAGCTTTGGTACCCTATTATTAACCGGTTAAGCCGGCGGAATGCTTTATTAGGGCTATACGAGTACTTATCCCGAATATACTTCGAATCACAGTCCCCTACCAAATTTATTGTTCGAATTCGAATACCGGCGCACAGCCGGAATCAAATCAGATAACTTCAGATCTTTAAGCGTGTTGAGCTTGCAAGATATAAGAAAAATCGTGTTGAGTTTTTTTGAGGAAGTGATTACGATCAAATAAAAATACGGTCTTTTTATCATACTCATTCCTAGGATACGCTGACGTGCTGAGTCAGTATCCCGAAAAGACTGTTCTAAGCTCTTTTCATCCTATCACATCCCAGATTCACTAACCCGTGGAGTCAGTATATCCAAAACACAGAGGTCACTGGGCCTCCATAGCTAATAATTTATTTTCAGTAATTATTACGCAGCAATCAGGCAGCAGTCACGCAGCAGTCACGCAGCATTCATGCAGCAATCACGCAGCAAGGCAGCAAAAACACAGCAACGTAGACTAATTAAAGTCTAAATTCCAGCTACGATCGGAAGGTGGATTAACTAAAACCAAAAACCAAACTGAGTCTGAATTTATTGCAATAGAAAAATATAATATACATTGTACATTAACGGAATAAATAGCATTAATTTGTGAATTTTATATTTCATTGGGTTACACTCGTCCGACACCTTTTTTATGGTCGGAAATAAATTGCTGTTCCCGAACACCAGCAGTTGAAGCAAGTCTGACCGCCTCCATCTCCATCTACGGTCACCAAATGGTGGCAATAGTTTTCCAATTTTGCGTATAACCATACCTGCTCATGTGAGTGATCTTCAACTTGGAATTGTCCATCGCAGAAACATTCTGGCGAAGTAATCTTGGTACGATGGTTTCCTTGCTCTTCGACCTACCAGGAACTGACATGATAATTCTTTTCACATCCTTGAAGCCGATCCACTTTCAGGTTGACTCCTTTCTACAAGACTTTCAACTTCCTATACATCCAAGCCTTTTGGTTTACTCGCCTAAGTGCAGTAGACCCTAGGCTATCATCAGCATTGTCATGTCAACTGCTCTTTTTTTTTATTTTTTTTTTTTTTTTATTTTTTTTTTCCTTGTTCCAGTCCTCTCTGTTAACGTTGTAATACACATGTGGAGGTCCCTCTCAGTTATGCCTGCTTAGATACTCTTCACATCTGCTGATCTCACACAACCCCCCCACAGGTTGTGGCCAATCGGACTCTGCTTATGACCCTAATGCTGCCTGCACTTGAGCTTTACCTCGGCTAATTGAATCCAGAACTCTGTCGCTTAACCGAGTCCGATTTATGCGGATATGAAGGGTTATACCTGGCAGATTTTTAGGTTATCCATCCTTCCCCATCGACCCTGTCTTCTGAATAATAAGTTCTCACTCCTGGACGACTCTTTCAGAAAGTCTTCGCGATTCCCGTCTCCCTAGAAATGGACTCGTCCACAATCTTTGATGCGGAACTTCCGATCTTTCGGTCACTTGTCTCTCATCAACCTTCCAGATAGGTGAAGTTGCTTACCTCTGCCTTATACGCTTTCTTTTCCTTTTCTGCGTCAGCCCCTTGCGCAGTTTCCGTTTAAAGTCGTGCTCCTGCGACATTCCTGTTCTGATTCAGAGTACTGCGCCACCAATTTTTTTTTTTTTTTGCGAGGGGTGGTGAGAATCTTGCATAGACACCGCTGAGGATCCGCACTCAGACGGTAGTGTCAGATTCTTACTGACTAAACTCACCACCCCTTTCGGCGACGTTGATCCCGACCGGCAGCGCGTCGGCCCACACCTCTGCTCCGTAGAGCAGGATGGATTCGGCGGTGCGCATGAGCAGGCGTCGCATGCAGGGTCTGGGGCCATGAACGTTGGCCATGATCCCGCTAAGCGACGCCACCACCGCCGCCGCCCTGTCCGCGGCTCGCAGTACATGTACCCCGAAGGACAACTTGTTGTCAAGCATCACTCCGAGGTACTTTACGGCTCTCTATGATTCGATTGTCGCGTTCCCCACCCCGAAATTGCGCACCGTGTTGATGCGCTTTTTCGTGAGTATCACAATCTCCGTTTTATGAGCTGCAAGCTCAAGCCCGCAGTCTTCCATCCAGGAGGAAATTCTACGCATTGCCTGGTTGAGGCGCATCTGCGCAGCGTCGACGTCTCTCGCAGTGATAATCACTGCGACGTCGTCCGCGTACCCAACCAGGAAAACACCCTCGGGCATCTCCAGACGCAGGAGCCCGTCGTAGGAAATGTTCCAGACGTCGGGACCCAGAATGGAGCCCTGGGCGGCCCCAGATGTTATTTCCCTTCTTTGCAAGCCATCGTTACTTTCGTATTCTATGAAGCGCTCGTTCAGGTAGTCCCCCAGCATCCTTTGCAGGTACTGAGGGAGTCCAAAGTCGCGCTCCATCACCCTAAGCGCCCTGTCCCATCTGACTAAACCGAACGCGTTCTTCACGTCCAGTGTGGCCAGCAGACACACGTGTCGGGAGCGATGGTTTCTCCGCTCAGTCGGCCTGGCAGCCTCGACCACCTGTTGGACCGCGTCAATAGTAGAGCGGCCCGGTCGGAAGCCGAACTGTCTGGCGGCCAGGTCTCCCGCCGCCCGTACGGCCTCGTGAAGGCGGGGCCGTAATAATCTCTCCAGTAGCTTCCCACGTCGTGTCCAGCATGCACAGGGGTCTATAGGACGCCGCCGTGTCCGCCGGCCCCCTCCCTTGCTGATCAGAACAAGTCGCGCAGTCTTCCAGCGAGCAGGGAATCTGCCCGCCTTCAAGCACGAGTTGTACATATCCAGCAAAAGAGAGGGGTGACTGGAAGCTGCTGCCTTCACTATTTCTGCTGGAAGGCCATCTAGACCTGGAGCCTTCCGGTTTCCCATCGAACGAGCGGCCACTATCAGCTCCTCTTCGCTGAAAGGGGGGGGGGGAATTCAAGGTCCGAGGGCAGTGGTAGCTCGGACGGTCGCCGCGGATGGGTGGGGAAAAGGGCACTCACGATATTGTCCAAAGTGACTGTGTCCCTGGGGAACCCTTGAGCAAAGGCTCCCAGCCTCTTCGTGACGATCCTGTACCCTAGTCCGCACGGGTCCTGGTCCACATCCCGCATGAGGGCCCTCCAGCATCTCCGCTGGCTATTCTTGACGGCTTGCTTCAGGGTTTTCTTGGCCGGAACGCTGCGGCCAAAGGGGCTGCGTAGGCGTCGCGAACTCTCGCCCTCTGCACCCGTAGACGGAGTCGTAGGCACGTCCTGCGGAGTTCCGCGATCTCGTCCGTCCACCATTTTCCGGTCGACCTCGTCGGCTCGACCCGCGTCTCGGCACTGCTTCTTCGCAAGCATCTCGGATGATTCGCATTGTCCGTGCGGTCACCCGTTCCGCTCGTTCAGACGGCGATAGACCTTCGGGAATGGCGGGCAGGGATTGCTGGCCACGCTCCAGAGCTGCGGAGAACGTCACGGTGTTTATTCCCCTGACGTTTCATCTGCGCCACCAATAACCTCAACTCAGAGTCAGTTGATAGTTCGATAAATTCCAGCATCGAGTTTTTCACCTGCTTTAAGGATGATTTCTCCTCGAGGCGGAACAACACTAGTCCATTTGTTGCAACATCAACGTTTCTTTTTTATACCACGTCAACTTGTGGACCTATCAATCCCCGGCCCTACTCAGGCACTAAATGGCTCTACAAGAATGCATGTGACCACTTCTTCCGTCGTTTTTATATTTTTATTATTAACACAACTTTCATGGTTATCATAAAACGCCAAGATTTATTTCATTTTTATTAATATTTAAATAAAACTTTCATTTAGATAATATTAAAGAAATGATCACAAAACCAAAATCCAATTTCGTACAACCATCATATAACTTTCTATAGTAACACCTAAGCAGCACCAATCACGATCAATCGAAGTGAATAACCTGATCACGTCTTTTGTTTCAATAAAAACGCACTAAACCAGTTCTAAGGCTTTTGTTGTGTTATAAAATTTTTGTGTATAAAATTTACAACGATAATGATCGCATGAAAAGGCGAAAACCTTTCTCTGTTCAAAAAAAAACAAACATAACAAAAAGTCTCTCAAATCTATTCTCTCTAAGTTAATATAAAGAGTTTCTCGAACATCATTAAGTGATCACGGAAAGATCATAAAAACTGCGTAAACATACCCTTTAAGCCAGAACACGATCGTAGCTTGCAATTACGTGAACGAGAGATCATTCGCACTTAAAATTAAAGTGATCATGTCCAAATATAATTTTCCGTTCCAGGGCAAAGTGTTAAAAGACAATTTAGACGTAATAAAAGGCCTGTGAGAGCCGTGGCTGGTAAGGCCCATGCCCAACCCTGGATAATTGATTATACACTAGACTCTATCTTCCAATTAAATCCTCACACCTTGTGCCCTTGCCCATGACCCGTGAGAGAGAGAGCAGCGTTTTCTTGGGTTCAGTTTTATAGTTGTAATAAAATGCGATCTTTAGAACTACTGAGAGACTTTAAACATTTTCCCTAGAATTCAATATCCTTGTTCCTATTTCTCGATCAGTTAATTGGAAGTTGCGATGATCGTCTTTGAAATGCGATCAACATCCAAAAAAAAACGAAAACCATAGGTGATCGTATTACACATCCACAGTTATTTAGCAGTCATCGATCGTGCCTTTTGTGGTATAAAACTCATGTTAATCGGTGGCCGATCGCGACATGTCAATTACCAAATAAAGTGATCGTGACTCAATTATCGACAGTCTTCAACTGTTTCTTCTTCAATTTCCCGTAAAAAAAAAACTTGACGATCAATGATCAATTTCGATGACACCACCATATCAGTGGCAAGATCGCATTATTCAAAGAGATGATCACAGCTTCAAGTCACGTCGCGCCAACAGGGGCACTTAGAGTGTGTGTAATTAAAATTGTTTTGATCATTTCACCTTAGTTTACCTGGCGATAAGCGATCGTGACACCGGAATTAATTGATTAAACCATCACCAGTGGCAGTAAGAAGACCAGGTGAAATGCGCACCATTATCTCGGTTAAGGTGCTACTTGTCGTGTTATTGTACACATTTTTTCTGTTGTTATGTGTTATGATTTAAAATTCTTTAAAGGTCGGTGATCAATTGAGGCGATCCTTATCACAATTGTGTGTGTGCGTGTGTAATAAAGTGAAAGAGGCGATTGAGATTTTCGTGGTGCGATTAGATATCCAAATTGTGAGACGATCGTGCGAGGATGTCCAAACCGGATTTCAAGTTTATATTAAGACATTCTTCCTCGTTATCCAAGGCGGGCTCTAGCACAATTATACTAAATAAAAGAGGCGCACTCATTACAGGTATTCTCAAGAGCTTCATTAAGCATCGATGCACATCCATTTAGATACCATCACAGGCCATCACTGAAAGTTAATTGCTCGTTCAGTTGATATTTTTCTGAATGGTATAAGACCGCATCATCGCATCGTCTTACGAATAATTTTGTTATCCTTGAGATTTTGATTGAATTCATTCAATTCGCCCCGAGTGAATGCGCCTGTCTCCGTCGTCGTCGTCGTCGTCGACGTCCGTCTCTCCCGCGCATTTCGTTCCGCAGCAATATAATTGTTATTTGCTTTTGATCAAAAGAGCGATCTTCATGCATTTAGCGTCGGTTTTATGTTGTGAAAATCTGCACGATCGATACTTATCGGGGCTTAGTGATCGGCTAATTGAATCCATTGCGGTTGGCGGCTGATGCAGGTGGATTGCATCTAATTGAAATGCATTTCCCATGTACGACCAGGTTGCTTAGTTAATTGAATGACTCTCGGTGCGTAATTGCGTGTATTTCGCAAATTGGTCAATACCTGTCGTACCTTTATGCAGATTGTGCGAGAGATCTAAAAATGGCGCACGATCATTGGAAGTTTTTTTTTTTTGGTTTCCTTTTGAAGGAATGCCGTGGAATTTTAAGTGGTTTACATATTATGATGGTGTATTGTTGGCACTTTGAAAATAGGATTTCGTAATTTGTCTGATATTCAGATATTTGAGGAATTTTATTGCAAGTATTTCGTGAGAAATTGTTTGATCGTTTTTAAGTGATACAATGTTAAACTTTTTTGAAATTGCCGATTAAATCTTCACGTAATTTGTTAAGTTGTGGCAGAAGAGTTTTCAGTATCGTTTTATGTGTCAACTGAACAGGTTGAAGAAATTTTGCAATAACTGTAAGCATTGGAATTGTGGCCGAAGTGGAGTTTGTTGATTGATTTGATACAAGGATAACATACCCGATCTTTCTCTAGAAATTGTCATCGGTTGTCCAACAAAAGATGATGTCTTCCATTGTCATAGAAGTAGAAGTTTCAGGAAGCACTGCTTTTACTTTCTTTAGATCCCAGTTATGGTAGATCAGTAAATGTGGCAGCAGTGCTTAGATCGGTCGGCAAAATCTAACCAAAACCTCCTCGTGGTTCCTCCCGGATAACCAACTAACGAATATAGTAGAAAGCACACCCTTCAAAGTGTACCAAGCCATGATGTAAAGTTATCGTGTCGAGGGCTGCATGACAGTGGATAGTTTTTGCACTGTCGTTTAACTATCTCCTCTGGGGACCGGGCGTACCAGTAGTATAATGTCTTGTCCTGATATGGTGGCTCTGTCAGGATGGACCTACCCTTTCATACCATACTCATGAGACTTCCATGGACAAACTACATATTGCATCCATCGGTCCAAAACCGGCAGTTGAGGCACACATCGGTTTGATGAAGAGGGCCTTTGCCGATCGGACCTAAATGAAACGCACACGTATAGGAAGGGCTGAGGATCCCACTGAGGTCTGCCCGTCATATTGCGGGGCGATAGCTCTATCAGGCAAGTCCAAAGGAGAAGCCACTAAGCAGACTGCTGAACTTGGTTTGTGCTAACTCCTCGTAATGGACATTCGTTGATATAGTGTTCTTCAGAGAGATCCCAAATGAGTGATGGTTGGTTTGAAGGAAGCACTAAATACTTTGCAGAGTAAAACTGGAGACAGATATACATGCGTGCGTGCGGTGCGTGCGACCATAAATATTATAGAAGTGTGTGCGTTGCGTGAACGGAACCCACTCAACGCAAAACATTCAACATTTTCCGCATTGCCACATTCGTTATAGCCTTAAATGGCCAAAAACAAGAGCACACACAACAAACACATGCACTATCCCCTTAGATTTTTTGGTTATATGTGACGGACGAGACAGAACGCAAGCATGCAACTGTGTGTCCACAAAAATTTGCAGGGCATACTGCGCATCAACCGCACGCATCGCACGCCAGCATGTACCTGTTTTCAGCTTAATGGTAAGTGATTAAGTCCCAGCCCTTTTGCAGCAATATAGGATAGATTTTAGCTGCTCCAGCGGAGTTGTGTGGTTTAAACGAGTATATCGCCTCATGTTTCCTCCAACCAGCTTTTGTTGCGTCATTAGATGGGATGTTATGCTGCGTAGCAAAAAACATACTCTCTTGTTTGAGTTAATGGTTGTTGGTGTTGGTAGTCTATAGATTAAGGTGCTCGACTATCAACTCAGAGGTTCGTGGTTCGATTTCACGCCTCGACATAGTCGTTCGTCTTTCTGCTTCTCCCACCTAGATTTTTGAAGTGAAGTTTCTCTTTAGCGTCGTTTTTCAGGGAGTAAACCTAGAAAAATCGTCACCGCGTTACCTTGAAATTTTTGATTTGAAACTTCTATTGGCGCGGTAAGGACGACTCTTATGTCGTAACGGCAAAAGGCACGCCGCCAAAGCGGCATGTCGTAGTACTTGTCTTGAGTTAAGTTAAGATGAGATTAGTAACGTGTTGGGTGAAGACTTGAGCTAAGCGCTGAGATGAGATAAGATAAGTTAACTGGAGATAAATTGAGTATAGCCGAGTTGCGTTAACTTGATTTTTAAGGGTTGGGTTAAGAGTTGAGTTGAGTGGAACTAACTTGAGTTAAATTGAGTTGAGGTAAGGGTTGCTGTAAGTTAAAAGATACGTTAGGAGGAGTTGAGTTGAATTGAGTTACGATTTCAGTTTGGAGTTGGAAAATTGGATGGAGTTAAGACTTGAGTGAAGACTTGATTTTTTGTGCTACGTTTTGTCCAGCTAATTCCTCTCCTGGTATCGCCTGTAAGCATTGATCTAGTGATGAGCAAAATAGTCTTCGTCATGAAGTTTAGTCTTATTTTGTCCGGTCAGTAGCAGTTTAGCAAGACTAAGACCAAGGCTTTTTGTGGGTAATATATGGCAAGGCTAATATAGACTTGGTATTGGTCTTGCTTTTGCTTATCATAGTTATGTAGTCTAGATTATGTCACGATAGTATTCATTGAGAGCAGTGGGAGTAAAACCATGTGATAGCATTGGCAGATCTCTACTATATTTCCGACTAGAGTTTGATGCCCGACTGATAGAACCCACGACAGTACAATGGGAATGACGTCTGACTCCAACATAAAAAACTATGCTGTCAAGGTTTCTTGTCTTGTTTATGTTTATGTGCGATCGGTCCTCTCTGGGACCCAATATCAATTAACGTACCTTTCAAAAATGATTTTGGGTCTTTTCCAAGTTTTCAATAGAGCCTGCGCCATTAAAATAAGGAAAATGAGCGCGCATGTGGAATTGCCCTTGAGAATATAAAATAATGGGTTGTTTGCGTTTTTAAACAAACAGAGTGACGTCACTCGCTTATGGGGACTTGAGCCTCTCGCTGCGCATGGGAACAGAGATTATGCGATTCCCTTCTTTTATGACGCGGGCTCTATTTTTGGTGCTTTGGAAGAAGTGTCTCCTAATATCCCTTTTAAAGAGCAACCCTGAATTAAAGAGCTTGCTGATCGGGGCTAGCAAAGACTTGTGATATATTTTAAGGCAGATTTTAGGTTGATTGAAGTTGAATACCAGCATTCGCAACACAATTCATCAAGAACATCTTCTAAAAATGTAAAAAAATCTACTCAAATGTTTAGGAAAGATAATTTCAAATTCCTCGCTTCAAGTGCCCCGCTGAGTATGCTGAAAACCCTTCAACACACAACTAAAGGCCGCAAAATGGAAATACCTAAAAAGGATCAAAAACTCAATCCTGCTTGATCTACATGCCGCAAAAATGTCATTCATATTAAGACACCAAATCTGTCATGTAAATCGGAGTCTCGAATTTCTCATCGATACTCCGCTACCGAAAGTAATTTATGTGCCTGTAATGTTGGCCATAATTGATGTAGAGACATCATCAGGTCCCCTGCTTCTGTACTTATAAATTTACCTGCTGCAGCAGGTATACACGTCCGCAGGTAATTAGTAGCGTTCAACTGATGTCCGACGATGATGTAAACTGGATGTTTCTCTCACTTTGTACTGTTAATTAGGGTAGGGGACGAGGATCGATTCTTATTCGATGGTTCTTGGAAAAATCTCCCGGATGTCATCTCGTCCGTGTGACATCGTCTAGAGGCCCTCTTTAATGAGTTGCGATGTTTCCAATTTTTATTTTGCAAAAAACCAAGGGACTATACAGAAAATAGGGTGTCATGAGAGAATCTTCGCGGTTATTTATGGTGCTCGGAGTCGTTAATTTCTGCGGTAAACAACTGTCTTAGAACCGCAACTGGTTTGCTGCTGCTGGTGCTGATGGTGCTACTGCTGTTGCCTGTATACCGCGTCCGCGCATGCATTCGAGTACCGATCAACTGCTATTCAAAATACCAATGAGATCCGAATCGGGTGAATGGATGGAATCGAGATCACCGCGTCAAATTATGACAGCGAAGTGATCACTCAAAGACCGAAAACAATGGCGGCATGAATTATGCATGAGACAAATCGTATCTCTCGTCTTGCACGTCCGTTCGGAATTGTCTCATTGCGCACACACGATCGGCTCGAATTATCGGAACACGCGGAACAGTTTTAATGGATGATGGCGGCTATTGGCCACTACTGGAAGTTGGGAACTACTACTGCCATGAGACACTCTCGACAGCCGATTGTGATCGTCAAAGTGGACGAGGACAGAATTATGTCATTATCAGGTTGCATAACTGACTGAAGAGCTTCCATCGACGGTCATTGAATGTTAACAGGAGACATAATCAATGGATAGTTGACAACTGAATGTATTAAGTGGCATTTGTTGAGAGATTGAAGGATTTATTGGATGGGCATGTTGTAGCAGATGGCTAGTTATTGGCAGTTACATCAGTTAGTAGTGAAAAATTGCAGTTGGGTACTACAAGGAATGTTAAAAGGTCTACTAATGGTTTTATTTTGTTTGTACTACTTTAGAACTGGACGCTCTTTTTGCTTCTATTGGAACGTACTCAATCAGTCAACTCCCTTCGCATACTCAATTAATGCAAGTCGAGAAGCCGTAGAGCTTGATGTCCGACATTGCAGTCAATAATAGTACCACGAGGCATTACTCCTGAGCGCTAGCCTTTCACCCCAACAAAAGGCCTTGTGCTGTGAACTGCTGCAATACCACTCAGAGACTATTCCTAGAGACAGAGGCTATTTTCATCATCGAGGCTCGGACCTCGTCAACTGGAAATCTGAAGACTTTAGTCCATCTGATACCGTTCCATCTATAGAGGATCGGCGGCATGTCTGGTACAAATTACTAGGAAAACTGCTGAACCTGGCCAAGTTGTCTGGCTTTGCGGTATATAGCGGTGGCAGGACATTTGAACCTGTTAGCTCATTTGAATAAAAAGGAGAAATATAAGTTGATTTCGATAAAGCTGTGGTAGCCTGTGGCACTATTAATGACAGCCCGGGTGAAAATAAGAGGCCGAAAAATAAGAGAACTTCGGTGTATTTTAGGCTCAAAAATTGAATGGTAAAAAGAGCCGAAAATACACCGCAAAATAGCCGAGGTAGTGAACATAAGGCCGATAAAACGCCGAAATGACACCGAATATTCGCCGAATGTGAATGACCATAAACCGAAAAAAGGCCGAAAAGATGCCGAAAAACAGCGTAACTGTACATTTAAAACCGAAAAGAGACCGAATAAACACCGAAATATTATTAGAGGCCGAAAACAAGCCGAAAAGTCGCCGATATATTATTGCTTAGATGGTTCGACACCGAAAACAGGCCGAAAATACACCGAGATACCAGAAAATTTATTTTTATTTTCGTAGAAAATTCGGCTTGTTTTCGGTGTCACAATACATATTTTGAATTATTTTTTAAAATAACTTAGAAATTTCTTTAACGTCTGGACTTCTTCTTCTTCTTGGATGGCGCTACAGTCCTTGCAGGACTCGGGCCTCTCGAAGTCTCCTCCTCCAGTCATCTCTACGTCTTGCTAGCTCTCTCCAATTTGTTATACGAAATTTCCGTATATCTGCTAGCACGTCATCTATCCACCTATTTCTTGGTCGTCCTACTCTTCTTCTTCCTGATGGTCTACCATTAAAAATCCTGGCTAGCATTCTATCTTCTGAAGCTCGTACAACGTGTCCGAGCCATCGCAGTCTATTCAGTCTTATGTATGTAGCTATATTAATTTCGTCATACATTTCTTGAAGTTCTTCGTTTGTCCTAATGCGCCATTCGTTCTGGTTAACCCTTACAGGACCAAATCGATACTGGAAAGTTAAATTGTTACAAGCGCCATTTTAGCACTTTTACAGGAGAAGGAAAAAACGTTTAAATATTTAATGCTTACACTTACTACAAAAGAATTATGTTGTTATAGTTAATGACTCCTTGCTAAAGATGTATATGTGTTTCTTTTTTGTTTAATTAGTAAATATACAAAATTAAGTGTCGCTTGTAACAATTAAAATACCCAGAAATAGCACTTATAACATTTTTTCTGGCGTATGTAACACTGACAGAATTTGTTTTTATAACAATAAAAGTCATGCTGAGGCGCTTGTTGCAGCTAAGTTGGTGCTTAAGACAAATTTGTGTCAGAACTTGATTGTGGTTTGTGTAAATGTCGCTTATAACAATTAATTTTTTTAAATAATTGGTTCAATTTATGGTTTTAAAATATAATCTTGCTATTATTATATGAAGGGTGGCTAGTACTTTTATAAAAGCTAAAAAAAAACATTTTGGCCAAATTGGCGCTTGTAACAATTTAACTTTCCAGTATCGAAATATTCTTCTTAAGATCTCCCTTTCGAAGATTTTAAGTTGATTTTCTGTTTGTTGGGTCAATGTCCAAGCCTCAGACCCATAGCATAGAACTGGGCGGATTAATGTTTTATATAGTCTGACCTTGCACTGTCTTGAAATTTCTTTGTTTTTTAGGACCGGGACTAGTGCGAAATAGGTTTTATTTGCGACTACGATGCGTCTATGGATGTCGTCCTTTATCTTATTTTCTGCAGTAAGCATTGTCCCTAAATAGATAAAGTTTTCTACAATTTCCACACTATGATCATCAAGGCTGATACTTCGCCATAATCGTTGTCCTCGTTTTGATACGATCATATACTTTGTTTTTGTGTCATTTACTCGTAGATTGAACTTTGCTGAACTTTGGACAATTTTGGAAAAGGTTTCTTTTATATCTTGCGCTTTGCGTCAAATTATGACTATGTCATCTGCGAAGGCTAGTACCTGAATGTTCCTTGTGAAGATGCTATTTGCTCCATTAAGCTGTGTTTCCCTCATTATTGCTTCCAGAGCAATGTTAAAAAGTATTGGTGAGATCGCATCTCCTTGTCGCAGACCCGATTCTTGAGGGAAGTTGATCGAGTTGCATCCTCGTATTCTCACTTGTGTTTTACAATTTTTGGTCGTCATTCTGCATAGGTCTATTAATTTCTTCGGCAAACCCATTTCACTCATCTTCTTCCACAACTCTCTTTTATTAAGCAGGTCGTAAGCATTTCTATAGTCAACAAAAAGAAGATGAATATCAATGCTTTCTTCCCAACGTCTGGACTTAAGAATACACCTATTTCGATAAATGAAGACTTTTAGCAAAACAATTTTCTAAGTTCAAAAGTACACTAATATTTCAATTGAATATTTCGGCGTCTTTTCGGCCTGTTTTCGGTGTCGATCCATTTAAGCAACAATATATCGGCGTCTTTTCGGCTTGTTTTCGGCTTCTAATAATATTTCGGTGTTTATTCGGTGTCTTTCCGGCTTTGAATGTACTTTTAGGCTGTTTTTCGGCGTCTTTTCGGCCTTTTATTTTCACCCGGGAGTTTATAGACCAACATGCAAAGTTCCACAGGGATTCGCCCTGGCCTGCTCCTATGAATCACAATGTATAATGATGTCTTGAGGCTATACCTCTCAAAAGGAGGTGGATGTGGTCGTAGAATGAGACGAAGTGATCGCATTGTGCAAAGCGATCTAAGAGATTAAACCGTGTCCTGAAAGCGCTGTTCTGACTCTGACAGAGCACAAAACTGAAGCTGTGCTGATCAGCAAACGGAGAAACGGCTGTGTCCGTAAGGATCAAGGTATGATAACAGATCACTCACTCATAGCCCGCCCTATGATACCTGGGAGTGATAATCGACCAGAGGCTAAATTTTAATGCAAAATTGAAGGCCATGGCGGATAAAGCGTAAGCTATTTGTGCAGCACTCCCAAGAATGCTGCCCAACATTGGGGCCCTAGTCCGAGTCGTTCCTCCTGATGGTGAGGATGGTAAGCTCAGTCATGTTACACGCAGAGCCAGTGTGGCCAGGAGCATTTAACAGGACTGCTAGTGGAACACGAAGATGTGGTTTTAGTGATTTCGAGTCCCACATAGTCCGCATGCAAAGATCGTGTCACACGCTCGGTTACTTTTAGATTTCGGGTAGGTGCTGCTACTTACGGTACCCATATTATCCCCAGGTTATGCTGCTGGCGATCAGTGCACGTCGTTTTAGATATCCGTGCATATGCCTAGTAAAATGAAGAGCAAGTCTTCACTTCAAGGAGTAGTATTGTTTTTTGCCATTAATGCGGCTGTTAGTAGTCAGTCGGCGGAACTGTTTAACCATACATGTGGATGGTAGGGAGTTGTCTGAGTTCTGTTAGCACCGAGAAGCTTCTCAGCTACAATGAATTGTCTGGTTTCGAATTGCAAACCATAAACAGTTGTGATTTCAAGAGGTGTGCCGAATCTTGGGACGCATTTAGTTACAGTGTGTTATACCACTATTCTATTATATTCACATGTATTTGGGAATCTCGTGTTCGGAAGTTTAAATGCTTCAAATGGCTAATGCACGTCTCGAAAATCTCGATTTTTGCTACAAGGGCACAAGGCACGATCGAGTCATCGAATTGTTTCTCTGTCATGACTCATTTTGTGGCAAGAGGTTGTTGGTGCGACAGTTGTATTCGGACCTGAAGCTGGTGACATATCCAAGCGTACATGCATTGCATTCAGCGGCTCCCTGATATGCGGAGATTTTCCACTGACACATAATTGCATGGTTGCGTTCCGTCCCGGCTCTCACAGATAGCCCAAAAATCTGAGTAACGAGTCGCATGTGTTTGTTGTGTATGCTTGTGTGTCCTATGTCGAATGCGGCAATGCAGAAAAAGTTGAAAGTAGCCCGACATTTGCGTGGCATGCGGAACATTCACGGAATATTTCGTCAGGTCGCATTTGAATACACACACTTCTATATTATCTGTCAACGAATGCAACGCATGTACGCTTGGATATGTCACCAGCTTGAACGCGAGTTGGAAATATGCGGGTACAGAGCAGTGGCGTGGCGTCTTTGGAAGCAAGGGATGCATTGCATCCCTTACAATTTCTTATGAAAAAAACAAAAATTCAAATTATTCTTTTCTTTTACAAAACTTTCCTTTTTTATTTTATCATTCTGAGATAAAATTTATATTATTGCTGCTTTTTATAGCCTCCACTGTTAATATATAAATTCATTGTCTCATTGTCAAATGAGAAATTAAGCGATATTTTATGGTTTGTCCATGAGCGAAAGCTCTCTCCTCGTTCTTTCTGAATTCGCAAACGAAAAACTCTTCTATATATGCAAAGAAACATGCCAACGAACTTCGAGAAGCAGAATTTGAATTGCTTCCCTTGACTGTCCGTTGGAACCACTGACCATGGAGGCTATACAAGGAGATAAAACTCCGTGTTGTCAATTTTCGTTTGATTATTGGTGGCGCTGCAGTCAAATGTACCCCAAAAAACATGGCCGATTGTATTTATCCGGTTCATGGCAAAGTTCGTTTATTACTAACATATTTTACGTTTACCAGCTTACAGCTGTTTACCAGCTCCTAATTTCAATTTACATATATCAATGCGATTATTCGTAATTAATAAATTTTTGATGTTTCCAATGAATTTTTATTAATTTCATGTGGGGTACATCGGACAAAGGTGACATCTGTGGCCAAAAATGAACTAGAAGTTTAGTTTCTTCTACACATCCATTTCCTGTCATTTTCCCCATAAGAGTTTTTCCTCCTTGGATATTCTCCATGCCACTGACATATAGATATGGACTGCTAATTGACAACTTTCAATGGCACCATTTTTCTCCAGAAGTAGAGGACCTTTTCTATGTAAACAAAAGTTTTTGTATGTTAGAAGATGTATGTTATAATTGAGATTTCCATCATTATTTTTTATTTAGTAGCAGTTTTTTCGTTAAATAAATGTATTTTTTTTAAATATGTGAGGGTTCTTTCCCTCTGTTTAACGAACTTTTAAAAATAACGAAAGTAGAGAAAGAAGAAAAAACTCTATAGCTGTCTAGTTTTTTCTAATTATGTTTATAACGCTGACATACACTGAACTGTTTTTTTTTTATTTTAAAACCGATTAAAGCTCATAGGATTTTAACGGGGGAGCGAGACAACGATAGTTTTTGGTGCTACTTTTTGTATGGGATTTTGCTTATTCAGGCCTGTTTCACACGGGACGACGGCCAACCAACAGAAATCGTACGATATTCATCTTTTTAGAGAAGAGGGTGAGAGAGGACGATGGGGAGGGAAGATTTTCCCATCCAACTTTCTCACACGATTTTCGGTACGACTTTTGACAGCGGTGTGGTTGTTGTTGTTTTTTGTTCCTTAAGCTGGGAGAAGAAAAGAAAGAGAAATGACTTTTGTTTCACTCGGAAAGTGCGCAAAAGAGAATTAAAATAAAAGCAACAACAATAAGCTAAAGCGTTTTGACGTGCAGTTGGTTGGAAATATTGGCCCGTGTGAAAGCCCGTACGACTTTTCGTCAAATTTCAAAAGGGAATGGACGATGACAGCAGGTTTTGTTGGTTGGCCGTCGTATCGTGTGAAACAGCCCTTAACAGTCCATATCTTGTCAGTGGTTGGAATACCCTTTGGTGCGAACTTGTGGATGAAGAGGGAAGTGGAGATGGGGAGACACAGCGAGCGTTTGTTCCTGTGACCAGTGCCAAGGGAAGCAATTCAGATTTTGCATCCATACGAAGTTTTGTGAGAATAATGTGAGTATATTTTTTGTTGGGTGAGAGCGGAGAGAAGCTTCTAATAAGATTGGAGGGACTAGTTTGCTTTTGCTTTATTATAGATAATGGGTAATGTTAATAATAATAATGGGTAAGTCATTGCTGGGGCGCTCTTGGAGCGATTTTAACTCTGTTTCATGTTATTGTGCCTGAGCTGGCCTAGGTAGGTGACCGAGTCGATATTGACGGACGAAGACAAGTAGTCGTTGAATAGTTTTGTTACCTGACATTATGTGTGATATCCATTATAAAAGTCTGGTCTGACGAAGTGATCGTTCGGTCATTGTCTGAAGGTGGTTTGCGATCAGTATAAACCTCGAAATTGCGTCCTTTAACGAAATACATAGTAGAAAAGTTTATTCACTGCATAGACGATAGTTTGCATAGTTTGCGATCAAATGCAGAATACTTCTGTTCCCTTCATAAAAATTTTTTTGGAATAGAAAGTCACAGATTGCCACCGTTAAACTGTTCCAGGATTCCTTCAATCGCATAGGACGAAAGTATCAGTGGTTAGACTCTACTTGGCACCCTCAAGGCTCAGAAAAGTAGCTTCTGTCGTCGAAGTTTGACACCTTTAGGTATGACGGTATGACAAGGAAAGTTTTCCACTTGAGAAGGTACATGTCTTAGGTGATCATTAATCGGTACCAACATTTCGGCCAGTTGGAGGGATGAAGCCGTCGCTGTAGTGGAACAATGACAAAGGGTGCTGACAAATGGGTCAGGAAACTATACAATAGAACTAAGCCATCATAAAACCCTGGGATTTGCTTCAGGAATAATCACTCTTATTTCCACATTAGCGTCATTTTTATTTTAACATTTCTTGGGCGTCTCTGTGTCATTGATCAAATTTCTTTCAATAGCTTGAACCGAACCACATCCTGCCGAACTGAAGAGCAATCGATAAGCCACTTTCAAAGCCTAGCTAAAGGCTTAAAATCATTCCCAGGATCAGTGCCAAACGTCGCCACCTAGAACAACTCATTTCCCACAGATTTACACACCCAATCCCAACCGAAACCAACAAAAGTCGTCCCAAAAAAGAGAGGACGCACTGTCATATTGGCCACAAATCAAACCTGGAACCAGTGGCAATATATCAATCGCCCATTAAGGCTGCCCGTTTCCTGCGAGATCCGATCATGAATTATCGCGCAGCTATTCTCCAATTAACATCTCAATTTTCATAATGAAATCTTTAGGAGTTAATCGCGCCATCGCCGGACCTAAATCAGGGGGGACGCAGCGTTTCCGCATCCTGCTCTCAATTGATACCTTGCACGCAAGTAGGTGACTACTGCAAATTCAGTTGCACTCGACTGCATAATTGCAAGAATGCGCCGCGAACAATTTCTTGTCTTTCAAATCAGCATGACTGCTCCCAGCGTTCGCTCCAAGGACAGTCCTGTCGCCCCGCGTTCCAGCAGCGGCGGGCACGACCCCGCTCTCTCCTCGCAAAAGGGATATAATAAATGACGGTCCAACCTCGTGAGATTTTGATTCATTGCGCGATTATGTGTGCGCACGCAGTTTATCTTAGGACTACCTGACGTACCTGAGGGTTTCTTTATTTGGTCCTGCGGTTGCGGGCTACCTTCGCCATGTTGCGCCCAAGCTAAAAAAAAAATACATTTTGTCGCGTGATTTTTCGTCGTCCATTTCGCTGGATGGTGACCGCGCGTATATATAGTCTCGTAATTGCGATGGGTAAGTAAATCTCCATCGCGGTCATTTTTATGTGTCCCCGGCACAGTCCGAAATTAACGCTGCTCCTCATTTGGGCTGATATCGTTATCTCTTCACAGACAAACTTGAAGATTTGAAGCCGAGAGTCACACATCTGAATAGAGGCGAGCATGGAAGTGAAGGTCTTACGCTGCTGCTGCTGTGTGTCGTGGAGCTCTTGTTGCGTGCCAACAGTGCGCGCTTCTGGTAGTTAGGCGAAAGAGCCTCTCCAGAGGGCAGAATCTCTTTGAGTTGAAAATTTATTGCGTGCTATCTTTGTCGCGTATTTTAAAACCTGGGAATGATGAATGCTCCCCGAGGCCTATCGGGCTGGTTAGAGGAGGCTTGCCCTCGAGGCAATGGCAGAATGTTACCTTGACTACTCGCCTCAATTGTGTTGCGAATTCAAAGAAAGCAGCCAAGAAAGGTTAACACCGTCTCTTTGCTGGCGATTCAACTGAATGTTAAATGGGAAAATATGGCAAACCCTTGTATGGCCATTCTGCGAAATGCGTCCGCAAATGAGCCGGAATTGCCTGGTCTAAAGAAGGGCACGGTTCACTGGCTGAGCAAATATACTACCGCAGGTGTTTAAAGACTTCTGATTTAACTTAAGATTGGATAAGTCCTTTGGATACTGGATAAATTGTGGATTTTTGCAAATCATTAAAGCCCTCTTCACTTTAGTCCCGGCCTTTCACTATGGCTGCCATCAGCTCGCCAACTCCAACCAAGATGAACGACAATGAGCACGAGCAGACGCCTCATCAAGAGGCACACAGGCATTGAACGACTGTCCAAAGGAAAAGAAAACAACAGGCACGTGCCCGGGACGCCCACACCTGCGCCAGCATCTTGGTATACACAGAAAAACCGTAACTCAGGGCTATCCATGTGCATAATGCAGCCGCGGCTCTTGTTGTTTGCTTTCATTCCTGTCAAACAATTAACTCGTCAGTCGGGTCGATTTCTTAGGTCTTTTTGAAGACACTACAAGACACCATCGGACACGAGGTGTGCACGCATTTCCGAGCACAAAAAGTGCTAATGAAGCCGCCGTGACTCTTTAAGCCACTCGACACTTTGGTACCTTTCACGGCTTTATCGTTTAGTCCATAAACGGGACACGCGGACCCTCAACAGTCCGCGGCGGCGGCGGGACGAGCGGTGTCTCATCCCAGCTTTGTCTATCCGAACTTAATGAATTTAGAAAAATCGTAGGCAAAAGCCCTTAAGCACCGATCTTGTATTTGGATGTATAATGAACAGCGCATGCGCGGTTGTCTTAAATGTTTAAAATGCGTCCAAAGGCTCCTCGAGTGGACATATACTGGTTCTGGATGTGGTGATCTTCACCTGAAGCAGACGATCTGACCTCGACTGGGCTTTGTCGTATGGACCGGGGCCAAATCATTTGCATATCACTGTCAAAATCTTTTTCATCGTCCGAAATAGGATTAGCGTCAGTCTAGGTCAGATGCGCGCATGTCATTCGCTCAATTAGAAGCCGATCAAAGCCAGATTATCGTGGAATTAAGCGGTTTTGATGCGCCAGTTAACACTTCTTTGTAAAGCACAGTCGCTCTTATCTATAGCCTTTGCAGCGCACGGGGCCAGTTCCCGCGCTATTGCCAGGGATCGATGCTGAGATTTTTAACGATCATAGCTGAAAACGATCTTTAGGTGCGCTGTAAAATTGTTGAAAATTCTGGAAACGATCGAAAGTACCGAGAATAATTGCAAGAATTAAATTTTATGGAGAAGTTATCTTGGAAACAAAGTGGAGGTTTCTCCCGACTGTCTACATTTTAGTGGGATTGAGATAAGGCTGCTTGTTCAAATAGGAACTGTTCTGCGGATTGGGCTGGAAATTGTGCTGTAAATGACTCTAAGTGGGCTGTAATAAGTTCGATCGTGATGCCGCTGTTGGTTCGTTAAATCGGTGAATTTTACACGAAACTAATTGAAAAGATTTTTGCTTGAGATAAAATTTCTAATAAAATTGAACTTGTTCGGAGATTTTGTGGAGAGAAATCAGTTAATGTTTTTTTGATAGTGAAGAAATACGCTGGTGTGAGACTTCAGAGCTAGTGGGAATGTTCTAGTTTTGGTTCAAGGAAATCTTTCACTTTGATAGTATTTTGTCTTCTTCTGCTCTGCCGCATCGTTTTCAAAGTCATCAGAATTTCGATCGTCTGTTTCTTCCTGTATTTGGGATATGTTTTTTTTGTAAGAAGTCTCTAAAGTACTTCGAGCACACCTCAACTATGTCATCCATACTACTTGATATTGTACCATTTTCGCTTGACATAAGGAAGAATCCAGAAGCCGGCAACAATAGAGGCAAAAGGCGACTTGTGGACGTGCCGTACGAACGTCCTTGATGTACACCTGTTTTAGTGCAATGCCCTTAGACTGATGGAATCTGGGACCTGGACCTCAATAACTGCTGAAAATACTACGGAAGACCTGCGTTGGATCGCGCATTTCGAAAGCACACATACATATATGAATGATATCAAGTATTCAAAGAGACCTGAAAAGAAAAATTTGATTTCTGTCTAGTTCTAGTCGACCTTGAATGTCAATGAAAGACGGAACCATCGGAAGGCTGATGATCGTCATATAAGAGTCTAGGTTATAGATTCCTAAAATTACCACTGGTATTTTGGTCGTGAAATACTTGACCGCAGTTATGGTTACAAAACAGCTAAATTATTTCCAAAAAAAAGAGCATCGAAAGTACGTCCTTGAAGATATGATTTTCCGTGTTTCTACGGACCCTACCTTCATGAAATGCCTTATAACTAGCGAAGAGATACAGGTATACTAGTACGACATGCAAACATGCTAACAGGTTTTGGAATGGCGCCCCAAAAACGAGCAGACACACAAAAAACAGTGCCGAATTCACTCCAAATGCAAGGATAAGGTGCCAATTTATTTTTGATTGCCGTGGGCTAGTGCATTGCGAATTGTTTCAAAGGGACCAACTGTGTATACGCAATACTACATATTTGGTCGTCATGAAAGGAGGAGGAAAGACGAAAGACTTGAGCTTAGAGGTATCAGTGGCGGTTTCAGAGGGGGGTAATTGGGTAATTACCCCCCTAAGAATTTTCGTTCGCTTATTTATTTTTATTCTTATTACCAATATTTCAAACAAATTTCAAAGTTATGGTGAATCTAGTCGGCGATCTTTGACGGTGAATTTTTCCAAAACTGCTGGATAGTCGTGGAAGGGACCGATGCCCGAGACTCCCGCTAGTAAGGCACGCTATGGCTGATTCCACACCAGCGTACACATGACACGACAAGAGTCCACTGAAAAGTGGTTTATGAAGAAAAGGGTGAGAGAGGACGATGGAAAGGAACACAAATTTGAACGATATTTTCAGCAGATTTTTGATCGAACACTTTGACAGCTTTGGCATTGTTGTTTTCTGAAATTCCCTTTTGTTCGCAAAGAGAATGTCTAAAACAACAACAAATGATTTGTTGCCTGCAAGTTGCTCCCTCGTGTAGATTTTTCACCGAACACCAAAAGAGAATTGACCATTGCAGACGACTTCTGTCTGTCGTGTGTACGCTCGTGTGGAAACACCATATGTAAACAAAATGAAGTTAACTGCGCAAGCGCCGTAAGAAAAGTGATGACTCTCTTCCTTTTAGTAGGGGAGCTGACAACCACGGTATACAGAATTAAGGTAATGGCCTGTTTCACACGGGACGATGACCAACCAACAGAAATCGTACGATATTCATTTTTTTAGAGAAGAGGGTGAGAGGGGTGAGAAAGTTGGTTGGGGAAATCTTCCCTCCCCATCGTCCTCTTTCACCCTCTTTTCTAAAAAAATGAATATCGTACGATTTCTGTTGGTTGTTTGTCGTCGCGTGTGAAACAGCCCAATGGGCTGTTTCACACGAGACGACGGCCAACCAACAAAATCTGCTGTCATCGTCCATTCCCTTTTGAAATTTGACGAAAAGTCGTACGGGCTTTCACACAGGCCAATTTTTCCAACCAACTGTACGTCAAAAAGCTTTAGCTTATTGTTGTTGCTTTTATTTCAATTCTCTTTTGCGTACTTTCCGAGTGAAATAAAAGTCATTTCTATTTCTTTTCTTCTCCCAGCAAAAGCAACAACAACCACACCGCTGTCAAAAAGTCGTATCGAAAATCGTGTGAGAAAGTTGGATGGGAAAATCGTCCCTCCCCATCTTTCTCTCTCACCCTCTTCTCTAAAAACATGAATATCGTACGATTTCTGTTGGTTGGCCGTCGTCCCGTGTGAAACAGGCCAATGTAACAGAGACTGACAGCTTCGAATATCGTAGAAATCGCGGGACGAGTGACGTCAGCACTAATGCAGAAACAACAACAACAACTCCCTCCGATTTTATATGGGAAGAGCGTGCCGAGTGACGTCGGCACTCAAATGACATTTCTCTTTTGCATTACCCTGGTTCTGTATTCTGTGCTGGCAACCTTCTGCCGTTTGGTATATACAAGCTTTTCAACTAATTTCAAGCATTTTTTCTAATATGACATTTTTGCGGGAAGTGGTTAGTTAGATGGTTTGAGGGGGAGGGGAGGGGGGTTGGGGAAGATCTAAAATTAAAAAAAAAATCTGTCACTGCATATGTAGATTCTATTAGTCAAATATAGCGTTTTGGACTGCTAACCATCTCAATCAACGACCTCCTGGGCTAGGCCCTCTGCTTGGCTAAAGTGTTGGGGTTTTTCGTTCCCACCTATGATCCTATGTCCGAAAAATCAGCCAAGAGTAACTTTATGCCTTCTACTAGCCTATCTATGTAGCTCACCTCTGCATCGCTCCACTAGCTTGTATGACACCATCACTTAATCCAGAGGTCTTATCGACTCTTGACTATCTATGAAAATTCCACTTCTACATCCTTGTATCTCGCTTTGAAAGACACTAGCGTGCGCCTTTGATGTTTTGGAGCTCGCGGAGAATATCCGTAGATCAATCTTCTTCAGGACGTCTCCGTTTCTCCACTATCTTTAGGGTATTTCGATGGAGAATTTTTTCCTGAAGGTTAATCTAGGCAGAAGGTGGTTGTGTCAAACATACCCTCAGGTTGCAGGCCCAAGATTTTCCTATGACCATAGGGTTTACGGGTCCAAGTCCCGGATTTCCTCAGTCTAAGTACAATGAAGGAGGCCAGGTGTGTGATGTGAAGGTTAAGAAGGAGTAGGTAGATGCACATCAAGGGCGCCGGTGGCGCATGTAAGTCCATGTCTCTTGCCGAAGGTCTGTGCAGACTCTTTCCTTGCTGTTCGACTTCCAGTTGAGTTTTGTGTCTAGAATTTAGACCCGGGAATTTCACTCTGGAGGATAGAGTACCGGCTTTGCAGAGATAAGATATACCCGCCCTCAACAAGATAGCAATTCGTTTCTAAATTGAACAATCCGACTGTGGAATAATTTTTCGCAGTCGGTATTTCTGAGCTCCTATAACATCCATTGGCATAAACTTACTTCTAAGGAACTGGATTTAGAGTTTCCTTTCTGGCCGTTGAATCAAGGCACGGCGCCGTATTGGACGGCGACCAATCCAACCACCATACCATTTCGGCGGATTTCCCCAGGGGTCAATTCTATCACCCGCACTTTTCCTAATCTTCATTAATGATCTGCTCTCAAGCCCCTCCAACCCTCTTCATTGCTTAGCTGATGACGGTACTATGCGTTACTCTTACGTCTTCGGCAATATAAGACAAGCACGTGCCAGACCTTGTCTTCACTATCGTCTTCACTGATATTTACTTCGATCAATCGGGATATCAAATCGAATCTTGATTGGGGCCGCATAAATCCTGTTGAATTTAACGCCACTAAAACAAAGTACTGTCTCATATCCAACACAACAAACACTGACCTTCCTCCCATCTCAGTGGACAAAGAGAATCTTGCGGGTGACTCAACTCTTAACATCCTTTAACGGCGATGGAATGATCACATATTCCAAATGGCCAAACATGCCTTGGATTTCTTAAGAGATGCAAATTCCTCCTCCAGCCAATCGCCCTGGAAAATCGTACCATTAAACTCAATCGCACATTCCAAAGACATCCAGACGCCTGATAGTCTTCCATAAGTTGTAATACTTTTTCGCTTGACCACAGTTCAAAAAAAAATTTTAAACAATGTAAATAAAAACGACCGAAGCACAAACTCGGTAGATGGAGAAAGAGAGGGGCGTGCCCCGCGTCTCGTCGTGAGGCCACACTGGCGAAATGTTGAGCGATGTGTCTACGCTGCACGTGGTCTCCCATTCCGATTGGGAGACCGTAGACCTGCGAGTTTTGGTCTAACTGTCCAATGTCCAATCAATAATATGGAATCAATTCCGAACCGATTCTAGGGAATGCAGAGAGGAATGAATTGGTTCCGTCCTAAGACATCCCAATGCAAAAAGAATCGATTCTCTACATGTTTTTGAATCGAAAGTGGAATCACTTCCAATGTACTGGAATCAATTCTGAATCCATTCTAAATGCATTCTGTTCCCAAATGGGATGCCTCGGAGACCAAAATCGCTCAACATGTCTATAAGTGTGTACTAGCCTTAATATTATGCCTAGGATCTTAACAGTAGGCTTAGTCGCTAGTTCCACACCGTCGACCGTCCACTGAGACGAAAGGAGGAATGGTGCAGGTCTTTTTACAAGCTTTATATTAACTTCGTTTTCTGTGTGGGACAAATCTTGCGATCGAATTTTCGACTACTTCCCGATATGCGGTGATGCTCAAATTTGGCCCACACTTTTGGTTCTGAAGACAATGCAATATAGTATATTCAATTTTATGGTAAATCCAATATGGCGGCCGCCTTAAAATGGTGGATTACCTTTTTCTTTACCACACCCGACATGGGTATC
Organism: Thereva nobilitata; assembly: GCA_963855945.1. Taxonomy (NCBI): domain Eukaryota; kingdom Metazoa; phylum Arthropoda; class Insecta; order Diptera; family Therevidae; genus Thereva; species Thereva nobilitata. The sequence continues at coordinate 190,418,141 of OY979695.1, read as the reverse complement.
AAATGAAAGAGTATGACGAGGAGAATATAGTAAGATATTTGACGGAATTTTAAATCGAATATGGCTGACACCATAAAATGGCGGATTCCCTTTTTTTTAAAACCCCCCGATATGGGTATCAAATGAAAGAGTATGACGAGTAGAATACAGTTGCTATGTAACGTCATTTTAAATCCAATATGGCGGCCACCACGAACAACCCCTCGATATGGGTATCAAATGAAATGTTGTGATAAGTAGAACACAATTAGCAGGGTTAGTAAGATATGTCACGGAATTTTAAATCCAATAAGGTGGCCACCGCAAAATGGCGCATGAGATTAAAAAGGAGAAAATAAAAAACAATAAAAAAAAAATTTTAAACACAAGCTTTTATTATATAAACTAAAAAATATTAAATAATAAAAAAGTTTTTAAATATGTGTTAATAAGGTGAACTAAAAAGTATAAAATAATTTTTTTTAATCCATCTGTATGTAACTGCAAGTAAAAGCTTGGGGCGCTCAGTTTACAAATGTTTCAGATATTATATCAAAAATGCAAAAAAATATTATGATTTAAGTAATAAATACTAAAATTAATTGGATACAACTGATAAAGCGCCCCCAAGCTTCTACTTGTAGTTACATACAGATGGATTAAAAAAATTTTATACTTTTTAGTTCACCTTATTAACACATATTTAAAAACTTTTTTATTATTTAATGTTTTTTTAGTTCATCTAATAAAAGCTTGCTTTTAAAAAGTTTTTTTTATTGTTTTTTTTAAAGATTAAACAGTACTTTGTTTTGGACGTGTTAAATTCGACCAGATCCTTCTGCTCCCAAGCAAGAATGAGTTCAATGTCCGCGTTGACTGAGTTTAGTTCACGATAATGAAGACTAGGTCTGACATGTCCGTGTCTTACATTATCGAAGTTACCATTTTTGGGAAAACTACGAAGTCGATTAGAAGGTAGCTTATACCTTACCTTCCGAAAGTGTAAAAAGAGAATCTAAGTGGTTACTCAAATGTACTGCATCCATGCATTCCCAGTAATGCTTCCATAATACATTCCTGATGGCTTACATTTCCCGCTGGGTCTATAGTCATAGTCGAACAGATCTTATTGTTCCTGAAGCTGTCGGGAACCTCCATTCAAATTTGGAAGATATATGCGAAGCCGGCAAAAATCTCACATAATCATAAACTAGTAACACTGTCACAATGATAACAACAAAAAGTGTCAGTTTCAGCCGCATTTAAATCCAGTTTTTAATCGCCACAGCCTTTGCCCATCTCAAAGACCTCCAAAATCCCTCTCCACACTAAAAAAATGGTTTTATTTTCCTGTAAATAAATTCGTTCCCATTAAAGTTCACACAATCAAATCGAAGCACATCAATGCACCGTGGCAGCTGTATCAGCCCAAAGACGAGTGCAGGTTTTATGGCAGACGAAGCTTTTTAGTGATCAGTAAAACACAATCCCACCTCCAATAAAAAAAGAGACAAACGCGTCCTCGTGTGGACCTGATTGAAATTTATACTTCCCACGTGATAAGGGAGGTTTACGTTAACGAGCAATTAAAGACCTTTGCAAGGAGGAGTGAGAATCTTCGCGGACCTGGAATGCCACTAGAAGACACTAGTTATCAACACCTGGGGCATATCACCTCCCCAGGTGATCGTTCTACTTACCCAGTCATAGAGTACATAGAGCGCGCACCTGCAGCTCGGTGTACGAGAGCAGCTCCTTCGAGGAGGTGTCTTTCTTGTGAGTGCTAGTAAAGTGCTGCTAATTGACAAGTCCCCGGGTGGAAGATAAATGACTGTGACAACGCCGGATACATGGACCTTGCTTTTGTCGCGGGTCCTTCAAAGTGTCTCTGCGCGCGATCGCACGGTCTTGGCCCGGGGGTCTTATTAAGACTAAATTCGATATCACCTTGCGCGCAGTCGTCGAACAGGTGGACACAAGACACTAAGAGAATGGGAGAGCTGCACTCGCCGATATCATGTTTCCGTCTTTGATTATTGTCTAGGCCTACACCTGAGTGAGCTCTGTAACTGGATTATGGCCAGCGACAGTAATTTATCTCGATCGGATTTATCTTTGATTAATCGATTCCGCTGGCATCTGGGGCTTATCGAATTCCTGAATTAGTCGGACATCAGTTTGGATTTAAGGAAATGCGACAGCCTCGACAGAGCGCAGCAGCGGTGCTGATCGTGGATTATTACACATATAATGAACAATTTACCTCTAATCCCGAGTAGTACAACATCAACGCTGGAAGTGGTGCAGGGATTCCGAGATGAGAGGGACGGGGGAGGTTCTGGGTGCTGTATGCGGTGTTCAGAAAGCGCGACGAATTCCGCTGGAGTTGGTTGTTTTGGTGATGTATGAAAATTAAGAAAGGTGTGTAATTATTTTGTAGTTTCAATGTCATTAGAAAGTATTAATGACTCGATTGGTAAGTGTTAGGTATTTTATGTGATGAACTAAGCTTGGGCCCATAAGCAGCACAGCCTACGATTGGGACCCTCCGCCCTTACGATGCTCCATAGATAGTAATTTAGGGCACTGCATCCAGGTACTAAGCCAACTAATATCTTAACATCCTTCGTGCTACGCCCCAGTAATTACCTGGCAGCGTTGTGAGCCGACCCAACAGTGAAGCGCTTGGAGTTCATTAGGCCAGGTGTGGACCTATTGTCTTCGATGAATTTCATAAGAGTGCGATCGTCTGCCCCAATATCAATTTTCTAACCGATAAAACAGTACCCAAGCCTTGTCTACCAGCTTGTTTTTCTTTTCATTTTGCTTGAAGCCCTAATAGCCCGAAACCTACATAAGAGTGACCCGATGGAGGGTACCTAACTCATGTAGGGCACTTAAACATTTCCAAACTTATTGACTTGGGTCCTACGGGGCTTTATCGCTCTGATTGCTGCTAGGATGTCAGTGTTGAAACAGTGCGGCCTATTCCTTGCCTTTTTGGAGCCCTTGATATATTGTCAACTAGCTGGGACCCGGTGCGCCTATGCTGCTCCCATAAGCCAGTAGTAGTAATCAGGTGATATGAATTTTAATATACAGTAGGAGAGTTTGAAAAAGGCAATTTTTTGGTATTTTTGATTCCAAATAACAAATTGTGAAACTATTAGGGATCTGACATTTTGATCGAGACAATAAAAACCATCCATTGACACATGGCATTTTTCGAGATATGAATTTTCATACACAGATGAAGTGTCTCAATTTACCGCTTATTTTCTGTATTTTGGATAGCTGGAACCCGGTGCGCCTCGCTGCACCCAAGGTTTAAACATTTAAAATCAATCCAAACCTTCAAAATTCAACTCTTCTTAACCATTAACGAAAAACCAACTATTCCTATAAAAGTTGGAATCATTAGATTCAAAATACATTTATTTGAAGTATGACCAAAATTGCCTGTGTATTCTGTTAAACCATGAACCTTAAAAGATTTAAAATTAATGCAAATAGCAGCATTCAGCACTCGAAATTCGAGGGCCATTTTCTATAGCTTTTTTTAATTTAAATCTAGAAGTCTGCAATAACAAAATTTTTAGAGAACAATAAAACTAAATTGAAAAATGAAACAAATTTTTTATAGTTGGAAAAAGCAATGCCAAAAAACCAACTTTTATTATCTCTTAATGTCACATATTGCAAAATTGCGTTTCTCTATTCGAATTAAATGTAACAGATGCCTTACGTTTCATAGGGGAATTAATTGTAGGTACAATTGTCTTCTAATGTTTAGCTTTCTTTTGTGCCGTGTATAAATAAAATTGCGATTCTGCACTTCTTTGAGCTCAGAGCTACACGGTGAAATAGTTTTCAATATTGTTGGAGAGACGCTTGCAGGGGTGTGACATACAGCTAACCGGGAAATGACACTTATTTGGCAAAATTCTTCCGCCATATTGGCCCCACAATTTTGAATAAGTTTTGATCATAAATTCGTTATTTACTACCTTGAAAACTCCCATATACCGATTTTAATTGGAATCGGAATACAATTCGCAAACTCGCCGGCCATATTGGTGCGGCCATTTTGAATTTAAATTTTGATCATAAAGTCGTTATTTGCTACCTTAAAAAACCTCAGATACAGATTTTCATTGGAATCGGAACGCAATTTGCAAATTCGTCGGCCATTTTGAATTTATAAGTTTTGACCACAAATTCGTTATTTGCGACCTTAAAAACCCCTAGATACCCACTTTCATTGGAATCGGAATAAAATTGGCAAATTCAACCATATTTCTGCGGCAATTTTGAATTCCGGTCATATTTTGGCGGCCATTTTGAATCTCGAAAATCGGGCTTCGAAGTGTATCATAGGAGACCTCCACGGAACTTCATGCAAAAATTCAAAGCTCTGCGATGATTTTCAACGAAGCTCTCCATGACAGCGCCATCTAGGAGTGGCTTTAGAAAGTAATAAAATAGCCTATGTTCTAAATTTTAATGTAAATAGCACCTGGTTAAAATTTCATTAAGATCGGTTGCACGGTGTAGGAGCCTATAGTGAACATACATACATAAACATATTCATTTTTGTATATATAGATAGATTCCGTTAATAGAAGAAATCACTTCGTCAATAGAAAAAATCAGTTTTTAATTAGAAAAAATCGTTTTGACATTAATTACTTAATGATATTACTTAGATGTAAAATTTCAAGTCTGTAAAAGTTATAGTTGGAAAACTGTTATTTTATATCTTTTACGGGGGCCCCCCTCAGGAGTCGATTTTTGCAAAACCCTTTCTTAGTGAATCTCTACTTAACAAAAGAAACATGCATGCCAAATTTCAAGTCTGTAGGTCTAAAGCGGCGTTCACAACACAGCTCCAACGTCAAAGTATGTAATATGGACATTTCTTAAAGCGCGTGGAAAATAGTATTTCTCCATCCTTTTCACTCTCAGCGCAGATTTTTCTAGAGTACCGTGAGATAAGGATCTATTCCTAATCTGACGCTGTTAATGTCGAAACCTTCGGAATTGAAAGTAACACTAAGGGTGGGTGCCAAGTTACAATTCCGAATTTGCTACTTTCACCCCGGACACTTCGAAATTACAAAGTGTGCCAAAATACATTTCACGCATTTCATTTGAAAATGGACGGCAACAAAATTTTGTAATTTATAAAATGTTTAATAACTTTTTTAAAGAAGCCCAGTGCTATGTTTATGTCTTTAAAATAGTTTAAATGGAATTGCTTCATGAACAACATCCAATGGGCATGGAATGCAAGTAACATAAACGTATTTGAAAGAGTTTAAAAAAATGATTCTTTTATGCGGAATTTATCCTGCTCATGTTTTTATTTTGGGTTACGTCTGCAACGTGCGGCCTTTAATATGTGTCATATTATACGGTGAAGACAATCATGCACTGAGAATTGAAAGAATTCGCGATATTGTTCTCCAATAATTGAAAATATGTAGATTAAATCACAACTCAGAGCCAAAAAGTAAATCCAACAAACTGTCAAATGAATGTTTGGCTTATATTTCCCTACAATTCAAAAATTTCCTTACAATTCCAAAGACACAAACCTCCGAAAATTGAATTGTAAAATCGAAATGCGTTTTTCATACAAATTGACATTTGAATTGTAACTTGGCACAGGCCCTAAGGCCCAAAAGATGGCATCACAAAAATATTTTCGTTTTTAGAATGCAAAATTTTAGTTCAGATTGCTCTAAAATCATTCTTAAAAGATGTTTTTATAAATATCCATTGCTGTTTTTTTTTTATTATTTACAAATGTGAGTAAAATACAAACTTTTTTGAATAATTTGCAAACAAAACAAACTTAGATGAATTTCAGAGGAGATGTCGCTGGTATCACTTTTTCGAAGTTTGAAATCGATCACATGTTCGTCTGGGCAAATGTCAAAGCTGTTTGGTTGTTGTTTCGCTTTCTTAAAGTTTTTTTTAATTTTTGGTCCAATTATTTCGAGAAGTTTTTCAAATTGTTCATAAGTCATTCTTGGGAAATTGAAAAATTTTCTTCATCACTTAAAAACATTTCAGGCACTTAATTTTGAGCATCTCCAAAAAATTCTCGATTTTGAAAAATCGGACAGACCCACCACCGTCTGTCTACGATTCCTATTTTTAATATCTTCCGCAACTATGTATATTATACATTAATAAACTACAATATGCAATCCCCACAAAAATAACTGCTACTCCCTTGAATCCAATTTATTTTAGTTTCTGATTAGCAAAGAAATTCAGTAAGAAATTCTGACAGATTCTCAATGCAAATCATATGATTTCGAATTTTCGAAACTGTGCTAATCTGGCGTTGTGAACAGCTCCCAATCTGCCGTTCACGCTGCCGCTGTATTGTGAACCCCGCTTAATAGTTCCGGAGATATGGTGATGACAAAGTGAGTGAGTGTTTTTCTCCTATATATAGATATGTATATAGATAGGTTATGTAGAGAAAATATTTGATTTTGACATGACTGTGAAAACTGCTGAAACATTATGTAGAAAACCATAGCAACGTCATCGAAATTATTTTTTTCTAGCCTTCTTTATCAAGATTAAAAAAAAATTAGGAAAAAATAATTTGGATGTCGTTGCTGTGCTTTTACCAGTTTTCACAGCATTTGTCAAAAATGTTCATGTTCTGAAAAATAAAATATATCCCATGTTACTCGCTGATAATAGAGCTTTCGATTGTCGAAGGAATTTTTAAAATCGGTTCGGTAGTTTTTGAGTTTATCCGGAACAAACAAACAATCAAATCTTTTCTCTTTATATAATAGTATAGATGAATGTGTTGTGGAAGTCTCCCTCAATATCGAGAAAGCGGCCAGCGGAATTCCAGTTTAAGGCCCACATCGTGATCCATCTGAGTGGACTTCCCCTTCTCCTAGGCATACTAAGAAGAACAAAATGCTTGGCGCACAAGATATGCAGTTCTTATATCTTTGTCGAACAGTTTCTGTTCTCGGCTCGAGGTATGCACGCCTCTGTTGCAAATATGAATGTATTCGTAATCGACCATTCCAAACGCGAGTGTCGTTTTCCTAAGCGGCCCCCAACTAAGTACTAACCACGTCCAGTGCTGCTTGACCTTAGCAATTGACCCAAAAACCGGTCTACTAAGTATGTTAATAGCACCCTTTATGGACACCAAGATAATTGACCATTTTCTTCATCCTATACAATTTGTTAAAGTTAAATTTTTGCTCGTTTTAGTCTAAAAAGGTGTGAGCTGGGATATTCCGGGCGTCTTTTATTGATACATGGCCGTAGCGGCCTGCCTTTGGAAAGTAGCATTTTTACTCATGCGTACCGCGCCTGTTTCATGCTAAGTGCAAGTCTTATTTTTACTCAGGCACCCTCCTCTTAGATACCAACAGCTCTCTGACAACATTTAGACTAGGGCCTTTTTACCAAACTGATAGGTCTCCCAATTACCGATTCCAGATATTAGCATACAGTGTCAAATACCCTGCCTGTTTAGGTCTTCGAAGCCCCTATACATTAAAACTAATAACAGATTCGTGAGGAGCTCGTCCTTATCTATTGACTCTAAAAAGGGTGGTAGTACCTTGGGCGTGCTATGGATAATTTTCCGAGTCTGCTTTTTAGCATAGAGACAATCCATGGAACCGCAGATCGTTTTATTCTTTGTGTTTCCCGCTAGTTCTATGGATTCATAAGAGGTGTTGCCCTCTCAATCAAAAGAATATTGGTTGTCAAATCTAAAACCCTATACCATCTCTGCTGGTATGCCACAGGGCTAAATTTTGACACCCATGCTTTTCTTAATCTTTACAAATGACCTACTCCTAGTCCCTTCTAACCCACTTCACAGCTTCACTGATGATGACGTTACATTGCGATAGTCTTACGCAGACAAGCACGTGCCATACCTTGTCTTTGTGATCGCGGACTTATGTGTGATTCATTGCAACATCACAAAGTCTGGGATTTCTTTACGAGATGAAAATTCATCCTCCAGCCAGTTGCTTGGACTTCAACATACAAATCCTACATTCGATAACCATAGGAATGTAGCAGCCCTTTGTCGTCTATAGGGACCACAGACCGCGCCCCTCATACAAAGACCGAACAATCCCCTCGTCAGATTAGAAATCTGGATCGACGGTTCTATCCTTGAGTGCAATGGCAAGTACGGCAAGCTCTAGTCGGAAATATGGTAGAGAGAAAAACGAAAGAATTGACAACGCAGGAACGTAATCTGTCTGAAATGCCCTAGAGGAGGCCAAGGCTCTAATCTAAAATTTGAAAGACTAAGGAACATGCAGATGGTTAGAATCGAACCACAAACCTCTGGAATGGCAGTCGGACGTCTTAACACCTAAGCTACCACGACCGGTATTTGAAAAACTTTCTCAGTATTGTCACTCAGTTCTATACAATTTGTTTTGAAATAGTTGGTCTATGGATTTCCTATAATTTCACCATCAACGCCTGGGAGTAGTCTCAAACCGCAAGTCAATTAGCTGTCGCTCCTGAAACCCCATCAGAAAATAGCCTTGTAGTTGGGTTTTAAGAATCTCCTAAGTATTTTCTTAGTACCTAAAATCGACGCTTTGTAGTTTTCATTGATTTATTTTTGAACCCAAAGCAAATAAATCCCCAGAGCTCGTGAGCAATTATTCGTGTTGTCATCGTCATCATCGTCATCGTCGTGGTATCTTCGAGGAGGCAATCAATTGGCCATTGCCACTTAGCAAACAAGAAGTCACCAAAACTTTGGAATCTCCCTCGACGCAGGTAAGTCCCTGGCAGTGCCCAGAATGCAGCCGTTTTTTGTTGGCAAAAGATCTCAGGGAGCGCGCCTCGTTTGTTTTCCAATTGAGCGAAGTCAAGTCAACACAGGTATCGGAGCGAAGGCGATTCTTCTCGTACCTGGATAAGTGCTAGGTAAATATTTTCCTCGCGCCCTTATTCCAAGAGCCTTTGACACTCGGATCCCAGTGCCGGATGCCAGTTGCGGATGGCACGAACTACTCAAGTGCAGCCGCGATAATTGGAGCTTCCGAGGTTTATTTGTTTGGGGCCACTTGTTCTTATTTGCGTATCTGACTCCCGACGACAACAACAGCAGCAGCAGCAGCGGTAGCGGCAGCGGCGGGACTCCTCACCGGTCCGCACGGTAACTGGATATTGTTGTGCTCCTAAACGAATCTTTTATCGGAGCAAATCATCTCGATTGTTGCTCCTGTCGTTGTTACCTGTACGGTGTGTGCTGGCCTCGTCATTGTGAGGCTGCTTGGTTACCCTGTGACTACTTGTTACAATTTAATCGCGGGACGTGTTCTCTCCATTGCACGGCGTCCCTGGGATTTGTTGATCCTTGAAAACGAACGTGAAGCAGTCCTAATTAAACAATGGAAAGTGAGCATGGATGGTACCTGGCATGATCACGTCCCATCTTGAGGTGAATTATAGCGGGAGGAGGCTGAGATTTTGTTTTGTTGTTGAGGAGCTCTGCTGTAGGACATGGTGATTTTTAAGTGCCGCTTCGCAATCGTAATGTTTTCAAAATACATCTGAAGTAGTGAGTTTGGGAATAGGTGTTGTTCGCTTGCTGAACTGTTGCACTTCGTTCTTAACATCAGAAGCGGAATGAATGTTAGGATTAAGTCAGAATTTGTTTTTCTAATCAATAATGCATGTTTCGACTCTTTTATAAAATTGTTTAATACCTTAAAGTTCGTCCAACTGAACTGATTGAATGCAGGTGATCAAGGAGTTGCTTCATTCTTAAGTTCCATAAGGAATATTTACAAATGGCATTCCAGGTTACACTGAACCAAACATTGCACTCATTTTCCTTGTCGAATAAACCATATGCAAGTAACTGCGAACTAAGTTTAAATGGTTTGTTTATCGCATTAGAGCAAACAGAGAAGTTAGACAGATTAAACTAGCAGACTACCCAGCATGTTTTTTGGGTCGCTGATCACGAAAATCGGGGTACTGCGGTCCTAAAATATGGGCGTCGCCCTTAAAAATTCAAAAAACACCCCTTTTTAGGGGTTTTTTTGCGATAATTTCAATCATAATGAAAAATAATCCTATTATATATACTTTTTTCAATATTTATTTACGAAAGTGGTTGATTTATACTTGGATTATTGGTTGGATTATTTTTCATTATTATTGAAATTATCGCGAAAAAAAACCCTAAAAAGGGGTGTTTTTTGAATTTTTAAGGGTGACGCCCCATGCTCACAAGAAAGTACATTCAAAAACCTAATATTTAAAAAAAAATATTTTACCGTACGATGATTTGGCATAAAATGGCGGAAATTTTAATTTTTTTTCGAAAACTGCCAATTTTTGACGTAAAAAGCGAAATTATTTTTTGAAATTTCAACCACGTATTTATAGCATCAAAGTACATCTTTTCTCCAATTTTTATCAAAATCGGACTATTTTCCCGTTATTTATTGCATTTTTAGTAAAATAAAACAAAATTTTATACATTTTGGTTTTTTGAGGTTAGGATTCATTTTTAAAGTATTTATACCGAATCAGTTCGATAGTCGATTCATTTACGAGTATTTTCCAATTTTTTTATTGTTCTACGACCAGAACTGGAGAAATTTAAAAAAAAGTGTAGCAATGCACTCAAAATGCATCAAAAATGGACATTTATGCAATTTTCTCGTGCAGCACAGGACCGATTTTGCAGAAATTTTTTTTCGCTTTATCTTAACATATGTAAAGAAAAAAAAACAAAAAAATCCAACTTCCCAACTGCATCATAACTTCGCTTTTTCTTGTTTAATTTCCCTCTACTATACGTCTTTTGTAAGCAAAAGTTCCAACTTGAAATTAGGTGAGGTGAGATTGTAAAATATAAATATACATTGTGGAGGCATAGATTTCTTACTTACTCTGAGGCAGTTTAATGCATGTAAGCTTCTTTCTTTAATTTGCTGGTTTTTGGCATTTTGGCATTACAATGGCCCCTCGCCTAATTTGAAGCATGACATTGTACTGACTCAAAAGAAAAAATAGGCACCTTTTACTTTATTTTGGCCTCGATAGCCGAATCCGACGGATCGGAAGTGAGGGCGGATTTGACACTTTGCGATTCCCTAATCCGCCGTGTGTGTAATCTAGAGTCTAAACGTATAGCAATGCCAACCTGTAAACGATCTCCGAGAACAAAATTAAGGAATCTCAACTTAAACATACGGCATTTTGGACATAAATGTCAAATTCGTACTCACTTCCGATCCGCCGGATTCGGAAATCGAGGCCTTTATAATCGCGTCCTACCCAACATTAAATTTTTCATTCTGCATTTTAAGTGCAAGATGCTTTAATGGGGTAAATCACACTATAGACCACTCGGTCCTCAACTGAAACAGGTTTGTGTATAATGTAAGTATAACCCTCTAAATATTCATTTTCTGTCTCTTTTTCGTGCAACGAAACGCGAATGAGACGGGGAGTTTCTCATAGTTTTCTTAGACCCCGATAACGATGTTATAATTGTGTTAGTGTGATGGATGGGTGAGTTCGGCAAATTTTCTGAGGCAAAATGAGGGAAAAACTAATTTTGTTGCGAGTTCTTGTCTATAAAACCGGTTTGTGTATGGGGATGATAAAAGAAATGATGCATAGTGTAACTTACCCCAATGGATGTAATATTCAATTTAAACTAGACGAAATACATCAGAAAATATTTTTTTATAATTTCTTGTAAACATCTCGCGGGCCGGATAGAAACTTTTCGCTGGCCGTAGATGGCCCGCGGGCCGGAGGTTGCCCACCGTTGGTATAGACCATTTGAAACTAGACATTTCAATGGTTAAATGAGCACTTATGGAATATCAAAATTCGTAAACATCAATAAAGTTGTCCATGCAAGATAAGGGTATTTTTTTTCGAAAAATGTTAATTTCTGGGAAACTATCCGTTTTCCAAACAAAACAAAAAATCATGCTTATTTAACGCAACACAAAGTATACTCTTATACTCTTTCATGTAAAACGAATTATTTTTACGGGAGAAAAAAATTAAAAATTGAAAAATCGATTTTCCGCCATTTTCTGGGAAAATTTGAGGTTATGTCAAAATATGTTAAATCTTTTTATTATCTACAACTTTTGTATTAAACATTTTTTACTAGGAGGTCATGTTTCACCGCAAATCGCAAAAAATCGTTTTCAACCCATAAATAGCATCCCCATTTTACTATTTCCCTTTTTTTCGAGTTTAAATTTTTTTTTCTTTTAGTTATAACCTTAACGACATTTCATTGCTGGTCCCTCCCTGCTATTATTTTTTTTCCAAAAAACTATCGGCACTAGCCTATTATGGCTTAATGTAGAATCAAATTCTACATCGCACGCGTAGAATGAAAGTGACCTAACTCAAAATTCCTGTATATTTTTGAGTTTGCTATAAACTGACCTTCAAAAGCCGACTCTAAAACCCTGTGGTGAAAAAGAGCCCGAATTATGAGTAAAAAAGGCACAGCGTATACATCGGTCACTTTTGTTGATACCGCTATTGCATGAAACTGTACTTTTTTGAAGACTTTCTTGCTCATTTCCCACAAATTGCAATTTTTGAGTTAGGTCCCTTTCATTCTAAGGGTGCGATATGTACAATGATGTAATAACCTGAAAATCGTAATATTTGGTAGTAAGCTTATCTCGAAGAGTAGGATACGTTAAGGTGAGTCTGAGGGATTAATAATGACGCGGCGATGAACCCTGCGTTTGAAGTTTTGGATGTTATATAGTTCGGGAATACTGATTGTGAGAGCTTGTTCCACAGTCGAGTTGTTATATTTATCAACGAATCTCTAGATCATACTGTGTGGAAAAATGATGGTTGCAGATTGTGCTATGGTGGTTTTCGAGGGCCTAATCCAGGTAAACATGTTGAATTTAAGGTGCGGATAAATGCAGGACCTATAAATGGTGTCCTGGGATGATATTTCGGGGTAGATGCATATTGTGCTCTTTCTCTTTTTCTTCAGATCTTTCTGGAGCATACGTTCAAAGTTGGAGGTCGTCTGCACCTCATGCACTCAAAGCTGGGCGACACCTTAACGCATTCTTCTCTAAGGCGCTTTCTCTAAGTACGATTTCTCCTCCAAGTAAAATTTGTAAATTGTAAAAAGTGAAACTTGTCCATGATGTTGTCTTTTCAGGCAATAAATGGCTTCCCCTAAAATATAAGAGGCATCTGAGATACTCTTTCCTATTTTTTTCTCATTGCCATGGCTGCCGCTTTTCAGACTGCTATTATCCGGGATAGATGAATCCTGGCAGGAAAAGGATTTAACAATTATTCAACTACAGAAGCTCTATTTTTTTAATCCTCTTCTCTTGAATATTAAAAAACACTTAATAAAACTCTTTCATTGTAAAAAATGATTAAAGACTGACTTGTCCATTCATCTGGTCTTTCAAAAGGAGTCATACGGAACACGGAAAAAATATCAATGAAATGTTTATTCCCGACCGACAATGATTTCCACTGGCCTTCTTTCCCGTAAATATACATACCTTTCAGGTGTATTCACTGTTCCTGGATCAATATTGAAGGATCCCAGCCGTCTTCTACAATGGAAGCTTACCGATGATACTCCCGAGTTCGGATCTAGTGAATAGGAATCACCCCGGGGACTTCCGTGACACATAAACGGAAATGGAGTACTAAACAAGAGCAAATATTGCCATTGTTTTTTTTACCTTGGTTTTTTTGTTTGATTTAAACGAATTTATTTTAAACTAATTTTAAACCACCAGCGGCGATTACAGTTGCTGTTAACACAGTGGCAGTCTTCCTTTCAAGTTTGGTGTGAATTGGTGAATAGCGTCGATTTGTTTCGTTCATAAAAGAGCACTTTCTTCTCGACGTCCGGATGGCATCGAAGAAATTCAATAGAAAAAAGCTTTAGAAAAAAAAAATAATGGCGGAAATAGCCATAAAAATACCAAAAGAGAACAGTTATGGCCACACGCAAATAAGCCCTGAGCTTGAATAAATCATGTCCAAAGTTGTGTGCGTACTTTGGATGGAAGTTGGACCAAGAAGAATCCGTGTCACAGACGATCAAGCCATTGTCAAGTTGAACATAAGACGACAGCGGACTGTGTTAATTCGGAACACTCCCTCAAGTTAACGTGTGTCCCGCTCTGAAAAGACTTCTTAAACCCAAAGAAATCCCACAAATCACCTGAGCACCAGAGCCGGAGACCGGGAATTCACCCGGAATCACCACCACAGTCTGCGGCGCGCATTGACATATGTTTATTGGGTTTGTGGCTTGTTTAGTTGCTGGATAATATATATAGCCGGGGTCCATGATGTCCAAGAGGCCAGGGGCTCTGCCCTTTGCCATTGCTGGCTGACATCCAGGCGATATGGGCGATATCGGAACTCTATTAAATGGCTATTGACGGTGACACGACTTCAATAATCCCGAGATTTTTTGGGACCTTTTATTTATATTCCCCCCGAATTGTTCGAATCTACGTGTGTGGCATCATGCTCTTGGTCCGCCCTTATCAGACCTTAACCAGCCGAGGTTTGATATCCTTTTCCCCTGGCCTTCGGCTGCTGCGATCGTGATCGTCTTAATTCAAAACCGCAGGTAATAAAGTGTCGCGATCGCCAGCCCTTGTCCTTTGAGCTTTCTTCTCTTCTGTGCCTGTGACCAGCGTGCACCTTTCACATCTGATCCCTGGACCCTCTGCGCTGCCACGGACTTGTTGCGTCGCCTAGAAAAGTGGATTTAATGCTCGCGTTCACATATCCGAAATTTATTTACCATGTCCCAAGCTGGGCCCGATTAATTGAATTAATCTTCTTTACGAAGATCCAATTTGACTGTTAGAAGGAAATTTATGACCCTCCGACCGACGTGGACACTTCTACCCCAACCGAGTCGCCCCTCGTTAAATTGGTAGTGGCCTATTAATTTAATTGCCAACCTCGGAAATTATCGGGCATCAACTAAAACGTTGTTAGGCTCTTGGTGTAATTTATTTCCTCCGGGAATCCGTCTTCTACCAAAAAATACTCTCCACCAACAAAATCCCAATCCAGAAGCGACCGATTACAGAAATCCGATAATTAAAAGCCGCGCCACAAAAAATGCCCAATTTGCAGTGTTTAGTATGCGCGCGTTATGGCCAATAGATTTACGCGGCGAGATTAGAATGACAATGGGGCGACACGGCGAGAGGCGAGAACAAAGCCCGCATTCACGATCCGTGTGGAACCATTCGTCATTTCGGTGGTGACTTTATTCACCAGAAACCATAAAGTCTTTAAGATTTACTAAAGACTGAAAATGAATCTTTTTGCATAAATTAATATCGTGCCGCGTGCGACGAGGTGCGCAAATGCGAGCTGCAAGCTGATAAATGTGGCGCGACTTTTAAAATTTAAGTTTTACGATTTCATTTCGGCGATCATTAGAATTTTGGACAAGTATAGGACGCACAGAAATGATCCTAGGTTGGTTTGGCCGGAGACAGGCACGTGGTGTGATGTTCTAGTGGAATATGAAGTGGACGCGCCTTTCTGCGAAATGAGGAAGGGTCTTCTTCGATTATATTATTAATTTCGATTATTAATCAGGAATTGACAGAAGTAATTAATAATTTTTTTATAGGAGTGGAGGCAGTATTTTTATGCCCTCAACGTGTCATTTCCATTCTCCTAGTACGACCTTCACATGATGAGGCTGTAACCTCCAAATGGACGCTAGCCAGTAAAGAGACCAACGGAAGAAAGAGAACGGTGAGACACAGAGAACTTAGCAGCAAGCCAAGAAGATGTCACCGTGCCGAGAGCTGCATGACACTAGGTAGCTTTGCACTGTCGCAATCAATTTCCTTAGGGCACCAGGCGCACGTTGTTGTACAATTGCCTTATCCTGCCATGGAAACTCTACTAGAACGAATCGTCTTTCTCTGATACACTCGTTATACTTTAGATCAAGTCATTTAATTGTTTAAAAAACAGGCCAAGAAGGGAGTTGTGAGTCTGTTGCTGATACCATCAGCTAAGGGTTAGAGAAAAATCTACTAGGAAGTATCACATCCGAATTCAAAATCCGCAACATCGCACCAATTAAGTTTGTTGAGGATCCCACTACGAAGCAGCATTGTGCTGCCATAGGTAAGAGCCCTCCCTCACTCAGCCAAGTGAGTGACAAGTGGGCTTTGATCGCCACGTCAATGGAACCGGTTAGGGAGCGTTCAAATATTATGTACCGCTGATTTTCGGGATGTTGGGATACAACGCCCCCCATGTAACGCTATGATAACGTTTTGTATTGAACCCACGTACTCCCTAAAATCGTTACGTAACAATTTTTAAAATAAAAGCCTTTTTTTAATAGTTTTAGAAAGTTATAAAATTTTCTTTGATAAAATAAAAAATACTTTATAATAATAAAAGGCTGAAAATAAAAATATGCATTTATATTATAATATAATTAATAAAACTATTAATTTTGAATTTATTTAAATAGTTATATTATATTATAAAAAAATTTACACAAACAAATTAAAAATTGCTTATTAGATATATACTGAAAAAAGTAAATAAACCTTTATAAATTCAAACATTTAAGATAATGAAAATTTATTTTTAAAAATTTTTAATTTTTTATTATTCATCAGTCCAGGGACTAATTAGCCAGTCCTCAATGTTTTCTATTATTGGTATAGAAACATCATCGTTAAAATTTGCTTCAACTTCATCATCTGTTTCTGTTGCTTCAGTAATTTCCGCAGATGATTCATTTTCAAAATTTTTATTTTTACGGTGCATTTCAGTTTTATGATTTGAAAGAACTTTTATAGTAGCAAAATATAAGTTGCAAACGTTACATATTTTTCTTTTTAAATTTTTCTGTACTGTACAACAATAGTAGTCATATGGAATAAATTTTAATTCTTTATCAGAAGGCTTTTGTTGAAAAGCTTGTCTTAAAGTTAAAGAAGCAAACTGTAAATTAATATCATCTTCTAACTTTGGAATAAAGCTCTTAGTGAGAGTAGGTAAAATATCTTTAATGCAACTCCTGAACGGTGAACAGCAAGTTTTATCATCACATTTGACCACCTAAAAAAATTTTGTTATCAATAATATAATCATTTTATTAATTTAAAACAAAATCATCTTTGTTGATAAAAATATAACTAATTCAATACCTGCAAAAAATATTGGCTTTCTTTAACATGCTTAATGTACCATGAATGATTTGGAACCCACGGTTCTACTAGTTTTTCTTGTTCTGGAGATATGTATTGAGGGATAACAGAGTATCCATCAATAACCATGTCCTCCCATACTTCAGCAAGCGTTTCTCCAGCAAATTGAAAATTTCTTAATTCTAGTTCTTTATTAACTGTCTTTCCATTTGCATTTAAGTGAGAACCAAACTGGTCATGGGAAATAATTACTCCAGATAATTGTCTGCTGAGAGGAGCCATACGCCTTTCGACCATATTGTAAGCACTTCGCCCTGGTGCGTTAGTAGCCCAAAATAATGCATCAAGATTGTATCTTTTGGAAAAATCTACAGTAAAACTTATTGTTTTGGGGAATCTAGGGTTCTCGTCTGGCCCTCCATCACTTGTGATAATAAATACAGGTTTCACTTGTTTTTTATCATCTTTTACAAAAGTGTCAAATGCTTTTATATTCAATAAATTATTGTAATCATTTGAATGCGTCGCTGCTGTTGAAGAAGAGTGCCTAGCACTTCTTATTGCTATGTAGGTAGGTCCTGAATAAGTAACAGCTTCTCTTTTACCCATCATATTTTCTTTAACTTCTATTCCCGCATACACTGATGGAGTCAGTTTATGCTGGCCTGCTACAACAAAATCATGATCTGGTAGCCGAACTTGGTACTCCATATGCATCAAAAATGGAGCCTGAGCTTTTGCCGCAGTTATACCAATGGGGACTTTTGCTTTGTCGTCTGATGATATGAACGATACTTGCTTTGGTCCCAATATTGAAGCAATTATTTCCAAATCATTAATGGTGCTTTTGCAAAAATTTTGGTCTGGGTGATCTTTATGTATGTCTGACTGAGCACGACATAATTTTACAGGTACTGTCTTCACGTGTCTTTTTCCTTCTATAGTATGGCTGTTTTTCGGAACAAATCTATAGTACAAAGAAGTTTTGCATGACTTGAATCCAAGATTTTCCATCTCTATGAATAAATCAGTTAATTTTTTGCAACTTCTTAACACGTCACAACGACGGCGATCACTTGCCGAAGCTCCAAACATTGCAATTCTCGCTATAGTATTGAGCAAATCTGGTTGGTCATCCTCCAATCTTGTAAGTGGACAGTTTTTCTTTTTAATAAATCAGGATTATGTTCTAATGCTGTTTTGATTCCTTTAAATTCCTTTTGTCTAGAGCGAAAATTATGGGCTCTAATTACACCTTTCTGAATACCTATTAATTTTTTTTTCTTATGATTGATTTGTCTCCTAAGATTTTTTATAGTGGTGCTTGAGTCTGCCAAACAAGATAATTTAGAGTCCTTAGCCCTTTGAACGACATCTAGTTGGGATAATAAGTCAGAAATTTCTTTATTTAGTATGTTTTGTGCTGGAGTTTCATAAGTTCTTCCAATTTCTAATTTTGGAACATCTTGTCCTGAAATTTAGAAAATAAATATTAAATACTTGCCAACAATGTATATTGTTATAAATAATAAAAACAATTTAAAAAAAAGTGTTGTTTACCTTTATTATTAATCTCTTCATTGGAAAAAGTTGTATCAATAATTTTATTAGACAAAACACATGTAGTAGTACAGTCAGTATTGCTATCTAAATTTTTAAGAACTGGAGCAATTGTTTGCTAAAAAAATAAAAAATAGAACTATATGTATATGCCAATAAAATTAAAAAATTTTTGCATTAAAAAAATGACAAGTTTCTCATCACAATTTTAAAAATGTAAAACAGAATATATTCATTAAAAAATTATATATTATATATTTTACTAAAAGAAACTGTTTTAAATGCCCAAAAACTATATACAAACGTAATATAAACAAAAAATATGTTTATAAAACTTCAAATTTGAACAAACTTGAGAATTATTTTAAGAATTTTTTATCTCACAACAATAGTATTGAACAATAAACTGTTGCAAATTAAAAAAAATAAGGTTAATAATATAAACAATGACTCACCTTATTAAATAAACGGCTAACTGAAGATGCCTTTGACTGTAAAAATTTCACATTGTTTTCACTTATTATTTTATTAATATACTTTTCTAAATCTTCAAATGCTTTATTTTCACTTTTAGCTTCTCTCCATATTTTATTAGCTTTATTTTGCAAAACCTTACCATTTTTGTTCAAATGGATTGCATTTTTTAAAATTATCATATAATTTTTTGTACAGAAGATAAGTTGGAGTATCTTCGTCACTATTTTCCTTAGCTTTAACCGATTTCATTTCTAATTAAATTATTAATGCATTGAATAATTTAAATATGTAATAAACTGAATCAAGATTTCTGAAATAGCTACTAATGATTACTTTTTTTTACAACGAAAACTATAAAAAATAAGAATCTGACATTCAACAACCTTCTGTATATAACTTAGAATATAGAACTACAGGAAAGGCCCTCGCGTATACAATCCGTGTATGTGAGCATAGTGAAAACTGGGGTCAGACAACTGTCAAATTGGGTTAGTTGAGTGATTGTACAGATGGCATGATTATCATCAGAAGGTAATAACGCGAAAGTTTAAAATTTTATTTCTGATTTTTATATAAAATTAAAATTATTTAACAAAAAAGAAATCTTTTTTAGCTTAATTTTCGTTATGTAACATTTTCTAATAGTCAGCCTACCCCCACATAACGGACGATAACATTTTTCATAAAACGCCCCCCCCCCCCCGTTCAGCGTTACATAATATTTGAACGCTCCCTTAAGCGAATGAAGGAGCAATCATCGTTAGTTGGTGACCCCATCTAGACTGAGTTTGACAAAAGCTTCGAACGTGCAGGTTGTCTTACAAAACTCTTCTGTGCCAATTAAATTACCAATCAATTGCTGGGATTAGACGAAACCACAACACCTTTTTCGTAGGCTACCATCCCAAAAATAGTCTATAGATGCACCCTCTTGGCATGTGATTCGAAACAGAATGGTTAAACTCCTAGCCCAAGCATTGACGAAAAATAGTTGATTAAACTGAAAGCCGGGGCCTGTCCTTGTTTAACGGTTTGAGAATGATCAGGGCCAGAGAGATGAGGTCAACAAAGTTAAAGACTGTTGACCCAATATCCTTCATACCCTCTGATTGCATCAGTGTTAAATCCTTCAGCCCTATAACCCTCGTCTTTTACTTTGAAGACAATGAGACGCTGTGTCCTTCCGTTGAGCTTGTGACTTACCTCTCTGTAATGAGACGCACTTCAAATTTCAAAACAAGTATTTGGGGATGCAAATTCCTTGTCTAATTTAAAAATCTTCTATTTGACCCCTCATCGTTTATTTAGGGCGCGAGTACACCATCGGAAGTGAAAGCTGGAAGCTCTTTTATCGCAAACAGAAAATTGAACGTTTTTTCTCTCTGTTGCACGAAAGTTTCTACTTTGCGTTTGGGATGTAAATGGGCCTTAAAACTCCGACGAATCTGTCTCTCGCTAAAGCCCCATTGTTGTGTCGTTGGCTCACACTGCTGGTATTAAGATATCAACTTTGCGAAATCCGTTATAAGCATTTTTTGTTTTGATTTTTGGTACATCAATGGGCTTCGTGGAAATTTCTTCTCTCTCTGGTGTGAACTCCTACAACATCGAAAAGTTCAAAAGCGAGCTCCATCGCCTTCTTCTTGAGCACTCTCCAAGGTCTTATTAATTTATCCTGTCCTCTGTTACTTCCTTCGAACCAAACCATGACTGGACAAACTGGTAGCATAAAGAGCGACTCCTAAGCTGGGACCTTATCATAAAAAAATTGATATTAACGCTCATCCCCACTGGTTCAAATTTTTCTTCAAACAGCGACCTTGGCGAAAATCTGCAAGTCCTACATTCGAGGGATTTCCCCGTGAGGTGCCCATGTGGTAAATATGAGGCATGCCGAAATAGGGCTTTCCCCTTAGTTTCTTCATGAACACCATAAATCAGCAATACTGAAGGGAGGTATACTTTATCAGATTCTCAAAAAGGCCTTATGGAGGCATACCTCATTACAAATGAAATGGGGGAATCCCAAAATCTGCTTTACATACGAGTATTCAGCGACTTTTTAAAAAAAACTTTAGTTGTTGTTGCATTACTTCAGATTTCAGGCAATTATGTTGGTGACCGTGAAGGGTGTCATTTAGCATACTCAAAAGGCTGGTTTCGATTCAATTACTGAGGTCAAGCAGCATTGAACGTGCCCAGTACTCAGTTGGGGGCCCCATTGGTAAAAAGACACTCACGTTTAAAAATATAGCTTTCGACACCGTCGTAGCTACTACTTTCACATCCAGGCCGAAATTCTCAAATTTGTCGGGTTCTTTTTTATATTCCACTCGAGATCGGCGGGTAGCAATGATTTTTCCTCAAGTGGGCTAAATGGGTGGGACTGCGTGGACCTTATAGGGCAATACATACGGGGTCCAATGCTAGTAGGGCATAACCGTTAACTAAAGAATTTAAAACCTTATAACTCAGCAGGGCTCTGGTAAATAAATTTAACGATTAACTTTTTGCATTTTAACGTGCTCCTCACGCTTTTCTTTGGGTAATCGAGGCTTGGAATGGTATAAAATAGTTAATGTCTTGGACAGAAGGACAAATGACACCGCACAGATTCTGCATTCATAGGTCTGGACTCAGCTATTTGTAACGCCTTCTAGCTTGGTGAAAAGGGAGTCTGACAATGGGTTTCTGATCAAACATACCGAACATGTTTACGCTGGGTTTGTCCAACTCCAAGCGGTTTCTTATTAGGTCGTGTCGCAACATGACCAGAGAATTGTTAAGGTGCAAGGGAAAGGGTGTCAGGAAACTGAACGGGTGTCGTGCCACGCCACGAAAATACTAAGTTCAAATAGATATCTCTAGTCTCTATGGTAAGCATAGATAAAATATTTTGAAGTTTCACCAGACACCGACCACCACTGAATTTCTGATCTCCAATTACTCAACTTACACAAAAATCGACGCAAACTTGAAACTTCTTTTCTCTTTGAAAAGTTGAGTCGAGGTTGAGTTGAAATTTCGACCACCGTATATGATGACGAGTTGAGTTCACTTTGGGTTGAAATCGGGTTGAACTGCCATCAAAACATAACCTCTTTTTGTTAATTCTTTTTCTATATTTCTGACTTCCTATACAGTTTTCCATCAAAATGGTGAAGGGAATTTTGTTCCCGCATTATTTCTAAGTCTAACATAGTTTTTGTTTCCTGATGCTCCCAAACATTTCTTTTAGCCATTGTCAAAAATAAATTTCCTCTGTTTTTACATATATCTTCTTCTTCTTCTAATTAATAAAAGAAAGTTTCTGTATGCGTGTATGTGCGATGTGTGCGCTATAGCAGGCGCACCAGTCATCGCAGAGCTCCGAAATTTTGCACGAAGGTCCGTGGGGGTCTCCCATGATGCACCTCGAAGCCCGATTTTTGAAATTCAAAATGGCTGCCGAAATATGACCGAAATTCAAAATGGCCACCCAAATTTGCCAATTGTGTTCCGATTTCCATGAAAGTCGGTATCTGGGGGTTTTTAAGGTAGCAAATAACGAATTTATGATCTGAGCTTATAAATTCAAAATGGCCTCGACAATATGGCGGACGAATTTTTCCAATTGTCTTCCGATTCCAATGAAAATCGGTATCTGGGGTTTTTTAAGCTAACAAATAAAGAATTTATGATCAGACTTATAAATTCAAAATGGCCGCCCCAATAAGGCGGACGAATTTTTTCAATTCTATTCCGATTCCAATGAAAGTGGATATCAAGGGGTTTTTAAGGTTTCAAATAACGAATTTATGATCAAAACTTAAATTCAAAATGGCCGCACCAGTATGGCCGATGAGTTTGCCAATTGTATTCCGATTCCAATGAAAATCGGTATCTGGGGGTTTTTAAGCTAACAAATAAAGAATTTATGATCAGACTTATAAATTCAAAATGGCCGCCCCAATAAGGCGGACGAATTTTTTCAATTCTATTCCGATTCCAATGAAAGTGGATATCAAGGGGTTTTTAAGGTTTCAAATAACGAATTTATGATCAAAACTTAAATTCAAAATGGCCGCACCAGTATGGCCGATGAGTTTGCCAATTGTATTCCGATTCCAATGAAAATCGGTATCTGGGGTTTTTTAAGCTAACAAATAAAGAATTTATGATCAGACTTATAAATTCAAAATGGCCGCCCCAATAAGGCGGACGAATTTTTTCAATTCTATTCCGATTCCAATGAAAGTGGATATCAAGGGGTTTTTAAGGTTTCAAATAACGAATTTATGATCAAAACTTAAATTCAAAATGGCCGCACCAGTATGGCCGATGAGTTTGCCAATTGTATTCCGATTCCAATGAAAATCGGTATCTGGGGGTTTTTAAGCTAACAAATAAAGAATTTATGATCAAAACTTATAAATTTTAAATTTCGGGGTAATATGGGGGACGAATTTTGCCAAATAAGCCTTTCCACGTCAGTTGTATGTAGGTTGTTCAAGAGTTGGGAAATCGAAAAATCTTCACATCCTAGCTCCGAACACTAAGTAAGAAGGGGGCAGTGTAACGGCTAACCGAAAAGAGAAAGTTAAAATTCCAATTCACCGAGAAGTTTCATGTTCATAGGCACCTACTTGAATACATACATAACGCAGTGTCACATCTCAATTTAGTACGGTTGTTCTAACTGAACCGCCAAGAAGAGGAAGGAGGAGCACATGTGTGCAAGAAGTTTTGTTTTGAAAATAAAGTTGTTAAAAAGAAATAAATTGAGAACGCTCGGTATAGGTAACTCTAAATTTTTATATGGTATCCAAAATCATTTTCCAGAATTTTTGTAGTTTTCATTATACTTTTGTCCTACCGCGGACAGTGCACACATAAACTTTTTTTATTTAAAGGCGTTGCAACGCACGCGGGTTTTATGCTAGTAGTTAATATAATAATTAACGCGCTACAAAAACACCGAACACAAAACTAACGCCGAAGGCAGACTTCACGGATGGTAAACAAACAAAACAAATGTCACTTCAACCCAATTTCAACTCAACATGCGTTTATGAGGCGAAATATCAACTCGACCCAGGTAGCCGAGCTGAGTTGGGTTGAGTGGACCCAGTTTCAACTCGATCCCCGTTTATGACTGGGTTCAACCTGGGTTGAACCTAGGTTGAACCTAGTCATAAACGGGGTATTTATCTCGTATTTGGTCTTTTACGTTTTCCTAGACCGGCGGCGCGCCGAGCTAGAAATAATGCACGAGATGCCTTCGAGTACAACTGGTTAAATGAGATGTCGTTTCGCAATATTAACAAATAATTACTTCAACCTGAACATCATAACTCAAAGGCTTGGCTTGGTGTGTTAAAAGCAGCCCAGACCAAACAACTTAACTCCGAAATGTTTGATATACGCGTTTATTGCATTTAATTAATTGCGTCGCCTGAAAACTCCGCCGAGGCCTCCTTCAGCACCGCGCGCATTCACTAAATCAACATAAAACCGAATAAATGCGAGCCGCCCTCAAGGTTTTTGCAAATTTCAAATCACTTCTGATTTTGAACTGATTTATTGTAATTTACATGGAAAGCAATATTTTCCGCCGAAACTCGCCCCGAAAAACTGGTCGCCCGGATTGCCTCACGTGGCTCGCAGCTAAGAGGCTTGCTGCGCGCACATAACTCGGCTTGTCGACGAGCTCAAAACATGTTTTGACTATTTCCGATGGCAGCGAACACATGTCGAACAAAACTGAGCGATCGCACCGGGCAGTAAACACCCTGAGCGTCCGCAGCTATCGATCGTGTGATGTATGTTCTGTCTGCAAATTAACCGTTAGATAGCGAATAATTTGCAGAATGCAGGACACCTATCCATGTTGCGCCAGTGGTTAACATGATGCGGTTTTGATACTCGGTACCGGTGATACGATCACTTTGATCGACGGACACTGGTCCCCGGGAGTGATTAATAAGGAATTAGCACGCACAGCAACAATTTGTTGCCCCGTCACTAATTACCCGGCCCTGATATATGGGACAAGGATGGCCTGCTGATCATACAAGCGATCGTGAAACTTTCATCGGAATTCGTCGCCGCAAGAACTGTGCACGATCGCTGCCCGGACAAATTTTGACAAATCTCGATCGTCCTGATGCGATGAGGTCTCAATAAATAAAGATAGACCGCCACGACTATGATCGGGCGTCTATGACTTGGGTCGGTACCTGCCTGGGCGAGGTGCAACGGAAGTTTGTACAAACACAATTCGATCTGATTTTCGTGCACCGATCGCAACTGCTGAGACCAAAAGATGCCGTCGATCGACGACCGGCCGCGAATAACATTAATCCGCGATAATCGACATTTTGAATCGGCAAATCGTGACTTGCCATTTGACCACTTCACAACGTTATCTTCTGCGGCCCGGACGCCGCCGAACTGCCGAAGATAGTCCATAAAGCTGGAAGGTGTCCGTCCCCCGACCATTGGCAAAAGGCCGCGCGCGCGGACGGTGGACAAATTGGTCGGGCGATATTGGCCGAACGATTTCAATGGAGCCTTTTCATTTTCTGATTTAATATTGATCACGATTTGTCCGCTCGGGAAATTTATATGCTTCACTTTGACAGGCAAGTACTGTTAAACGCGCTTATGATTAATGGAAATGTTTGCGCTGCTCAGTGCGGTGTTTGTGGTGCCCACAGGAGTACCCTCTTCATCTTGGGGCCAATTGTTATCGGCTTAGCATCTATTAAGTAGTATGCGGCCGGGGCTCAAGTAGGCCCTGATAGAACGGAATAGGAATGTTTGCTTTGAGGAATTATTAAGACCGAGTAAATTGCTTTAAATTGAATGCAGGAAAAGCGGAATTTGGGGGCACAGTTTTGTAGTTTTGTGGGTTTGTTTTGCTGTATTTGTGGGAATATTAATTGTAAGTTTTCTCTATGTACTAAAGTTTTGCAGTCTTGTTTCTGGCGTAACACTGCCTTTGAGTCTATTTCAATAGCATTTGAATAATTTCATTTTCAGATAAGATAAATTTCAGGTACGATCAGTTATTTTGGAAGAGATCACTTTAGGTAAGTTAAGCGAAAACTAAGGAAATTATTCAATACAGCAAAAAGGAAATGTAATTCACGAAACTTGAGATGAATACAAAAAAAAACAGAAGATCGATCCATAACCAGTGGTAGAACTACCTTGACAGATTTCTGATGCCTCTGTTGGCTCGCGAAGATTTCGAGAGAGAGCTACTAACCTGCTCGATCCCCAGAAGGGAAATATTAGGATGCTTCTATTCATAGTACACTAGACTAGATTGTGGTAGTTTCTTTAAACTGTATAGACTTGCTTTGCATTTCTGATTAATACCTCCCTCAGTCTCTGTAAAATACTTCTTCGCCTGGGTAAGGTTTTTTGGAGCTAAGCTGTCTATGCTTGAGTAGTTGGTACGAAAATATGCTGATAAGGTTTCCGCTGGTGTGAAAGAGTCGATTCTATTAGACAAGATATTCCGACGTACCTTTCACAAGTATCGAAGAGTACCTTTCACAAGTCTTGAAGAGTCTCGAATATCTTCGACTATCTGGCAAAATAATCTCAACCTATTCTTTTTGGAGTTTCTAATTTCCCAACTATAGCTCTTTACTGAGATCTTGTAAGAATCCCAGTTGCTAATAATCTTGACTGCATTAAAAGCTCCCATGTGACCCATACCAACTTGGAGCATAGCACTATAAGTTCCGCTAAAACTAGCCAGTTACTCACGCACGACTAGCTAACAACGAATTGATTGTTCATCCTGACGTCTACAACCTCACGTCTTCTAGCGTTGTTGAAGGTAGCGGCCCAGTATCTTTTGTTCAATCCACTCTAGAGGTGCCATTGTAAGTATTCGTATTACATCCTATGATGATTTATAGACCACTCTTCTTGGAGTGACCTATTATCGCCTCCAACTATTTGTGGCGTTGCAGGTTAAGTCTATGAGAAGGAAGCAGTTAGTGTTTTTGTTGTTACCGCCACAGCTACAAAAGTCGCCTCATACAGGACTATAAACAGTACTGCAGCCGACCACCCACATGCCGTTCATTGTACCATTACTTTCCCATAGCTATTGTACAAGTACCAAGTCGATGGGCTTAGTGATCTGCCATTGTGTTGGACGTTTGACTGAACCATTCAGACTCTCAGTGTTTCGTGGTGTTGTGAGCCAGTAAGAACCTCCTTTTTTGAGTAATGTCTTTGACTCGGATCGAAGCTTTAGAACAGGTCCATGGCCTGCTCTTTCTACTTCGTCAACTACCTCTCGTGAATGCTCAAAATAAGAGCTTTATCCATCCACTTGAACCGCTTTTCTTCCCATCACATGCCAGGAGGTCACATCGATCAGACAATTTTGTTTCGCCATTTGAATAATTCGCCCCTTATGGTCTGGATGGAATCGTAAACACAAAAGTATTTCTCTTCCATCCATTTACATTCTTGGAAGTCGCCCGTCGCAGATTCATAGTGGTTGCAACCAATTTATCTTCGAAAGAAAGTCCATATTCTTTTCTTCTCCTGGATTTCCTGCTTCCGTAACGAACCTTCCCGCTGCCATTTTGACAGTACGCCAAATTCTGAACGGCACAGGACTTCTCCGCCTCAATCCGTCTCTGGAAGGTCCACAAAACTCGGGTGAAAAGACATCACACCAGGTCTGAAGGCTTCCTGGAATCGCTCCCTAAGGGCCTTAAACATCCAATAGGATAATCCTTAATCGATATTTTATCATAAACATCAACCTAGATTATCCCGCATAAAGTTCAAGATTGAAGGTACGAAGTACTTTCCACCACTGAAGGCAGGGAGAATAGGAGGATCGCTTACAGCTGAATTTCAAAGTCGCGTAACCCATAGATCTTTACGTCAATAAAATCTGGACGAATCCGTCGCGATCAACTGATGGTTGACAAAGGTCCACACAAACTTCCGGTGATCCTCCCTGTCACACTGGTCTAGAGATCTATAAAATTAACGATTGCACGATCATGACCTTTACAAATAAATATACTCTTCTAGCATTTGAAGAGATTATCACAAGATTGTGCCATATTGAGGCAGCAATGCACAACAAAACTCCAGCCTATTATGTCGTTTATCGGACGATCTTAACGATTTCACACTTCTGAGCCAATAATATTTACCAATTGGCAGAAGTATGTTCTAGAGTCTTGAACTTAGCCTTCTTTCGCTGAACGACAACGGAGTACCCAGTTTGCAGCTCCACACAAAAGATCCTTCAGGGCACCTGGAAACGATAGCCTGCGAATTACACATATTACCTTCAACCATAAGTGGGTTAGGGAAAATGTGCAATCCTTCAATCTATCGAAAACGATAGCACGAAAGCACATCATTGAAGAGATCAGAAATCGGAATCATTTTGAGAATTTCTTTTGTCATTGTCCAGTATCCAATGACACGTTGGAACACTTACTGTTCAACAAGATGGCGGATCCAATATGGCGGACGAGCACATGAAAAAATGCATATTCGCGGATAAAATTCAATACCCTAAGGTTTTCGAGGTCGCTGATCACGAATTCGATCATTTTTTTTTAATAAACAAAATGGCGGATCCAATATGGCGGACGGTCACATGAAAAAATGCATATTCGCGGATAAAACTCGGTACTCGGGGGTTTTCGAGGTCGCTGATTACGAATATAATATTATTTTTTCGAAAAAACAAAATGGCGGATCCAATATGGCGGACGCTCACATGAAAAAATGCATATTGGCGGATGAAATTCAGTACCCTGAGGTTTTCGAGGTCGCTGATCACGAATTTGATATTATTTTTTTAATATACAAAATGGCGGATCCAATATGGCGGACGGCCACATGATAAAATGCATATTTGCGAATGAAACTCGGTACTCGGGGGTTTTCGAGGTCGCTGATTACGAATATATTATTTTTTCGAAAAAACAAAATGGCGGATCCAATATGGCCGACGGTCACATGAAAAAATGCATATTCGCGGATGAAATTCAGTACCCTGAGGTTTTCGAGGTCGCTGATCACGAATTTGATATTATTTTTTTAATATACAAAATGGCGGATCCAATATGGCGGACGGCCACATGATAAAATGCATATTTGCGAATGAAACTCGGTACTCGGGGGTTTTCGAGGTCGCTGATTACGAATATGATATTATTTTTGCGAAAAAGCAAAATGGCGAAAAGAGATCTTCTGCCTAATTAAAGATGCTCTTTATACTGAATCTGTTGACGAATTAGCTCTCATTATTGAGAAGCACATGACGCTCAAATTGGGATTCGCATTGTTCATGACTGAAGAAGTGAAGAAAAATTTTAAATACGTCATGTACAAATTGCG
This sequence comes from Thereva nobilitata, assembly GCA_963855945.1. Classification (NCBI taxonomy): domain Eukaryota; kingdom Metazoa; phylum Arthropoda; class Insecta; order Diptera; family Therevidae; genus Thereva; species Thereva nobilitata. The sequence continues at coordinate 190,388,502 of OY979695.1, read as the reverse complement.
TACTTTATGGAAAGAGGCTCGCCGGAAAGAGGAGTGGTTTTTCAACAAGAATACGGATTGGCTGAGCGGTCAATTTATGCTATCGGCGGACGGATCTTCTCAAAGTACTGCGGAGACAAAGGCAATCGGTGGTCGACCTTCTACAAGTGATAGCGATAGCGAATAGATAGAGCCTATGTGTTAAAAATAAAAATGTAAATTATAAACTGAGTTATTATTTTGTATTTGTACCTATTCCTTGTGTACGATGCTATTTTTATGCTTCTGAAATTTTTTTAATACGATGAAATTGTATTAAAACTAAAAATATCAATTTTTTATATGACTGTCCGCCTAGGATCCGCCATTTTGTTTTTTGAAAAAATGATGTCAACTTCGTAATCAGGATCCTCGAAAACCCCCGGATAGAGAATTTCATCCGCGAATATGCATTTTTTCATGTGGTCGTCCGCCATATTGGATCCGCCACCTCGAGAACCCGCAAGTAAGAAATTTCAAAGCGATTATTGCACGTTTTGAGGTTTTGGCCAGCTTTTTGAGATTCTGTCCCACTGTGCAGTGGTCAAGATCATTTTCCTGTTGGAATTTAAAGTCTCAGATATGCAGATGGACTCCTTTCTGCAGGAAGGTTTGAACTGTCTCGACCTTTCGTTCCAAATCCCCGATTTACTTGATAAATTGAGATCCTTTCCAAAGCAAATAAAACTGCTGCCTTTGTGACTGTTTAACTGCTGACTTTTACTGTGTTTCATAAACAACTATCATTTCGAAAAATTATGAATAGTTAGTTCTCTCGAACTGACAGACTTTTGCCACATATTTCATTTACCAAGGAACTTTCATGCTGAAGCACAATATCCAAATGAAATCTTTAACATTCCAAAAACTTATTACCATTTTCTCACCCCGACTACAAAACTAGCGGTAAAATAAAGAATTTATTTAGTTTTCCATTACAAGTAGTACCGATCAGCAAATACTGATCTTAAAGAATCCTAATAAATTTCAAAATATATCTGAACCAAGCTGAACCACTTAAGTCTAGTATTGTGCTCCCGCGCGCGCGCGTAGATTGAGCTGGAAAACATTCGAAAAGTGTTCATTGCACTTGGAGTACACCTGAATGCCCCCAAGAGAAAGAGGTCCATTCTTGTAAAGAAGTTATGGTCCCATCAAATTTAACGATCGTGGAACTAAAGTAAGATCAGCACACAAAGTGGAACCGCTGAACGGGATACATCTAAATAAGGCGATTCATTAATTACCTGTTCCGCTGCGGAGATGACTCAAGAAGTGTATATCTCCTCTCCTTTCGAAAAGACTCTAAAGAAAATGGATAAGGTTGACGTCACATGAGGCCGAGGTAATTAACCCTAAGTTAACCTATAAACAGTCTATGGCGGCGAAAAAAAAACGATTTCACTTTGCGATATTTTGCTAGGCTCCGCCATATATAGGCAAAGTTTATATTTTGTTGCAACAAGCTAAACGCAAGTGCTGATGGTAAACGATCTTGAAACACCACCAGCAACTCATAATCGCAAATG